>CM070660.1:25920721-26520721 GCA_036346575.1 Dendrocalamus sinicus | reverse complement strand
GGCTTCTGACTGTGGTGGATGTAGCCCTTTAACGGTGAAACCTCAGCGGGGTGGTATCTAGCTAAATCGGAGTAAGGTAAAGGCTTTGTGATAAACCATCTGGGTCTCATGCCTAACGAAGCATGTTGGCTATTAAGATGACTTATCTCTTGTGGTGAAAGTGTACAACCTCTGCAGAGTGTAAAACTGTTCGAGCAGCCGTGCCCACGGTCAAGGGCGGACATGGGAACCTACTCGAGTTAGTTCTATTTCCAAAAACATTTGTGGGTGGGATAAAACCTATCAGAGAGATGTACTATGACCATAAACTTTTCCTAGAGAGATGTACTCCAGCGGCGAAAACTAGCATTGGTGGAGGTAACCATGCACTGTAAAAAAGGTGGATGTAACCTACACTACAATTATTATCGCATTCTCACAATCAATTTCATAAAACATGTTTCGGTTAAAATTGCTACGTCTCAGGAGATTTTTTTTACTTATTGTAATTCCAAAACAATGCTTTTCGCAAATAAAAGAAACTCAAGCCTCCCTTGACAGCTTTGCATCTATTATTACCGCATCCCGTGTGGTGGCTTGTCGAGTATCATCGCACTCACCGTGGCTTAATTGCCATCATTCACCGAAGGAAATACAAGCCTGCGATGCCTGAAAAGAGTCGGCAGCTGGAAGACGAAGAGGCCATGGACTAGGTCGCAACCCCGCTTGGTCTGTGGCAAGTCCTACGGGTCCCACCTGTGAAGTTTCGCTGCTGCATTTTATCGCTTTCGCCTAACCGCCCATGAGTAAGTATTATCAGATATTTACGCTTCCGCATGGTATGTTTTTGATATACATAATGTATCCGTGAGCACTATCTACCGATCCAGGAATAGTGTGGTGGAATCACAGAGGATCCGGGTTTGCTAACCCGAGGTCCGACACTATCACAGACGGTTATTTATGCGAACCGCCTATGATAGGCAACAATCACGCACGGTTATTAATTTGAACCGCTCGTGATATTGTTTGTATCACGCACGGTTAATATTAATAACCGTCGGTGATAATTCGCGACGTTATTAATACGAACCGCCTGTGATATATCATTTTCACGCATCGCTTGTGGTTGGAACCGCTCGTGATATTCTCGCGTAGTATTAATTACTTAGCGCATTTGCTTGAAGGATGTCGACACCGATCTGTCTTCATTGCGCTGTATTGGTGGAGCAAGGCGGCCGGCTTTAGGGAGTTGGGGGTGAAAAAATATCACCGTCTTCTTAGTGATCTGATCAGAGGTTTGTATACTCAATTACTTAACATTCTTAGTGATCTGATCAGAGATTAGTACTCAATTACTTAACATTCTTAGTGATCTGATCAGAGGTTAGTAGTAGGGTAATAATCATTTTTGACACCCATTTGTCACTTGTGTAGCGAGATGGACCAAGCTGGATGTATATTGAAAACCGTGTGAGTGAAGAGTACATTCGGCGTGTCCGCTTAGAAGGGCGGCGAGCTGGATATGTTGAAGAAGGGATGAAATATATGTATTGTCCATGTATTGATTGTGATAATCTCAAGATGTTTAGCAACTCAGCGAGATTGAAGCTCACTTGATTCGAAGGGTTTCAAAAGGGTACAAATGTTGGACCAACACGGTGAAGAGAAGAGTACACAAGAAGGTAGTTATGACATAATCGAGGGAGACAACGATATGCCAGTTGTGGATTGTTCTTTCAATCATGAGGATAGGTCGCAGGATGACAATCTGGATCAGATGTTACGTGATGCAGAAGGGAACTATAGTGAGAGAGAGTTTGGTAAATTCGAGGGCTTGATGGAGGACTCGGAGAAACCTTTGTTCCTGGGCTGCAAGCCGCAATACACGAGGTTGTCATCAGTTCTAGAACTGCTAAAATTGAAGGCAAGCAATGGTTGGTCCGACAAGAGTTTCACGGCATTATTAGGTCTCCTAGTGGACATGCTTCCAATGGGAAATGTGTTGCGAGAACCACCTACCAAGCCAAGAAGATTCTTTGTCCATTAGGAATGAAAGTAGAAAGAATACATGCATGTCAGAATGATTGTGTCCTGTACCGTAAAGAGTATGCTAGGTTACATGTTTGTCCGGTGTGCAAAGCATCCTAATACAAGCGTAAAAATGACTCTGATGATGGGAAGGGCATCGAGGTGAAGCAAGGACCTCTTGCTAAGGTGATGTGGTATCTTCCTGTAATCCCCCGTTTGAAGCGTTTATTTGCAAACCGCAAGGATGCAAGATTGATGCGTTGGCACTACGAGCAGCGTAAGAAAGACGGAATGATAAGACATGTTGTTGATTCTGCCCAGTGGAGGAACATCGATAGGATGTTTGTAGATTTCGGTGTGGAACCAAGAAATATAAGGTTTGGGTTGAGTGCGGATGGAATGAATCCTTTTGGTAACATGAGCAGCCGACATAGCACCTGACCCGTGACTCTGTGCATGTACAACCTTCCTCCTTGGCTATGTATGAAGCGAAAATATATTTTGATGTCACTACTTATCCAAAGGCCGAAACAACCTGGCAACGATATTGATGTGTTCCTAGCCCCATTGGTGGAAGATCTTGCAATACTGTGGAATGAAGGGGTACATGTATGAGATGCGGACAAACGAGAGAACTTCACTCTACGCGCCATGTTGTTCTGCACCATTAATGATTTTCCTGCCCTTGGTAACCTGTCAGGGTTGAGTATAAAAGGAGCCAAAGCGTGTCCGCACCGCTTAGATTATACCGAGAGTGTGGTTGAACAACTCGCGAAAATCGTGTACATGCGTCACCGTAGGTTCCTTCCAAAGTATCACCCATACCGCAAGATGAAGAAATAATTTGACAGAAAAAAGAGGATGACTCAGATCAAGACCTTTTAGCGGGAAAGAGGTGTATGATATGGTCAAGGATATAAATGTTGTGTTTGGAAAGGGACGTAAATTGAGGAAGAACATGTGGAAAAAGAGGTCAATATTTTGGGACTTGCCTTATTGGGAGCACTTAGAAGTTTGCAATTGCATCGATGTCATGCACGTAGAGAAGAATGTATGTGACAGCTTGATTGGTCTCTTATCAACATTCCCGATAAAACAAAGGATGGTGTTAACGCAAGGCGTGACTTGGTCGCTATGAACATCGTGACCGAAAGTTAGCACCGATAAAGGCCGGACGTATTTTCCCCAAAGATGCTACACTGCCTAAGTCCGAGAGAACTGAATCGCGCGCCCCTTACATGGTGTGAAAGTTCCATCCGGTCACTCCACAAGCATGAAGAAACTTGTTTCCATGGAACATTTAAAATTAATTGGCATGAAGTCTCACGACTGTCATGTGCTAATGACACAAATGCTACCTGTTGCAATTAGAAGTATTTTGCCGAACAAGGTTCGAGTAACAATCATAAGGCTATGTTATTTCTTCAACGCAATTGCTCAGAAGGTCATTGATCCGGATGTACTAGATACTCTGCAAATCGAGGTGGTGACAACTCTATGTCATCTAGAGATGTATTTCCCGCCATCATTTTTTGATATCATGGTCCATCTCATTGTCCACCTTGTGAAAAGAGATAAAAATATGCGGCCCTGTATTTCTACGTCATATGTACCCTTTCGAGAGGCACATGGGAATTCTGAAGTCATATGTACGCAACCGATCTCGACCGGAGGGTAGCATCATTGAAGGTTATACAACAGAAGAGGTCATTGAATTCTGCATCGGCTACATGGCTCAGGTAGAGCCGATAGGTGTACCTCTATCTCGTCACGAGGGGAGGCTAGAGGGTATTGGGACTATCGGGAGGAAAGCAATAACTCCGGATCAAAATACGTATGCTCAAGCCCATTTCATAGTTTTACAACACACGACTGAAGTGACCCCATATATTGAAGAGCACAAGGACATGCTACGTCAGGAGAATGCAGGCCAGTCGGAAGTTTGGATCACGAGACAACACAACCGTCAGTTCAACGAATGGTTCAAGGCGCAATTGACTAGGAGGTCGTCAAGTGAAACACTACAATGGTTGGCAAAAGGGCCAAAATTTACAATTGTGACATGGCAAGGATACGACATTAATGGCTACACATTTTATACAACAGATCAAGATAGAAAGAGTACAGTGCAGAACTCAGGTGTCCGCATAGATGCCTATGATGCGCACGGCAGTACCGCTGGCCCAAGCTCGTACTACGGGCTTGTAGAGGAGATTTGGGAGCTTAACTACATAATTTTCAAAATTCCTTTATTTCGGTGCCGTTGGGTCCAACTCCCACGGGGTGTAAAGGTTGACAAGTACGGCGTCACTACCGTGGACCTCGAATGTGTAGGATACAAAGACGAACCATTCGTACTCACGAGGCAAGTTGTTCAAGTATTTTATGTAACCGACCCGGCAAATAAGAAGCGCCATGTAGTTCTTCAGGGAAAAAGAAGGATTGTCGGGGTTGAGAATGTTGTAGATGAGGAAGAGTACAATCAATTTGATGATTTGCCTCCATTCGAGACGCATCGCTCGAGGAAGAACAAGGCGATGAAGCAAGCTATATGCGTGTCGATCATTGTGAAGGGTTTTATTTAAAATGATATAGCCAAAGTGTAATAAATGATATTGGTTATGCTTGTGTTTTTCATAAATGTATGTATGTTCCATTGTAATTGTAAAATGACTAAGGAACTAAGAAATAGTTATATTTATGGTTATGCTTGCGTTTTCATAAATGTATCTATGTTCCATATTGTAATTGTAAATGACATAGGAACCTAGCTAGTCTGCGGTATTTATAGTGAACTATCACAAAGCGTTTATCAAAAGAAATCGTCGTAATAACACATCACGATTTGCGGTTCTATCAATATAACCGTCAGCGATAATATGGATATCACGACGGTTATATCGATAGAACCGCTCGTGATATCACTATCACGCACGGTTATATCGATAGAACCGCTCAGGATACCACTATCACGCACGGTTCTATCGATATAACCGTCGTGATATGTATATTATCACGCATTTATTCTATCGATATAATTGTCTGTGATAATATGGATATCATAGACGGTTATATCTATAGAACCGTCTGTGATAATATGCATATCACAGACGGTTATATCGATAGAACCGTCTGTGATACCACTATCATAGATGGTTCGTTTAAGGAACCGTCTGTGATAGCTTATCTTTAAATACCCGCAGCTAGGTCTACAGAGTCCACTCTCGCGCAGTCTCTTGTCTCCACTCTGCAGCGCCCCTGCTAGCTAGGTTTTGGTCCCTCCCACCGCCGGTCCCTCCCGACGCCGCCGGTCCCTCCCAACTATCACAGACGGTTTTTTATAAACAACCGTCTGTGATACTCGTCTATCACAGATGGTTAGTAATAAAGACCGTCTGTAATGTGAGTTATCACAGACGGCTCGGGAACCGTTTGTGATAATCACCAACTATCACTGACACTTAAACACTGACGGTCCAGGAACCGTCTGTGATAGGGCTGTCTGTAGCAGTGTTACACCAGAGATGTTAATGTGTTGAATTTTGCCAAAGAGAGATGGAGTGTAAGTCCAATGCGAGAGGAGCAGGCTAGCAACAGCTGGGCGGGCGGCAAGATCCTTGTTTCCTCCGATGGAACAGTCAGCTTCCAACTGTCAAACTACAACATAGTCTTGCTGATCCTTGGTTTCCTCCGATGGAACAATCAGCGTCCAATTGTCAAACTACGGCATAGTCTTGCTTGCACGTAGCCGCCTTGTACGACATGGCAATGACAGGGTCATCAAGATCCGATGGTGATTGCTAACTACTAAGGATGCAAAAGAGCGGATAATTTTCGTTCATCCGATCGATTGAATGTTTGCGGAATGAATATGGAAGGGGTAGATGGGTATCCGATATTATCCATATCCGACTCTGACTCTGAGGAAAAATATAGAATATGATACATAATAAGTGATATCTGTCCGTATATATCCATATGTCAAGTGATATGAGGAAGTCTGTTGTGACTTCACCTAAAACAAGATAATATATAGATATATTGTCACATCTAAATAGGCGGGAGTACTGAGTATTCTTCTTTTAACATCTCAGTAATTAATCTCTCCATATTCGCTCTGATTGTATCATACTGTCCAATGTCTTATGCAAAGAAACGGATAATTTCCGTCCGACCGACGATTATGGAATAGATACGGAATGGAGAAATAGATATCTGGCATTATTCGTATCTGACTCCAACTTAAAAAATAGAATAGAATACAGGATAAACGATATCTATCTATATCCACTCCGATTACACTCCTACCAACTATTGACATAGTAATAGTCTTGCACCGTGGCCCCATCTCTCCAGCTGATGTCAAGAGATTTTCACCGACCACCTTAATTGATCCATGCTCATTCACACAACTCGTTTAGAGACTCTTTGTATTACATCGGTCCTTGTTGGGCTGTCCAATATTTTCGGCCTAGTGCGTCGGCCTGTCTAGACCTTCTGGGTAGGCTTGACATTTGTGTTCCGAACCATCTATTTTTATTCGATGGGAATTTTTTCAGATAACACAGTTAAGCCCTGGACAAACTTGAGTAGGGGTGCAAATGGGTGGGTCAATTCTGACCGATCCGGTACTGAATTCGGTTGGTACCGGATTCGGAAAGGGAATTTGGTATCCGGTCGGATTCGGATAATTTATGTCGGATTCGGATTCGGGAGAGTTGTTATTCGACCGAATAGTATCGGTATTCGGATGCTGGATAATTATCCGGTCGGATATCTGATATGAGCTAAGAATTCACCTTTTATTTTACTAGTATTTGTTTTTTTTTTGTCATGTTGGTTGGTTGAGGTGTGCAGTGTATAGAAAGTTTTCCTGGATTGTCTATTATCCCCAATTGTCTACTGTCTCTACCTTAATTTAGTAAAATTTCTTTAGCCTAGAAAAAGAAAATGATGTCCATCAAGAATCAAGATTCATCTTGAAACGCCACACCTCAATGGGCAATTTGGGGGAAACGCCACACCATCTTTGGCTGATGAATTATAATCACTATTATGTACTTACGTCTAACAGTTTAAGGCTTGAAGTGATTGTGGTATGGTTTAGCATATGTTCCTTTCTGTATGCACGTACTATCCGTCTACATTATCCGTTTTCGATCCGAAACCGCCAAGTATCCGTTCCAGCGGCACCATATTCGAAATTCCAAATATTCCGAATTCGTATTCGTATCCGGTTTTACCGTATCCGACCCCGAATCCGAGAAAAAAAAATATGGGTTAGGATACTGTATGAACAATATCCGTCCCAATCCGACCCGATTGCACCCCTAAACTTGAGCTTCATTTATTATCTGAGCCCATTGACATTTTCTCAGTACAATAAAAAGGGCATGTTTGAAATGTAAGAGTTCTTCAGGAATTTCATGTAAAAAGTTTAAATTTTATATAAATTAGGAAAAATTCCAGTGCTCCAATGCCACTAATATGGCCTGATGCTGATGGTGGAATATGCTGGCTGGAGTGACGAGTGACAACAACATCGCTGTCTGTTTCGCCGACAGTCGTATCTGTGTCATGTGTGGAGCTTGTTGCAATATATAGCCAAGTTTACCATTTATTCTTATACATATACCTCAAAACCTAAAACTTGCAACTGTGCAGCACTACAGGTGCTGCTCTAACGGGTTTCTGGCTTAATTTGTACTGTAGCGATTAAAAGCACACTGTGGCAACTGTTAGCGAGAAATTAAGAAAAAAAATAAAATTTTGAGAAAAAACACCGTTATATCTTCATAAACAATACAAACGAATAAGGAAAAAAAGAAAAAGTCGAAAAGCAAAAAAATCAAACAAATTAAGAAACTGACACGTTCCAGAAGGCAGAAGTCAGAAACAGAAGCGGGTTGAAACAGAGTTAACTGTTGCAAAATGTATATTATAGTAGACTTTGTATCTGTATGGACTTGAAAAGCAGGTAGTTACTTATTTAGTTCCTTTTCTACATATTTGGCGGCATGAACTAGCTAGTACGGGTTAACAACATTGGTTTCCTCTTGAAGCAAATAAAAATGTTCAGGAGCGGATGCTTAGATGTCGCACTCGTGAAGAATTCGAGAGGGGCTAGTGACGATTATAGCACGTGAACGATACGGACAAACTTAATGTAGCAAATCCTTAATTTTGTGCTCAATCAATCAAAATTGTGTCTACGCAACAGCCAATCAAGCTGTGAGTATTCTAGCTGGAATATACTAGGTTTTCTTTATACAAAACAGAGGCATGCGATATTTTAACAAGTGTGTATATTGTTCAGCATGCCCTTCGTTCACAAACTACTGACGTTTCTGACTGTACCATCTCAATGTACAACCTTAATGATTAGTTTATATGATAAAGTAACCTAGAACAAATTTCGTTACGACAAATTTCTGTGATGGAATGAATTATAGATGCTGCCAGTAGAGAAAAAGAGAGGATAAAACTTTACCCTACCAGGATTAATAAATGTCTTTTTTGCACAGTAGTAGTACTACCAAAGAACAATTCTCCTCAAAATCAGCACTGCAATATCCACGTAACCTGAAGACTTGGATTTTCGGTAAACTTGTGAGATGTTATTGGACCTGCTGAACCTGCATAGCAATAGAGGAGAGTGAATCATGTCTTTTTAAAATCTTTCTCTAAGTATTCAGAAATCATTCACTTCAGTAACTAATGAGCTATGAAGATCAGATTTAATTGGCTAAATCCAAACAACAACCTAAAACAGCGAGGACTCACAAATTCCTCTCCTAACCGGTTTGACCGTCACTGGAGATGTGGTCTAACTGGTGGGCAGTTTGACCGGTGACCGGTTTGGTTGGGCCTAGGAGCGGTCTGATCACTTCTCTGTGCCTAGAACAGAAAATCAGGCTGAGCCAAAACCAAACTTGGTGCAAACTTTAAAATTCAAGTCCAAATGATTAGAAACCTTACACATGTCTTGTTGAAAATCACAGGAACCTATTCATTCCAATGATCACATGAATCTTGGCCAAAAGTTTTAGTTTTTCCTCAAAACATGCAAGGTTACACCAAAATCAAACAAATCTCAAAGACTTGAGAACCAACTTGCTCTTGGGTTAAGAACAGTCAAGATAGCTCTAGATGAGTTCTTATATATCACAGCAAGAAAAAACACCTAAAGAATCAAAACCAAAACTCTCGAATCAAGATTCCTCAAGAAATGCTCCAAATCAAACAAGAACCAAATAACTTTGAAATCTTGCAAAGCATAGTGGCTAAATGAATGAGATTCGATCTACATGAGTTATCTCCATCACTTACACATCCTTGGCACATAGCAAGATTAAAAAGGGGAGAGAAAATATAAAGAACCAGTAAGAACAAGAGCAAATTAAATAAGAACAAGAGCAAATTAACCAATACAAGAACACTACATGAGATATGAATAAAATTGATTTATTGCTACTTGAAGATAAATATTTCGCAAACACTCCATAGGGATGACAAGAGAGCATACCACAATACTTACTCTTCTCTCTTAAACCCTAACCCTAGAACTCAAGAATGAAATGGTTGTAATCGTTGGCTTGCAAGTTTTTATCCCCAACCCATTAAATAGATAGGGCAACCAGCCTACATCTACTATAATGGACACTATCCACTAGCATAATTAGGAGAAATCTGTTAACCCTACACAACATGAATTTTACACCCACACTTAAATCATGCACGTTTTTAAAGCACATCGGCTCGAATCCGCTAAGTCATTAGCTTTTGATGCACTCGATCTTCTCAGCATCTCCTTGATCTAAACCACTTTCCTAAACGTTGTGATTTTGATCTAATGAAGTTTTTAGTATTTGGCCAACTAGTAAAATGCTCTTACCTTAACCCGGTCTTCTTCTTCTCTTGAAAGCAATCGCCATGCTTACCACGTGTAAGTACACCAATGGCTTACCATACATCAGCAAGTCTTTCCTGCTCTGGTTTCCACCAGACCATGCCTCACTTGCACCAATCAAGCCTCTTGGTGCCAACCTACCGCTTGAAACTTCCTTTCAACATTCCTCGCTTTCCTTATGCCATGTTTGAGCTCAACCATCTCATCCAATATCCATGATCATTCTAGACCTCGCTTCTCCACGAGAGTAGTCCCAGTCCTCGACGTTGACCATAGTTAATTCTAAGCTTCCCTACATGTCCAAAGACCAATAAATCATTTTCAAGCATAAGTTCTTTACAATTTGACCCACATTAGCTTAAACATGTTTCATACAATATGAGTGCATGGACCTAGGGTAGTTTGACTTGATGCATGGTCAAATTCCCAAAATTCAGAACTCTTAGTTGAAATTCAGCACTAGCCGGTCAGACTGCCACATGTAGCTAGTCTGACCACTACATAGAGTCGGTCTCACCACCACTACTGACCAGTCAGACTGGTTGCACCGGTTAGACCGCTCAAAAGACTCAACAGAGCCAGTCTGAGTGCATGAGGTTGAAATCAATGGACTAAAAATCTAAATCTTTCACAAATTTGAATTTTAACTCAACAAACATTGGGCTGGTTGGCTAGGCTGATTAAGCTTTTAATTAGCCGATTGCTTCACCGCCACCTATTTTTCTATCTCAGGTTAAGTCATTGCAAATCTTTCATGTCACTTTGTGTTCCAGAATTACCTCTAACTTTCCACTTAATGAATTTGATATCTTTCGCACCTCATCACCGGATTTGTGTCGTCTTCCCTGTCGCCATCCAAATCATCGCCGCCATCGAATTCGTCATGCTCGGTGAGCATCTCCACAATCATTTGCACCCATAGCATCAAATTTATCCCCTCTACCTTTCCCCACTTCAATTTGGTTGATGTACCACCGTGGAGTGTTGCTACTGCCACCATCTTGTCAAGCTCTAGCTGCCACTTGATCTCCATCTCCGATGAGCTTCCATCGAACCAATTGCGTCACGACGTGTTCCACCTTCCCACCAATTATCACACTAATTTAATTGCATTCTTTCACAGTCATTTGCCAGAATTTAATAGTGTTCCTTATCATTACCCAAGCCACCACCGTCATTGATTTCATCACCGCTGGTGAGCTACTGCCATCATCAACCTCAACATCATCTTCCCCATGCCACATTCTACACCGTGATTACCTCGCCTTCACTAGAGCCCTGCCGAAACGCTGTTACCGCCATCTACCTCTACCTCGGCTGCAGGTCCTGTTTGTCGCCACCATGCACGACTATCGTGACGTCATCAACCATC
The DNA here is from genome assembly GCA_036346575.1 of Dendrocalamus sinicus. Lineage (NCBI taxonomy): Eukaryota > Viridiplantae > Streptophyta > Magnoliopsida > Poales > Poaceae > Dendrocalamus > Dendrocalamus sinicus. The sequence goes on along the minus strand of CM070660.1, from coordinate 26,509,430 downwards.
CCTCCTTGAGGTCCTACCAACCCATTTTGTTAGTTGGCCATGCCTTCCAAGCCGCCACTCTCCAAAACCAACGCCAAAGCGACTTCTCAAAGCTAATAGTGCAAAGCTGCTTCTCGCAGCTGGGGTGTTTGATTTGGCTTCCAGCTTCTAGAGGCCAAAAACCGAAAGCCAAAGCCACTTCGAACGCCCCTGAAGACCATGATTTGCCAAGAAGAAAAGGTTCTTTTTCCCCCTTTCTTGAATATAGCTATAGATTTCCTTCAAAACAAAGTTCCTAGATCTGCAAGTGCTCCAATATTTGATTACTCTGTGTTTTCTTGTGATGATTGGTGGGACGGGTGGTAGCTATTTAATTATTTCTGTAGAATATTGTGTGGTAGCCATGACGACACGTGTGCTTCCTCTAATTGGCTCCTTAGCTCCTCAGCTTCTCACGTATCAACGGTCAGCAAGGGTCATGCCTCGACTCATGCCCTCTCGAGCTGTGCCCGGAGCTCCCCCGCTTGACGGGCTTTGGCTACAGACCACAGGGCCTCAGTCTGCACCTCTCTCAACTAACTTTAAAGGTCCTCCAACTCTCTCTACTTCCTCGTGGACCCTTGGGACGTCGGCCTCTCGGGAAGTTGCGGTCTCGCCGGTGGCTTGAGTCTCTGTAAGGGTGTCCGGCCACACTCCTGACCTCGGGGCGGCGCGGACTGCAACCCGACTCGACTTCGGCCTCGAAAGGGGGTTCGCACCCCCGACCTCGGTGGCCTTCCATGCCTTCCTCTTCTTGGACGGCGTGGCTTCTTGCTCAAGCGTCCCACAGACGGCACCAACTATCGTCGGTACGAGTCCGAACAGTAAACTTAGAAGCAGCCTCGGTCGGATACGAAGATTGTCACGGGTGTGAAGGGACTCAAGAAAAGCACATAACCACAAGTGTATTCAATAGGAGTGATTTTTTGGATTACAAAGTGGCCTTCTCTGTCCCATTACAAAGGGTCCTATTTATAAGGGGAGAGAGGCAGACATATGAAGTTACAAGTTTTCCCTCTGGGCCTGGCTCACCCTTGGGATATTTACGTCCTTTGCCTTGTGTGTGTCCTATCATGTCCAAGAGACCCCTAGGCCGGTCCCTGGACCTCGCCTGGGGTCGATGTACGAACCCCGCCGATGTTGGTCTCGGACCCTCTCTGGGGTCGGTGCGCGAACCCTGCAAATGTAGGCCTTGGACCTCCTCCGGGTTGGTGTACAAACCCCACCGATGTTGGCCCCAGTGGGTGCAGCTAGTTTCGGGTGGTCACGGGACCGAGATAGCGCTAGGACCCTCTTCCAACAGTATTGAAGGTTGCAAATTCTCCACAGTTTTTTTTTCTGGAGATGTATACAGTTTTCGAAATACATGTTTCTTTAAAAAGGCTAATTTTAGTAATAGAGGTTAGTTTATGTTCGGTGCTGAGTGAGAATCGGTGGTAAAAGAGGCTGAACTTGCTTTTTTACAGTTGACACATGCATGGGCCTGAAGAATGTCATGAACTCGAGGCTACTGAGCAGGATGATGAAACTAAGGAATGTCATGGCCATGCCTACGCTGCAACGGCGGCAAGAAATTCAGAAAAGAAGCAAGACTCTGAAGTATTGTATGGGCTTTAAGCTACGTAAGGTAGGATGTAGGCCGACTGGGCCAATCTGTGATTTGTTAGCTGTGTGTGTGTGTGTTAGCTGTGAGCTGGTTGAGATGGTTGGGCTTTAGGGAGCTCTCGTGGACATGGCCTTCTATCCAATTTTACTGCCTTGGTCGTCGGTAGGGATGGAAACGATCAAGGATAATCTATTTTATTCAATATTTATATTCAAAAAAATATAAAGGTAATAAATAAAATTTATATTTAAAAATTTTTGTATTCATATTTAAGAATATTTATATCTATATTTGAGAATATTTGTATTCGTATTCGAGACTATTCGACTCGTATTCGATCCGTTTCTATTCCTGGCGACCTCCCTAGGGATGATTATAGAAAGTAATTTTCTGACGAACTAAGATTCACAAGTAAGAAGTAAAAATTACGTTACATAATTTCTAACTCCATGCGCTATATACTTCTAGCTCGTGTAGATGTGTAGTTATGTTATATAAATTTGTTCTACCGAGATTTATTACAAAAGTTTTAGGATATTCGTATTCGACCGAATTAAGTACATATTCGATTCGAATTCGTATTCGCTATGACATTCGATTCATATTTGTATTCGAGAATATTCAAATTCGTATTCGTATTCATTTTTAAAAATATTAATTTATATTTATATTTATATTGATTTTAAAAATATAAATTCATATTTACATTTGAAATTATTTGATTCGTATATGATCTGTTTCTATTAATAGACGTCGGTGTAGGCAGCCGCAGTGCGTGTGAGAGAGATTAAAAAGCTGCCTAGAGAGAGAGAAAAAGAAGCTGACATGCTAAGAATATGATTAGAGCGATTAATAATTTTCATTTTCGCCCGGGAAAGCCCGATTCGTACTGGATTCTAAAAAGTTATTTTTCTATAATAAATAGTTTTTTAGTATTTAATTTTTAAATAAAATGTTTTTTAAGATGAGTTCTACTAGATAAAATTACACGCGGGTGTCTCTTTCTATAAATTTCTTTATAAACTGTTACTATTTATAAATCAAAACTAAAAGGTAATATAGACTACTCATGCATGCATACATAATACAAGTTTGGTTTGGAGCTGCACAGTTCTGCAGTTGTTGATTATATTACTCCACTAGCTGGTGTGTACGAATATGAATGCACATGATCATGTGAACGCGCGCCCTGCTTGCTTGCCAGCCGGAAGATTTGATATACACACGTACGTACAGCTACAGCTAGTAGTGCGCAACTATAGTATTAAGTAAACAACAATCTAATTTATTAATTTACTACTTCCACTAGACCATCACTAGATCGTCGCCGGGCCGGACCGGTTGCCACCTGAAAGTCTTCCATTTGGGTTAACAAATTAACCAAGCTTTATTATATCATATGCGTACACTACTACAGAAAGGCTAATAGTAGACAGCAAATTACAGACGGTTTTGTGAAACCGTCTGTAATGTAAACTATTACAGACGGTTTTAATTTAAAGGCCATCTGTGGTATTTGTGGCGGGAAAAAGGAGTATCACAGACAGTTCTTACTGCTGAACCGTCTGTGATACTGGAATATCGCAGACGGTTTTTATTAAAAACCGTCTGTGTTGTGTCGACTATCACAGCCGGTTGTTGTTAAGAACCGTCTGGGAATGTTCATAGACGGTTTTTCACAAGAACCGGCTGTGATGTCCCTTTGTCTGTCATAATCTAGATCAGAGGTTAATATATAAGTACACATTGCTTCTAATAACTTAACTACGTAACTACTGAGACAAGAGGTCACAAATTAAAGGCAAATTTATTAATTTCAATTAGAGGCAAATTTATTACAAAAGTCGCACAGTAAAGAGTTTCCCATTGTATTCTTTTGGGCTTCGTAAGCTTCTTCTTCAACTTGGGGACTTGGAGGATCAACCGCTAAATTCTCGAACGCCGTTAAGATTGCCCTTGTCCTCAGCACTTCCTCGTGCAGCCTGGGCAAATGATCAGCAACATCCATAATGTCGCATGTGATAGCATGAAAAGATTCTTTAGAATCTGCCGTTTCTGCTTGATCGGCAAGGCTATCCATCAGTCTTTGCAATGCGTGTAGAGCTTCTTCCGCATTGCGCACATTGTGGAGAAGAACCAGGGTGAGGGCTGTTTCCCTTTCTTGAGCGGCAACGAGACGCCTCCGTCGACGGCGGAGGATCAGGTCAAGCCGACGGATGCAAGAAAGTCGGGAAGGAGAGCAGGGCGGTGCGAGAAGCTGCTCAGATGCAAATTGCTGGCCGCCTGTGTAAGGTTCCGGCCGAACAATTCGTGATGAACAGATGAGAGGAAGGAGATGATCACAAGAACAGTAGTAGAAGCCATGTTGTATTGTATATTGTATTGTACGTACGTAGAAGAGACTGGATTAGGAGCGCATATTAACCTTTAGCACAAACGGTTCGTATACCCAAACATTAATGATATAGACGCTCGTATAATGATCGAGAGACGTTAATTAGACGATCGAACACGGCGCTCGCATCGAAACACGCGCGGCGTTCGTATGAAGCTTATCACGCACGGTTTTTATAAAAACCGTCAGGATAATTTATTATCACGCACGGTTTTAGTTAAAAACCGCTCGTGATAATGACTACGGCATTTATTGCGCTGCTCGATCCGCATCGTCTTCATTTCGATCCAGATCTAGCCATCGCCGCGCACTTTTTCACTCGGGAGGAAGCTAGAGCGATTTCGTGCCGCTTAATTTGGTGGGAAGAGGCAGATTGAGCTTTGAATTAAGATTCAGACTTTCCTGGTTGTCTTTGTAGATATGGTTAGTAATGAAATTTATTTATTTTTAATTGCATTACAATTTAGGTGTAAGTAATCCATGAGTGGTTATTGAAGATGGTTAATTAATTTGCAAAATTGTTGGTTATATAATAGCTATTGTGTTTGTAATATGAATTGAGCTAGAAATTAAGTCTCAATATAATAAATGTGGCCGATATATGTAGTTATAATTAGTTATTCTAGATTTTAATACGGTTGTTATATATGTACGTAACGTAGGACCGAAGTTGGATATATGCCATGAGCCGTGTGAGTGAAGAGTACATTAATGGCGTTTCGCTTTTATAAGAGCCGCCAAGGAGGATATGTTGAATAAGGGGTGGAATATATGTGTCTGTCCATGCACCGATCGCGAATTTGAAGATGTTTAAGAACCGAGGCAAATTGAAGCGCACTTGATTCGGAGGGTTTCAAAAAGGATTATACGTGTTGGACCAGTCATGGCGAAGTGAATGATCATATGCCGCGGATGACATCGCGGTGAAGTGAATGATATGCCCCGGATGACATCGCAGTGAAGTGAATGACATGCCGCCGGTGATGTCGATTGTGGCTCGGATTCGGATAGGTTGCACGATGATAATCTGGATCAGATGCTTCGCGATATAGAAGAGAACTATGATGAGAGAGAGTATGTTAAATTCCGTGGCTTGATGGAGGACTCAGAGAAACCTTTGTACACGGGCTGCAAGTACACGAGGTTGTCGGGCGTGTGATGTAGTCAATTTTGAGATGTATATGTGAAAATGTGTGATGTAGTCAATTTTGAGATGTATATGTGGAAATGTGTGATGTAGTCAATTTTGAGATGTATATGTGAAAATGTGTGATGTAGTCAATTTTGAGATGTATATGTGAAAATGTGTGATGTAGTCAATTTTAAGATGTATATGTGAAAATGTGTGATGTATTTGAGAATGACAAAATGTATCAAGAAATACACTGTGTGAATGCAGCTGGTTGGTGTTGTATATGAATGCAGCTATTTGGTAGTTGATATGAATGCAGCTGTGTAGTTATTGGTGGTTTTAATTGCAACAGCCGGCAAAGGCTTATCACAGACGGTTCTAAATTTAGAACCGTCTGTGATAACATATCACAGGCGGTTCTAAGTTTAGAACCATCTGTGATAGTAAACTATCACAGACGGTTTTTAACTCAAAACGTCAGAATATAAAGATATCGCTGCACGGTTCTAAGTTTAGAACCGCTCGTGATAATCTTCCTACATATACCCTCTCGCTAGGGTTTTCCGTGCGCGCTGCAGTGATTCGATTAGATCTAAATCCCGAGCCCGCTGCCGCCGCCGCCTCCCGAGCCCTCGCCGGTTGCCTCCCAGCCCTCGCCGCCGCCTCCCGGACGAAGACGCCGCCGCCTCCTCCTCCTCCTCCGTCGCTGCCTCCCGAGCCCGCCGCCTCCTCCTCCTCCGCCGCCGCCTCCTCCTGCGTCGCCGCCTCCTCTTCCTCCGTCGCCTCCCGAGCCTCGCCTCCTCCTCCTCCGTCGTCGCCGCCGCCTCCTCCTCCTCCTCCTCCTCCGCCGCCGCCTCCTCCTCCTGCGTCCCTAAGGTCACCAAAACCGTAAGGTCATCAAATCCTTCCCCGAGCTTCATGCTTACTGTTAGTGTTTAGGGTTCATGCTTGATGCTTCATACTGTTATGGTTAGTTGCTTAGTACATATTTAGGTTGATGCTTCATGCTTCTTGTTAGTGTTTAGGTTGATGCTTGATGCTTCATCTTGTTATGGTTAGTTGCTTAGTACATATTTAGAGTTGATGCTTCATGCTTATTGTTAGTGTTTAGGTTGATGCTTGATGCTTGGTATATATTACATTGGTACATTGTTTATGCAGAGCTTAATTAGTTTGCTATTTGGTACATATTACATTGTTACATTGTTTATCGCAGTAGCTTAATTAGTTTGCTATTTGGTACATACTACATTGGTACATTGTTTACTGCAGTTGCTTAGTTTACATTGGTACATATTACATTGCTTGTTGTGTTAGTATATAGTATATAGTACATAGTATATAGTTTGAAATCATTTGGGTCCCCCTTCCCTCTACTCCTCTCCTGATCTCTTCCTAACATTGAGCATCATGTATCACTTTTCTTGCTTCATCATCTTATCATGTGCAACCCTACAATTTGAGAGCACAAATTAACCAATCAAGGAAGAGTATATGATCAAAGGGCATGAAGCAAGTAACACATTGTAGTGTATCCGGATAAAGAAATCTTGCGATTATTGCAAAAGATACATTGACCATTTGGGTGGAAAGAAATACATTGTGTCGTCAGGCTCATGACTGCCAATTTGAAGCATAGCGTAGCATCCAAGGCACATCTAAGGCCTGCAGCTGTGTCTTGAGGAATCCCAAGAGCTGGTCTTCAGATGTGGCATTCCTCAAACTATAAATTATGAATCTTATTCTCATAACCCATCTGAATACCAGCTCTTGGCATTCCTCAAGACACAGCAGCAGCCCTCGGATGTGCCTCGGATGCTATGCTATGCTTCGAATTGGCAGTCATGAGCCTCGGAAGAAGGACTTGATACATTGGTACATTGGTAAGATAGGCACATCACCCCCTCTCTATGTCCATATCACCCCCTCCCTTCTCCCCCTCCCCTCTACTCCTCTCTTGTCTTGCAATTCAATATGATTACTTTCTCATCTTATCTTAATAGACCCACAAAATGAGCAACATGTCACCCGCGCATTCTTCAACATCATCGCCGGAGGCGTCCGCTCCAACATCAAGACGCCAAGGAAGAGGGCTATCAAAGAAGCTCGAGGCCGGCAGATCATCACAAATGGTGAATGCATCTGGGGTCCCTATCCTTCCTCAAAAAGTAGTAAACGCATTCCGAACCATGGTCGGAGTAGTTGCACAAGAACGAATTGAGATCACATACAATTCGTGGAAGAACGTGCCTGACACTCGGAAACGTGAGCTGTGGACCGAAATTTTGGCATCGTTCGAGTTCCCAGAAGAACACCTGGACGCTGTGCAACAACAAACCTACAAAGCGGCGTGCAAAGCATGGAAGAACTTCAAGAGCACGCTTGTCAAGAAATACGTGGAGACGGACGAAACGCCTGTTCATAAATACCCATTCCTGGAACCACAACGGGAAGAGTTCAAGGCGATGAAAACGACCGAAGATTTCAAAAGTACAAGTGTGGCGCACAAGGCCCTCCAGGCAAAAAATACACACCCTCACAGACTTGGCACAGCTGGGTATGCGGGTAAAATCGCGCAGTGGATGAAGGAGGATGAGCTGGCAGCTGCACAGGACATCGCCCCGCCGTTTTCCAATATCCCGGACGACCGCGCTCGAAATTGGATTAGAGCAAGGTCATCTACAACGACATCAGGGGACATCACCTTTCGAAACCCTTCAGACCAGCAAGTGACCGAGCGCCTGGTAAGATATCGATCGAACTACGTAGTTTGTAATTACTCCACAACTCGCATTTAATTGAAATGACATGTCGTGCTCTTGCAGGAAGAGCTGAGTTTTCAATCTACCCTGGGATCATTCCAGGGAACAAGGGAGAATGATATGCTCTCCGTGGCCCTGGGAAACAAGGAGCACCCGGGCCGTACGAGAGGCCTTGGGCTTTACGTTCCTTGGAAACATGGTTTCCAAGATGACTCCGACATGTATCGGCGCAGGAAGAGAAACAAAGCCGAGCGTGACGCACAGCTACGAGAAGAGCTCAAGGCATCTCTTAAAGAGGAGATACTGGGTTCGATGGCTGATATAATCAGAGATGAGGTGCGGAAACAGACAGAAAGTCAGCAGGCCGCCACCGCCGCTCCTGTGCTAGCTAGCCCGCACAACCATCCGAGTAGCTGCGCGTCCAATCCGACGCAAACCCAGTCCAAATTTCCTGTGGACGACATCCTGGTAATAATTATTACCTCTCGAATGCTTGCTCCATTGGTAGGCCTATTCGAGTAGCTAATTTTGTATCGTTATGTAGGAGCCTACGACATGCAGGCTCCAAGTGAGATATGGCTCCATTCCCTTGTACGCTGCTTGGGGCCAGGCATATTCGTCTGGTATCGGGGCCATGGTGCACGGTCAAGCTTTAGCGCCAGGCTTCGCAAAAGTTAATGTGGATGGTGTGTATGCCAATTTTGAGGTGGTCCCGCTACCGAAGCCCCCCAACGACGAGATCGTGAATCTAGGACAGGCCATTGGAACATTCATCCAGTGGCCCAAAACCGACATCTCCCTGGAGGCTTCTTCACCGGTGGCAGGACCAGAAGTGCAGTGCGAACCACAGCAACTTGCACTGGTGCCATCTCCACACGGGCAGTGCGAACCACAGCTACCTGCACCGGTGCTATCTCCACGGGTGCTATTCTCGCCAGAGCAACTTGCACTGGTGCCATCTCCACACGGGCAGTGCGAACCACAGCTACCTGCACCGGTGCTATCTCCACGGGTGCTATTCTCGCCAGAGCAACTTGCACCGTCTATACCATTACAGTCGACTAGCATAAAGTCGACCCACAATCGAGGCAGTGGCCAGGGCAAATCAAAGACGAAGGATGATGACGAATTCCCGTCCATGCCATTGGCCCGCAAATTCGTGCTAGCTCAGCCGATGGTAGTCCAGGAAGAGCTCCAAAAACTAGGACTTGGTTGCCAAAGATTCCACCTTTGGTATATGGAAGTGTCCAATAAGCCAGAGGCAGAACGGCGCTCAGGTATAGCTGTCAAATTCAAGCCGGAACATTTCTTGCACGAAGCTCAGGACTGTGTCTTCACGGTGACCTTTGACGATATATTTGAACTTTTCACGCTCAACGCTCTCGACGCCTCACTCGTTCGATGCTGGACGCTGTAAGTCTGTACAATCAAAGTCTCTGTTCACGTAATACCGATATATGTCACAATTTGTTGCTTTCCTATGTTATACTAGTAGAGTGCCCGTGCTAACGCTACGGCGACATTTGAGGGATGCACATGAAACCAAATGAAGTAAATAGTGAGATAGATTAAGACTCATGCCAAAAGGGATTCATGATGAGTTATCATATTGTTGAGTCCATAGCAATTATGCTTAAAGAGCAACATTGCAAATAAATAACATCACAGCTATTACATCTTTTGAAGCCACCTAAATCCTCACACGCCTAATAAGTTCTTGTATATCTTCAGAAATGTTGTCTTTAGATTCGTTGTCCTTGTACTTCAACATCTCTACCAAGAATTTGGTCCTCAGTGCATTCCCATCCTGTACGAATTATTACACTTCACTGTCATAAAATAACAATTAATTGTAGAATGTTATTACCAAGTACACAAAAGATTATTTACTCACAATTGAAAACAATGGTAATCTAATACCATTCCACAAGCGCATAAAGTTGATAACAAAAAAGCCTGTCAGCTTCCTGTAGAAGGAAAACATTATTACATATATGTAGAACTAATTAGTAGTGTGCAAGTTATAAGCAATCACCAGTCTGCAGTTCTTGGAAACCATGTTGGCAATATACGACGCCAGAAATAAATATTGTCATTCCATTTAGGATTGATTAATTCCATGGCCAAGTCCACATTGTTGGCAATATTTTTTATTTTATGAACATACCACAAGCTTCAAGGTTTAAGCTTAAACTCTGTAGGTATAGGCATCGGGTCCATTATAGAAATATTTCTAGTCTCCATGTTAAGTACGTATAATATAAACTGACCCATAGAAGAGTACGGCAATAGAATCTGCAAACAATCTGTTCATGTTAGGGCAACAAAATCCAAGATTTATGAAGGACGAAGGAATATAGCTTACATTGCTGCAATGTTCAATATCATACTCCATGTCTGGCCAACATTCAAACAATTTTGCCAACCGCTTGATATCTAGCTTCACACAATAGGGCAGGCCTCGAGAAAAAGCAGATATGGACTGTTTGTTATCAGTAAAATTTTGTTCCTCCTCACGGCAAACATTACACCCAGCTGGAAGAGTGATCTTACAGGTCAGATTTAATTTGCCTTTTAAAAAGTTATAATTCGATTAATCTCTTTACTCGATGAATTAGCATCAGATTTTTTTTCTTCTTGTAAATAGCAAAGAGGGGTCTTCAACTCAGCTCACAGTGCACATCCAACTTACTGCTGCAAACAGAATAACAGTTCGACTCTGATATGCAGTATTGTTATAGCAGGCAACTGACAGATACTGGGAAAGTTTGATCCAGTACTTGAAGGCAAAATCAGGTGCATAATGTTTGTTGCACCCCAGCAAGTTGTGACTAATTTCTATCTTGATGCCCAACAACACCAATTTCCTTTCAGAATGTTACTCTAAATATATACATATAAAACGATATTAATTACATTAGTGATGGAATAAATGAGACAACACAAACTACCATATATGTACTGCAACGGCAGTTGAATTAGGCCGCCATTTTTTCACCAAGCGTTTGTTGAACAAACCACAGCACCGGGTTTCCAAGCGCTGGAATTAGGCTCACTGCAACCAACGGAACAGCACACACAAAAACCCAGGGCCAAATGTTGGGCGCTGCATGTTTTGTAGGCACAGGTGGTCTAAACTTTTCAAGCTGTTCACACAGATCAGAGTGATTTTGAAACAGCAGCTGTAACTGGAAAACAAACAGAAAGAAAATTCAATATTGATGATTTCACCAAAGTTGTAGATTGTTCAGTGTAGATGCTCGTACAGTATTTGTTTGCTATCATATCTATTGTGAATTTAAAGTTATGAAAAAGAGAATCAGCACTGCTGCTGTTTATCAATGTCATGTGTCGTTGTTTTTGCCGTTTGGCAAGTTGGGGCGTAGAAACGCTTTGTTCTTTGCTCGTACATGTTTGATTGAGTTGTATGTTGCAAAACAGGTGGTAGTGCTTCTTCCTGAAATGAAGAATGTTAGTCCCACGTAAACACAAAGAATCCACACACAGATGTTGGTTTCTTGGTGTACCTTTGGATGTCAACATCTGTGACATGAATGAATCCCGCAACGTTGCTGCACAGAATTTTATTGTAGGTGTAAGTAAATGTATCTCCAGAAAGGCAAACACAGTTTATTACCCAAGAAAAAAGACGCTGCAAGCCTGCAAATCTTACGGTTTTTGCCCAGGGGAATGAAGACTTGGAAGTATGACTACATATTATCTTACGGTTTTACACACAAATACTTCTAATCCATACTCTGTCTAATGTCAAACGCTAGAAGAACAATACTCCTACATATTATCTTTTTCCAAAGTATGACTACATATTATCTTTTTCCAAAGTATGACTACACGGATGATTCTACAGAAATAATAAAAGAACCACTATAGGTCTGCATCACCAAGGTCAGTGCAAGCCTAATCAGCTATACTTCCGGCTTGGCTCATTGTTGGTATATCTAGTACCAAGTACTTCTTGAGAAGTATATATATGTACTACCAGCCAGTACAAAGGAATGCTGAGTGATGTTATTGCCCTTTTTGTAACGTGAGTAGAATACGAAGCACAGCCAGGCAAAAATATGCACAAACGGGCATTTAAAATTTCTTACCACAAAGAGCAATGACATGGTCGGTCAGCAGAGAGTAATTTATCAAGATTAGCCAATAGTTTCTGCATATGAAAAATCCACAGCATGAGATAACATATTAAGCCCTAATCTTAAAATTCAAATATCGCATTAACTAATGGGAAGGATAACCAGATAGCCTCTACTTATACATGGCAATAGAAATTCCAAAAAGTTATCAATATGAAGTAATTGTCAAGTAAATATATATATTGTACTGCTAATATATAATACCCAACATAGAAAGCATCAGAAATAAACCAAATTATAAGCAGTAGGTCTAAAATATTGGAACAATAGGTCAAACAGATCTCACTACTGGGAACACTCTGCCAGTACCATTAGATGCACAAAAGAGTACAGTATTCCCATAATTTCTTTACCTGAATAGCCAAACAGTAAAAAAGAAATCTAAAAATGGGCAGTAAGCCAATGTAATTCAAAAAAATAATCCCATTTCATAATGCTGCAAGCCGATGATGTCAGGTGACTGGAGGCCTGAAGTAACAGTGTTGATGGAATCCGCTAGGGCCTAGGTGACGAGTGCCACCTGACAATGCAGCTGGCCCCACTTACAGCTATTGATGTGTAACAACACTAATACCAGCACAAAGTTAAGCACTTTAAATTATTTCACTTTTTTAAGTTCCAAATTTCCACACATGGCACATTTTCAGAGTTACTCACCATGAGCATCAAATCTCTGTCACTTGTTTTACCCTTTATCGATCGACAAATACGCCCTAAAATACAAATAGCATTCAGAGATGAGTAAACCCAAAGATGGAATTGGTCACAACCAGATCACATTGCTCAAGTTACCTGAAAAGGCGTAAAATATCGAGAAGTCCATATTTTCTAAGTAACCTAACGGAAGACTCTGCTGCCCCATGAGATAGCATATATCTCATTTCCATCATCAACCTTGTCTACACAGTAAATGATACCAACAACAGAAAAAAGAAATGAAATGCATGAGTATATGTTTGTAAGGCAATTACCAATTAATAAGAAGTTCAATTTGGTTGGAATTAAAGGCATTGTACATGTTTGGAAATATTACTTACCACTCATCACCAATTCAATACATCTTTATATACAATATTTTTGGTGCTCTTCCCTGTAGAATCTAGTTCCTTGTTTGGTCTTGACAAAATTCTGGTCGTTTGCCTTGAAACTCCCCTTGACAAAGCGACATAAAGTTGTCCATGTGAGAACACAGGTTCTGGAAGGTAGATGCCAACATTTGGGATGGTTTGCCCCTGCGCTTTGTTTATGGTTATTGCAAAACTTAGGCGAATCGGGAATTGTTTCCTTCTCATCTTGAAAGGCAGTGAAATATCATCGGACGGAGACATTGGAATCCTAGGTAGGAACACCCTTCTGCCTGCATGCTGCCCACCAACAATTTCAGCATCAATTGCGTTGTCCTGGAAGGCTCTAACCATTAACCTTGTTCCATTGCACAATCCATTGTTTGGATCAAGATTGCGGAGAAGGATCACAGGGCAGTTGATTTTTACTTTGAGCACATGCGGTGGGAGACCATTTGGAGTGATGGAGTTTAGGAAGTCAATAGGGTAGTTGTTTCTTGATTCATCATCGACAGAGTCAAAGCTATGGTAAACTTTTTCCTCATCTGGAAACCTGTCAATCATCTTTGCATTTAGCTGATCCACATGTTCATTTTTGGTAGAAAGAATGTCACGTGTGCTTATATAAGATGTTGATCTTGCATTGTCCTCAAGTGATGGGAACACATCTTGGATTAGCTTGTTTACACAATCATCTGTATCTGTATAACCAATCACAATATCTTCTGGCAAGTGAACATAATCATCGCCAATTGTCTCTTCAGTTCCATTCCCAATCCTAAGGAGGTAATCTGAAAACCATGGGTCAGATTGAGCCCTCATGTTACGTGTCAATCGTATCTTTCTTATACTATCCCACAAATAAGATCTCTGCAATGTAGCATCTGTTATCTGTGCTCTAGTCCCACGTGTTACCACTGGAAGAACTTGTCTAAAATCTCCACCAAATACCATGACCTTTCCCCCAAATGGCAAATCACAATTTATAATATCTTGCAGCGACCTATCAAGACACTCAACCGCTTGACGATTTGTCATAGCAACCTCATCCCAGATTAGCAAAGATGCCCTACGGAGTAACTCTGCAGTCCCACCTTGCTTTGTGAAGTTGCACATGCTATTGCTCGCAAGCTTTATTGGGATTTTGAATCTTGAGTGTGCCATGCGTCCTCCAGGCAGTATCGACGCTGCTATACCAGAGGTTGCGGTTGCAATGGCTATCAATCCATCAGAACGCACTCTAGCAAGTAGTGCCTTGTATAGGAATGTCTTTCCTGTTCCTCCTGGACCATCAACAAAGAACACTTGGCTTTTTTTATTCAATACATGATCCATAATCTCATCAAATCCAGCACGTTGCTCCTTGTTAAGACGCCTTTTTATATCCAGATGTTCCTGGTCGACCCCCACCGAAAGTTCTTCTCTGACCTCCCTCATTATGTCATTGGAAAATTCACCTGTTTGACGCAAAAAATTAGATATCAGTATGCTTTTTTTGGTCAAGATCATTAGACAATGTTGTGACAAATTATTACCTGTATTATTCAGCTCCGGAAGATCGTAGTTTTTCATATCTTTTCCCATGGAGTGGAGCAAATCCCTAATATCTCTAAGCACCATTTGTTCTACTATTTTTGAGTTACATTGGTCTCTGCTGTAATCTTCAGACATTGATTCTTTATGCTTCTCCCAAAGTGCACGAATTTTGGTGGCCTCACAAAAAACCAGAATAGTAGCAAATAACCTTCTGAGAGCATATGGCATCTGAAAAGTGGCAGACTCACACAAGCAGTCATCAAGTGTCGCATCTGTCTCTATGAGTCCTCTCTTCTCGCATGATTCTCTACAAGTAGGGCATATGATGCCTGCCACGGTTTTCAAATCCTCAAATGAGGTTGGACCTCTAACATGATTTAAAAGCACTCTCAAAAAATATCTCTCTCCTTCAGCAGGGTTTGCATACACTATCCGCCCAATCTGTCCTCTTTGCTTTCTTCTTTGCCATACATTTTTGCCACTGATCCACCTGTAGTATTCTGGCATCTCTCTGTACAATAAGTTCCTTGCAAAACTGTCCACACGGTTAATCTTGAAAAATTCTGTCAGTGTAGTCATAGAAGAAGCAGGATTGTTCACTATTTCTTCTAAATTTTTATTCTCATCAATAATAACAGACTGCATGTTAGGCAGATGACATTGGAGCTGCAAAACAGATGGGTAGACCCCGAAAAGGTGGAAACCGAAAATCCTATGCACAGCTTCCGGCGGTGAGATGTATCTAGCATCCCTATATTGACGAATCTCATTGATTACTCCACCTTCACCATTAGCAGGGTCGACAGAGAATGATGCACAATCGTGGCCTTTGTATACATATTTAAACAAATACTTACATGCTTTGATGCTTGAACATGCTTCAACGTTGATGTGACAGTTATATCTCATAAGCAGGCCAGGATTGTATGGGACAACCCATCTGTTGTCCAACTTGGCACCTCTTATTTTGACACGCTGGCCATCATCTCTTCTCCTATACAAAGGATAT
The DNA here is from genome assembly GCA_036346575.1 of Dendrocalamus sinicus. Lineage (NCBI taxonomy): Eukaryota > Viridiplantae > Streptophyta > Magnoliopsida > Poales > Poaceae > Dendrocalamus > Dendrocalamus sinicus. Next base: position 26,493,748 of record CM070660.1, on the reverse strand, counting down.
GAATCTTTGCCTTGTTGTGTTGCAGGGCAAAATTGCCGAGGATAGCGAAAGCGACACTCTCCAGCGATCATACACGGACACTTCCTATTCAAGACACCACATGGTCCATGGAGCATATGCTTAATGACCAGGTTATGCAACACAGGGTACTTGTCCTTGTCGGGAATCTCTGCAGAGATGTATTTGTCATATGCATCTGGGCTTGTTAACTTACATCCTTTTTTCATAATCAATAGGATGTGCTCATGTGGCAAGCCCCTCTTCTGAAACTCAGTCACATGCACATATGCTGCAACCTCACCAAAATATTCCTTCTTTATCAATAAATCCTTGATGGAGCGTAATTTGGCTCGGTATACTCTTGACACCAGATCCGGTCGATCATGGGGTTTTTGTCCAGGTTCAAGATTGCTTGTGACCTCCTCCCAATACGGGTTGCAAGTCATTGTAATGAAGTAATCTGCTTACCAATCGCTGGACAATAGCCATTGCATTAAGAAATCTTTGCTGCATATCGCGATCACCACCCGGAAAAGAACGGGGCAGAACAATTCTCTTTCCAACCTCTGAAGCTCTAGTCTCTCCAAAGAGAAATTACATCGGTCAACCCCTATGGCACAGATAAGAAGATATTTGCTTAATCACCAAATAGCTATTATCCATGTGCATTGAAATATATAAGAGATTTTATTCTACTCATTGAAATATATAAGAGATTTTGTTATACTCACTTGGTACAGTTCAGCCCTTATGAGTTTCGATTCTCGTGGTTAGAATACCACCAAGCCTCATGGACTCGATCTTTATATACATGTCCACGGCCCATTGTTGGAAAAGCCTCCCTCCAAATAACAAGATGTTAAAAAGACCCTTTCTAACTTGCATCATAAAGCAATAGTATTCTCTTGCTGTCACAAACCTTGTAGATTGACTTGTTTCTACAACTCTACTTATGTAATCACCTTGCTGTATGTTGTTGTCTGTTTCACCATCCTCTGCATCAAAATGGAAATACATTAGTATATATTCATAATAGGATTGCATCTACATCCAGGACACCCCTAATAAATTGAGTTCGTGTTGGCATACCCGTAGGTTCTTGTACGGAATGCTCAACATTGGTAGGAGACGGCGAATTTGTGGGACTGTCATTGTACGGCATGAACTGATTCCATCCAGTTTCTCCTCTAGGATAAAATAAAGGATATGCTAATGGGTCATAACAACCATGATATGCTTTGATATAGCGCATCTTCTCTCCTCTGGGGTATACAATGACACTCCTATCAAAACATCTTTGGGGATCATTTCCATTCGTCCAGATGGCAGCAACTTGTGAGGCAGTAGGGGCATTATACCTTAAAATGTTATGCAGGAATTAAAAAAACATAAGAATGTATCTTCGCTGCTTATAAACAAACTTAAAAATTGTTGGGCACTATAGTATAAATAAAAAATGTAAAATGTTCAGTAATTGAGAAGAGGTTGTACCTTCGCTGGTCAGGTGTCACATTAGTGTTGAGCTCAATTACATAGTCATCAAGATTTGGAATAGAGCCAACTCTATTAAAGGTCTGTACATAAGGGTTATCTGCTTGTAGTATCCTGAGCACATTTCTTATGAGGTTTATATCAAGATCAGGAGACCTTTTCACTCTATGCGACAATGTATCATCTTCTTCTGTATCATAAAAGTAGAGTTGCAAGTGACGTGGCCCTTTTGATCCTGGCACCAAATGGTCCAGACGATGATACATTGCACCCTGTACACGGAATGTATATATGCCAGTACCAGCTGCGGTGCTGTATCTTCGGTCCAGTGTAACTCCGAGACTTGTGAAGGAGAAGTGAGAGTTGAAGTACCGTATGTGTTTTCTAAAATATTTTGCATCATTATGCAATTGACTTGTAAACAACCTCTTCAACTCAGCAGGTACATCATGAATATGCAATCTTATCTTTCCCTTTCGACAACAGAAGCCAGGTGGCTCGCCTTCAAATCTCATGGATCCACAATATCGGCAGTCTGGAACTTTTTTCAAAACATGGTGCCTTTCCGGCAAGTTATGGTAGACGAAATCATAAGGATCATCAACGGCACCATGGCCAGTGCAATCATCATTGACACGATACGACTGGAATGCACATTCTATTTATATAAAGAAATATGTCAATATGGTAATCGCTTCACATGGTTACAAATTAAGGAAGAGTTACCTTCACCAAGAAACTGCATGGTCTCAAAATCTGTGAGAGCCTCTCCTATGTCCCATCCTTCTTCTCCTATGTCATGTAGATGACCTGTTGCATGACGTTTGAAAATAACACGATGCTTTTAACATAATTCCGACAAAGAAAAAACTACACATGGTGAACAGATGTGTAAAACCCACCTTCATCATCAGAATCATGGTTTGTAGGCTCGAATAAAGCACTATCAAACTCGACGTCATTGGGCTCTACATATCTCGGTTGTACAGGTGGCCCAAGCATAGGATGAACATTTTCTTCTTGGGCAAGAGTAGGGCACGCTCGCTGCTCGTTTTCTGTTGCTTTCGCCTTCTTATAGTCCCGTCTCTGTTGTAGCAATTTTTCCTTGGTTGGCGCATCCATATTCAGGTACCAGTTTCGGCTTTTAAGCAGCTTGGCAGTGCTTGAAGACGCACCTGGTCACCAATTTACACAAGAGATATTAATAATGATGCACGTGCTATAAATTAGATTCAATCTCTACCCCTAGAAATGTATACAATGTTTTAGTAAGATGTATTGAACCTGTATTAATTACGATGCCGTTTGAACTCTCGGTCTGCAAAGGCGTCAATGGTGGTCGTTGTCTCCTGACGTACTCATCATTCCTATGTAGCCAGTCACTGGACTCATTTGGATCATAATTTTCTTCGTCATGATGTCTTGATGCTTGATAAATGGCAGAAACAACACTCTCTTGTGGTGATTGTCCTCCTACGACATTTATAATCAATCGAAGTCGGGGGTGGAACCATTTCATCACAATATGATCATTATCTTTTATGTAAACTAATGTACTTGATGTTTTCATACAAAGGCACCAAGACTACTAAACTGAAAACCAAATTCCAACAAACAAACTTACCACGAAGTCCAGATTGCATCCAGATCATATCTCATGTAAAAATTCACGTCAAGTAACCAACATGCAACTAAAGTTAGCAAGGTACAGAGTCCATCCGCTCCAGTGCACCCTCTATTCTTTTTTGGAACATATCACTTATCTTTACATAATAGTACAACATCATAGCTAAGAGGAAATTAATAGTCTGACAACCATTTCCACTCCATATTAATGTTCATTGGAATGCCATCATAGCCAACATCAGTAACATGACTAATATAAGAGAGTTACTCCTTTTGATGCGTAAACAAAGAATAGTATACAGGAACAGATAAGGAATACCATGACGAGGCGTCGTTGATGTTGTCAGTTCTATTTTCCTTGCACGGTATTCACGTTGCTTTCTATTCCGTTCTTCTCTTTGTTCAATGCTTTCTTCGGCCCTTTTCCGTGCCCGATATTCACGTTGTTTTCTATTCCTCTCTTCCCTCTTTAGCAACTCCTCATCTGCAGGTGATGTTTCTATTGATGTGATATACAATGCGTGTCACAATCTCGCAAAACAATTCAAGAAATTGACCAGGTACGATGGCAATGAACATACCCGCCCCGATGATGTTTGATATGTCGGTAAATGCAGCGCGGGTTTCTCGCCTCTCCCCCATGTTAGATCACCTAAACTGCAGTACAAGCAACTCGATGATGGCATCCATGTTCATCTGCAAAGCAAAAGGAAGTACATGGGATAGTTGGATATGTTTTGATATGAAACTTGCTGACATATATAATACATCATCTATGATGGGGTTACATTACAAAATGAGTTTTTCAGCAGAAGTTACATGAACTATTCAATTGCAATGAGATAATTGTCAAGATAGCAGGTTTCATACTATCACAGGATACCCTTAATCTATGGCCGCACATCATTATGCTACATCTGCTTTAAATTTTAGTTCTACCTATGTGTATTTAAAGAAGGAAAAAGGACATGTATAATTATGACCTTCTGCTGGTTGTATAATGATCTCCTTCGCTCCTTCGATCTATATATGGCATCTTTGATTCCAGCATTATCCATGTACCCTTGTGGCCATAACTCTGCAAGCTAGTGGCAAGAAAAATGATATCATATAAGCACACTAAGGATAAATGCAGATTGCCAAAGAGATAAATGGTGCATCTTCAATAATAGCACCATGCAGATTGCCAAAGAGATAAATGGTGCATCTTCAATAATAGCACCATCAAAAGCATCCCTTATTCTGTTATCAAAACAACTAAACTGAAAGCCCACTTCACAAACCATGATCCACAATTCACACAACTATTGAAAATGTATACAACAAGTCCAGAACTCCCATACAACAATACAGCTGAAGTGCCTATTTAAAATATACATATAAAAGCAGTTAAATGCATTATTTGAGAACTCTGAATTAATCATCTGTCTTTGACATAAGACCAAGGACATCAGCCCCGTGATACAAAATGAAAGAGCAGGAAGAAGGGGCATTACATTTAGCTTAAGACGCTATCAGTCTACCATCTTCAGCTCAACAATACATTCCAATGGTCCCACACAGGGATAGAAAGTACCAGTGATTAAGAGAAACTCAGCACTAACACTACTACACAAAGGAAATAAACAAGTAATTCTGAGAGATTATACTACTACCTGACAAGTTTAATTTCCTGAGATACCAAAAGGAATAACACATAAACACAGTCAACATCCACTTTACCTTTGCCTTTTCTCTTTTAACAATCCTCTCGCAAAGAAGGCGTAATATTTCTAATTCACCCTGCCACAAAAGAGGAAAGTATTATGTCAAAGCTAAACTTATATGTAGGAGCATCATCCTGTTCAGGAAAAGAACTACAAGAAAGAGGAAATGCATGTACTTTGCATAGGAAACATGGCACTTGTATGCAGTTATTTAGATATCACAGGCAAAGAAATAAAGTGTACTTCCAGCTTCATATAAACAACTCGATTTCACATTGTGTTAAGTGTTAACATTAGGTTTCCAAGCATACACAAATGAATATGTAATCAAGCTGACTGTGTGAACAGAAATAAACATTAGGCAGAAATAAACATCAAGCAAAGTAGATGCCTTGCATGGGTCATACATCAAAATAGTGGCTGCATCAAAGTCCCAATGCATGATTGGTGTCTGCATAGCTTGTAGGATTTTTTTATTTTCAGGACTGTATGAAACCGATTGAGACGATGGACAATAGAGAACATGATTGTTGAAGGGTAAAATACAAAACAAGTAGATAGATAAACACACAACCCTTTATAAGAACATGTCAATAGAGTCACATTTTTCTCTATAATCCAACCCCATCACACAAAAGGGCCATGTTCATGCATGATTCCAGAAGAGATTCATCCTTGTGAGCAAGGAAACAATAAGCTGATAAAAAGGGACTTTTATAAAGAACAACATGCTATTGGATCACATTTCTCTCCATAGTTCAGGCTTCATTAAACATCAAGGTCACATTTTCCTCCATGACCATCCTCATTACACAATAGTCACCTTTTTTGCTGCATGTTTTTAGAAAAGATTCATGCTCTTGTGTAACATAATGAGAAGGCAGATAATTCCCAGAGATCCCAAAATTATTTAACGTGGTAGTACAATGAATCATTTGAGTTAACGGAATGCACATAATAGCCATGAAGGAACAACAAAACCACTAACTCTAAGCTCTTTATGAACTTCTAAAAGTTTTTCCCATAGTATATACTCTTCTTGGATCTAGTTGTCATGAAGCGATCTGAAACATAGTTGTCCCTAATTATGCCAAGCAAAGAACAGAGAACGAAGGACGCAACAGCCTTACAGTTGTTTGAGCAGTGGCATTGCCCTTATTTCTTTTGGAATTGTTCCATCCAAGTTGTTGCAGCTCAAATCCAGCACTTCAAGAGTAGTTAGCCGTCCAAACTCTCTGGGAATTTGCCCATGGAAATTGTTCTTCGGAAGTACCTTACATAGAAACAAGCATTAAGCAAATATCATCTGACACCAGGATTTCATGTAACATAATACAGTGCACTTGAGCTCAAGAGTAACTTCTAAGTTCTAACAACCCATATAAGTGTAGAAAAGTACTGAGATTTATGCATATTGCTAGAGAATTTGATCTTGTGGAAACCCCTTGACACTTGCCTGTGTTGGTTTTCTATGTTTGAGACACTTCTGATGTGTGAATGACCTAATCAGGTAATTGGTTCTATTCCATCACAATTTTATCTGCTTTGCAATGCACTAAAAATATAACCTATTATTTTGCAGGAAAGTGAATAAGCACACCCATCCAACCTGACCAAAATTACCTATTGAGCTTCTTTAATCTTTACAGTATCAAGGGATCTTCCCTCCCATAATCCAAATAAAGTCAAAATTTTTGCATCTGTAATTGCTAGATGATGAATAACAGTTTTTTTGTTGCTTATGTTTCCCATGCAAATATACTGGTATCTTGTGGCCCTTTTATTGGCATTTTCAGTAGTGCTGTGGTGATATATCTCATGTTGTCAACTATTATTCTGACAATTTGAGTTTCATAATGTGTATCCAGAAGGCACTGAGGCACTGGAAGAGCTTGAGACACTTGCAGACATCCACAAGCAGAGTTTAAGACAGACCCATGCAATTCATTGTTTGGTCTAACCATTAACCTTGTTCCATTGGGGCCAACATAACTTAGTCTATAACTTGAAGCAGTTCCATGGGGCCAACATATTCAGGGCCAATACTTTGTTGTATTCATGTGGATATGTCTGTTAGCATGGCTTATTGATTGCTTAAAAAAGGAAGATGAATATAAAAGGGAAGACATTACATTGCTTCCCATTTTCCTCTATAGATATAAATAACAAAGAAGCCATTTCATAGGTGCAGTTTTTTGGCAGCATTATTATTCGAATTCTGTAATGCGGTTAGTAGCAAGGGATTGTTTTGGTCATAATATGACCTTAAGCAGACAAGTACTTACAAAAGGCATTGGAAAAGATGGACTTTGAAATGGCAGATTTTCAAGATGCACATAGTTCTTCTTGAAATCATACCATGATTTTCAAGATTTTATGGGTGCATATATAAATTATCCACACTGCTTGAGTTTGCTCTGCTATTCTGGAGCTAAACTCCAATGAACTGATGTATATTTACAAAAACAAACACTCACTGGATTTCAGGTATGCATTTAAATCATACAACATTTGAAATGATCATTCCATTTACATCCATTCATCACACATTTCATTCCATTTACTTTAGTCTCATATGTGCATGCAATTGCATTCAGCTTCTCACACCAGGCAATTGCAATTGAAACCACCAAGTAAATCATTAATGTAAAAGGAAGTAGCATTACTGACCTGGCGGACTGACGCCCTGACCTGGAGTCTTCGCCTGCGGCCTGCGGCCAGCCTGGATTACCGGCGGACTCGCCTGGCGGCTGGCGGCCTCGCCTGGTGGCCGGCGCCCTAGTGGCCGAGTCCGTGCCCTGGTGGCCTGCCCTGATGATCGAGGATCGCCGTGCCCTGCCCTGGGGTTCGTCCGTGGGGGAGAGGAGAGGAGGAGTCGCGCGCGGGGTGTTGAGGATCGGCGCCGCCCTGGTGGGAGATGGTGCGTCGGGGGAGAGGGGGAGTCGCGCGCGGGGTGGGGATCGCCGCACCCTGCCCTGGGAGGAGTTGCGCGCGGGGTGGGGATCGCCGCGCCCTCCTCGGGAGGAGTCGCGGGGTGGGGATCGCGCGCGCGGGGTGGGGAGGAGTCGCGCGCGGGGTGGGGATCGCCGCGCCCTGCCCTGGGAGGAGTCGCGCGCGGGGTGGGGATCGCCGCGCCCTGCCCTGGGAGGAGTCGCGCGCGGGGGAGAGGGGGAGTCGCGCGCGGGGTGGGGAGGATCGCCGCCGCCCTGCCCTGGGGTTCCTGCGTGCGGGAGACGAAAGGAGGCGCGTGTGGGAGATGGGGCGTCAAGGGAGAGGGGAGTCGCGCGCGGGGTGGGCGCGCGGGGTGGGCGCGGGATGGGATGAGTGATGAGGTATGATCCAAACAACCTGGGCCGTTGGATTTGAGTGAGTAAGAGAAAGGAGAGGCTAGAGTGGATATCGTCCCTTCGTTTCAAAGGTTCGTTGGTTCTGGGTGCAGTTGGTTTGGTGTATCTAGGAGAGGTCTTGACTGCGGGGGATATTTGTTGGGGTAGCTGTAGGAAAGATTACAACTGGTGGTTTTTTAGTGGTAGAGATATAGATTCATGCTGATCGAAGCTAGATCATCGAAATCACAAATTGGTTTCCTGGACCCACGCTTGGTCGCCATTGATACCATCATCGAGAATGCATCCTTCGTCGAGGACTATATTACAAAAGCACTGCTGACTCACCAAGATAAGGAATTTGTTCTTATGCCATACAATGAGAATTTCCATTGGATTTTAATTGTAATTATACCAAAATAGAACAAGGCTATATACCTTGATTCTCTAAGTAAGAACAAATCCAAGTACACAGCTATCGCCCGAATACTCGATAGGTACGTACATTGTACATTGTACTCTTTCCTTCCTTCCGAATAACTAATCTAACTTTTTCGAATAACGAAGGTCGTTCGCCACATACGTTCAACAAACACGTGACTCGGCACGACGGGGCCAAGGCCTTGAAACATGATTGCAAGTTTCGGTATTCGCTAGCTACACATTAATTAATCATATACAACACATAGTAGTAATGCCACTTGATTTAACACATTATATTTTTGCGGTGCCACCAGCGGGAGCGGGCAACACGTGTGGATACTACGTGTGCCACCATATGAGACTACTCTCGATTCCACCAAGATCATTAATTCTAAGGTTTGTCAATCTTCCCACATTTATTTCATACATGTCAGTTTTATATATGCGCGCGTTGATATTCCTATCGACAGGCTGCGTCCATCTCTACATCTGCATTGACACAGCCGGATTTTGCAAAAATTCGAGGAGAGCTCATTTGGTTTTTGTGGTCAAAAGTCGTAAGATCAGATGGAGAGTTCCACTGCCCAGAATGATTTTTTATTGTAATTCTAAGTGGAAATACAGTGTAGATCTTTTACAATTGTGTATTTGTTAATGGATATTTTATTTCAACTCAATGAATTGATTTGCGAAATGGATGCTTTATATTTGTGAAATGAAGTGCGTTGTCAATTGGATGTTTTATGTCTGTGAAATGAATTGAGATGTGAAATGTATCTGAAATGAAATGAGATGTGTGAATTGTATATGTTTATGTCTGTGATTATCTGCTTGTTTCAGAGGGCATGACTAGCATTTCCTGAGGCTAGCTATAAACAGAAATAGATTCTGCTGGGGGGAGGAGTATCACAGACGGTTTTTCATTAAAAACCGTCTGTGATAACTTGGATTATCACTGACCCATAATTTCAGACGGTTCAGAAAACCGTCTGTGATGACGTTTCTGAACCGTCTGTAATGTGGATTTCTGTAGTAGTGGTATATATAGAAGTAGATACTTGCACTCTCCTTTGAAATTATAGGCAACTTCATTCGAGTGGCATATGCTAATCCACACAATACACGTACCTCAACTAATTCTTCCGTGTGCGCGCGCTACGCAGAACAACAAAGCAAGAATCCTATATATGATGGTGTGTTTGAGAGGTCTGCTGCTCAGGATATGTCTAATTAGAATATTAAAATTAGACGCAAACAGTAACTGCATGCAGCTGGGATCTACAAGGAAATAAGGTGACACATACTTTTCTATATAAAAGGGACTAAAAATCATCTCACTACCCAGCGGTTTTTCCCGACGGTTTTCCGTATTTTTTTGACGGTCTTTGGTCGTCGCGGAATATGCCTAGTCTGGTAGCGTCGAGCCTGCGTGACGAGCGAAAAAGGACACAAAGATATACAAATGCAGCTTTACAAGAACGATGAAACAAAAGGTCAAAAGCAGCAAATCTAGGGAGGATGATCCTCACACGGTATATTAGCTTCCGGCTTTGATCGTTTTGGCTTCAGCTTTTAGCTTCTAGTTTATTTTTCATTAATCATAAATTTCATCTTTTTATGAACTTTTGGCTTTTTGTTGAGCTTTTTTGCCGGTTCTTTTTTCCCGCATTTATTTGTATTATACGTAATGGGCTAACATATTTTTTTTATATTTTTTAATTTTTTTTAAATTTGATTATGCTAAATAAGCCTCTGTCAGCTACAGTGTTTTTTCAGTCAGCTACAGTGCTTTTAGCCATAAGCCACAAAAAAGCCTAAATGATCACTAAACTTTATTTGCCCTTTTCTTTTCTGGGGTGGAAGTTTTTCTAGGTCTTTGTTGTTTTTCCAATGTACACATAAAAAGGGCTCTCTAAAAAGCTGGACATAACTGTGGGAGTACAATAAATCTTCAGTGTTGTAATAAATGCAGTATTAACCTAAAAGTTATATTTACCATTTTAGGGCGTGTTTGGTATGTGCCCAAATTAGGCCTGCCAAAATTTTGTTAACCAAAATTTTGGTCAAGGTTTTGGCTACCCACAATTTGGTCAAGGATTGCCAAGAAATACATGAAATTTTTGTACGAATAATTTATTTTTTATTCGAAATTACAGAAATATACCCGTAGGAAAATTTTTTTACAAAAATAGGCTCCAGTCGCCCCCTATTGGGCGACTGGAGCTAATCGCTCAACCAGGGGCCGACGGAATCTCTATCGCCCTACTCTCGGGCGGCTGAAACGTGTCGCTTCCCCATTGGGCGACTTGCAGTGAAGTCGCCCAATGGGGGGGGCGACTGCACTCAGTCCCTCGTGATTTTTTTAAGTTTTGTCAATTTTGTAGTTTTAAACTGGGAAAAATCTGGTGTAGTTGTAATAAAAGTTTATGTTCATTGTATGTTGTATGTGCATAAAAAATTTTGCAAAATTTTTTTAGGAATGATTGACCGTAGAACGATCGATACATACAGTGGTAAGTGATATTTTGATGTTACTGAGAATTCGTGTACGGAGAGAACCGGTATGTTAGTATTGTTAAATGACTTGCTATGTGAATCATTGAATGCGAAAAGACGAGATAATAAGCTTATCTGAATAGAAATAAACTTAATAATACAATTGGGAGTAACATGCCGTGTACTTTTTATTACATGCATAACATATAGCATCATATGCGACTAACCCACCCAACTGCTCGTACGACACAATGAGTACGCGGTCGTCTAGGTCATCGAAGGCCATTTCGATGGCGGGCGACATTTCTTCCGATACCCACACTCCGGGGTACAAATTGCTAATAGTACATTTTTCATTACAGCTTATAGAGCCTCTTTGTTTACCGTCTTTTTCCGCAGATGGCAAAATGCGACTTCACCCGCTGGATCGATCCTCCTCATGAACTGTATATTATCAACTACGTGGATACATTATGGGATCGAATCTTTGAGTTGGAGGAACGACTCGACACTCTCAATGAGGAGAACAACGACCTCCGCCAACAGGTGCAACGCAAGAGGGGCAACGAGGAGGTTGTCAACATAGAAAGCTCGTACGATCCAACATGTTGCTGTGCAAACCCTAGTTGCATATGTGTATGCCACTACAACGACGGCCAGCCCCGTCTGAGGCGCCCCCCTCAGCAATACTCCATGTGGGTGCCACGATGCTCGTTTGGTATATAGGAAACAAGGTGTATGGTTGCACCATAGTATGTAGGAGTGTTGATCGAAATAATGTGTAATATTGTTAAGCATATCATGGATTGGTTGTTATCTTCGTGCGGGTGTTATCACGGGTCATAAAAATATCGCATTTTAACGAACAGCAAATACAACTAGTAAGTAAGTAAATAGAGCAATACTAAGCTACCAGCACAACACCAACTACATTACATAAAAGGGGATCTAACATAGTAGTTTTACAAATGGTACATGAAATTTAGATGTAGTCTCCAACAACTACTGATCAGGACATGCATTGCATCGTCTAGCTATGTGCCCCTCCTGACCGCATTGCCCGCAACGTGCACCAGATGTTCCAGCCGTCCATGTCATTTCTAATACGTCGGCTCTGTCGCTGACCCTTCCCACCCTTCAGCATGTTAACATCTGGAACCCAAGTCCTCGCTGCAATGTCCAAGGTGGCGAAGTTTCCGACCACCCTGAACCCCTGGAGCTCTCAACACCAAGCCTACAGTACCCTCTCCTTAAAGAAGTACTCCGACATGAAGTTCGAAGGATCCATGCCCACGGTCCTGCATGCAACGAGGACATGAGAGCATGGCTTGTGTAACAACTTAAGCTTGTTGCACATACAGCTAGGTTCATTTGCACGATCTCCAAGGCATACCTCATGGGTAACAAAGGAACGAGTCGTCCCAAATCCGGCTCTATCACGGAGTATCACATCAAAACGATGCTCCCTATTGCCCATGACCTGCACTGTGTGCAATTGACCCTTTTGTGCCTTCGTCTCCATGTACGCTGTAATTTTTGACGAAAACAGGGCTCGAGGATTGGCCGCATGAAGTGCGGCACTCGCGTGCCTCTCCCTGAAGTAGCGGATTGTGCTGTGAAGAACATCTTCCATGATGGCGACAAGGGGCTGAGAACGAAGGCCCCTGAGAACCCAATTGTACACCTCGGCAAGGTTAGTTGTCATTATGTAGTACCTTGCGCCATCCGTGTTATGCAACAGCGACCACTTCTCCAATAGTTCCCCCTCGATCCACTGTGAGAAGCTCCTCCTTCTTGGACCAGCTGGGTTAGGCTCATCGAGTGCTGGCAAGCATTGCGGTTGTGCCGCCCCAGGAATGACCGGCCGCTTGCTCCTCACTTTGACGTTCTTCCTAGTGTGCTCATCCAACAACACCCACAAAGCATCAATTTTTCTCTGCTGGTTCTGCCTAGCCAGCCTCTTAAATAGCTTCATCAAAGATTGTTTTAGAATTGCTTGAAAAAGTTTGCCACTAAGTGATGAATGCATCACCTGTTCCTCATGTCTAGCCAAGAAAAGGGCTCCTCGGGGTCTTCCTGCAATTTTCTTATCACCTTTATAATACCGCGCGTGGCGATCATGGATTACGCACACACCAGGACAAGTGCCGACAACTCCAACCCTGACATATCTGAGAAACCACAGCCAGCTCTCATAATTCTCAATTTCCACAAATGCGATGGCCAGCGGTAATATTTGGTTGTTGCCGTCAACGCCTATGGCCGTCAGGATCTGCTCCTTGTATTTGCCTGTCAAGAAGGTCCCGTCAACTGAGATCACTAGCAGTATGTGCCTGAATGCCTCAATGCAAGCACCAAATGCTAACAATGCTCTCTGCAACACCGCATATCCTAGTGGACTTGTGGACGGCTTGTCTTGCACGGCATATACGTTCCCGGGTTCCTTTCCTGCAACACCTGAAGCATACGAGGAAGATTGTCGTACGTCGCCTCAAAAGACCCGAAATGTTTTTCCTACACCTTCTGTTTGGCACACCACGCCTTCGCGTAGCTAATCTTGTACTTGAATTTATTCTCGATAGCTACCACGATATGCGTGGCCTCTATGTCTTTCTTCTCAACTATTTCTCCATACATCAAATTGGCTATAAAGGTGGACGTTAGGTTACGATGCCTCGCCAAAACACTATTGAGAATGCAAGAGTGCGGCTCCACCTTTGACACAATCCAGTAAGTCTCATACTTGGGTCTACGTGCGTGCACCCTCCAAGGACAACCAGCCTGTTCGCACTTCACAATGTATTGCTCCTGGTTTGATTTCACTACACGAAATGTCTGCTGCATTGAAATGGCCCACAGCTTGATGGCATCCTGCAGTGCTTCCTTGTCAGCAAACATAGAATACAACCGAACCTCTGTCTCATGATACTCCCACGCTGATTCATGCTCATCATGTGTGGAAACACCCTCAGCGTTAAACCGGTTCCATTCCTGCGGGATAGGAACTTTATCCTCATCCGAACTGTATCCTCATCCGAACTGTCCTCCTTGTCGTCCTGTACAGCTTCCTCTTCAGCCCATGCCCTCTGGTCATCACAATCCATCTACTGCATGCTGTACTCAATAAGCTCCCCTTCGTTGGCTTGTCCAGTTCCCTTTGTTTGGGCTGACCATTGTACCTCTCCTACATGTACCGCATCGGCTTCATCACGAGCAACTTGATCATATTCGCCAACATGTGGCCCGCCCGAGCTGCTAGCACCTCCAGAAGCAAGGGTGAACGCATGAGCTTGCGCAGTTGCTTGCGGCCCGCCTAAGCTGCTAGCACCTCCTGAAGCAAGGGCAGGCGCATGAGCTTGCGCAGCTGCTTCTAGTGAGCACGATTGCACAAGTAGGACACACTCGTATCCACGACGCTGGCACCCTTACATAAAGTCGTTCCACGAAGCAGTGCACACCAATGTCTTCAACTCCCATCTGATGTCCGTGGGAGACCAGCTCCAAAGCCCTTGCACGACAACGCTGCACACCTCGGGGTCCAACGAAAAACTCTGGGTCATCCAATGTAGCACATCTGCGATTCGAGCATTCTTGCCATCCGGAAGCATGAGAATGACTTGCGGAAAACCACTTAAATCCACACCATTCGGACCTTCACGAATGGTTCCAGCACCGTAATACACTCTTAATGTAGTGGCTACTACTATTGATGATGTCAGCCTGCATATATGTTTCAATTTTGCGACATGTCAAGTAACATCGCACAATACTAAACTTTCTATACTAAAAATTGTGCTAAAATTTCTATACTACAAAATGTCCCACACTACAAAATGTATACTAAAACTTTTCTATACTAACATTTCTATACTAAAAATGTACTAAATTTTCTACATCTACAATTGTTACTATCAGTAATATTTCATAAAAATAATACTGCAAATACAACATAATCAAAAAATATCTAGATCTGAGGATCTAAATGGATGGAATAGCTTCCACTCCTCCTTCCTCCCTCACCACCTTCTCACCTCCTCCTCTCCTCCTCCTATCCTGTCCTCCTCTCCCTCTCCTCCTCCTCTCCCTCTCCTCTCCTCCCCCTCCTCTCCCTCTCCTCTTCTCCCTTTCCTCTTCTCCCTCTCCTCTTCTCCCCCTGCTTTTCTTCCCCTCCTTCCTCTCCTCTTCTTTTCTCTTCTTCTCTCCTTTCTTCTCTGTGCGTAGAATGAGTGAAAAAAAGTGCTAGGCAGTGGGCGGCGGCCGAGTGTGCTGTCGGAACCTGGAGCAACAACTTCTGGATCCTCTGTGTAAATCGCACTAGTCCAGGATCAGCTAGTGCACACAGCGTACAACAAAGATAAATATCAACCATAATGACATTTATTAACTAAATATGGGCAGAATTGCCAAAGTTTACATCAATGGCACATAAGCCAAAAATTAAATAATAGCAGCGGAAGAAAAACACCGAAGCGGAAGAAGCCCACTGAGCCTACCCACAGGCAAATGACAGTAAGACGCGGCCTACCCGTCCAAGTCTTCACCGTAGTCGAAGTCGTCTTCCTTTATGTGGAGATAGCAAGGTGAGTACAAACTTGTACTCCGCAAGTCACACGGAGAAATGCAATATAATGATAAAGGCAACAAAGAAAGACTTATAGGGTTAGTTTGCATAAAACAGCATTTAACGAAATACAGTAGATAGATTGAAATTGCTGAATTTAATACAGTAAGTAAAATAGTACTTGTATTTGAAAATAATATCGTCAGTGCAGGCTCCGACCAAACACCAACCTATCCACGGGCATCCTACCCGGACCATCTTTTCCAAACGATCACGTATGGATTCCATCCATCCACACGCTTCCACTGCGCAACTCTGATGGATTCCATCCATCCACCAGGTTTTAATCTCTCACGGATTCCATCCATCCGCAAGGTTTTCATCTCTCGTGGATTCCATCCATCCACAAGGTTTTCAAAAACATTTTTGAAAAACAAAGTCTAATCCATGAAAAACTTTCACTCAGCATGCCCATGACCGTGGGCACGGCTATCCAGGATAGATTATACACTCTGCAGAGGTTCTACAGCTTTACCCATAAGACATGATCATCCCGTTTTGCTATGCGAGTTACATACTTCCTTAGGTGTGCGGCAGGGAGATCACGACAAGGCATTTACAATGCAAAGCCTTCAACCTGGCTAAGCCAACACTAAGGTTTCACCCCAGTAAGGAATCCACCAGACCGGGACCCCTCTTGAGCCGAGTGAGATTTCTCATGGCCTACGCCACGCTCACTTTCAACCTACGAAATGACTCAGGTTGGGACCCGTAAATTATTCAGCCAGGGCTGTCCCATACCAGCCTTGTGGTAGTACGTTAGGGCTTTGCAATAGTAGCTCACAGACCGGTCCTTAATTGACTTAGGCTCGACCACATACCCCCTGTGCACGACAATCAACACTGTGTCTCCGAACAACAGTGCATGCCTGCACCCACCACCTAACCATTAGCCTAGGTCTAAACCAGATTTTATATTTTGTTTCAAAATATTTTATCACTCTCCGAAGTCAAAAATACAGTTCAAAAGCTTATCATTTTATGTGAAAAGGTACCCCAAAATCAAAATTATATCTAAGCAGGTCTAAGCATTTGATTTAAAATTCTCTAGCCAATACTAGTGTACTAACTAGAGTTTGATTCTAAGGTCACAAGGGATAAGGGTTTGCAATGTCAAAGGAGGTATTAACTAAAGTTAAAACTGAATTGAAATACATTGAATAAAATTATGCATGCAATATAATTTAAATCAACATAATTTTATTTGAAAACTGGGATCAACATGATCAAGGAGTGTGACTTGCCTTGCTATGCAAATTGGTGCAAATCTTCGTCGAAGAAATCTCCCGAATCGTCGAAGTCTACACGCGAAAATAACTCAAATAAAATCCAAATAAATTCAAATTGACTTAAAATATTTGAATTGGGGCTCGAAATTAATAGAGGGGAATTTTTTGATGAATTTAGAAATTTGAATGGGCTAAATCGGAGTTAGGATGAAGAAGAACGGGCTCCGGGAAATTTAAATTCAGAGAAAAAGAAAAAGATTAATTGCTGGAATTATTTTTCTAAATGAAAATGGGTTTATGGCGTCAGCATTGTGTCAGCCCTGGGAATTTCTATTTTTGGCCGAATTATTTTTCAACTGAAAACTCGGCTGAGAGGCTGACAGTGGGCCTGGGTCCATGTGGACCGAGTCCACGGGCTCATGGGGAGGCTGAGGTGGCAGGATGGTGCTGACCGGGCGAAGAGCGCCGAGGTGGCCGGGGACGTGGTGCCGCGTCACCTGCCACGCAGGCATGGGGGAGTCGATGTGGTCGGCCGATGAGGGAGGAGCTCGGGGACGGCACGCCCGCCGGAGCTCCAGTGGACGGCGGCCAGCGGCGACTGGTGCATGACCGAGAGGGGGCGATGGGGGTCTCGGGGGAGGGGTGCGGACTCACCGGGGATGGCCAGAATTGGCCGGCGACGAGCGCAGAGCAGCGGCGGCTCGGGTCTCACGCGGCGGCGGTGCTTCGGCGGTGAGGAGGGGCGGCTGAGGCGTCCACGGGCTTCGCACGGGCGAGGTGAGGACGGTGGTGGGGTCGACAAGGCGAGACACGACCCAAGGCGGCGGCGATTCCTCGCGCAGAGCCCAATGCGGCGGTGGAGGCGAGTGCGCACGGCGCGGGGGCAATCGAGCGGTCGGGAGGGAGAGGGGAGTGGAGGGGGAGGTAGTGCGGAGAGAGGGGAGGCCGGTGGGGGTATTTATAGGGGGCGGAGGGGGAGCACGGTCGCGCAATTGCTCGCCGGTGATTTCGGGCGGTGGGGACAGCCGGAGGGGAAAAAGGATGGTGCGGGGGTGAGAAAGGAAAGGAATCGGCGTCGCGCGGGAGAAGGAAATGGGCGGGAGAAGCGGCGATGATGGCGGAGGCGGCCGAGCAGGAGGAAGAAGACGATGCGCGGGGAAGAGAGGCCTGACAGGCGGGCCCCGTGCGCAGAGAGAGGGGAGAGGGGGAAGGTGCGGGCGGTGCGGATGAAGCCGCGTGGCAGGGGAGGCGGATCGAGCGGCGGGTGCGGTTAAGTGGGAGGGGACGGCGGCGATTGCGCCATGCGGCCGAGGTGGGGATCGGGTGGCTGGCGCAGGGGGGGCGAATGGCCAGATGGGCCGGGGGAGGCGGCGTGGAGCGGATCGGGCCCGACCACGTGTCGGCCCGAGAGGGAGGCGGGGTGGAGCACGGCGGCGACGTGGGCGGATCTGGGCCATCCATGCGTCGCCCGCGGGGAGGGGGTTGGGTTTTGGATTTTATTTTTTTTATTTTGGATTTTCATAAAGGCCCAGAAATTTAAATAAGCCCTAGAAAAATATGAAAATACTCCCAAAAATTCCAGGAAAATTCACAGAAATCCCTGGAGACATTCTGGACTTAATAAAAATACTTCCAACTAATGTTGGTATTTAATTTTTATACTTAAAATACTTTTTAGTTTCAAAAATACATTTTTAAACTCCATAAAATCCAGGAAACCAAATAAAAGCCAAATGACTTCAAATAATTATTTTGAATTAGGATTTTTATATAAAATCAAAATATCATTATATTTAATATTAGTTTTAGGTTTTTCTAAAAATACTTTTCAAATTCAGCTTTTTCAAAGACAGAAATTCAGGGCAAATCCAAATTTGAAAATTTGGAAACAAAAATACTTATTTTAATTTTAAGTTTTAATTAATTAATTAATTAATTATTTTTATTTTCATAAAAACACAGGCTGTTACATGTCTTTGTCTTAAACCCCGTCGCCTAGCGTTGGCGATTGCAACTTGATCGCCTTAACAGCATATGGCTGGAATCGATCGCCCAATGCTCGAGAGACAGTAATAATTTGCCCAACTGTTGCCATATTCCCCACATGTCGCCTCTTGGTTGGGCGATTAGCCCCAGTCGCCCAATGGGGGGGCGACTAGAGCCTATTTTTGTACAAAAAATTTTCCACGGGTATATTTCTGTAATTTCGTTTTATAAACGGAAGATAGTTTGCAGCTTTAATTTGTGCACACCATTTAAAGTGTAGCTTGCAACCACCTAGACATAAAGAAAACAAAAAAAGAAAAAAAGTCATAACTTACAACACACAGCAAGATTGTCTATTTCATTTCTCCTAACTCATTTTGAGCATAAATTTGAAAATTTTATTGGTTGATGCAATACTCCATAGACCAACTCCCTATTTTTAAGAAATTTTTGATGTTGATTTAGTGCCCAAATCAAATCAACTGGTCGCTAACATTGTACAGATACCACACAATATTTTGTTACAACTACAACAACATGTCACAATTGTTGCATCGTTTTATTATATCAACTCTATATTTTCCTGCAAATAATTTTGGTAAGTAATGGCTAATATGTTATCGCGAGATAGCGCACAAATAAAATCAACTAGTACCTATTGCTTGTTATCAATTCTGATCATTTTTGTGACCGCGACGGTGGTGTACTCGACAATGAAAGGATCAGCGCCTGGCGGTTTACTCTGTTCCGGCTGCTGCGAGCCCCAGTCCCACTGGGCTTGTTCGTTGAAGACGACATCCCTTGTCACGTGCACTCGATTGGTGACTGGATTGAACACCTGGTAGGCCTTCGAGCCGGCTTCATAGCCGACAAACACCATTGGACTGCTGCGGTCTTCAAGCTTTTTGAGGTGCGGCTTCACGTTCTTCACATGGACCACACAACCAAACATGCGGAGGTAGCTCACTGCCAGCTTCCTTCCACACCACGCCTCATATGGAGTCATGCCATCGACACTTCTTGTCGACAAACGATTGAGAATGAACACCGCCGTGGACACCGCTTCCCCCTAGAATTTCCCGGGCAGATTCTTCGCCTTCATCATGCTTCGGGCCATCGCCATGACCATCTGGTTGCGCCGCTCCACGACTCCGTTCTGCTGCGGGGAGTAGGGAGCGGTTAACTGGCGTTGCACTCCTTGCTCGACGGAATATTCACCAAATTCCACCGAGGTGAACTCGCTGCCGTGATCCATGCGCAGTGCCTGCAGCTTGCGCCCGGAATCCATCTCAACCGCAGTCTTGAATCGCCTGATCACTTGTGGCGCTTGGTCTTTGCTGGCGAGAAGGCGCAATCACATGAAACAACTCTTGTCGTCGACCAGCAGCAGGAAGAAGCGGTTGCCGCTTGGCGTGGTGGGAGCGATCGACCCGCAGATGTCCCCATGGACAAGCTCGAGCACTTCTTCAGCGTCGTAGTTGGCGTGCTCGGGGAAGGGAGTGCGCCGTTGTTTTCCAGCAAGGCATGCATCGCATACCTGCTCGATATGATCCACTGGTGGGAGCCCGCGCACCATGTCATGCTGGGCTAGCTTCCGCAGCGCCTGGAAATTTAGATGCCCAAAACGCGCGTGCCAGTGCCAACCTCCTCCGAGCTGCACGCCAAGAGACACACAGGCTGCGCGACATTAAGCATCAGAGTGTAGAGACGACGCGGCGAGCGTTTTACCTTGGCGAGCAGCCGCTTTTGTTGATCATGGATCCTCATGACGCCATCTTGAATCAACACCTTGCAGCCATTTTCGTCAAGTTGCCCGACGCTGAGAATGTTGGAGGTGAGCCGAGGAATGAAGTACACCCCCGTAAGGGCGCAGTGCTCGTCATTCTTGCAAGCAAACAGGATCGTTCCTTGGCCTTCAATCTCCACCAGTGAGCTATCGCTGAATTTCACCGTGCCCTGGATACCGGTGTCGAGCTCGGAGAAGAAACTGTGGGAGCCCGTCATATGATTGGTGGCGCCGGTGTCGACGTACCACAGGCGGTTGTTTCGCCCAGCGTCGCCGTCGAGCTGCGCCAGCACCCTCTCCTCCACTAGATGGAGGACCTGCGTCGTTGGTATTGCCTCCTTGGCCACCGGCGTCTCCAGTGGCTCCAGCGTGGGAAGCGTCGAAGTTGCCTCCTTAGCCATCTGCGTCTCCAGCGGCTCCGGTGTGGGATTTGGCAGCACCAAATTTGAAACGCCCGCGTCAGCCGATCCCACCGACAACAGCAACGTGGGCTCGTCATCGTCGCCTTGCACCAGATAGGCTTCTCCTCGCTTCGCCTTGCTTCGGCAGTCTTTGGCCCAGTGGCCAACTCTTCCGCAGTTGCGACATTTGTCTTTGGATACGTCCCGCGTATTTGCCTCCTTGCCGTCGCTGGTGCCAGGGATGTTCGTCCGTCGGCGTGGTGCACGACGCCGACAATTCCCTGACTTGTTGCCTCCGGTGGAGCTCTCTCCCTGGCGCTCCTTGACCCTTGCGGCCCACTCTTCCTCCGTGAGTAAGAGTTTGCTGCTGGTCTCGCCTCCCTTCGCCGATGCGTGGTTCTCCACAGTCCTCAATCTCCCAGTGACTTCTTCAATGGAGAGAGTGGACAATTCGAGTAGCATTTCGATGGAAAGGACCAATTGGGAGTACCTTTCTGGTGCAACACGGAGAAATTTCTCCACCACCTTATCCTCCGACTCAGGATCACCAAGCATAGAGAGTTGATTCACCATGGCGTTCAGCCTGAGCATGAAGTCGTACACCGATTCGCCGTCGCGGAACTCGATAGCCTCATACTCCTTGCGAACCCGCTGCGCATTGGCCTTGCGCACGCGGTCGACACCAACACGCATCGTTTTGATGGCGTCCCAGGCCTCCTTCACCGTCTCCTTGACAGCGAGCGTCGATATCATCTCCAGCGGCACGGCGCGAAGTATTGCTTCGAGCACCGTTCGATCCTCCTGGAACCTGACATCACCGATGTTGACGGTGTCCCAGAGTCCTCTTGCCTGGAGCATGACGCGCATGAGGAGCGCCCAGTCATTATAATTCGTCTTCGTGAGCATTGGGTACGAAGCCGATCCTCCGACCTCCTTCACGACGCGCTGCACGACGATCTCGCGGTCACCATTGTCGCGGTGCCGTGGTCAGCGCGACTGGGAGCGCTCTCGACGCGCTCGCGGAGGAGTCCTGGAAGCACGGCCGGCCGGCCGGCACTGACATTGCTCTGATACCACTTGTCAGCCCTTTGCCTGCAACTCAACACTTCTCTGAAAAACGAAAACAGGAGACGAGCAACAGAATTTGCCGCTGACTGAACTGCTCAACGTTTTCTTCTCTTCTTTCTCTATTATAAGCTGCTACATTCAGATAAAAGGAAAGAGACTAAATAGACATGCGACATGCACGCCATAATCGGTTGTGCCATCATCCCACACATCCCGGCCATTGCGTACGACTCGGACTAGTTGGTTTCTCCACCACGCAGGGTGATCATCCAACCCAGCAGACAAGGAAAGGAAACAAACAAACCAACCGGAAATCAAGGAAGAAAAAACAGTAAACGATATTGTGCACAGGATTACTAAACATAAGATCAACATACAAAAGACCAATTTGTACGGTTACTTCCTTTTCTATTGCAGTTGACCGTGACCACTTAGCAGTGTTCTCTGACCGTGACCATTTTGGATGTTGACCGTCAAACGTTGCTCGATAGTGACTCTGCTCGACGTCGTCGCAAGACTTCCCAAGACTTGAAATGATCGATTAGTGAGGCGATACCCTTTTTTTTTCTTTATTAACAATCAGTTCACTTTAAGTTACATTCAAATTGAGTGTTGGAAGAAACAAAAAAAAAATAGAATTACGTGACAAACATAAACTAAAAGAAAACAAAAAGAAAAAGAAAAAAGTCATAACTTACAACACACAGCAAGATTGTCTATTTCATTTCTCCTAACTCATTTTGAGCATAAATTTGAAAATTTTATTGGTTGATGCAATACTCCATAGACCAACACCCTATTTTTAAGAAATCTTTGATGTTGATTTAGTGCCCAAATCAAATAAACTGGTCGCTAACATTGTACAGATACTGCGCACAATATTTCTTACAGCTACAACAACATGTTGTCACAATTGTTGCATCGTTTTATTATATCAACTCTATATTTTCCTGCAAATAATTTTGGTAACTAATGGCTAATATGTTATCGCGAGATAGCGCTCAAATAAAATCAACTAGTACCTCTTGCTTGTTATCAATTCTGATCATTTTTTTGACCTCACTTTGTACGGTTACTTCCTTTTCTATTGCAAGCAAAGATAGAGACACTACAAAAGACACTACAAAAGACCAATTTGTACGGTTACTTCCTTTTCTATTGCAGTTGACCGTGACCACTAAGCAGTGTTCTCTGAACGATTAGATCAGTTGGCATACTATATATATATATCTGGAGCTACGCTGCCCAAACTATCTCACCTCTCCAGCCAACCTGTTCAAACCAAGCACCACAGTCCCCATATCAGTTGGTCAGTGTCGTGCCATCTGCCATGGCAATGTTCCACAGAAAGATGCAACCCACACTAGTGCTCCTCATCTTGTTCCAAGCATGCCTTCTTTTCCTGGAAGCAGATGCGGTGCGGCATGGAGGCATATCTCTAAGGTCCCAGAAGACGGCCCTCCTCCAGTGGAAGTCTGCTCTACGAAGCACACCTGCTTTGGACTCATGGCAGCAACATACCAGCCCGTGCAATTGGACGGGCATCGCGTGTGGTGTCGTACGCCGTGGCCACAGCATGCCCTTGGTGGTGACCAACATCTCCCTACCAAACGCGGGCATCAGCGGCCGCCTTGGTGAGCTCAACTTCTCGGCACTCCCATTCCTTACCTATATGGACCTTTGGTCTAATAGCCTTAATGGTGAAATCCCACCCGCCATCGGCTCTCTATCCGCACTCTCCTACCTTGATCTTAGTAGCAATTGGCTCCATGGGGCGCCTTAACCAATTGTGCCTCTCTTTCAACGACCTCACAGGTCACGTCCCTGCATCCCTTGCGAATCTAACCATGCTATTTGATATGTTAGAATAGTCCCACATGGATTGTGGGAGAGGAGCAAGCACAACTTATAAGTGTGAGGGAGCCCCCACCCATTGGACTAGTCTTTTGGGGGGAGAAGGCCCAATACCACTTATAAGGTTGTTGCTCCGTTGCTCCGTGGGCTTAGTTGTGTTCAGCCCATTTAAACCTGTGGCACTCAGTTGGACCTAGGCATGCGGCCAGGGTCCAAAAAGTGTAACAATTGGGCTCCCTCACACTTATAAGTTGTGCTAGCTCCTCTCCCACAATCCATGTGGGACTATTCCTAACAATCGGCGTGTCGCCCAACTGCCCAAGAACGCACGCATGCCGCGTCCGCGCGTGCTGGACTGGGCGACGCACGGTTTGGCAAGCGGGAAGCCGTGGGACGTGGGCGGTGGGCCCCCGCGAGGCCGCGACGCACTGGCCTGGCAAGGTGTACTTGGATTGGTTGCAGCGGTTCAGGTGGCACCGTAGTGGCGAGCGGGATTCTCTGACGTAGAGAAGCGTGACTTAGCTTCTCTACGCCATTGATTGCCAGATGAACGGTCCAGTTTTTTTTCAGTTTTGATTTTTTTATTTTTAGTTTTGATTTTTTGATTTTTATCTTTTTCTAGTTTTTTCTTTTTTTAAATATTATCTGTGTTAAAATAACCTATTTTTTATAAATAAAAAATAAGTTATTTTAACACAGATAATATAAAGAAAAATAAAAAACTAGAAAAAGACGAAAATAAAAAACTAAAAACTACAAGTAAAAAAAATCAAAACTGAAAAAAAATCTGGACCGTTCATCGCTGAGAAGTACGGCGATAGCTACGTCAATCGTCGGCGTCAAAGCTTCTCCGCCGTGCAAATGCAACGCAGAGGCAACTGCAAATACAAGGTCCACGCCGGCAGGGAGGTAATAGTAACACCCAACTGCCACTGAAATATCTCACATTTCTTGACAAACACCAATCACCACCAACAGAACCAAATAGCAGTACTAGTACTTCTTCGCAATAATTTTAGCCCACAGGACAAGGGACATCATGCACTGCTCAGCCTTATTCAAGCATCAAAACCACTGATAACAAATTCACGAGTCACAACCACGGCTAAGGCCCTGTTTGGATCCCTCCATCTAAAGTTTAGTTACTAAAGTTTATATCTAAAGTCTCCAAACAGGTGGTCTAAAGTTAGATCTAAACTTTAGCTAACCTCTAAAAAACACTTTAGACCATTAGTCCACCAAAGTGAACTAAAGTGGTCTAAAGTCTTAGATTCTTAGGCACAAAGACGTGTTTACCCATGCATGTTGGTCTCTCACCTCCTATTTAATGGCTGACACACGAAATGAGGAGATGTAGTATGGTCTTTTTAAAACTTTAGTCCTATCCATTAGTACAGGATCCAAATAGGACCTTCGACTAAAGTTTAGTGACTAAAGTTTAGCCAACTAAAGTTTAGTCTAAAACTTTAGACAACTAAACTTTAGATCATGGGATCCAAACAGGGCCTAAGCGATGCCGCCGTTGACGCGGACGATCTGGCCGTTGACCCACTCGGCGGCGTCGGTGCAGAGGAACCCGACCACCGGCGCGATGTCGCCGACCTCGCCGAGGCGCCCCACCGGGTTGGCCGTCCTGTACCTCTCCAACATCTCCTCACTCTTCCTCGAAGAAGAGCTCGCCGCCACCGGCCCCGGCGCGACGCATTGACCGTCACGCGCGCGCTCCGAGCTCGCCGCCACCCGCACCATCGCCTCTACGCCGCCGATGCCGCGTCGCCGCGTACCGGGCAGAAACGCCGACGCCAGCGTCGACGAGACGGCCACGATCCGCCCCGCCACGCGGCACGCCGGTTGGCGCCTCGCGGAGGCACGTGAACGCCCGCGGTGTTCACGGCGAAGGTGGCGTCGAATTCCTCGGTGGAGGTGTTGGCGAGGTGGGGTACGTTGGGACGGCGACGCCGCGCAGGCCACCAGGATGTGCACCGCGCCTCGGCGGACTCGGCGGCGCCGAAGATGGATCGACGCCGCCTCGTCGGAGACGCCGGCCTTGACTGCCACGGCGCGGGAGCTCGGCGGCGAGCGCGTCGGCCTGCTTCGAGCTGGAGGCGTAGCCGAGGACGAGGCTGGCGCCGAGGGAGGCGAGGTGGGTGGCGATGGCGCGGCCGATACCCCGCGACGCGCCAGTGACGATGGCCACGCGACCGGCGAGGGGAAGCGTAGCCTCTGGCGACGGAGAAGAGGTTGCTGCGGCCATGGCCATTTGTTAAGTGGTTCTTGCTCGGTGGTTGCTTGGCTGGCTGCTGATTACATATATATATGGACTAACAGAAGGATAGATGCTTCCACGGAAAGGGGTAGCTGGGCGTCATTGGTGACGAAAGCCGCCAATTTCTATTCATCTTTGACCTTGAAATTAATACACGTGAAGTTTATCTCTGAACCAGTTGATAGACTGGCCGAACCTGAGAGTTTTTTCTGAACCAACCTGATGGTGTACTTCACCGACCCCTGTACTATCGGTTTCCGGGCGTGACGTCGAAATAGCTTCGAGTGTTCATACATGTGGAGCTAAAGTATATAGGCCTCTTTTTTAACGGTTTCTAAAAATGACTTTTGATTTTTGCTATAATATCTAACTTTTAAACGGAGTATTATCTCAACATGAGGTCTACAAGTTAATTATAGTACACCTTACAAGCACAACATCTGTATCAACCAAAATCGCAAGCGAGTATCTCTCTTTTCGTAATCTCTGTCACAAACAGCTAAAATTCAAAAATTTTAGCTAAAAGCCGTAAGCCAAGCTATATCAAACATGCCCTATATACCTTAAAATAGTTTTAGTAAAATTTTGCCCTGTAAACTTACAAATTTGAGTCATATCAAAAAGGCAAAGAAATGAAACTTGGAATTTATCAACTTACCAGGTAAAATGGCATTAGAAATTATCAACTTGGATGGGATGACAACTCCTCAGTCCTGAGTTGCTCGCTAGGCTGTACTTCGGTGCCAAGTCCTCCAACTTTTTACCTATTACAAGGTAGACACACACACACATAGATACACAAGTGCACCTCTTTAGCACAAGCTTAGAAATACGAAGATCAAGGATAAATTTATGACCTTGCAGAGTTTCTAGTGAGGCGTACTCCATATGTATAAAAATAGGTAACAATGGGCAACATAATTTAAATCTTGATAGTGGAATCATATACCGACAATTGTACAACCTCATTAAGAGGCGGTTCCAACCAACTCCTCCCACTTTGCCACACAAACCACACTGCAAAGTGGACTTCTTGAGGTTGGCGTGGTGCAGAGAGTGCGCAATGATTGATGACGGGTTGTTGTTTGAGTATTTTAGATAAAATCTCTCAGAATTTTTCATACCTTTGAAAGTAGATTGGATGCCCTAGATCTCTCCTGCACTCTCATCCCCTTCCCATTAGGCCATAACCCTTACACAGGTACCGCCACCTACCCCATGCACATCTGAGTGTGCACCTCCTCCCTCTCATCGTCCATGCCCCTCCTCTAGCTCTCTAGCCCTCTTCTACCACCTCCTTCCTTGCCGCTACGACCTCCTCCAGCATCGGTGTGTCCTCCTAGATGTAGCTGTTGGCCCAGGGACGAAACTAGATGCACACACATGGTGGTTGAAAACACACGAACACCTCTACTCAACTCAAGACACACATGAGTTTTTGCTGCGTCAATCCAATACAGCTTTTCATTTTTTTTCTTCTTATTTATACTCACAGATTACATCTACACAATCTAACAATATGCCTGAGTCTTCCAGCACAATCTCCACGACTCGCACTACCCGAACGATTCACTCCACTAACCAACACACTCAATTTAATGGACACGACCGGTTACTTGCAGAATAACTGCTACCGGATCAAATCTACGACCGCACACAGACATGACCTTCTTTGGGTTCTCCTTCAAGTCCTGTATTGAGTCCTTCGACCATGTCTTATCGACCACGGTGCCTCAACCAGGCCTCACGACCACGGTTGCTTTGACCACAGTGCCTTCGACCACGCCTTCGACCGCTTCACCGACCATGCCTTGTCAACCACATCTTTGACCATGGCTTCATCGACCGCTTTACCAACCATGGCTTGTCGACCAGTATGTCCGGTAGTACCACTCACATAGATGGTACTATCAGTTTTCGAGCATGATCGGGATACTGTAGCTTACAAGTACTGACCATCAACCATTATGTAGCTACGACCACTATATTACAACCACTGTAACACGACTACTATGATACGACCACTGTAGCATGACTACTGTGCTATGACCACTGTCGACCTATGACTACTGCTACAGTACTCAGAGTACTGAATGCTGCAGTACTCCATGAGTACCGATTGTAGCTATGACTTACAATTGCGACCAGTCTTCGACTTAACTCGACATATGACTACAAAGTACTAGAATACACCAAGCACTTGATACGAATATGCAGTACTCGAACACACCGAGTACTTGTCAGACCACATAGTGCTCAACACAAGAGTACTCGACATGACTTCTAAGTACTCAAACACACCGAGTACTCGACACGAACTACGACAACAATACAACAAGATTATTTTCAACAATCACCCCCTAATCTTGTTGCCATTATTATTGAGTACCTCCTCGTCGAACTTTAGAGTAGCGTCAATTCATCATCGGTAGTAGCCGAAATGAGATACGCCTCCTTCTTCTTCAGCTTCCGGCACTCGCTGGCAAAGTGCCTCGTATGCCATAGTTGTAGCATTTCTCCTTCTTCTTGTTGGACCTTCGCTCACTAGTTTGTGAGTCGTTGTTGTCCTCCTCATCATCGTCATCTCTATGACAATGACCATCTTTGACGCGGCCACCTCCACGTTCACAGTTCCTCCTCGCGCCGCTACCTGACCCTTCATTCTTCTTCTTGTTGAAGGTCTGCCACTATGTGCACGTGAGCAACAGATGCTCATTATGTTTCGTGTCACTGAGACTGACTCTGACATGCTCATCGTAGGCTTTATACAGCTTGATGAGGTCTTCGACTGTGAGGGTCTTCAAGTCCACGCACTACTCAATGGTTGTGACAAGCTGCATGTAGCACACCAAGGCAGCCCAAAGAAACTTGCGAACAATGGCAATTTCATCTACCGCGGTGTCGCCCAACGCTTGGATGCCGGTGATGACCGACGTCACCCAATAAGCGAAG
Source organism: Dendrocalamus sinicus (assembly GCA_036346575.1). Classification (NCBI taxonomy): domain Eukaryota; kingdom Viridiplantae; phylum Streptophyta; class Magnoliopsida; order Poales; family Poaceae; genus Dendrocalamus; species Dendrocalamus sinicus. The sequence continues at coordinate 26,464,517 of CM070660.1, read as the reverse complement.
TCTTTGATGGACTCCTTTTCCTCCATCTTCAACCCCTCGAAGTCTCTCTTGAGGGATTGCAGCTTGGCTTCGCACACGCGCTCATGCCCCAAGAGCGCCGTCTTGATTGCCTCCCATACTGACTTGGTTGTGTCCTTCCTGGTGAGAGAATACAGGACCCCTTCTGGCACTGGCTGGTAGATGGCATACAACGCCATTCGATCCTTCTGGTACTCAGTGTCACTAGGTTCGATTGCTTCCCACATGCTCTGGGCCTAGTACGAATAATTGTACTTTAATTTTTGCAATTATGGACCTTTATATTTTTTATTGAACAATATTTTTGTAGCTTCGAATACCCATTCTGAAATTCCTGGGTCTGCCACTGCTGCAAGTGGTCTAAAGATTCTAGAGTTGCATTGGATTAATACATAGTAATGATTTGAGGTATCTTTCTCCCAACTATAATGACAAATTGTAGACCAAATTAACCAAATTGATCAATAATTCGTATCTATAACCACCGAATGGCTCTATCTCAGAACTTCAACTAACATCATTTGCATCAACAAATAGACACAGGCTCGCCATGTACGTAAGCTTCAACTCTTTTCTTTTTTCAGAATACGCAGGAGATCTACGCACATTTCATTAAGCAAGAGAACATCTACGGTGTGCTTGTTAACTGTGCACATACGTACTATTGGGAAAATTACCCGGGGCCTAGACGAGCAATGGACTTCTAACTTCGAGATCACGCACGCAAACATGAGTAAAAATAGATTGATTTCTTTTCTTTATGACGCGATACGTTTATGTCCTTTTCGTCTTTCTTATATAGAGAAGCAGCATATAAGACTCCATAACCAACGCAGTATCCCACGTTGAGAATCCTAGGACACACCCTAACTTTCCTTTATAACCACTCTGAATCCTAAACGAACTCTAAATTTATGACTACGACCGCTACAGTATTTTTACGTCTATGCCTGCTACAGTACTTTATAACCACTTACTACTACAGTGCTTGAACTGGTCATATAAACTGTCGTGGTCGTAGACATACTCTGGTTATATATTCGATCTGACCACAAGACAACTAAATTGACTATATCAATCTCCTCCTTAAGTTGTTGTCTTCCGTCAATGTTCCACACGCTGATTTTCTCCCTTATCTCCATGAACTTCATTCTTCCGAGCGACTTGGTCAGGATGTCAGCGAGCTAGTCTTCTGTGCAAACATGTTGCACCTCTATCACCTATGATTCCACACATTCTCTAATATAATGGAAACGGGTGTCGATGTGTTTGCTTTTATCATGGTAGATTGGGTTCTTACATAACACAATTGCAGACTTATTATCGATTTTCAAGGTTACCTTCTCAACCTTCGTCTTTAACATGTCAGCCAACAATCGTCCCAGCCATACCCCTAGACATGCTGCCACACAAGCTATAATATACTCTGCTTCACACGAGGACAAAGTGATCACATTCTGCTTTTGCGAACACCAACTGATTGGGTTTGACCCAAGAAAAAATACCATGCCTGAAGTGCTCTTTTAGTCATCTGTATCACCGGCTAGGTCACTATCCTGGTAACCAATTAGCTCCAAACCTTCTTTCTTATTCTCATAGACACACCCATAACTTAATGTTCCTCTCACATACCTCAGTACGTGCTTTATAGCACCCATATGCTCCGTAGTCAGCTTCTCCATGTACCGGCTCACCGTGCCAACCGAGAACGCTAAGTCTGGTCATGTCTGTAGCAAGTATCTTAAACTTTCAACTATGCTTCAGTACAAGGTCTTGTCCATGGGAGAGTTTGTGCTGTGCTTGCTCAACTTCAGGTGGGGTTCCATCGGAATTTCTGTTGAATTACAATCCTTCATGCCGGATTGTCCAACACCTTTGTTGCATATGTGACCTGGTTGAGAATAATCTTCCTGGAGCTTTAATGTAATTCAATGCCCAAGTAGTAGCTGAGTAACCCGAGGTCGCTCGTGCTAAATAATTTCTTCATCTAGCTTTTGTAGCTATTGATCTCCTCGATACTCTCCCTAGTGATGATCAAATCATTCACATAACTCCAACCAACAAACTCCCTTTTCCTTGATTTCATTTGTACATTGCATGCTCTAATGGGCATCTTTTAAAACCGAGTGCCACTAAAGACTTGTCTAGCTTCGAATTCCAAGCTCTTGGGGGCCTGACGTAGAGCATATAAAGCTTTGTGCAATCTTAACACTAGTTGTTCTTCACCTTTCTTCTCAAATCATGGAGGTTACACAACATAGATGTCTTCTTCTAGGTTGCCATTGAGAAAGGTTGATTTCACATCCATATGATGAACCTCCTATCCTTCATGTGCCGCGATCGTAATCAGTAGGCGTACGGTTTCTAGTCATGCAACAGGAGCAAATACTTTGTCAAAATCAATGCCTTGTCATTGAACGTATCCCTTGGCATCTAGTCTCTCCTTGTGCTTTACAATCACGCCTTGGGTGTCCTTCTTCAACTTATACACCCACTTCAAACCAATCGGCTTGTGACTGACTGGCAATAGAACAAGCTGCCATGTTTCATTTTCTTGGATAGAGGACATATCCTCCTCCATAGCTCTTCTCCACTCTAGTTTTACCTTGGCTTCTTGAAAGTTCGCAAACTCCTCCTCTCCGAGTAAGCAGAACTCTGAATCTTCCAGCTCTATTGGAGATGTGGTATCATATAGACTTTCGATGTCATGCTCCCATCGTGGTCCTTCGTTTGAGCTTTCATCAAGCTTCATCTTTTGTGGAGCTCCAGGTGAGACTAGCGTTCCCAGTGTTGCTACAGGAGTACGTGGTGTAGATGAGCCAGGCATCCCGTGCTCGTGGTCGCCATGGTCGTGCCTAGAGTTCTACTTCGTGGCCATGTCTTCTGACTTCATCCTCCATGGACGTAATGTCGAAAGCCACTATGTGGTCGTTAGGATCTGTGACCATGTTGTGGTCAGATCCCCTGATCACACCTTCTATGGTCAGTGTGTTGGTTGCCTTTCCATGTCATTAAGACCTGCATAGTGTTAGGAGGATAATGTATCGTGAAGATGTCTTCCATCGGTCGTACCTCTACCGAGGGATCTCTGCTCCACTCCCACTTCCTCTCCTCCTCGAACACTGCATCACGAGTCACCACAACTCATCATGTCATCGGATCAAACATCTACCCAATAAACTCCATTAGCTTCCTTTGATCTGCTAACTTGGAGAGGTGTGGCATGGTCATCTTCACATGTATGCAACACACCTGAAAATGCAGAGATGACCAACACTTGGCTTGCGGTTGTAGTAGGCTTTGTATGGGGTTTTACCAATGACACTCTTCATTGGTGCCTAATTTAGGAGATAAAAGGCAATCAATACCGCTTCTCCCTAAAAATCTCCTAGGACTCCCATGCTCTTCAGCAGACTCCTCACCATGACAACCGCCATCTAGTTTCTCCTTTTGACCACTCCATTCTATTGGGGCGAATAAGGCGGTGTCAGATAACGCCTAATTCCCAATAGCTCACAATAGTCTTCGATCTCATTCGAGGTAAACTCACCACCGCGGTCGATGTATAGAGCTTTCAGTTTAAGATTCTTCTCCATCTTGGCTACAACCTTGATCTTCTTGAACGCCTTGAATGCTTCATTTTTGTTTCAGAGTAACGCCAGCCACATAAACCTTGTACAGTCATCTACCAACAGCAAAAAGTATCAAGACGTGGTCAGAAACAGGTTCTGATGTTGCTTGCTAATCAGACAACCATCGCAGATGCGATCCACATGCTCGATCATGGGCATGCCTTGCACCATCTTCTTGTGAGCTAGATCCTTCAAAGTATGGAAGTTCACATGTCTGTACTTGACATGCCATCTCCACGCCTCTTTAGTGCTTCTTGTTAGAAGACACTCTGGGAGAGCTGGATTGATGTGTAACACATACATCTGGTTTCTTGATCAACATACTTTGGCCAACAATTCTCTACTTCGGGATGTAGTAAACATTTGTCAAAATACGATGTTCACCCATATAACACTCCAACAGTACTGAGCCCCTTCCTTGTATCTCCACAGCCGAACCATATCCAAATTTGACTGAGCCTTTCACCATCGTGTCAATCTCATCAAATTTCTCCTTGCAGCCAATCATGTGGTTACTTGTGCCGGTATCAAGATACCAAGCCTTATTTTGGGTGTTGCTAAGCTTCCGCATCACCTTATATTCAAGTAGGAAGACCTCTTCAGGCATCGGGACTGTGTGGATGAGTCCACGTGCTTCGACCATTAGTAGTTGAGGATCTTCGTCATTTTGCCTCACTACAAGATTGGCCCTTGCTCTTCGGTTTGGCTTTGGACACTCTTTCGTGAAGTGCCCATACTTGTTGCAGTTGAAGCACTTGACCTTTGTCTTGTCAGAGTCTGGCATCATTCGTTCATCGACAACGTGATCACCATTGCCTCGACCACCACCTTGTCTACGGTTGCATCCCTGACCTCTTCCGTTACAACCTCCTCTCTGAACATTGCTCCAGCCCTCATTCTTCTTAGTCTTCGAGCTCCTCTCTTCCTAATTGTTTTGGGTAAAGAGTAGCTTATCACCTCTGTCCTTCGAGTGTCGTCGACCCTAGAGTCCTTCCTCAAAAGTTCTGAGGTGACCGATTGCCTTCATGAGTGACATCGCTGAACTATTTAATCGTTCCGATAATTTGGAGGAATCTATCAGGAACCGAACTAAACAATTTTTAGACGATGTCACACTCTTCAAGCTTGTGCCAAGTGAGCGCATCTCACCCACTAGCGTGGTGAGTTTCATGGAATACTCTGTGATCATCTTGAGTCCTCCATTTACAACTTGCTCAGTTGCCATTTCAGCACTTGAGCGTGTGTCTTCTTGACACGATCTTCACCTACTCGCATCTCCCTGAGTGCGATCCAGGCTTCTTTTGTTGTCTCCTTATCGGCGATTGATATCATCACGCCATCTGGTACTACTTGCGAGATGGCCACCATTGTGCCCTGATCCTTGTCTCCATCATCGTCTCCATCTTTGACCGCTGACCATACCCCTAGCGAACGCAAGATTAACTTCATCTTGACGGCCCACATGCCGTAATTTGTTCGCTCAACATCGGGTATTGAATCGGAATCGAGGCACTTCTTGCCATCGGCTTGACAAACACGCCTGACTTTGATGGATCGAACTCGCTGCTTGTGGTCTTGATGAGCACTCCTGACTTTGATGAATCACCAACGTTGCCGGTCATCGCTTCATCCCCTAAGGATCTGATATCAATTGTTGGGGAATTTGCCCAGGGCCTAAACAAGCAATGAACTTCTAACTTCGAGATCACGCACACAAACACAAGAAAACACAGATTGATTTCTTTTCTTGGCGACGTGATACGTCTGCATTCTTTTCATCTTTCTTATATAGAGAAGCAATATACAAGACTCCGTAACCAACGCGGCATCTCACGTTGTGAATCTTGCATGGACACACCCTAACTTTCCTTTACAACCGCTCTGAATATTAAACGGACTATGAATTCTGAATTTATGACTACGACCGCTACAACATTTTTACGACTATGTACTACTACAGTACTTTATGACCACTGACTACTACAATACTTGAACTGGTCGTATAAACTATTGTGGTCGTAGACATACTCTGGTTGTGAATTCAACCAGACCACAAGATAACTAGATTAACTCTATCACATATAACTACTCCATGTAGTCAAAGCGTCATCCTATAACGCACACAACCTGACCCGCAATTTCTTTATGAATATATCTAGATTGGCTATGTAAAAATCTATATTTAACTCAAAAATACTTCCATTATATTAGAATTTTATTAGGTGGTACAAATATATTACAATAGAAATTGGAGGTTAGAGTTTAATTTTGGAGACCATGGCAATGTTCAAAATGACACTTATTTATGATTAGAGGGAGTATATGTGTGTGCAGGGGTGTATCACATGAAAATGAGCACTTTCATGAAAATGATGCAAATTCCACTAAAACCAAATGTACAAGTTTTGAAAAATTCTGAAAAATTGTCAGCTATAATTAAGGGCATAGTCTGTATCTATGCAAATTTCTAAAACAAACTCAATCCATTTAAGATACGAAGACTCATATCTCACAAACGGTATTGAGTTTGTTCTTAAAATTTTGCACGGATATATATAGACCAGACACTTATCTATACTTGACAATTTTTTGAGAAATTTTGAAAACACTTTTACGAGTATTCTTGGTGGAATTTACACCATTTCCACGTGATATATATATCCCCTCTGTATGTACGCGTACCTTTGCTATGTTTGGTAGGGACTAGTTTCTAGCTAGGCGCTTTGCAAGCAGCGAACGTACATACCTACCAACCCAACGCTGCATGTGAGATCAAACAGGGCCATGCATTGCATCTGCCACAGAATCCGCTCAAACCACACGCGATACAGCCCGTCGCCCGCACGTTACACGCGCGCTCTGCCATCACATTTCACACGCTCGCATGCATTGCATTGTGCTACACCAACTCATCACCACCATTAACCAGAAACTGTCGTTTATTGTTTATTCCATCGCATCTCCATCCATCCATCCATCAAGACCTAGCTGGCTGCTAGAATGCTACTAGACAACATGTCCTTTGTCAAAAAGCTAGGTAACTTGTCCCTGGACGCTACTTCTTAAAGATCATTTCTTGTCCTGGCTCCCATGGCCGCGGCCTCGCACGATCCACGCGGTGAAGGCGTCCATGGTGCTCGTGTCCGACCGGTAGTGCTTCTGCGTGAACTCGAGGAGCTCGCGCCACGTGAAGTCCGGGTACGCGCGCGGGTGGTCCGCGTCGACGAGCTCCGCCGGCGGGGCGACGACGCGGTCCAGCCGCGGGTTGAGGAAGAAGGTGAGCGACCTGCGCGCGTCGCGGCCGTTCACCACTGCGCGGTGGAGGCAGCTCGCGTGCCGCCCGTTGGTCAGCGCGGCGAAGGTGTCGCCGATGTTGACGACGAACGCGTCCGCGCGGGGACGCACCGCGCGCCACGCGCCGTCCGTGAACACCTGCAGCCCGCCGACGTCGTCCTGGTGGAGCAAGGTCAGCGACGTCGGGTCGCGGTGCGGGCCCGTTCCCAGAGTCAGGTGCGGCTGCCGGCACGGCGGGTAGTGGTTCAGCCGCATGACGGAGTCGCTTTCGGCGAAGAAGCCCCGCAGCGCGCCGCGGTCGAGGCCGAGGCTCGCCGCCAGCACCTCCGCGATGTCGAGCGCCAGGCGCGTCATCACGTCGCAGTATTCCTGGTACACCTCTCTTCATGTATACAACCATAAACAATTAGTTGATGCAGATTACACGTACATAATCTTATTACTAAATTTTTCTGATACGGCCGTAACTAAATTTGTCAACGTAGGTAAAAACTTGGCAGATATTAGTTTGATACTTTACCACTACTACAGAAAGCCTAATAGTAGACGCCAAATCACAGACGGTTTTGTGAAACCGTCTGTGATTTACACTATTATAGACGGTTTTAATTTGGAGGCCGTCTGTGGTATTTGTGGCGGGAAAAAGGAGTATCACAGACGGTTCTTACCGCTGAACCGTCTGTGATATTCTAGTATCACAGACGGTTTTATAATAAAAACCGTCTGTGATATTCCAGATTATCACAGACGGTTTTTATTATAAAACCGTCTGTGACCATGTCTTCATCAGGTGTTGTTGAAGTATTTCACTGCGTTGTTGTAACCTATATGGTCGTAAGTTAGACATGGTTGTAAGAGTCATGGTTGTAAGCATTGGTTTAGATGTGGTCATAAACATTTGTTCCATGCATGGTCATATGCATGTTTTTGTCTAAGTGTGGTCGTATGCACATTTTGTTTGGTCGTGGTCGTAAGCATTTGGTTAGTCATGGTCGTAGGAGCTTTAGTAGCAGTCGTAGTCATAAGGCTACTGTAGTGGTTGTACTTGTAAGAGTATGTAGTAGTCATAGAGTAAGTCGAAGCTTTGTCTTTTTAGTAGTTTTTCGGTGGATTGATTCTCTGGATCGTGGGCTGATCTGAGGAAGATTTGGGCTATTACTTTGCATGTAATCAGCTGATGTAATTCTAAATAAAAGGAAGAAAACGAAAACGTCGCAGTCAGTTGAGCACGACACAAAATCTCTTTCTCGTGTGTGTTCTAAACTCTTTGTACTCTCATTATCTGACGATACAATTCAGATATTAGAGTTGCGTTGATTTTTCTAACATCCCTCCCCGTCGCCGACCTCTCCCGCGGCCACGACGAAGTCTGCCACGCTGTCATCCACGCCGGTAAGAAGCTCGTCTTCTTCCAGGTCAGCCCCAAACCAACCGAGCATCCTCCTCCCTTCGATTCGATCTTGGCTCGCTTAATTAACCCCTTCTAGCATCATTCACGGCGCAGGTGGTCAACCATGGCGCCCCGGAGCAGGCGATGCTAGACATGGAGGCGGTGTGCCAGGAGTTCTTCCGGCTGCCGGGGGAGGACAAGGCAGCCTTCTACTCGAAGGACGCCGACAAGCCCAACCGGCTCTTCTCCAGCACCACCTATGAGACCGGCGGCGAGAGGTACTGGCGGGACTGCCTCCGCCTCGCTTGCAGCGTTCCCATCGACAACGCCAAGAACGACTGGCCGAACAAGCCCCAAAGGCTCCGGTAAACCACCACCACAACCGATTAGTCGAACAATTCACAACCAATCGATCAGTGAAATGGAGGCGACGTGATCATCAACATGGACAACGTCAACCACTACCCGCCGTGCTCGGACCCGTGCCTGACGCTCGGCCTGCCGCTGCACTGCGACCGGAACCTCCTCACCCTGCTGCTCCAGGGCGCCGTCTACAGCCTCCAAGTCTTCTACAAGGACGATTGGATCAACGTCGAGCCCGTGCACAACGCCTTCGTTGTTAACTTCGGCCAACAACTCGAGGTGTAAATTACTAGATCGAAGATGATATCATTGTTGCAAATAACACACAAAAAAATAGATATAAGAGACACGAATTTTTATGTAAAAATTCTTGCAGGAAAAAATCACGGACGCTCAAAGGCAAATCACTATAATAAAAAGAGATTACAATGGAGCGCTTGCTATGGAGTATACTTCTTCCTATGAACTACTAGGTATATATAGTGTGAGGGAAAAGAGTCCCACATAGAGAGGAAACCGATTTAGAATCGATTGCTACAGATTGACATCACATCTGATACAACCAGTGCATACACCTGCCATACCACGTCTGGTATAGAACGATGAAGTATCCTACATAGACACGGTACAAATTCGGATTAACTTTAATAATCATGAGATGTGATGTTTCTTGGATTGTGATCAGTTCTATTTTGCGTACTATTCATCAGGTTGATTGGTTCTTGATGCAGATTGCTACCAATGGGCTGCTCAAGAGCATAGAGCACCGGGCGATGGCCCCCGGCCCCAACTCGGCGGTGCCGCGGACATCGGTGGCGACGTTCATCATGCCGACCATGGACAGCCTCGTCGGCCCGGCTGAGGAGCTCGTCGGCGAGGACAACCCCCGCGCTACCGCACCGTCACGTTCCACGAATTCATGCGCGTGTACAAGACCGTCGGTGCGCGGAGGGAGAGCGTCGAGAAGGCCTTCAAGATTTGATCTGATCCTCCCTATTCAATCGTCAGTCTCTGCTCGTGCCATGGAGGATCAGATACACAGAAAGTCAGCAGCAAAGCTGATGATCAGAAATAGAACAGCGACGGTAATGCCGAGGAACAATACCTGTATCTGTGCTGTTGATGATACATAGCAACAAAAACTACAAATAATGAACACGGTAATTTCTCCAGATTGAGTAATCTTATGCTGCGATGTTTCTCCTTCGGAGCTTGTGTTTGCATTCTCTCGTTCTTCAAATTAATGACAGAGTTTCCGACCTTAAGTTTTTTTTAAAAAGTAATTTGATTCAGGCGTAGTGCAAGTTGGTATTAGCAAACATGGTGAGCGCTGCATGAACGGTTGAAAGGTGTGCACCTTGAGTTGAAAGTTGTTTGGGTCGAGTTGAAAGGTGCGCAATTTGAGTTGGAAACTGTTCAGTTCCGGTTGGAAGTTTGTGAATTCGAGTTGGGAGTTTGCGATTTTCGAGTCGAAAGCTGATGATTTCTTGTTTGAAGGGTTCCGTTTTTTTTCAATTCAAAAGAAGAGGAGGCGGGAAATCCTCTTGGGCCGTGCGCTAGGAGAAAAGCCAGCGTGCGTTTTTCATGCCCACCCTAAGGGCGTCCGCAATGGTAATAGCTAGTACTAGCTATATAGTCAGCTGACGTGGATGTGAGAGACAAAAGCAAAGACTATTTTATACTGTTGGACCCACATGCTCCTCTCTCATGTTCTTGGACTACGTGAAATAGATCAGCTATTTGCTCGTCGTTAGTGACTACTCTCTCTCCTACTTTTTCCTTGCCACATCAGATCTAGCTAACTAAATAGCCAGCTGTTGGAGACGCCCTAAGTGTTAAAAAGAAAGAGAGATCCACCTAATATAAGCATACGTACATACAAGATCAACACATTCCTTTTGCTTTTTAATAGCAAAAATTATCACTTCCCCCCAATTCTGGTGATGTAGATCCAAACATCCATTAATAGAGACAACTACATATTTAACCCATCCAAAATAAGAAGTCACCGTGATGCCTCAAATGCCGTGACATGTGATTAGGCCATGAATGTCATGCCCTACGCAACATTCTTATCTCCACCAGCTCACTATGTATAAAAACACGTAGGTAGCAAAGCACCAAGCTTGCAACGTCCTCCAGCTTTGTACCTACCACCTCGCCGTCGTTCCATGGCAAAAGAGGCGATCAATCTCGCTAGCACCATGAAGCTCGTGTTCGACGCGGCGATGCTGAACCGCCATTCCGAGATCCCGGCGCAGTTCGTCTGGCCCACGGAGGAGGCGCCGGCCGCCGACGGCTGCGTGGAGGAGATCGACGTACCAGTCCTCGACCTCGGCGAGTTCTTGGGCACCGGCCGTGTTGGGAATAATCCCACATTGGTTGTGGAAGAGGAGAAAGCACAACTTATAAGTGTGGGGGAGCCCCCACCCATTGGACTAGTCTTTTAGGGGGAGAAGGCCCAGTACCACTTATAAGGTTGTTGCTTCGTTGCTCCGTGTGCTTGGTTGTGTTCCGCCCATGTGGACCTGTGGCCCGGGGAGTAAAAACCCGGCTGGACCTAGGTACATTTGGTATCAGAGCACAGGTGCCTAACATCTCCTTGGACCTCATGGTTGCAGAAGTGCCCAATCCATGTGTGAGGGGGAGATTGTTAGGAATAGTCCCACATGGATTGTGGGAGAGGAGCTAGCACAACTTATAAGTGTGAGGGAGCCCCCACCCATTGGACTAGTCTTTTGGGGGGAGAAGGCCCAGTACCACTTATAAGGTTGTTGCTCCGTTGCTCCGTGGGCTTGGTTGTGTTCCGCCCATGTGGACCTGTGGCCCGGGAAGTAAAAACCCGGCTGGACCTAGGTATGCGGCCGGGTCCAGATCTCACAAGTGGTATCAGAGCACAGGTGCCTAACATCTCCTTGGACCTCATGGTTGCAGAAGTGCCCAATCCATGTGTGAGGGGGAGATTGTTAGGAATAGTCCCACATGGATTGTGGGAGAGGAGCTAGCACAACTTATAAGTGTGAGGGAGCCCCCACCCATTGGACTAGTCTTTTGGGGGGAGAAACAATTGGTATCAGAGCCCAGGTGTCTAACATCTCCTTGGACCTCATGGTTGCAGAAGTGTCCAATCCATGTGTGAGGGGGAGATTGTTAGAATAGTCCCACATGGATTGTGGGAGAGGAGCAAGCACAACTTATAAGTGTGAGGGAGCCCCCACCCATTGGACTAGTCTTTTGGGGGGAGAAGGCCCAGTACCACTTATAAGGTTGTTGCTCCGTTGCTCTGTGGGCTTAGTTGTGTTCAGCCCATTTAAACCTGTGGCACTCAGTTGGACCTAGGCATGCGGCCAGGGTCAAAAGTTGTAACATGATATTACCATCCACCAAAACATGCTCACTGGGCCAATCCCTATCAAACTCGGGAACCTCAGCAACCTAGAGTTTTTCCAAATAAGTGATACTTTGGTAAGCGGCCAAATACCTACCAGTTTTGGCAATTTAACCAAACTAAGCCTCCTCTACCTTTACAGCAACCAATTATCCGGCCCCATACCATCTTCTTTAGGCAACCTCAGAAACTTGCAATATCTTGAGCTCTCTAACAACCACTTGAGTGGTGGAATTCCAATCTCTTTTGCTAATCTCACCAATTTAAACACACTTGGCCTCGTCAAGAACCAGCTCACGGGCTTTGTTCCCCAAGAGATAGGGTTGTTGTCCAGTTTAAGTATATTAACTTTGTATACAAACCAGTTAAGAGGCCCCGTTCCTCCTGCCTTAGGGAACCTTACCAGGCTAAACTACCTTGATCTCTCCGATAACCAATTTGTGGGTTTCATCCCAGTTGAGTTTGGGAATTTGGTGGATCTTGAGAATATGTTTTTATCTGAAAACCAAATTTCTGGCTCAATTCCTGCAACTTTCGCGAACCTCACAAGAATGAGAAAGTTAAAACTTTTTGATAACAAGCTGTCAGGTCCTCTACCTCGAGAATTTGGAAAACTTACACGTTTAATACAAGTACAACTAAGTCTGTCTAACAACTCTCTCTCAGGGGAATTGCCTTCAGGCGTTTGCAAAGGGGGGCAGCTCCAAATTTTCGATGTAGCTGCAAACATGTTCACTGGTCCTGTTCCTAGAAGCTTGAAAACATGTAGGAGCTTAAAGAGACTTATCCTAGCATCGAACCAGATCACAGGAGATATATCCGATTTTGGGCCAAATCCACAGCTTATTGAAATAAACATAGAGAAAAACAACCTTCATGGAGAGCTATCTAAAAATTGGGCTGCAAGCACCAACCTGACCGCACTGGCACTAGCAGAAAACATGATAACTGGAAGCTTACCTCCTGAGCTCTCAAAACTAGTTAGATTGGAAATTGTTGTACTCCATTCTAACAATTTAACGGGTGAGATACCACCAGAAACAAGCAATCTAGCCAATCTGTATTACTTCACCTTAGCACGAAACCAACTTTCAGGACATATACCATCTGAATTTGGTCGAATGAGCAAGTTACAGCATCTTGATATATCTAGAAACAAGTTGAGCGGGTCGATACCTGAAGAGCTTGGGAATTGTACCGAGTTGATATTCTTGAAGATTAACAACAATAACTTGAGTGGAGATTTGCCAATCACCATTGGAAATCTGGCAACGTTGCAGACCATATTGGATGTTAGCAGCAATAAACTCACTGGGAGACTGCCTGCGCAGCTCGGGAACTTGGTGATGTTAGAATTCTTGAACCTCTCCCACAATCAATTCCGTGGAAGCATTCCATCCTCCTTAGCAACCATGGTTAGTCTGTCAACACTTGATGTATCATACAACAACTTGGAAGGGCCACTTCCAACAGGACGACTATTTCGCAGTGCTTCAATAGGCTGGTTTCTCCACAACAAAGGTCTATGCGGAAATCTCTCAGGCCTGCCACCTTGTTCTTCAGCTCTGACACTGGAGCATCAGGCAGGAAAAACTCGAAGTTTGGTGCTAGCTATTTCCCTTCCTACATGCATGGTCATTATTATTGCAAGTGTGATTATGGTTATTCATAAAAGGAAAATACCACAACAAACCACAACCATACAAAACAGAGATGTGCTTTCCGTGTGGAATTTTGATGGGAAACTAGCATTCGAGGATATCACTAGGGCAACAGAAAATTTTAGTGATAGGTACATCATTGGGTCGGGGGGGTATGGCACTGTCTATATATATATATATATAGGACGAGCGTTTCATGCACCAAGGTGTCTAGGCACCAATATCAATACCCGTTGATTTGCTTCGAGATTCCCAACGTTTGATGTGGGTATCTTCATATACCCATAAAAAAGTATATTTAAGATATCAAACTCCGAAAAAATTTAAATTCAACTTCAGTTTAATTAGTTTGAACTATTTTTATGGTATATACTCACTGTAGTTGCATTGAACTCAAAAGTAGTTCAAACTAGTTTGAACTAAGTTCAAAACTTACTTACCATAAATATATCAAGGGTATAAAACATTTTCATACCCAAACTCAAAAAAATTGTCAAACATACACGTGTATCGGATGTTGGTGCCTAGGCACCATGGTGCCTTATGTAATTTTCCTATATATAGGACGAGCGTTTCATGCACCAAGGTGTCTAGGCACCAATATCAATACCCGTTGATTTGCTTCGAGATTCCCAACGTTTGATGTGGGTATCTTCATATACCCATAAAAAAGTATATTTAAGATATCAAACTCCGAAAAAATTTAAATTCAACTTCAGTTTAATTAGTTTGAACTATTTTTATGGTATATACTCACTGTAGTTGCATTGAACTCAAAAGTAGTTCAAACTAGTTTGAACTAAGTATTTTTATGGTATATATATTGACAAACTCCTTTTTATGTGCATATATGAAGGTATTTATAAAATACGCTAAAAACTATGGACTCCCTTGCAATTTTTTGTATGGTTTACATTGAAGTATCTTATAATTAATATATGAGTATGCCTAAAGTGATAAAGGAGTATTTCAAGTTTATTTAGGTGGTATATTAGTATATTACAGGTGGTGTATTTTTCCTATATATATATATATATATATATATATATATATATATATATATATATATATATATATATATATATATATATATATATATATATATATATATATATATATATATATATATATATATATATATATATATATATATATAGGACAGTTTCATGCACCATGGTGCCTAGGCACCCATATCAATACCCGTTGATTTGCTTTGAGATTCATAACGTTTGATGTGGGTATCTTCATATACCCATAAAAATATATTTGAGATGTCAAACTCAAAAATTAAATTCAACTTCAGTTTAATTAGTTTGAATTATTTTATGGTATATACTCACTGTAGTCGCATTGAATTCAAAAGTAGTTCAAAACTTACTTACCATAAATATATTAAGGGTATAAAATATTTTCATACCCAAACTCAAAAAATTATCAATCATACACGTGTATCGGATGTGGTGCCTAGGCACCATGGTGCCTTACGTAATTTTCATATATATATATATATATATATATATATATATATATATATATATATATATATATATATATATATATATATATATATATATCTCTCTCTCTCTCTCTCTCGACTGAAGAATAATCATACTAGTGGCTTTTCTGCATCTGCTTAATCTGTCTGTGTATGCTTTCCACGTCAAAATTTCAACTGACAATCAAACCAACAATACATATCTCCCTGGGATCAATGAAGACACGGGTTATATTTGGTTGGACACATAAAGGGATACTTTGGAAGGCGAGTCCTACACATCTCATTATCGTAATCCCTTGTTTCTATACCACTGGGTTTTACCTCACAACCAGGTTATAAAAATCAGTCAAAAATCGGTCCTACCAGCCACTCCAGTTAGAGTATAAACCGGTCTTAAATACTTTGTTTTACGCCGAGTCCATCTGATTTACTCTGATTTATATCGATTTCAGCTGATTTTTATTTTTATTTGAAATTTGAAATTTTATTTGAAAATTTTGGCCTGAAACTACTGATTTTTTTCGAAAATCGATACTACTAGTCCTACTAGACCCTGGTAAAAATTCAAAACTAGTTTAGATAACCTTGATCGCAACACTATTGTGATTAGTGATTACAATTCCAAAGTTGGTGTTTGTACGCTAGAACTGATAATGGACAAATTGGTTAAAAATATGCACTGTGTTACGATACAGATAGATTACACTAGCACAGATTAAAATTTTTTACCGCGTAAATCATAAAGTCATGTGAGTAAGAGATCATAGATCGTTACCATTAGACGTGTAGTATAGCGGAAGTAGAGTTGAAATAGCCGATTCAACGAAGAGTGCGTCGGTGTAGTAGAAATAGAAAATCGTTGTCTGGCTAACCGTCTCCTCCTCGCGATCATCCCGATTAGCGCTGCAGTCACATCAGCGCCTCTACCGAGGTCCACATATCCAGGGATGGAACACTGTATGTCAGCATGCTAGAACTAGCGCGCACGATAGGGGTTATGAGAAGTGACGGCCAGGATTTCAATGGGTGTGCTTCAGAATGTCTCCCTCATTCCCGCACCTCTCTTTATATAGTCTCCAATCGAATCCTAATTAGATATGATCAGATACCGTATCTAACTCAAACAAGCCTTACGCTAGATCTTTATCCAATACAAGTAAAGATCGTATCCCACTTGGAGATTATCAGTCGAATCCTTATCGTTCTAGCCCATTAAGTGTATGACTCTCTAGGTTCATATATGTTTAGCCATAGGACGAAAACTCCTTTCCGATCTATAAGTCGGTAACGGTCCCTAACAGGATATAATGACTTCCAAACATACATAAAGATCATATCGGATGAACCTATAAAGTGCTTATGTAATGATCCCTTTGCCTTATTGTAAGATCGAGGAGGCCGGCTAGAGGGGGTGAATAGGCGGTTTAAAAATTATCTTCAAATTAATACTAACAATTAAAGACCTTTTCTATTTGCCTAAACTAAGTAAATAATGCGGAAGCTTAAAACAATTTGGTTTAGCTCAAATAGCGCCTAAGACAAGCAAATTCGCCTAAGTGCACTAACAATGCTAACCTAGGTCAAGGTTTGCAATCCTAGGTTTACAAGCAATCAAAATAATGCTAAGTAAGTAAATTGCTTAAATGTAAAAAGAGCACAAGAAAGCAAACCACAAATGACACGTTCTCTTTTTACCGTGGTGTTCGGAGACTTGCCGGTCTCCCCTAGTCCACGTTGAGGTTAGCCCAAACAAAATGGACCGGCTCTACGAATTAAGCCTTCTACTTCAAATCCACTAGTGGTAGCTCTTCCCCGCCCCGGGTAGGTGAGCTCCAACCTTCACACACGCCGGGCCTTCTCACAAGCTTCTTTGAGAAGATCACCGGGCACGACGCCTCCCACGCCGTCTAGGAGTCGGCAAACTCCAAGAGTAACGGGTTAAGTCTCTCACTTGACTCTCACCACGTGCAACGAATGCACAAGCTCAATCTGGACACAAAGTCCGCCTCTAGATGCAACACATGCACTCTAGATCACCTCTCCTCTCTTACAAAGTGCAACACATGCACAATTGAGTGGAGAGCCTCACACTAGCTCAAGAGAGTGAAATGGAGTCCCAAAAACCTTATCCCAATCGGCCACAAAGGAGTATTTATAGCCCACACCTCAAAACTAGCCGTTGGAGTCAAAAACAGGATTCTGCGGTACTACCGCCGTTATAGGAGCGGTACTACCGCTCCCCACCATAACGGCTAGAAAAGTAGCCGTTAGTCAGCCATTTGCGGTACTACTGCAGTTATAAAATGCGGTACTACCGTTCTATGGTAGTACCGGAAAGTCGGCGCGGTACTTCCGCTTCAGCACAGATAGCGCTCAGAAAAACGGTCATAACTTTTGACTCCGATGTCGGAATTGAGTGATCTTGGACTCTGTGGAAAGCTTATTCAAACGGATACACAACCCATCTATTTGCACGATCTCAAACATATTAGATCAATGCAGAAATCAAAAGACATCCAAAGAGTCGCCACCATGGTCTAAAGTCCAAAGAAATAGCAATAAACAATTTTAGACCATGTCAAGGGATAATGCATGATCTCCAACTTTTGCAAAACACATTTGCAAACTTAGATCATGTCACAAGGAGTGGGTACATGGACTTCAACCTTTTACAAAACATATTTGCAAACTATAGTCACATGTTACAAGGATTCACCACATGAGCTTCAACCATTTGCAAAGCACATTCGCAAATGCAAACCACATGCCAAGATGAGCTAGAGCAAGTGAGGTTGAGCCATCAATACATGATGAGACTCAAACTACTAGACATGACCCCTCTTAATAGTACGGCAACCTATACTAGCAATCCGGTCTTCCAACCAAACACCAAGACCGGTAAAAGACTAGGAACACATCCTTAGCCCTAGCTAGTCGTACCTTTGCCTTGAGTCATCGTCTTGATATGCATCAATTCATGGTGCATCCTTTTCATCAATTCCATCAACACATGATGGTCTTCCTTGACTTGATGATCAACACATGATCATCTCCTCATGCATTAACTCATGATGTGTCTTCTTTTTTGATGACCTTCAACACAAGAGGCTATCTTCTTCTTGATCTTAACTTGATGATCTTCAACCCATGAAGTCATCCCAAGTTATCCTCATTTGTGGAACCTAACCTATTCATTTAACTCATGAAAAATGTTAGTCCACAAAATAATTGTCATCAATTACCAAAACTCAGCATTAACACATAATGGAGGGACTAGATTTAACAATCTTCCCTTTTTGGTAATTCATGACAATCTCAAAAATAATAAGATAATAAATTGAATATAAAATCATTTTAATTCAAAGTGCGGTACTACCGCTGTTGTAACTTCCGGTACTACCGCTCTCCGGTCGTTCCGCAAAGTCAGCGCGGTACTACCGCTTGAGCCGGAACCAAACTTGGCGCTCTCTGGAAAAAAGGTTCCGCTCTACCTCCGGAGCTTTCGGACTCCGGAAGTACCGCTCTATACTACGGAACTACCGCACCCTGCGGTAGTTCCGACGTTGAAACTGCCGGTACTTCCGATCCCGCGAAGACTTGGGTACATCCGGAGGGTGCTCTCTGGAAAAAGGCTCCGCTCAAGATCTGGAGCTTCCGGTCGCCGGTAGTACCGATCTTGCCTGCGGAACTTCCGCTCTGCGGTAGTTCCGACGTTAAAATCTGCGGTACTACCGCTCTTCCAGACATAGCACAGTTTTGGTTTTAAAATAGATTTTCAATTGATGCATGCTTCTAAATTGATCCCAATATATGTATAAAAGGAAACATGGATCAATACTAATGAAACTCCAAAACATAGAGAGAGAGCTCCCCCTAAATGTGTGCATACAAGCATATATGATGAAGACATATGCACATATTCATTTTGAACTAATCGAGGAGTTCAATCTATATTTTGGATCTAAGAGATGCATTAGTATATGAGAAAATGATTTCGAATGCATACCTCTTTGATTTCACCTTTCCTTCCAAATGAGACTAAACATAAATAAGCTTAGACAAACATATTACTCTCATATATACATTTTTTATTATCACCAAAACAATATAAAAGTATTTGTCATTAACATCAAAATCTCATAATGGCATTTGTCATTAACACTAAAACCAACTTAAACGGAGCTTGATCTTTCAATCTCCCCCTTTTTGGTGATTGATGACAAATCCATGTATGATAATAGCACATAGGTGAAAATGACCAAATGATAGGAAATTAAGTGCATGAGAGAAGGTGAAAGCATTATTCGACATATATATCAAAAATTTTAATTTCTCCCCAATGAATATGTTATCACCTTTCTCCCCCATTAGCATTGGCATTTCTATTATTTCTCCCTTATTTGGCATTATCACAATTTTAAATTTCTCTACCCCCATTATCCAAGGCTATTATCACAAATTTCAATGCTATTATCACAAATTTCTCCCCCATTTGGCATTAAGCACCAAAAAAGACAATTAACACCAAATAGCATTGATTAGTATAAAAACATGGGAAGGAAACAAGTTAAGCCATTTAAAGGAGATTTTCATTATGAGGAGCTTGATACTAATTGTATTGATATTATGAGAAGCTTGATGCCAATTTGATTCAACTTAGTATGGTCATGAAGAAATATCAAACTAAATGCAAATGACCAATTGAGACCACTTAAAATAACTAAATATATTTGAAACACATTCAAATAATCTTACTCGTGAAAGCTCCTTGAAGACTTTTGAAGTTTTCTTCGTTTGGTATTTGGTACCACTTGATATAATACCACTTGAGTTGATACCATTTGTATATAAAACACTTGTAGCATGTGGATCATTTCCTGATTTTGCATTTCAAGTGGCCTTCAAAAGCTTCCTGAAAAACTGACTTACAAATATCCAATAAATCTGAGAAAAGTTGTTAGTATAGATCAGAAATAGAGGATCAAAAGTCATAATTATAGCATTCTCAGATTATGATCTTACTTAAAAATACAAAAATCATAAATCAGCTCAACAACATAATTTTCAGAAATCTGAAAGTCTGAAATTCAGACTTTTGCTTCTCACATGACCTTCTAGAGAGAGCTGAAAAATTAATCAAATGCTCCTTATAAATTCTGAGAAAATTTTACATTGAAGATCAACTATAAAGGATCAATTTTAATTATTGTGGCTTTCTCTAAATCTTAACCTATTGGAAGATATAAAAATCACAAATTGGCTCAGAATCATGGAAGTTCTGAAAATTTCAGCATTTAGCCCAAGAGAGAAAAAGTCACAACTTTTTCAAATTGACTTGAAACTTTTTCAAACTTTGCAGATTTGAACTTTATGATATTTGTGACCTTTTCCAACAAGAAATTTAGAAAAATACTTCTCCAGTCAAAAAATATGCTAAAAAGCGCTTTGAGAGCAAGAGAAGGAATTGATTTTGCAACAAAAGCTAAAAATTCAAACCAATTGGATTTTCATGGAGTACTTTGTTTTCTTAGCTTCATATGATTTATAAATACTATTTCAAGCCAAGATACACAAAGAAATCTTGCTCAAATAGCTAAACTCATTATATGCAAGAATATGTCACTTTGGGTCAAATGAAGTTTTTGGATGAGATTCAAATGAGTATAACTTTTCGACGGTTGGTCTTTCGCAAAAGTTTTGAACTAGAGAAATGTTTGAAATGACCAACCATACGAGTTTGGTATTGACTACTTTTCCAAATACTCAATAGATTATTATTTAGAGAAATATGTCTTTTAATCCACAAACAATATCATATAGGATTCTTTTTGGGCCAAATCTTCCTTTTGATTTCTAAAATAGAAATTTTTTACTCAAAAGGCTTTGAAATCATTTGAAATACATAGTTAAGTACTTTTATTTAGTTTTTCACAACTTTTAGCCTTTTAAACAAGATTTTGGATTTTTGACAAAAGGGGCTCTTTTGAAAAGGTAATCTTGCATATCATTTGATTATTACTCCATGAATAGCACAAGAGAATGAAACACATTCATTCCCAAGAACCATAAATCAATTTTGGGCAAATAAGCAAAATAATTTTCCCAATAGTAATATTTTACCCTTTTTGCTTTAGTAAGCACAAAAGTATTATATATGTTTTCCACAAAGAAAAACTTCCCTGAATTTTTTTTTGTGTAAGGGGGATTCTCCTCTTCTCGCTTTTCTTCTCTTTTCTCATCTCCTCCCTTTTAATCACTTGTGTGAATATACCACTTGTAGATAGAAATGTCATTTGAAATAGCACTTGGAGGAGAATTATATCATTAGAGGATATACTACTCGTAAAGGTGGATACCGCTTGGAAGAAGATGATATCATGGATGAAAGAGCTTGATTAAGAGACAAGATTTTGCTCGGCAAGAGAAAAGATTAGATATCACTTGAAAGATAACATCACATGGAAATCAATGATATCACTTGAGAAGATAGGAATGAAATTCATGCCGAGGTCAAGTTAATCGAAGGTCTACCACTCTTTTAGAGATTTCCATTTTAATGAAAATAATCAAATTGAGAGCAAAATGGCATATGGACTCAATAAATACTTGAGGGTAGCTATCAAGGATAAGCAAGGATCAACTTGATTGATAGGAGCTAAGAGAATGGCTGAGGAAACTGGAAATCAAATTTTGAATCAAATCAGCCACTCTTCCAGAAATATCGGAAGTACCGCTCGACTGGCGCGGTACTACCGCAGAGAGAGAACGTTCGGACCGAGCGAACGGAGAGAGAGAACGTTCGGACCGGGCGAACGTTTGGACCAAGCATGCGGTAGTTCCACTGACCGGGCCGGTAGTTCCGCTAGGCGCGGAAGTACCGCTTCCATAGCCGGTAGTTCCGATTTTTCTGGGAACATGCCGAGAAGTTTGATTTTTTTAGGAGAGCTTTAATATAATGTTGTATATTGCTCCAAAGTTTTTCACAAAGAAACATAAACTACTTGTGGAGCATTTCCAACTAAATGCCAAGATTAAAAACTTTTTCAATATAATTTTTAACAAATTAGTCTTTCAATTTTCAAAAACAAGCTCATTTTCGATAAAGATCCTCATGATTGCAAAATTGAGCATTTGAGGGTAATTATAAGCATTCAATTATATGTATGAGTTGTAAATACCCTTATGAGCCAATATACATTAATAGTTTGGGCTCAAATGGCAAAACTCACTTAAGTGCTAGATTGTGACCACTTAGGTCAACTCAATATTTTAGATGAGTTTTGAAATCAAATAACTTTTGATTGGTTGGCCTTTTGGAAAACTTTTGAATACCAAAATTGTTTGAAATAGCCAACTCTAGGTTTTTGGTATTGAACATATTTCCAAATTCCTTTTAGAATTGATTTTGGGGACTTTTTGAGTTTAAAGCCAAAACAAGATACTAAATTGATAGTTTTGGGTTGGAAACTCAATTTTACTTGAAATAAGTTTTTCTAAAGCCAAAACCTTTGTAAAACCTTTGAAATGCATTTGTATACATTTTTCAACTAGTTTTTCAAAGATATACTAATAACTTCAAAATTTTGACTTTTGGCTAAATGGCTCAATTTTGAAAGACAATGCTAGCACTTAATTAATATGGGCACACATAGGGATGTGATATACATGAATATGATTTAGCACTCCCCCTTAATGTGCCACTACATCTTGCTCATAATTTACAATAATGAAATTTTAGCACAAGAGCAAGAACACCCCTTTTAAATGATTTTCATGCAATGCAACCTACACAAGGTTAGGGGCAATATAAATTTAAATGTAGATACTTGTTACCAAGATAGCATTGGTTCATAATTTAGTAAGATATCCTCAAGCTTGGCTCCCCTTTTTTATGATGGAATCCACCTCTTCATGAATGGGCCAAGCCTCCAATGCCTTCTCCAAATACCTATTAAGCATTTAAGCGCATTTGGGTACCCAAAACTTGGTTGGGTCCATTAAAGTTAGTCACAATAGATTTGGGCACCCAAATGGCCCTAGAAATGGTTTTGTGTGAACTAACATTCCTAGCAAACACATTGCCATTTTTATCTTTCCTAAGAAAATATTGTTCATTAAAAATAAATGGCTTAGAAGTGATACCTTTGGGACAATCCTTACTAAAATGTCCCTTTTCCCGGCAATTGTAGCAAGTTTGGCAATTGCTACCTCTTCTTATCTTCTTGCCTTGCTCATTGCCAGTTTGCCTCTTCATTGATGGATTTAGCTTGTTTTCCACCTTGTTGGGGCACTTAGAGGCGAAGTGACCTATCTTGTTGCATCCAAAGCATTTGACCTTGTTGGATTGTTCTTCA
This sequence comes from Dendrocalamus sinicus, assembly GCA_036346575.1. NCBI lineage: Eukaryota > Viridiplantae > Streptophyta > Magnoliopsida > Poales > Poaceae > Dendrocalamus > Dendrocalamus sinicus. The sequence continues at coordinate 26,440,919 of CM070660.1, read as the reverse complement.
AGTTGCTTTGGAATGCTCTTCACCTTTTTATTGGAGGTGAAACCAATATCTCTCTTGTTATTTGATTTTCTTTGACTACCCAAGATTTTGTCAAGAGAGGCCTTCCCTTTGTAACTTCTCTCCAAGTCATTTTTCAAACTTATAACTTGGGCCTTGAGCTCATTGTCTTCCTCTACAAGGTTAGTATTGCAATGCATAGAGGAAGTGGAAGCATTTAATTGTGAGCAACATGGTGAATCTAGCAAATCATCACATGAGGTGGATACATTAACTTTAGATGAATTGCAAGAGCAAGGAACTACACATGACATGTCATCTATTAAATTACATGTAATTCCTACATCCACCTTTGATTTAGAATATTCCTTGAGAAGAAAATTTTCATATTCTTCTTTTAGCTTATTATAATCATTTTGAAGGGAAACATGTTCATTCTTCAAAATTCTGTATTTAGCTTTTTCTTTCCCAAGGAATTCATTTAATTCTTCTAGCATGTCCATCAACTCATCATAAGAAGGTTCATCATTATTATCAGTATAATTTACCTTCTTGTTACCTTTTGCCATAAAGCACTGAGTTGATGTGCAGGGAGTGGTGGGCTCTTCATCGTCGGAGCTAGAAGTTGAGCATTCTTCTCCCGACATCCACTCTTGTATGCAATCCTCATCGGATGAGGTGGACACTTCATATTTATCTTGAATTTTTGTTCACATGTCATGAGCGCTATCGAGATTGCATATTGTGTTGAACACCTCTACACTCAAAGCACTAAATAAAACATTAGTAGCTTGAGCGTCGAGATGTGAGCATTTCTCATCCTCAATTGTTGGAGCAAGAGGATCCTTAGGAGGAGAAAAGCCCACATCTACAATCCGCCATATTTTTTGGCTCATGGCCTTAAAATAGCAAGTCATGCGGATTTTCCAATTTGCATAATTTGTGCCATCAAATAGAGGTGTGTCATCTAGGTGCACAATCCCGCTAGTTGCCATCCTTTATACTCTCTAGGAGGTTAATCCTAATAGATGAGAGACCAAGCTCTGATACCACTTGTAAGATCGAGGAGGCCGACTAGAGGGGGTGAATAGGCGGTCTAAAAATTTTCTTCAAATTAATACTAACAATTAAAGACCTTTTCTATTTGCCTAAACCAAGTAAATAATGCGGAAGCTTAAAACAATTTGGTTTAGCTCAAATAGCGCCTAAGACAAGCAAATTCGCCTAAGTGCACTAACAATGCTAACCTAGGTCAAGGTTTGCAATCCTAGGTTTACAAGCAATCAAAATAATGCTAAGTAAGTAAATTGCTTAAATGTAAAAAGAGCACAAGAAAGCAAACCACAAATGACACGTTCTCTTTTTACCGCGGTGTTCAGAGACTTGCCGGTCTCCCCTAGTCCACGTTGAGGTTAGCCCAAACAAAATGGACCGGCTCCACGAATTAAGCCTTCTACTTCAAATCCACTAGTGGTAGCTCTTCCCCGCTCCGGGTAGGTGAGCTCCAACCTTCACACACGCCGGGCCTTCTCACAAGCTTCTTTGAGAAGATCACTGGGCACGACGCCTCCCACGCCGTCTAGGAGTCGGCAAACTCCAAGAGTAACAGGTTAAGTCTCTCACTTGACTCTCACCACGTGCAACGAATGCACAAGCTCAATCTGGACACAAAGTCCGCCTCTAGATGCAACACATGCACTCTAGATCACCTCTCGTCTCTCACAAAGTGCAACACATGCACGATTGAGTGGAGAGCCTCACACTAGCTTAAGAAAGTAAAATGGAGTCCCCAAAACCTTATCCCAACCGGCCACCAGGGAGTAATTATAGCCCACACCTCAAAACTAGCCGTTGGAGTCAAAAACAGGATTCTGCGGTACTACCGCCGTTATAGGAGCGGTACTACCGCTCCCCACCATAACGGCTAGAAAAATAGCCGTTAGTCAGCCATTTGCGGTACTACCGCAGTTATAAAATGCGGTACTACCGTTCTGTGGTAGTACCGGGAAGTCGGCGCGGTACTTCCGCTTCAGCACAGACAGCACTCAGAAAAACAGTCATAACTTTTGACTCCGATGTCGGAATTGAGTGATCTTGGACTCTATGGAAAGCTTATTCAAAGGGATACACAACCCATATGTTTGCAAGATCTCAAACATATTAGATCAATGCAGAAATCAAAAGACATCCAAAAAGTCACCACCATGGTTTAAAGTCCAAAGAAATAGCAATAAACAATTTTAGACCATGTCAAGGGATAATGCATGATCTCCAACTTTTGCAAAACACATTTGCAAATTTAGATCATGTCACAAGGAGTAGGTACATGGACTTCAACCTTTTACAAAACACATTTGCAAAGTATAGTCACATGTTACAAGGATTCACCACATGAACTTCAACCATTTGCAAAACACATTCGCAAATGCAAGCCTCATGCCAAGATGAGCTAGAGCAAGTGAGGTTGAGCCATCAACACATGATGAGACTCAAACTACTAGACATGACCCCTCTTAATAGTACGGTAACCTATACTAGCAATCCAGTCTTCCAACCAAACACCAAGACCGGTAAAAGACTAGGAACACATCCTTAGCCCTAGCTAGTCGTACCTTTGCCTTGAGTCATCGTCTTGATATGCATCAACTCATGATGCATCCTTTTCATCAATTCCATCAACACATGATGGTCTTCCTTGACTTGATGATCAACACATGATCATCTCCTCATGCATCAATTCATGATGTGTCTTCTTCTTTGATGACCTTCAATACATGAGGCTATCTTCTTCTCGATTTTAACTTGATGATCTTTAACCCATGAAGTCATCCCAAGTTATCCTCATTTGTGGAACCTAACCTATTCATTCAACTCATGAAAAAATGTTAATCCACAAAATAATTGTCATCAATTACCAAAACTCAACATTAACACATAATGGAGGGATTATATTTAACAATCTTCCCTTTTTGGTAATTCTAAAAGATGCATTAGTATATGAGAAAATGATTTCGAATGCATACCTCTTTGATTTCACCTTTCCTTACAAATGAGACTAAACATAAATAAGCTTAGACAAACATATTAGTCTCATATATACATTTGTCATTATCACCAAAACAATATAAAAGTATTTGTCATTAACATCAAAATCTCATAATGGCATTTGTCATTAACACCAAAATCAACTTAAACGGAGCTTGATCCTTCACTTATGATACCAGATCGAACTCAAGGTGAGAAGCGTGCCATCCTATGATAGCTCGATCATTCACTCGAGTCTATAGTGAATTACTTAGTTGTGATTGACTCCTCAACCACATTCGGCATGGTCATGCACTTTTTTAATCCAACCACATCGAGGGGTCTAGAGATATCTTTCCTCTTATAAAGGAGGGGCAAATTTCATTTTGATCGCTCGTTTTTCTCCGCATGTTTTATAGTAAACCTGAAAGATACCTTCATGACCACCTAGTCATGGAGTAGTGTTTGGTAACCTCTAAGTAAACTATTACACATGTAAAAAATAATGATGATCTCAGGTCTAAAAATCCTACATATACTATGTATGAGACCAACTGATGAAACTTAAGAATACAACAATTCTCGCAGTGTCTCATAGTGAGTCAATCCAACATCATGTTCTCTAATATGTGTCCACATTATTGATTTGATATCACATATCTATTATCCGTAAAACATGATCATCTATCAATACATGTTTTGATCTGTAAATCATAATTATCCCACATAATGATATAATATCAGGGATAATTTAGAATAACATCAAAAATATGAATAAAGAGTTCCATAAACAAGTCACATACTTGTTGATCAATATAAAAGACGTTTATTGAAAGGACAAAATAACATATTATTCAAAAGATCATAAATATAGAAGTGATATAATCACCTTTACGATTGTCTCTAGGGCATATCACTAATACACCGCACGTAGATTATTCTTTACATAGTTTATTCAAACTTTTAAGCAATCCATTCGTGCAAGACAATAAATTTAGTATGGGTGGCTAGGCTGCTTTATCGAGTTAAAAGAGAGCTTTTCTTTAGGAAGGAAAAAGAGAGTTAGTGAGACAATAGTTAAAAAGATATCCTGAATATTTAGTGAAGCATTTGATGAAGAAGCAACCCTATATTTGGAGTAATTAAAGGAGCCAAAGGCTGAGTGGTAATTACTAATTAAGCTATTGGAGTTTTGTGAAACAGAGATCTGAAGGACAAATTCGAGTTGCCGTTTTGAAAAAGAAGCTGCAGCTTCAGTTGCAGCTATTAGTGCCAAACTATGCTTTCCTGGACGCATTAAGAAATGATTAATTTTTGGAGGTCTACTAAGCCAGACTCATCACTTTTTAAAGTTGGCAGCATGTCAAAACAGAATTTGCAAAAAATGCAGAGGCACTTAATTAACTTTATACAACCATGCCAGCACGTGTAAAACAAGATATGCATGTTTTGACGACAGTAAAAAACCGTTGGTAATTCTATTGACCGACAGTTTCCCCTCACCCATTGCTTGTCAGATTTGGTAGGACGGCAAATTAACCAATGGCCCATAGTGTTTATATTTAGCGACGGGCATACGATTCCCTGAAAAGTAATTAAAGAACTCTTATGAAACCCTTCAATGGCTCATATCGTGTCTGTTTTACCCAGATTTATCCAACGTCTCAGGGTGCTCTTTGATTGCCAGGTAGTAACGGAGGTGGACACGTCTAAAAACATGTAACGGAGGTGGAACAGAGTTTCACAGAACTTGACGAACCCAACCTAGACTATGGAAAACTTAATTAAAACCCATTGGCTACATGCCCACACCAAAATGACCTAGACTACTCACAAAAGTGGTCACACACTCACACTCTTGGGGGATTTGTTGGTATAGGATTGTGCGCTGCAACGCCTTTCGCAGTGCCACACTCGTAGGCGGATGATCGATTCCCAGACCAAACGCCAGATCGTACACGTCCCCGAACTCGGATAAATCAGGAACACCCTGTTGATTCGCAGCCGGATATTTCAGAAAATGCTAGTACTGTTGTTATCAGGCATAATAGGGATACTTAATGAACTTGTGATAAGAGTAGCAGTTTAGGCAGAAGGGAGATCGAGTCACATCTTTGATGTCTTGTTCAGTTCGGTAGCCGAACGGAAGCATGGTCGCTGCAATGAAGATTGCTTGCTTAATTCTGTCTCCGAAAAAATGCATGGCATGTGTCACGCTTAGCCCTCCTGCACTGTGTCCTACCAAAATGACCTGAGGGAAGACAAAATTAAAACGCTGGCCCTGAATTTGCTGTGTTATCAATCGGTGAAAAAGTGAACTGGTACGGTTTTCTGGAAGGGAAAACGTATGCGGTGCATGCAGTTGCGAAATGGATGGAACGGATACGACGATGACCACCTTCTCGCCGTCCGGCAGTGCGGTCATGAGGTCAAGGAGCGGCGCGTCGTACTCGTCGAACGACCGGACGGCGTTGGGGCCGACGCGGCTGCCGGCCGCACCGGCGAGGTCGACGCAGGAGACGCGGTGACCGGAGCCCTGGAGGACGCAGAGGAGCTTGAACCAGCACCAGGCGCCGTTGCCGGCACCGTGCACAAGAACAAAGTGCTCCTTGCTCCTCTTGGATACATCGCCGCCGCGTCCATTAGCAAGCTTGTTAACTCGCCGCGCTTAATTTGCTTACTTGTTCGTGCATGTGTCTATCTGCTTGTGCATTTGTATGCGTGTACAGTTTATGTAGGTGAGGAGAGAGAGAGAGCGCGCGCAAGAGTGTTTTTTTTGTCTTTTTAGGCTGTGGTGGATAGTTTATAACTGTGATCGATGATTTTTATCTTAATGTAAGTGTTTATGTGAATAGATTGAATACCGATAAGTCGTTCCAAAGAAATTATTCTAATAAGTTGTTTCAAAAAGATAATGAAAAAACCGTTATATTTATTTGTTTGGAAGAAGTTATAAACTATAGGTTATAAATTGAAAGGAACAGAGTTATATATGGCAACTGGGCAGCGAAGTCATGTTGCTTACGTTTCAAACAACCAATTGCACCCAAACTTGAATGAAAACTATCGATGCATCAGCAAATTGAAGTCAGCTAAGGAGGTCCGAGAAGCATTCAACGGCCACCGGAGTCTCACTATTTCACCTCTCTTTTCTCCCCTCCTGTAGGACCGAAATGGCGATAGAGGGGGGTGAATGTCGCTCGCTTAAAAACGCCCCCGAGAAATCGAACACTGATTTCTCACCAGATGCAAAACAACGCAACTCACAGAAAACTTAAAATTAATTTCTCTGAAATTTGGAACGCATGCGACACCAAAAAATTCAGCATAAATCAAAGATTAACCAGTAAAAATTTCAGCTGAAAATACTGCTGTTTGCTCTGCATGCAAAAAGGTCAAAGATCAGTAAAAGAAATAAAAAGAAAAGGCATTCAATGGAGATCACTGCATGCAGCCGTGAGGGAGTTTTTGATGCTCTGAACCTTGGTCGAAAACAGCATAAACATTCAGGGACTTGACCAAAAGCAATGAAATTTGTGATGTTTCCTTTTCCTCTTCAACTCAGAAGTGCATGAGGATAATCTAAATAGAATTAGGCACTTCTGGAGCTGAGGATACCAACTTTTGAACAAGGATTTCAGAGACTTGTCAAGAACTGAACACCTACAGGGAGCACACTCAAATCCAAATTACTCCAAGGTCTTAAGTCCAAAGCACATGAGATTTTGCAGGGATGATAGCAATAGCATAAGGACTACTCAGACCAAAAATTGAGACAATTCCTCAAGGGAATCAAGATCTGGATCAAAACCCTAGAATTAGAGAATGAAGAACAGGGACCTTTCAAAAATTCAAATTGCCATCTCTTCACTGATCCTTTGGCTATGAAATTTTAGAGCTAGATACTAGATAGCCTCAGAGCTCTCCATACCAAATTTCAAGCCTTCTGAAGAAGTGAATCAAGATTAACCCAAAAACCTAGAACTGCAAGAACTTGAACAGAGGAAGCCAAAACTGAAATCTGAGAATCAAACTCGGTTTGCTCTTGGGATTAAATAGCCAAATGGCTTTTGAGCATCACCCATGTCATAGCAACCCATTTTGGCACTCTCCAGCAAGCAAGAACTCAAAACCATGAAAATCAAGAAATCTTGCACAAAGGGAAAAGAAGAACAGAGGCTACGAACTAAACCCAAAACTCCAGATTTCATTCATTGAATCACAAGGAATACATAGGAGTCCCGATACGCATGGACATTAGGATAATGATATGGATACAAGACTCTCAATCCATCTCCTCACTCTCCCAACTCAAGAACACACACTCATCCATGGAGGGAGGAAGAACACCTACTAGGACTCACACCTAGAAACCATCGTAGAGGACAATAGAGGGAGCACCAAACTCTGCCTCTCCAACCACTAAAGACTAAAGGAAAACCAACTCCTAAAGCCTCTTTTGACTAGAGCTAACCCCAATTCCCTCCAAAATGCTCAAGTGGGCATGCAGCCCCTCAATCCTTTATATAGCCCATGGCTAACGGGTCTCCGCCCCGTTACGCCTGCTACGTCCAACGGAGCCCGCTCCCGCTTGTGCAGCCACGCGAATTTCCCGATTCGCCCCTCGTGCACCTTCCGGGAAGCTTCCGCGCTCCTTGCCTCGCACGCCTCGCAACCACCTCGAGTCCACGTCGTCTTCCACACATCCCGACCGTTCTGACCTCAACGCTACCTGCGCCTAGTCCGGTCCACCGTGTCTCGCCACAACTCCGCCTCGATGTCCTGCAGCCACACAGACAAGAAACACATCAAATAGCACCGCTCGATACGTGAAAGCGTAAATAACCTCATACTTACCACAGATGAAGTCCAAACCTGTCGAATCATCAGAATATGCAACCTAACCCGAATACGACCAAGGAATGACCAAACCTGACCGAGTCCGTCGCACCACGCAACGACATGGTCCAAACCACTCAAACCAAACTCGACTAAACTAAACCAATGTCAATTACTCATCATCCACATGTGATCACTTCCACATGGTTCATCACCTCCCGATCGGTACCACGTATTACATGACCATGAAATTTTGAGGGCACCTACATCTTAAAGTAGATTTTTTTGGTGCGGTACAAATATCCAAACCACTAATGGGTTTTGGTACACTCGTGCTTACAAAAACCACACTCGTGTTGTTAAATATAGTGCACATATACTTAGTGAGTGTTCATATTGACTAAGATTGATAGTTTTAGACGGTAATTGATGGTTTTTGGCTGAAAAGGTTGTGAGCGGTAGGAAAAGTGAGAGACAGTGCACATGACAGAAATAAGGGGAGTGAGGTGCGTGATGCCTTATCCATGAAGGAAGACGAGAGCAATAGGAGTAGAAAAACCGGAAGCCAGATATTCATATTGATTTTTTAACTTCTCTAAACAGAAGTCAGAAACACAATCTAATACAAACAGGGCCTTGGCTTGGGCAAGAGATTACATATCTATTATCCTGTCAATAAGAAATTTCGGAGTCAGCACCAAACCTATGTTGCAGCAATACTTTAACTACTTAAAACCTATTCTTTCACGGCTTCCAATTCTTGTAGCTATAGGGCGCATGTGTATTTTCGAAAAAGTCAAAGATCTTTTTCGTAAAAAACCGAGGGTCTGTACGTAATAAATGAGAAAGTCGAAGGTCTTTTTCGTAAAAAACCGAGGGCCTGTACGTAATAAACGAGGACCCGTACGTAATTTAGAAAACGCGGGGCGCTATCCTGCAAAGTGGAGGGGCTTAAAAAAACTGGCAGGGACCTATTCGCGAGGAAAAAGGACCTTTACGTAATTTTCGAAAAATACAGGGAAACTGCCTCCTCTGGCCGTACAGAAATTCCGAAGCCACGCGTCGGGCGGAGCAATCGCAGGGGTGACGTGGATGGCCTCTGGCGCGGGGAATCCTTCAGAGCGTATCTGAAAATACAGGAAGCCGCCTCCTCGCCGTCATGAAATTCGAAGCCACGCGCCGGGCGGAGCGATCGCAGGGGTGACGTGGATGGCCTCTGGCGCGGGGAATCCTTCATAGCGTAATACTGGTAAGATTCTGTATTCGGGTTGGTTTGACTCCCTTTGTCGACCACTTTGATTTGAGATTTCCCCAACAGTTTGGTTCATTTGTAAGAAAGGTTTACTTTTTGTCAAGTTGGGGATAGTATGTAGAGGCTAGAGCTCAGTCTTTGGATGCGTCATTTTCGGCTGTGATTTATGGTTTATAGTTACCGTTGATGGTTCTTGGTTCTAATACGAATGCTTGTATGAACGATCCGAATACTGATAAATCGATAAGTCGTTTCGAAAAGGTTATCTTGATAAGCTGCTTTAAAACGATGGCAAAAAAGCCGTCATATTTATTTGTTCGATGAAAGTTATAAGTCATAAACTAAAAAGAATGGGCCTTTAGCTAAACCCAAAATTTCATATCAGCTTGCGGAGTCAAACAGAACAACTGGTGAATCGAGAGCATAGTAAACAGTGAACATATTACACCAGAGATGTTAATGTGTTGAATTTTGCCAAAGAAAGATGGAGTGTAAGTCCAATGCGAGAGGAGCAGGATAGCAACAGCTGGGCGGGCGGCAAGATCCTTGTTTCCTCCGATGGAACAGTCAGCTTCCAATTGTCAAACTACAACATGGTCTTGCTGATCCTTGGTTTCCTCCGATGGAACAATCAGCGTCCAATTGTCAAACTACGGCATAGTCTTGCTTGCACGTAGCCGCCTTGTACGACATGGCAATGACAGGGTCATCAAGATCCGATGGTTATTGCTAACTACTAGGGATGCAAACAGAGCGGATAATTTTCGTCCATCCGATTGATTATGTTTGCGGAACGAATACGGAAGGGGTAGATGGGTATCCAATATTATCCATGTTCGACTCTGACTCCGAGGAAAAATATAGAATAGGATACATAATAAGTGATATATGTCCGTATATCTCCATATGTCAAATGATATGAGGAAGTCTGTTGTGACTTCACCTAAAACAAGATAATATATATGTAGATTGTCACATCTAAACAGGCGGAAGTACTGAGTGTTCTTCTTTTAACATCTCAGTAATTAGTCTCTCCATATTCGCTCTGATTGTATCATACTGTCCAATGTCTTATGCAAAGAAACAGATAATTTTTGTCCGACCGACGATTATGGAATGGATACGAAATGGAGAAATAGATATCTAGCATTATTTGTATCCAACTCCGACTTAAAAAATAGAATAGAATACAGGATAAACAATATCTATCTATATCTACTCTGATTACACTCCTACCAACTATGACATAGTAATAGTCTTGCACCGTGGCCCCATCTCTCCGGCTGATGTCAAGAGATTTTCACCGACCACCTTAATTGATCCATGCTCATTCACACAACTCGTTTAGAGACTCTTTGTATTACATCGGGCCTGTTGGGCTGTCCAATATTTTCGGCCTAGTGCGTCGGCCTGTCTAGACCTTATGGGTAGGCTTGACATTTGTGTTCCAAACCATCTATTTTTATTCGATGGGAATTTTTTCAGATATCACAGTTAAGCCCTGGGCTTAGAGTAGACCCTCCTTATCTGCGCCCAGGACAAACTTGAGTAGGGGTGCAAATGGGTTGGGACAATCCCGACCGATCCAGTACCGAATTCGGTTGGTACTGGATTCGGAAAGAGAATTTGGTATCCGGTCGGATTCGGATTCGGATCATTCATGTCGGATTCGGATTCGGGAGAGTTTTTATCCGACCGAATAGTATCGGTATTCGGATACCGGATAATTATCCGGTCGGATATCTGATAAGAGCTAAGAATTCACCTTTTATTTTACTAGTATTTGTTTTTTTTTTGTCATGTTGGTTGGTTGAGTGGTTGAGATGTGCAGTGTATAGAAAGTTTTCCTGGATTGTGCAATCTTAAGTTCTCTAAAAGGAATATGACATTCAGTTGTGGCAACTATAAATATACAATACTAAAATAGTGTTTTATTTCTAATTCTGCTGCTTGTGCAATTGGAATCCTAAATTTGCTCATTAAGATCACTCTTCCTAGGTAATGGAATGAAAAGCATGTAATCATAGTATTATTAAATAATGAACTTTTGCATGCTTCAGTAAATGAACAGGTAAATTTGTCAAAAGTCTATTATCCCCAATTGTCTACTGTCTCTACCTTAATTTAGTAAAATTTCTTTAGCCTAGAAAAAGAAAATGCTATTCGTCAAGAATCAAAATTCATCTTGAAACGCCACACCTCAATGGGCAATTTTGGGGGAAACGCCACACCATCTTCGGTTGATGAATTATAATCACTATTATGTACTTACGTCTAACAGTTTAAGGCTTGAAGTGATGGTGGTATGGTTTAGCATATGTTCCTTTCTATATGCACGTACTATCCATCTACATTATCCGTTTTCGATCCGAAACCGTCAAGTATCCGTTCCGGCGGCACCGTATTCGAAATTCCGAACACTCCGAATTCATATTCGTATCCGGTTTTACTGTATCCGACCCCGAATCCGAGAAAAAAATATAGGTTAGGATACGGTATGAGCAATATCCGTCCGAATCCAACCCGATTGCACCCCTAAACTTGATCTTCACTTATTATTTGAGCCCATTGACATTTTCTCAGTACAAAAAAAAAATAAGGGCATGTTTGAAATGTAAGAGTTCTTCAGGAATTTCATAGAAATTTCATGTAAAAAGTTTAACTTTTATATAAATTAGAAAAAATTCTAGTGCTCCAATGCCACTGATATGGCCTGATGCTGATGGTGGAATATGCTGGCTGGAGTGACGATCTGTGTTGTCTGTTTCGCCGACAGTCGTATCTGTGTCATGTGTGGAGCTTGTTGCAATATATAACCAAGTTTACCATTTATTCTTATACATATACCTCAAAACATAAAACTTGCAACTGTGCAGCACTGCTGGTGCTGCTCTAACGGGTTTCTGGCTTAATTTGTATTGTGGCGGTTAAAAGCACACTGTGGCAACTGTTAGCAAGAAATTAAGAAAAAAATAAAAATTTTGAGAAAAAACACCGTTATATCTTCATAAACAATACAAAGGAATAAGGAAAAAAGAAAAAACTGAAAAGCAAAAAAATCAAACAAATTAAGAAACTGACACGTTCCAGAAGGCAGAAGCCAGAAACAGAAGCCAGTTGAAACAGAGTTAACTGTTGCAAAATGTATATTATAGTAGACTTTGTATCTGTATGGACTTGAAAACCAGGTAGTTACTTATTTAGTTCCTTTTCTACATATTTGGCGGCATGAACTAGCTAGTACGGGTTAACAACACTGGTTTCCTCTTGAAGCAAATAAAAATGTTCAGGAGCGGATGCTTAGATGTCGCACTCGTGAAGAATTCGAGAGGGGCTAGTCACGATTATAGCACGTGAACGATACGGACAAACTTAGTGTAGCAAATCCTTAATTTTGTGCTCAATCAATCAAAATTGTGTCTACGCAACAGCCAATCAAGCTGTGAGTATTCTAGCTGGAATATACTAGGTTTTCTTTACACGAAACAGAGGCATGCGATATTTTAACAAGTGTGTATATTGTTCAGCATGCCCTTCGTTCACAAACTACTGACGTTTCTGACTGTACCATCTCAATGTACAACCTTAATGATTAGTTTATATGATAAAGTAACCTAGAACAAATTTCGTTGCGACAAATTTCTGTGATGGAATGAATTATAGATGCTGCCAGTAGAGAAAAAGAGAGGATAAAACTTTACCCTACCAGGATTAATAAATGTCTTTTTTGCACAGTAGTAGTACTACCAAAGAACAATTCTCCTCAAAATCAGCACTGCAATATCCACGTAACCTGAAGACTTGGATTTTCGGTAAACTTGTGAGATGTTATTGGACCTGCTGAACCTGCATAGCAACAGAGGAGAGTGAATGATGTCCTTTTAAAATCTTTCTCTAAGTATTCAGAAATCATTCACTTCAGTAACTAATGAGCTATGAAGATCAGATTTGATTGGCTAAATCCAAACAACAACCTAAAACAGCAAGGACTCACAAATTCCTCTCCTAACCGGTTTGACCGTCACTGGAGATGTGGTCTAACTGGTGGGCAGTTTGACCGGCGACCGGTTTGGTTGGGCCTAGGAGCGGTCTGATCACTTCTCTGTCCCTAGAACAGAAAATCAGGCTGAGCCAAAACCAAACTTGGTGCAAACTTTAAAATTCAAGTCCAAATGATTAGAAACCTTACACATGTCCTGTTGAAAATCACAGGAACCTATTCATTCCAATGATCACATGGATCTTGGCCAAAGTTTTAGTTTTTCCTCAAAACATGCAAGGTTACACCAAAATCAGACAAATCTCAAAGACTTGAGAACCAACTTGCTCTTGGGTTAAGAACAGTCAAGATAGCTCTAGATGAGTTCTTACATATCACAGCAAGAAAAAACACCTAAAGAATCAAAACCAAAACCCTCGAATCAAGATTCCTCAAGAAATGCTCCAAATCAAACAAGAACCAAATAACTTTGAAATCTTGCAAAGCATAGTGGCTAAATGAATGAGATTGATCTACATGAGTTATCTCCATCACTTACACGCCTTGGCACATAGCAAGATTAAAAAGGGGAGAGAAAATATAAAGAACCAGTAAGAACAAGAGCAAATTAAATAAGAACAAGAACAAATTAACCAATACAAGAACACTACATGAGATATGAATAAAATTGATTTATTGCTACTTGAAGATAAATATTTCGCAAACACTCCATAGGGATGACAAGAGAGCATACCACAATACTTACTCTTCTCTCTCAAACCTTAACCCTCGAACTCAAGAATGAAATGGTTGTAATGGTTGGCTTGCAAGCTTTTATCCCCAACCCATTAAATAGATAGGGCAACCAGCCTACATTTACCCTAATGGACACTATCCACTAGCATAATTAGGAGAAATCTGTTAACCCTACACAACATGAATTTTACACCCACACTTAAATCATGCACATTTTTAAAGCACATCAGCTCGAATCCGCTAAGTCATTAGCTTTTGATGCACTCGATCTTCTCAGCATCTCCTTGATCTAAACCACTTTCCTAAACGTTGTGATTTTGATCTAATGAAGTTTTTAGTATTTGGCCAACTAGTAAAATGCTCTTACCTTAACCCCGTCTTCTTCTTCTCTTGAAAGCAATCGCCATGCTTACCATGTGTAGGTACACCAATGGCTTACCATACATCAGCAAGTCTTTCCTGCTCTGGTTTCCACCAGACCATGCCTCACTTGCGCCAATCAAGCCTCTTGGTGCCAACCTACCGCTTGAAACTTCCTTTCAACATTCCTCGCTTTCCTTATGCAATGTTTGAGCTCAACCATCTCATCCAATATCCATGATCATTCTAGACCTCAGCTTCTCCACAAGAGTAGTCCCAGTCCTCGACGATGACCATAGTTAATTCTAAGCTTCACTACATATCCAAAGACCAATAAATCATTTTCAAGCATAAGGTCTTTACAATTTGACCCACATTAGCTTAAACATGTTTCATACAATATGAGTGCATGGACCTAGGGTAGTTTGACTTGATGCATGATCAAATTCCCAAAATTCAGAACTCTCAGCTGAAATTCAGCACTAGCCGGTCTGACTACCACATGTAGCTAGTCTGACCACTACATATAGTCGGTCTGACCGCCACTACTGACCAGTCAGACTGGTTGCACCGGTTAGACCGCTCAAAAGACTCAACAGAGCCAGTCTGACTGCGTGAGGTTGAAATCAATAGACTAAAAATCTAAATCTTTCACAAATTTGAATTTTAACTCAACAAACATTTTGCTGGTTGGCTGGGCTGATTAAGATTTTAATTAGCCGATTGCTTCACCGCCACCTATTTTTCTATCTCAGGTTAAGTCGTTGCAAATCTTTCATGTCACTTTGTGTTCCAGAATTACCTCTAACTTTCCACTCAATGAATTTGATCTCTTTCGCACCTCATCACCGGATTTGGGTCGTCTTCCCCGTCGCCATCCAAATCATCGCCACCATTGAATTCATCATGCTCGGTGAGCATCTCCACAATCATTTGCACCCATAGCATCAAATTTATCCCCTCTACCTTTTCCCCACTTCAATTTGGTTGATGTACCACCGTGGAGTGTTGCTACTGCCACCATCTTGTCAAGCTCTAGTTGCCACTTGATCTCCATCTCCGATGAGCTTCCATCGAACCAATTGCGTCACGACGTGTTCCACCTTCCCACCAATTATCACATTAAGTTAATTGCATTCTTTCACAGTCATTTGCCAGAATTTAGTAGCCTTCCTTATCATTACCCAAGCCACCACCGTCATAGATTTCATCACCGTTGGTGAGCTACTGCCATCATCAACCTCAACATCATCTTCCCCATGCCACATTCTACACCGTGATTACCTCGCCTTCACTAGAACCCTGTCGAAATGTTGTTGCCGCCATCTGCCTCTACCTCGGCTGTAGGTCCTGTTTGTCGCCACCATGCACGACTATCATGATGTCATCAACCATCCCTCCTTGAGGTCCTGTCAACCCATTTTGTTAGTTGGCCATGCCTTCCAAGCCGCCACTCTCCAAAACCAATGCCAAAGCGACTTCTCAAAGCTAATAGTGCAAAGCTGCTTCTCGCAGCGGGGGTGTTTGATTTGGCTTCCAGCTTCTAGAGGCCAAAAACCGAAAGCCAAAGCCACTTCGAACGCCCCTGAAGACCATGATTTGCCAAGAAGAAAAGGTTCTTTTCCCCCCTTTCTTGAATATAGCTATAGATTTCCTTCAAAACAGAGTTCCTAGATCTGCAAGTGCTCCAATATTTGATTACTCTATGTTTTCTTGTGATGATTGGTGGGACGGGTGGTAGCTATGTAATTATTTCTGTAGAATATTGTGTGGTAGCCATGACGACACATGTGCTTCCTCTAATTGGCTCCTTAGCTCCTCAGCTTCTCACGTCTCAACGGTCAGCAAGGGTCATGCCTCGACTCATGCCCTCTCGAGCTGTGCCCGGAGCTCCCCCGCTTGACAGGCTTTGGCTACAGACCACAGGGCCTCGGTCTGTACCTCTCTCAACTACCTTTAAAGGTCCTCCAACTCTCTCTCTACTTCCTCGTGGACCCTTGGGACATCGGCCTCTCGGGAAGCTGCGGTCTCGCTGGTGGCTTGAGTCTTTGTAAGGGTGTCCGGCCACGCTCCTGACCCCGGGGCGGCGCGGACTACAACCCGACTCGACTTCGACCTTGAAAGAGGGTTCGCACCCCCGACCTCGGTGGCCTTCCATGCCTTCCTCTTCTTGGACGGCGTGGCTTCTTGCCCAAGAGTCCCATAGACGGCACCAACTATCGTCGGTACGAGTCCGAACAGTAAACTTAGAAGCAGCCCCGGTCGGATACGAAGATTGTCGCGGGTGCGAAGGGACTCAAGAAAAGCACACAACCACAAGTGTATTCTATAGGAGTGATTTTTTGGATTACAAAGTGGCCTTCTCTCTCCCATTACAAAGGGTCCTATTTATAAGGGGAGAGAGGCAGACATATGAAGTTACAAGTTTTCCCTCTGGGCCTGGCTCACCCTAGGGATATTTACGTCCTTTGCCTTGTGAGGGTCCTATCATGTCCAAGAGATCCCCGGGCCGGTCCCTGGACCTCGCCCGGGGACGATGTGCGAACTCCGCCGATGTTGGTCTCGGACCCTCTCTGGGGTCGGTGCGCGAACCCTGCCAATGTAGGCCTTGGACCTCCTCCGGGTTGGTGTACAGACCCCACCGATGTTGGCCCCAGTGGGTGCAGCTAGTTTCGGGTGGTCGCAGGACCGAGATAGCGCTAGGACACTCTCCCAATAGTATTGAAGGTTGCAAATTCTCCACAGTTTTTTTTTCTGGAGATGTATACAGTTTTCGAAATACATGTTTCTTTAAAAAGGCTAATTTTAGTAATAGAGGTTAGTTTATGTTTGGTGCTGAGTGAGAATCGGTGGTAAAAGAGGCTGAACTTGCTGTTTTACAGTTGACACATGCATGGGCCTGAAGAATGTCATGGACTCGAGGCTACCGAGCAGGATGATGAAGCTAAGGAATGTCATGGCCATGCCTACGCTGCAACGGCGGCAAGAAATTCAGAAAAGAAGCAAGACTCTGAAGTATTGTATGGGCTTAAGCTACGTAAGGTAGGATGTGGGCCGACTGGGCCAATCTGTGATTTGTTAGCTGTGTGTGTGTGTTAGCTGTGAGCTGGTTGAGATCGTTGGGCTTTAGGGAGCTCTCGTGGACATGGCCTTCTTTCCAATTTTACTGCCTTGGTCTCGGTAGGGATGGAAACGATCAAGGATAATCTATTTTATTTAATATTTATATTCAAAAAAATATAAAGGTAATAAATAAAATTTGTATTTAAAAATTTTTGTATTCATATTTAAGAATATTTATATCTATATTTGAGAATATTTGTATTCGTATTCGAGACTATTCGACTCGTATTCAATCCGTTTCTATTCCTGGCAACCTCCCTATGGATGATTATAGAAAGCAATTCTCTGACGAACTAAGATTCACAAGTAAGAAGTAAAAATTACGTTACATAATTTCTAACTCTATGCGCTATACTTCTAGCTCGTGTAGACGTGTAATCATGTTATATAAATTTGTTCTACCGAGATTTATTACAAAAGTTTTAGGATATTCGTATTCGACCGAATTAAGTACATATTCGATTCGAATTCGTATTCGTTATGACATTCGATTTATATTTGTATTCGAGAATAGTCAAATTCGTATTCGTTTTAAAAAATATTAATTTATATTTGTATTTATATTGATTTTAAAAATATAAATTCATATTTACATTTGAAACTATTTGATTCGTATATCATCTGTTTCTATTAATAGACGCCGGTGTAGGCAGCCGCGGTGCGTGTGAGAGAGATTAAAAAGCTGCCTAGAGAGAGAGAAAAAGAAGCTGACATGCTAAGAATATGATTAGAGCGATTAATGATTTTCATTTTCGCCTGGGAAAGCCCGATTCGTACTGGATTCTAAAAAGTTATTGTTGTAGGGGTGGCCCCCACCTAAGCCCAGCAGGCCTGTTAGTAGATTGTAAGGCCCAAAATGGGACATGTGTAATGACCTAAATGCCCCCAAAGGGGATGTGAGCGTGTAAGGGTATATCTGTGAAAGCACTCCCCATGTATGTATATATCTGATGCTGGCCATGGGGAAGGACTCTAAGCCATTATTCACCTAACTCTCCACTACTACACACCTCTATCTCTGTTTGGTCTGTAACCACAACAGTTGGCGCCGTCCGTGGGGACGATAGGAGCAAGCCTCAAGATCCGAAGAGGGATGGCACCAAAAAAGGCTTCATCATCGGCGGCAAAGGAAAAGGAGGCGGCTGCGGTGGAGCGTCGTGCCAGCACCCGGGCTTCGGTGACGGCTGTCGCGGACGCAGGTGACGACGCGGGCGCCGTAGCCGCGAACATCGACATCCGTGGCGCGCCGATCGATCCCGCCTTCATCGCCGCGATGACCGACCCCGCCATCGCTGCCGCGACGACCGCAGACATTAGCATGGCCAACAGCCTGGGAGTTCGGACGGTGGTCACCGCCGTCCCGGGCAGTCAGCCGTGCGCGCCGGCGGCTCCGACAGCGACCACAATGGAGACCGCCCTGCTGGCGGCCTTCAACGCGTTTCAGCGGGAGCTGGGGGATCTTTGCGGAGCTGTTCGGGACATGCAAGAGGCCCAGAGCCAGCAGGCCACGCCGGTGGCTACGCCAGAGTCCACGCCGGGGAGGGCGGACAGCCGCGATGCCCCTACGTCCAGCCGCACTCCGCTGTGGCGTCTCGATCCGCAGTCCCCGCTCTCGGCAAGCCTGCAGCAGGCGGCGTGTCAGAAGACTTCAAGTTCGCCAACATCATCGAATCGTACAAAGGCGATACGGACCCTCGGGAGTTCGTGCGCGTGTATGAGACCGCCATCGAAGTCGCTGGTGGAAACGACGATACGAAGGCGAAGGGACTCCCCCTCACGTTGCAAGGAGTGGCGCTTTCTTGGTTTTACACTATAAAGCCAAACTCCATCTACGCGTGGGAGCAAATCCGCGACCGCCTTTATAATAACTTCCAAGGGAACTACGTTGAGCGAGTCGGCGCAGATCAGCTCTTTGTAGTGAAGCAGAAGCCTTCGGAGAAACTCCAGGATTATTTCAAACGCTTTGCGAAGGTACGCTACCAGGTCAAGGATGTTAACGAAACAACTGTCATCAATGCAGCCATACAGGGCCTTCGTCCGGGCCCCATGGCCGAATACAACACGCGAAAGTCAATCAAGACAGTGGCGAAGCTCTTCGACAAGATGGAGGAGTACGCGCGAGCGGAGGAAGATGCGCAGAGACGCAACGCTGGCGGCCCCGACCTTGCCCAAGCGGAGTGGTCGCCGCGCAAGTGTAGAGACCCGAATCTGCAAATCCGGGCTCTCCTGTGTATTCTGCACTAGTCCAGGATCACGCTAGTGCACACAGCATAAACAAAGATGAAATATCGAACATATCACGATTTACTAAGAAAAAACTCAAATATTATTAATAATCATCAGAGTACGACCTTATGGTCAAGTTTACAATAGACTAGCCCGAAGGGCTTAACAAAACTAGCGTGAAATCCAAAAGAAAGCGCAGCGACCAATCGACATGCCCACAAAGCTATCGAGTGGAGAACGGCCTAATCCGCGAAGACGTCGAAGTACTCTCCTTCTGGAACCTCCTGCTGGTGATACTCCTCCTCCTCAACTGAGCAACAGGGGCATAAAGCCGTGAGTACATTGGTACTCAGCAAGTCGTTTGTAACAAAGATGCAATATAGTATGCAAGGCTTACCAATGGAAGGCTGAAAGGTTAATTTGCATAAAACGGCATTTGAAAATACAATAAATAGATTGAAGGCGCATTTGAAGTAAAACAATAATAAATAATAATCAAAGGAATTGAAGTAACCACTTATGAATCTCCCATCCATAAGCTAAACTAACCACTTATGGACCTCCCATCCACAAGTTAAACCAACAGTGAATTAACCATCCACTATCCAAGCTTTTAGAAATAACTATACCTCGTGTGAAATCACCGAGCATTGTCCATGACCGAGGACGCGGCTATTCGAATAGTTTTACACTCTGCAGAGGTTGCACAATCTGTACCCACACGATGTGATTAGCCTCGCTAAGGAAATCACAACAAGGCCTTTACAATGTTCAATTCCAACCCAATCCCGCCCGCTAGGTTTCGCATCACACCCCTTGCGCCCGTGGAATGTATACGACACCCACCGACATCCCAATGGCGGAACCGAATTGAAACATCACAAATTGATCACCAGTCTGTCTCATACCGGACATGTGGTTTGCACAGTAAGACTCGGATCAATGGCGCACAAAGTTAAGTCCTTAAGTGTTCTCGGCGAGACTACCACATCCCTCGAAGTGCTCCAACACTTCCCCTTATCGCACGATCATTCGCCCGAGTGAAAACCAATTTTGTATAACCACCGCCAATGACGCACCAACGTCACGGCACAAATTTTATAACAGTGGCACCAACCACGATTCAATATCTCATTAGGTCAAATTAATTAATCACATGTGATGATGAATCCAAACGATACTAAAAGCATAGCTAAGCATACTAATCGTACCATCCCAAATGTGATCGTAACATAGCATCACTAGTAAGTTTCCCAACCTATGGTGACAATGGCAGCATGGCATTCAATTTTAACAAGGAGGGAAATACTCAATTGAGGTGATAACTACCAATTACAAGGTTTGTATAAAAGTAGCGATGCAATGTAATTTAAAACAAAATATTTAAATAATAGATTGCAAACTGGGTTCAACATGATCAAAGGACACGACTTGTCTTGGCCTTGCTCAGTTAGGAATTCTTGATCTTCAAATCTTGCTTCAACTCCTTCGAACGCGCGATCTAACGGGAGAGAGAACGAGACGAACAGAAGAAATAAAATTCAAATAAACTCCAAAAACTACAAAACCAGAACTAAAAGACAGAGCTCAATTTTAGACGAATTTAGGAAGAAGAATCGGGTTGATCGGAGTTCGGACGAAGGAGAACGAGCGATCTAAAGTTTGCCGGGGCGAGAAAATGCTGGAAATTCACAGATGTTACTGTTCATCCGAGAGCAATTCTTTTGGCGAGAAGGCTAGCGCTGGCGAGAGGAGTCATGGGAGATGAATCTAACTAGCAAAATGGGTTGTTAGGAACCTAAGGCACACATAGGAACTGACGGCACGCCAAACGGAGATCGTTGACGGCACAGCGCTACAACGACATGGGTAGGAGAGAGGAATAAAATCCGGGCATAGGACATGGAGAAGTAGGGTGAGCACGGGCTAGAACGCGGCTTGGCGAAGCTAGGAAAAATTGTCGGCTTGGCCAGAAACCCATCGGAAACGGCGCAATCGACGATTGAACGACGTCGGGAAGGGTAAAGGAAAAACTTAATATCTTGGTGCTCGGTGAACGAAATCTAAAACCACTTGGAGGGTAGCTACCTGGGATGGTTTGGCACAAAGTGACGCGAACGGATTGGTGAAAACATCACCGGGTAGATGGGGACACGGGATGCCATTGGCGGCCATGGCGAGGTTCGGAGGCGAAAATTTGTGGAGGCTTTCTGGGGAAACGGAAGTGAGCACGGCGTAGAACGTGACGAGGCAAGTCTAAGAAAAATTACGGTAAGGGCTAAAGCTTACCGGAGGCGACGAATCGACGTCGGGAAGCGCTCTTGACCTAGATTGGGGAAAACTCGATTCCAGGAGATTGGCTGCACCAAAACCAAATTAACTTGGCAAGAAGGTAGATTGGACATGAAGGCACAATGTGACGTGAAAGGATCACGGAGAAACTCACCGAATAGCTCGAGACACGACGAGCAAATTCGGGACCGGAGGGGCTCGGTGCCGACGGCGTCCTGGGCTTTGGGGGGACTTGGCACGGCTTGGGATGGGTTTAGAGGAGCCAAGGGGTCGTATTTATAGGCTTGGAAGAGGTAGAAACCGACTCCAATTCGCGGATTTCGGTTTAGAGTCCATTTCAGAAAATTGGAAATAAAAGGCAAACGGATGAACGAAACGGAAAGAGGCCAGTTGGGATGGATTCCTTGCGTAATTTGGCACAACTTTCCTTTTGGGAAGACATTGAGATAAGGTCTGGTTTGGAAGTTACGAAGAGAGAGAAAAACGGGAAGAAAAAACGTACAGAGTTCGAACTCTCGATCCATGCTAAGCTTGAAGATGAACCCCGCGTTGACACGTGTCAAACACTGTTCATTCTCTCTCCTCTTTCTTTCTTTTTTTTTTTTTGGAAATTTCAAATTGAGCTCAAACAAACTCCAAAAAATCCCAGAAAATACAGAAAAATTCCTTGTGACACAAGGAACACAAATAAATATTTTTGGCAAATATTAATATTTAATTTAATCATATTAAATCTTTTTGATTAATGAAAATTCCAATTAAGCTTTAATTAATTCCAGAAAAATTCAAATGGTGAATTTTATTTTAAAAGCTTCAAAAAGGCTCTGAAAATCAGGATGTTACAAACCTCCCCCCTTAAACGGAATCTCGACCCCGAGATTCAAACTGACTAAAAGAATAGGTTACCAGGTGCGACTTCGGAGACGACGTGGTTCAAGCTTCCCCTTGCAACGTTCTGAGGTATCTGGGCTCCCTGACTTGACGATGTTCCACGGCTTGCTCCTGGAGAAAAGGTCTTGGCAGGTGCACTCCCAAGTTTGAAAGGAATGGGCGAGATTGCTCGATGCTTCGCGGTTCTGGGTCCAACCATCTTCTTCTTTGCTCAAGAGAAACACTACTTGATCGCTCCAGCGAAAAGGTAAGGGGAAAAGCATAGGTAAGACTTGAGGTTGAACTTGGACAACTTTATTCCGGGTTAGTTGCTCTGACACTTCCAAAACTCTGACCGGGTTTTAAAGATAAGTGGGAAAAGCATAGATGAGAGGTAAACTCGTCTAAGGGGAATTTCAAATGGCAACCTAAACTAAACAAACACTTAGCCGAAAAAGGCTAACAGCAAAACCGGGGAAATAACACCAATAAAAGATTGACGTGATTGCAATATAATGCTTTTAAGGGCAAAATTTGCAGCTCACATCACACGCAATCGCAAGAAAAAGCAAAACGGTCTACGATCTTTGAAACTATAACAGGGTTCAAATCTAATGGCTCCTAATCTTCACGGAAATCTCCAATCTTGTCTTGACATATTGGGCGCTTCCTGGATCCAAACTTCATAGCACAACTTGAAGAATTCCACGCTAACTTTCACTTTGATGGAGGGACACTCGAGACATCTATGGACATTATAGAGATAAGAAGTCAAATTGAGTTTCGAAAACAAGTTCTCAGAGGAGACGAGGAGCAAGAGTCCTAAGAATGAGGTAAGAATCAAGAATTACTAGTCAATCATTTGGTTGATTTGATTTTTGAAAGTAGATTTTGAAATTGGCTAAAACGACCATTCTAACCATGGCTTCGTCCTACAGTCGATATAGCTCTGATACCATCTCTGTAGAGACCCGAATATGCAAATCCGGGCTCTCCTGTGTATTCTGCACTAGTCCAGGATCACGCTAGTGCACACAGCATAAACAAAGATGAAATATCGAACATATCACGATTTACTAAGAAAAAACTCAAATATTATTAATAATCATCAGAGTACGACCTTATGGTCAAGCTTACAATAGACTAGCCCGAAGGGCTTAACAAAAACTAGCAGCGGAAATCCAAAAGAAAGCGCAGCAGCCAATCGACATGCCCACAGGCTATCGAGTGGAGAACGAAGCCTAATCCGCGAAGACGTCAAGTACTCTCATTCGGAACCTCCTGTGGTGATACTCCTCCTCCTCAATCGAGCAACAGGGCATAAAGCCGTGAGTACATTGGTACTCAACAAGTCGCTTGTAACAAAGATGCAATATAGTATGCAAGGCTTACCAATGGAAGGTGAAAGGTTAATTTGCATAAAGCGGCATTTGAAAATACAATAAATAGATTGAAGGCGCATTTGAAGTAAAACAATAATAAATAATAATCAAAGGAATTGAAGTAACCACTTATGAATCTCCCATCCATAAGCTAAACTAACCACTTATGGACCTCCCATCCACAAGTTAAACCAACGGTGAATTAACCATCCACTATCCAAGCTTTTTAGAAATAACTATACCTCGTGTGAAATCACCGAGCATTGTCCATGACCGAGGACGCGGCTATTCGAATAGTTTTACACTCTGCAGAGGTTGCACAATCTGTACCCCACACGATGTGATTAGCCTCGCGCTAAGGAAATCACAACAAGGCCTTTACAATGTTCAATTCCAACCCAATCCCGCCCGCTAGGTTTCGCATCACACCCCTTGCGCCCGTGGAATGTATCGACACCCACCGACATCCCAATGGCGGAACCAGAATGAAACATCACAAATTAATCAGCCAGTGCGTCCCATACCGGACATGTGGTTTGCAGTAAGACTCGGATCAATGGCGCACAAAGTTAAGTCCTTAAGTGTTCTCGGGCGAGACTACCACATCCCTCGAAGTGCTCCAACACTTCCCCCTTTACTGCACGATCATTCGCCCGAGTGAAAACCAATTTTGTATAACCACCGCCAATGACGCACCAACGTCACGGCACAAATTTTATAACAGATGGCACCAACCACGATTCAATATCTCATTAGGTCAAATTAATTAATCACATGTGATGATGAATCCAAACGATACTAAAAGCATGGCTAAGCATACTAATCGTACCATCCCAAATGTGATCGTAACATAGCATCACTAGTAAGTTTCCCAACCTATGGTGACAATGGCAGCATGGCATTCAATTTTAACAAGGAGGGAAATACTCAATTGAGGTGATAACTACCAATTACAAGGTTTGTATAAAAGTAGCGATGCAATGTAATTTAAAACAAAATATTTAAATAATAGATTGCAAACTGGGTTCAACATGATCAAAGGACACGACTTGCCTTGGCCTTGCTCAGTTAGGAATTCTTGATCTTCAAATCTTGCTTCAACTCCTTGAGCAGCGATCTAACGGGAGAGAAGCGAGGCGAACAGAAGAAATAAAATTCAAATAAACTCCAAAAACTACAAAACCAGAACTAAAAGACAGAGCTCAATTTTAGACGAATTTAGGAAGAAGAATCGGGTTGATCGGAGTTCGGACGAAGGAGAACGAGCGATCTAAAGTTTGCCGGGGCGAGAAAATGCTGGAAATTCACAGATGTTACTGTTCATCCGAGAGCAATTCTTTTGGCGAGAAGGCTAGCGCTGGCGAGAGGAGTCATGGGAGATGAATCTAACTAGCAAAATGGGTTGTTAGGAACCTAAGGCACACATAGGAACTGACGGCACGCCAAACGGAGACCGTTGACGGCACAGGCGGCTACAACGACATGGGTAGGAGAGAGGAATAAAATCCGGGCATAGGACATGGAGAAGTAGGGTGAGCACGGGCTAGAACGCGGCTTGGCGAAGCTAGGAAAAATTGTCGGCTTGGCCAGAAACCCATCGGAAACGGCGCAATCGACGATTGAACGACGTCGGGAAGGGTAAAGGAAAAACTTAATATCTTGGTGCTCGGTGAACGAAATCTAAAACCACTTGGAGGGTAGCTACCTGGGATGGTTTGGCACAAAGTGACGCGAACGGATTGGTGAAAACATCACCGGGTAGATGGGGACACGGGATGCCATTGGCGGCCATGGCGAGGTTCGGAGGCGAAAATTTGTGGAGGCTTTCTGGGGAAACGGAAGTGAGCACGGCGTAGAACGTGACGAGGCAAGTCTAAAAATTACGGTAAGGGCTAAAGCTTACCGGAGGCGACGAATCGACGTCGGGAAGCGCTCTTGACCTAGATTGGGGAAAACTCGATTCCAGGAGATTGGCTGCACCAAAACCAAATTAACTTGGCAAGAAGGTATATTGGACATGAAGGCACAATGTGACGCGAAAGGATCATGGAGAAACTCACCGAATAGCTCGAGACACGACGAGCAAATTCGGGACCGGAGGGGCTCGGTGCCGACGGCGTCCTGGGCTTTGGGGGGACTTGGCACGGCTTGGGATGGGTTTAGAGGAGCCAAGGGGTCGTATTTATAGGCTTGGAAGAGGTAGAAACCGACTCCAATTCGCGGATTTCGGTTTAGAGTCCATTTCAGAAAATTGGAAATAAAAGGCAAACGGATGAACGAAACGGAAAGAGGCCAGTTGGGATGGATTCCTTGCGTAATTTGGCACAACTTTCCTTTTGGGAAGACATTGAGATAAGGTCTGGTTTGGAAGTTACGAAGAGAGAGAAAAACGGGAAGAAAAAACGTACAGAGTTCGAACTCTCGATCCATGCTAAGCTTGAAGATGAACCCCGCGTTGACACGTGTCAAACACTGTTCATTCTCTCTCCTCTTTCGTTCTTTTTTTTTGGAAATTTCAAATTGAGCTCAAACAAACTCCAAAAAATCCCAGAAAATACAGAAAAATTCCTTGTGACACAAGGAACACAAATAAAATATTTTTGGCAAATATTAATATTTAATTTAATCATATTAAATCTTTTTGATTAATGAAAATTCCAATTAAGCTTTAATTAATTCCAGAAAAATTCAAATGGTGAATTTTATTTTAAAAGCTTCAAAAAGGCTCTGAAAATCAGGATGTTACAGCAAGGGGGAGTGGATGGCGATTCCCCAAAGCAGGATCGCAAGCAAGAGTCCCGGGAAGACACTCCTGGAAGCAATGACGTTGGGGAGCAGGAGAGCTCTTCAAGGAGCAGGCGCAGGCCTCGGCGTAACCAGCGCAGGCCGCAAAAAGCCCGCCACGTCCTTGGCATCGAGGACGCCCTCCGAGGGCCTACCCCCACCTCGCGAGGAGGGGGTCGGGGATGGGAATGCGGGCCGGGCCGCGACAAGAGACCGCGCGCGGAGCAAGAGATTCTAGACTACGGCAAGTGGTGCGAGGTGCATGGCTACGGTGATCACTACATGAAGGCATGCATCACGGTCATGGAGTTGCGACGGGTGACGGCCAAATCTCGGGCCTCAGCATCATGTATAGCACCCGGGGGGTAGCCCCCCGCGAGTCCCCGCCATGGAAGGGGCACGGCACCGCATCATCAGCGTCATCACCGGAGGTTCCCCATCGGGGGCCCCCTTGGCGCAGCCACGACTAGGGATGTCGCCCCACAGCATCACCTTCACCTTGGATGACGCTAGGGGTGTGGAGTTCCCTCACCAAGATCCCTTGGTCATTCAGGTCGACATCGCAGGCTGTGACGTCAGGCGCATCCTCGTCGACGGGGGAAGCTCCGCAAACATTCTATTCGCGGAGGCCTTCGATCGTATGGGAATTCCCCGGAGTCGTCTGGATTAGTCAGGAACTCTGCTTCAAGGCTTCGGGAGTCAACCGCTGGAGGCTCTAGGGCATGTGTCCCTTCAAGTTACATTCCGCCAGGGGGATAGCATCCAAGGCGAGGACGTCATATTTGATGTCATAGACATTCCACACCCCTACAACGCCATATTGGGCCGGCCCGCCATAAACTCCTTCGAGGCGGTCTCACACCATGCCTTCTTATGTATGAAGCTCCCAGGCCCGAAGGGTGTTATCACCGTCTTTGGCGACTAGGACCTCGCTGATGCGCCAAAATCAGCAGCCGGAGTCTGCGTCGCCCGGTGCACGTCCTCTCAGATGCACTCAGGGATGCGCCATCTGCTCCGGGATGGACGCCTAAGCCTCGGCCCGAAGGCGGAGTAAAAAAGGTGCCACTCCAGGCGGAGGGGCATTTTGTGTCCATTGGTGAGGGACTCCCTCCGGAGGTCGAACGAGGCTTACTCCGGGTGCTTTAGAACAACGCCGACATTTTTGCATGATCACCGGAGGATATCAAGGGCGTAGATTGTGCACTAATCGAGCATCGCCTAGCGGTCCACCCCGACGCCAAGCCGGTCAAACAAAAGCTTCGCCGTATGTCCATGGATCGGCAGCAAGCGGCCAAGGTGGAGGTGGCGAAGCTTCTCTGGGCCGGGGTCATTCGCGAGGTCCACCACCCGGAATGGCTCGCCAACCCAGTGTTGGTCAAAAAGGCCAGCGGGGCATGGCGTATGTGCATCGACTTCACTGCACTCAACAAGGTGTGCCCAAAGGACGATTACCCCTTGCCACGCATCGATCAACTGGTTGACGCTACTGCCGGGTGCGAACTAATGAGTTTCTTCGATGCCTACTCTGGTTACCATCAGGTCCACATGGCCAAAGACGATGAGGACAAGACTAGTTTCATTACGCCGATTGGGACTTTCTGCTTTGTCAGGATGCCCTTCGGCTTAAAGAACGCGGGCGCTACCTTCACCCGCCTCGTCGCGCTTGCTTTGGCTGCCCAACTAGGGAGGAACGTGGAAGCCTACGTCGACGATGTAGTAGTCAAAACCAGGCAACTCGCCCTGCACGGTCGGGACCTTCAGGAGACCTTCGACAACCTTAGGAAGGCCAGCATCAAGCTCAACCCTGACAAGTGCGTCTTCGGCGTACAAGCAGGCAAGCTCCTGGGCTTCCTCGTGTCTGGGCGAGGCATCCAGGTGAACCCCGATAAAGTCGACGCCATTCTGGGTATGGAGCCGCCCAAGACGACAAGGGAGGTCCAGAGGCTGGCGGGCCGTATGACGGCTTTGAGCCGTTTCCTGTCTAGGGCGACGGAGCGGGGACTGCCATTCTTCAAGACACTCCGTGGGTGCGACGGATTCTGCTGGGACGACGATTGTGCGAAGGCTTTCGATGACCTCATGGGACATTTGGCAAGCCTCCCCACACTGGTCGCTCTAGCGCCAGAAGCTCCCCTCCTGCTCTACCTCGCCGCGTCAACGACAGCGATTAGCGCCGTCCTCGTCCTGTAAGAAGGCGCCCTGCAGCGCCCTGTATACTTCATCTCCGAAGCCCTCCAGGGCGCCAAGACGAGGTATACGGAGCTCGAGAAGCTCGCCTACGCGCTGGTCATGGCTTCGAGGAAGCTCCGGCACTACTTCCTGGCCCACCCAATCATGGTACCTTCCTTGTTCCCCCTGGCGGACATGCTACACAACAAGGAGTCCGCAGGGCGCATCGGCAAGTGGGCAGCCGAGCTCGCCCCGTTCGCCTTGACATACGCCTCACGAACGGCAATCAAGTCTCAAGTCCTTGCGGACTTCCTCGCGGAATGGACTCCGCCGGTCCAGCCCGTCCAACAGCAAGACGACCCGGTGTGGACACTCATGCGCCATTTTTACATATATTTTCCTGTCATTTTACCCCATTAGTTTTTGCATTTTGGGACCATTTATCATCATTTACACGTTTTTCTATAATTAATTGCTCAATTTAGATCATTTTACATTTTTTGTGCTTTTTCCGCAGGCCGGCACAATTGAGGCGCATAAACGAAAAAATTGGCATTCTAGGGCTACAGTCGTACGTGTCGTCTCGAACACGTAGGATGTATCCGCAAAGAAAACGGAGTTCCGAAGGTCTAAATCAGAAGAAAACATAAATGTGAGAAGGACCTAATTGAAAACCCTAGATTTTTCGAGGGCTAAATCGCTAAATTCCACACACCTTCCCCGTTCGGCCAAAAATCCCTAGCCGCCGCCGCAAAGCCCTTGAGCCGGCCATTTGCTTCTTCCTTCAACCCCCGTTTGATCTCTCTCTCCCCCTTTCTCTTCTCTACCGGCGCCGGCGAGGGCCGTGCCATACTCGCCGGCGGCCACCTACGCCCCCGCTGCTCCTTCACCATCCCCATCAACTCCGGCCAATCCATCTCCTCCGATGCGCGACCTAGCTTTAGACGAGCAACGGTAGCCTCAGTCTAGTCCTTGTGGAGAACACGACACTCGCCGCTATTTCAGTGGCAACCCGTGCACTTGCGGGTGTGCTATTTTTGCACGATCAAGTAATTTGGTGCCGTTGCCGAGGAATAGCTTAGAGCGACAGTGGTAGGCTATAGACTAGGTCGTTGTTTG
Organism: Dendrocalamus sinicus; assembly: GCA_036346575.1. Lineage (NCBI taxonomy): Eukaryota > Viridiplantae > Streptophyta > Magnoliopsida > Poales > Poaceae > Dendrocalamus > Dendrocalamus sinicus. The sequence goes on along the minus strand of CM070660.1, from coordinate 26,410,747 downwards.
TTTTTTTGCTTGTTTTGTGTTTGTGCTGACCTGTCTTTCATATCGTCATTGTTCATATTTGTGATATATCGCTAACCCCTAACCCTTTCCTTAGTTATTTCTCTCTTGCGCGATTTTCGTATCCATTCTCGCAGGTTGATTGATATTGGTACTTATTGAGGATATGGCTTACTATTCTGATTCTCGTGGTTTTATGAGCACCCGTACTTATGATACTCTTCAAGAGCAGGTAAACCTATTGTCTCGTCAGTTAGAACGATATGCTTTAGAGCGAGGAGTTGTGTTAGAGAGCGGGCACGATCAGTACAGTTCTTTATCAGGCGCCTGTTCTCCAGTTGTTCCTATATGCCATACTTGTGGTTTTCAGGGCCATTCACCCGCTGAGTGCCAGTGTGGTTACTTGTCTACTCCAGAGTGTTACAGGATGAGCTTTGCTCAGCCGAGTGGGCCATACCTTGACACTTATCACCCTGGATGGCCTGAGCACTCGAGTCTGTCATATGGAAACAACAACCCTGATATCTCATCATTTTCTTCTAGTACACCATTGCGGGGTTTTAGATATGGAGATCGGGATATTTCTCATTGGTCACACCAAAGACTATCCTGCACCTCGAAGATCGACTCCTACTCCTGAGCTCGATGAGATGTCTAGATTTGAGGAGAGGATATCTAGGATGATAGGAGATTTCGAGAGAAGAATGAGTAGTAACTTCGCATTAGATCCGACACCTCCTGCCTGCAGTTCACCTGTTCCTTCACATAGCCGCTTTGCGCTTCCTATGTCCGAGTTAGAGCGGTCTCATGAGCCACCTCCTTCACATGAAGATCAGCCGCGGACTTGATGCATTATGCAAGGAATTGATGACTGTGCCGCCTGGTGGTGATCGTGCGATGGCGATTCAGGATGAGATTGAGGTGATTATGAGCACCAGTTCTACTTGTGTGGATAGTTTTACCATTTCACAGCCTTCCATTCCCACCACAGAGATAGTTCTGGATAGACATGAGTGTCAGCCTATCAGTCTTACACCTGATCTTGCGAGCGAGGGCCTATTGTTGGAGATACTGCAGACACACTTAGAGGAACCTCATTCTGATCCTTCGCCTATTGACTCTGAGAGAGAGATCATTGAGCCAGATGATGACGAGTTCATTATGGATATGCTTTTGAGTTCTGAGGTTCCACATCTTGATGAGGGGGTTGCTTCCGATGTTGACGAGGAGCATATTTCTATTGATCCACCACTGGCTACTTCCTTCGTCGACATCGCCCCTCTAGAGGTTTCTACTACCGTATATTCTTTTTCATCTACACTTCAGGTAGTTTGGAAACTCTTCCCCGACCACCTCAGGTTTGATTTCCTTAGCTTTGACGAGACATACTCTATTACTGATTGTGCTCATCTCACCTATAGTCCTCATGATGTACTTTATCGATATGCTTACGTGATTGGATATTCTATTGATGATTTAGAGGGCGTCGACCCTATCACACATACTTTCCATGTTTTTAAGTCTATTTGCAGGGTTACGCTTGTATACCATCGACTACGAGTGGCTTTGACTCGAGTCGACATCCCTTGGGATCCGGGTGGATTTCGAGGCATGCTGTTTTATGAGGAGGGTGGACATGTGCCTTTTCCATGTCCCGTCCTTGGCCCTCCTCCCGCTACACCCAAATGAGCACATCTTTTTCCTTTTATTTCCATATCTTTTGTTAGTTTTTGTTGGTTTCTTTTTTTTCTTTCTTTTTATTTCAGGCCCCGTGCTAGATCTTCATCCTGATATATGCGAGAAGCCACGAGATGATTTGTCTACTTTCACTACATCATTTATACCCGGTGAGCTGTTTCTTACCCCTTTAAGCACATTCTTGATTCATTGCTCAATTTAAGCTTGGGGGAGGACTTGTATTGTGTATGGATGATGTTCTAGCATGTTTGTATTATATTTTGTGAGTATTTGAGCTTATTGTCGTGTAGTTGATGATATCTGGTCATTCTTATGCTTCATATTATGCTTTTGTTGATGATATATGACCTTTACTATTTGCTCTCATGTTATGTTTGATTGTATATCTTGGCCATGTGAGCCCATGCTATGATTAATTAAGAAATGTCATGCTGAAATTTTCATTGAGCTATATTGTTACTAGTTCTTTGAATGTCTTAAGTCACTTGGCATCATATTGTAGAGCTTGAGTATTGTTTATTATCCTTGATGTACTTAGAAGCCTTGTGATCATATAGCATTTGATTCATTGCGAGTTACGCATGTGTTTTAACCATTTGCGAATTGAATTGGTTCTAGTCATTGCCTCTTGAATGATCATATATTAGTTTCATGCTTTGGCACATGTTATTTTAGATATTGATACTTCACTTGAATGGAAAATTTGTGAAAGGGGTAGTCCTATCTTGAGCCAATAACTTGGTTGATTTATCTAGGTATCCATGTCTCGGGACACGTGTTACTTAGCATTAATGAAAACCGGTTAAAGATGCTTAATCAAAACTAAAAAAAAAGAAGAAAATAAAAAATTGTGATGCATTGTGTTGTGTGTGTTGAATAAGTGACTATGTCACATTGGTTCGGAAATGTGTTGAATAAGTGGCAAGTTTTGCCCAAGTGAAGTGTGAGTGAATAAGCGGCAAGGTTTGCCCAAGGGTGTGAATAAGTGGCACAAGTGCCCAATGTGTTTTAAATTTGCTAAAAATAAAAAAAGAGGTATCATGGCTCAAGTGTGGGGTTTTTCATAAATATCATGCAAGTATTAGTCTCTTTGTCTCAAATAGCATATGCCTTAACATGACCCTTTGCTATGCTCATTCTTGATGTTATACCTAGTTCCGATGCCTTACAATTTTGGTTGGATTCATGTGATGAGTTGAGTGTATTTCGAGACTTTGGCATCTTTGGTTGAATATTCATTCTCATCTTGGATGGTTCTCAAAACTCGAGTTAGATAATCTCATTTTACATTGTTGTATGCCTCTTGACTTATTACATGCATTAACTAGTCATGTGCTATAATGATTTGTTGTCCGGGTTCGATAATATCATACCATTTACTTGAGGACAAGTAAAAGTTTAAAGCTTGGGGGTATGACCTGCGTCATTTTTACATATATTTTTCTGTCATTTTACCCCATTATTTTTCGCATTTTGGGACCATTTATCATCATTTACACGTTTTTCTATAATTAATTGCTCAATTTAGATCATTTTACATTTTTTATGCTTTTTCCGCAGGCCGGCACAATTGAGGCGCATAAACGAAAAATTTGGCATTCTAGGGCTGCTCCGTACAGTCGTACGTGTCGTCTCGAACACGTAGGATCTATCCGCAAAGAAAACGGAGTTCCGAAGGTCTAAATCAGAAGAAAACATAAATGGGAGAAGGACCTAATTGAAAACCCTAGATTTTTCGAGGGCTAAATCGCTAAATTCCACACACCTTCCCCGTTCGGCCAAAAATCCCTAGCCGCCGCCGCAAAGCCCTTGAGCCGGCCATTTGCTTCTTCCTTCAACCCCGGTTTGCTCTCTCTCTCCCCCTTTCTCTTCTCTACCGGCGCCGGCGAGGGCCGCGCCATACTCGCCGGCGGCCACCTGCGCCCCCGCTGCTCCTTCACCATCCGCATCAACTCCGGCCAATCCATCTCCTCCGACGCGCGACCTAGCTTTAGCCGAGCACCGGTAGCCTCAGTCTAGTCCTTGTGGAGAACACGACACTCGCCGCTATTTCAGTGGCAACCCGTGCACTTGCGGGTGTGCTATTTTTGTACGATCACTCACCGTCGACAACGGCCTGCAGTTTGATGCTGCCCCATTCAAAGAGTTATGTGACAGCATGGGTATCACGCTTCGCTTTGCCTCGGTCGAACATCCCCAGTCCAACTGCGCAGTCGAGCGGGCGAACGGCACCATCTCAGTCACAATCAAGAAGCGTCTGGTCGGGCTGCCGAAAGGCAAGTGGCCGTCTGAGCTTCATAGTGTCCTCTGGTCTCTCCGCACAACGGTGACACACCCGACGGGGTTCACGTCGTTCAAGCTTCTCTTCGGCGATGAGGCAGTGACACCCGAAGAAATCAAGGTCGGCTCGAGAAGGGTCCTCATCCAAGCGCCGGAGGAAGAGCACCGCCTGTCCCTAGACCTCCTCGACGGCGACCGGGTTAGTGCAACCCAGCACATCATAAAGTATGCTCGGCAGATGGTGCGCACTCGGGATCAGTCCATATACCCACGGAGGTTCCAGCCCGGGGACCTCATCCTCAAAATGGCACTCCACGCGGAGACAGTTGGCAAGCTGGAGTCTAAATGGGAAGGCCCGTACATTGTAGCGGAGGCCTTACAGAAGGGAGCATACCGCCTCGCCACACTCGAGGGGCAGACTCTTCGCCACACATGGAACGCGGATAGGCTCCGGCGGTACTACGCATAGGGCAGCAAGGAAGTTTGTGGCAACATCGGCCCCTCATTGTAAGGTGCGTGCCCGCGCAAACGGGTGTTTAATAAAGCCAATCCTTCCATTCGCCTCCATCTTGCCCCATCACCACCCACGACGCCCGGGGGGCTCCCCCCCGAGCGCAGTCTACGGGGACGCCCTCGCGCGCACTCCCCAGAGTATAAATAAGACGCGGATGTTGTCCCTACGCACTCTACGGAGTATAAACAAGATGCGAAGCACGCGCACGCATAGGCGTTGTTCCTGTGCGTACTCCCCGGAGTATAAATAAGACGTGGATGTCGATCCCACGCACTCTCCGGAGTATAAACAAGACGCGGATGTTGTCCCTGCGCACTCTACGGAGTATAAACAAGACGCGAAGCACGCGCATGCATAGGCGTTGTTCCTGTGCGTACTCCCGGAGTATAAATAAGATGTGGATGTCGATCCCACGCACTCTCCGGAGTATAAACAAGACGCGAATCTCGCGCACGCGCAGACGTTGTTCCTATGCGTACTCTCCGGAGTATAAATAAGACGTAGGTGTCGGTCTCACGCAGCCCAGGGACTTTGATAGGACATAGCATTGCAGCTCACCTCCGCCCCCTGCGAGGTACAAGCGAGGCGTAGGCTGGCTCCCCGGGCAAAGGCGCGCGACGACGGCGAGTCGCACCGGAGGCCGCTCATGCACAACGCGAAGGGGACGTATGAGTATTGTCAGCAAAAGCAACCCGTCCTAGCGAACCGAGACCCCCACGGAGCGCTCGTGCGTCTGCCGACCAGACGCCGGCTCGCGCCACCACCGGAGGGTAGGGGCGGGCGCTCGCGCGTCTGCCGGCTGGCGCCCGGCTCGCTGCCACCACTTCGAGGGTAGGGGCGGAGCGCTCACGCGTCTCGCCGACTGGCGCCCGGCCGCTGCCACCACTTCGGAGGGTAGGGGACGGAGCGCTCGCTTGTCTACTTTGGCTAGGCGCCAGCTCCGCTGCCACCACTTCGGAGCGTAGGGAACGGAGCGCTCGCGCGTCTACCTCGGACCTCACGTAGCACAACAAAAAGTACAAGAGAACTATTACTTCGCTTATCAGAGACAAAAGTTGCACCACAACGGTACATGTACACGACACATCACACGCCATTCCTACGAGCCCGTGCCATCGTCGCCCCGCTGAGGAACTTCTTCGAGCCAGCGGAGCAGATCCCCCTCGTTGCGCAGCGTCCGCTGCAACGCGATCTTGGCGATGTCCTCCCCGAAGTAGTTCCAAATCCAATTATGAAAGTTTTGGATAACGGGCTGGATGGTGTGGAAAGCGTTCGATATCGCCCCAGGCTCGGTGGGCAGGTCAAGCCGAGGATCCGCCAGCTGGTGCACATGCTCACACCCATCAACATGTAGCAGGGCGAGAGCGAGGCCAGCACTCATGAAGCCGCAGTGGGTGCCGAACGCCTTGGCACCGCGGAGGGCCACGCCCGAGCCCTCTTCAATCCGTCCAAGTGTCTCCGCTAGGTCCGTAGGATCATGGGTGGCGTCCTCCACGTGGACCGAAAGGCCCCGAAGGGCCTCTTCCAAAAACTCCATTGCCCTCCAGGCGGACACGGACGCACTGTCCAAGGACAGGGTCCTCTCCGCAAGGGACGAGGCGAGCTGCCCCTTCTCCGCCTCCAGTGCGGTGATTCACTGAAGAAAGGCGTCCCGCTCTTCCGCTGCAATGCGCTGAGTCTCCTCTGCGACGCGTTGTGCCGCTAATACCGCGCTCTTCGCGTTCGCTCCAACCAGCTGCGCATCGGAGATGGCCTCGTCGCGTTCTGTCAAAAGCACCCGAATACACTCGTCCTTGGCGGCGTGAGCATCAATAGCAGCACGCAGCAGATCCTCCATTGCCCTCCATTCGCGCAGGCGGGTCTCCTCTAGAGCCTTGCTGATAGCAAGCGTCTACAAGGGCAAAACAAAGGGTTACTAACCAACTCAGGAAGACACGACGAGCGCGAGCCCGGACAATTACCCTCATCTCCGAGTCTCCCAGCGCGAGCACAAAGAGGTCGCCCTCGCACGACTGTAGCGCCTGTCGATCCAAGTGGCCAACGGCGTACTCTGCCACTTCGCTTAGGGTGTGAAGCGTCTCCGGTTGAGGGACGAAGTCCAAGACCCCGAGCCTCCGTGGCAGGGTCTTCAGCAGCACCCGGAGCCCACGTAGTCCCCTGCTCAATAAGGCCAGGAACTTCGCGAATACCCCCGTTGCTCGACCCTTGTCTGCGTCTGGGAGACGTTGTCTCGCCTGATGTCGACGACGGTATAAGCGAGCAGATCGGAGAGAGTTTCACGAAGTTGCGGGAAGAAAAGGAGTCACACCTACCTCCAGCACCCTCTACCACGACACTAGAAGGCGCCTGTTGGATCCCCACCTGAGTCGCGGCAATCTCGTTGGCCTGAGCAACAGCAGCCCTCGCGGTCTCATTAACATCTCCAGCGGGCACCAAGACCACGGTAACTAGGCCTGCCACACTGAATTGTCCCCTCGAGAGCGTAGGTAACTACACCCGAAGGCGCTTCGCCCTTGGGGAGACAGGCGACGCAGTTGCAATCGCCCCAGTAGCCGCAGCAGGTGCCGTGGGCGGCAAAGCCATGCTTGCCGTGGGAGGCGTCGGGACATTGTCTTCGGTAGCAGCGACGCTGGGGCCCGTCGTCTCACCGCTGTGTAAGGCCTCCTCACTAGGGGTAGCCCGGCTCTCTGAATCAGCTGGTCTAGATTCGGCGCCCACCACGCCCCCAGTCTCGGCGGCCCCAACCAATGGCGCGGCCGATGGGCTGGACGCAACAGTCTCCGATCGAGCCCTGCGCCAAGAGGGCAGTGCTCCCGTCTCCACGCCGCTTGGGGTGTCTACCGGCACCGGACGAGCCAGAGTGGGAATCCCCAGGACCTCGCAGACCCGGTTAATCCGCCCTTGCTTCACCAGGGAGGTCATAGATTCGCGCGCCTTGTGCTCCGTTGTGGTGTATGGCCCAAGGAGCGCAACCACCGTGCGCTCTGCATCTTCTAACTGGCGCACTGCATGCGAAAGCAGAATGTAATTCTTAAAAGGTTTGAAGGCGCTCAAGCGGCGCAAGGTCTAGGGAAGCAACACTTACAGGGTGCGAAGGGTACGTGAAGTGAAGACACCCCCGGCTGGAGGCCGTCCTTCCGGTCGGGCCCCCGCCGATCGTACTTCCATCTGCTGGAAAGCAGCGCTACCCCGTACATGGTGAACTCTTCAGCAAGGTCATGCATGCTGAACCGGAGGGCGACACCGGCAAGCCTTCGCGCCAGTTGTTCGTCGCCAGCCCTGGGCGTCACGTCCGGAGAGCTGTTGAACAATATCGGCTCCCCTCGGCTCTGAAGACTGCTCGTGCTCGTCACGTGATGATAGAACCACCGCCATGTCCATCCAGACTCCCACTTTCCCCGTGTAGCCAATGCAAGGAACAAATGCATACACTGCGCCCTCAACATGAAGTTCACGCTACCGAAGTTTGAATACCTCCCTCCTTCCATTTTCTTCGGTTGACAGCGTGCGTCGTGCAAGATGGCGAACAAGTCTGCGCTGGGATGGATACCCTCTGTCCACGTTGCCCAGCTGAACACGACCAAGCGAACAATGGTGTTCGGAGTCAGCTACGCCAGCTCCAACCCATAGGCTCGCAACACCTCGCGGACAAAGAATGTCGACGGGATCTGGAGTCCGGCATCGAAGAACGCCACGAAGACGATCGCCTCCGTCTCCCTCGGGTTCGGCTCCGTCTCGTCAGGGCTAGGCAAACGAGCTCCGGCACGATCCTCCAGCTTCTTCTCCCGAAGAAGGCCTTGGAGGGTCTTCTCTGTGACGCGACTCCGCCCCAGCACACGGGAGCAGCGGCCTTTCGCCTTCACGGCATCCCAATGATGGTTGATTTCTGTTTGGTCACGCAGAACCAAGCGATACTCCGCCGGTGGTGGCGTGAAGCAACGCTGGCTCGACGAGGCAACCCCGTCAGGCTGGTGCGCAGGGTCGTCACGGTCGGCCATCCTCCCCCCGGGCGGCAAGCAGGAGCTGATATGGAAGCGGGAGCAAGGTGCGTAGGGAACCAAGGAAGAAAGCAAAAGCACGAGTGACCTGGTAGCAAAGGGAGGCGCTTGCATGCCAGTAATGGCACCTTTTAAAGCCCTCCCGACTCCACCACTACCAGAAGCCCAACCGGCGGATGCACAGCGGTCCGTCTGCCCACGGTCAAGCAACGCAACCGCTGTCAGCCGTGGGGGGCAGCGTTAACTGGGCGGGCAGCGCATGACACGCCAACACGTGCCCGCCACGTGTCCTGCCCCTCTGCGGAAGGGGCGAACGGCCGCGGTCACGCAACCGCTCACATCCCACGACGCTCCAATAATGGCCCGCCGCGCGTCTCCACTCGCGGCAAAGCAGTCTGCGTGGCGCAGCGCCGGCCCCAGATGGCACAGCAGCCGGCCTTTGACAAGTCAGGGGCCCGCGATTCTGGGGGCCATTAAAGCGCACTAGCGGGCCGCGGAGACGCCACTCCGGCTTCCACTCCGACCCTCGGCCCCGGCGCTTCGACTTCAGCCTTCGGCACGGGGGGGGGGGCTTCGCTAACCGGCCCACACCCATACTCCCGCACAAGGGCGCGCGCTACACTATGAAAGAAGGCTCCGTAAGTGTCGACGAAGATCACAGGCCGCAGGGACGGAGGGGGCCAAAGGACTCAGCAGCATGGCTTCGGCCTGTGAAGCCTTTTACCATGAGAGGCTCTTGTTGTAGGGGTGGCCCCCACCTAAGCCCAGCAGGCCTGTTAGTATATTGTAAGACCCAAAATGAGACATGTGTAATGACCTAAATGCCCCCGAAGGGGATGTGAGCGTGTAAGGGTATATCTGTGAAAGCACTCCCCATGTATGTATATATCTGATGCTGGCCATGGGGAAGAACTCTAAGCCATTATTCACCTAACTCTTCACTACTACACACCTCTCTCTCTCTCTGTTTGGTCTGTAACCACAACAGTTATTTTTCTATAATAAATAGTTTTTTAGTATTTAATTTTTAAATAAAATGTTTTTTAAGATAAGTTCTACTAGATAAAATTACACATGGGTGTCTCTTTCTATAAATTTCTTTATAAACTGTTACTATTTATAAATCAAAATTAAAAGCTAAAACTAAAAGTTAATATAGACTGCACTCATGCATGCATACATAATACAAGTTTGGTTTGGAGCTGCACAGTTCTGCAGTTGTTGATTTTTGGTTGCTTTTGGGTAGTGGGATCGTATATCCTGGATGAGGGGAAGCTGTATGAGGAGGGCCGTATTTTGAAAAAGAAGAGTGTTTGGTTCGATGTATCTGTGGATACAGGCTGAATGAGTATGTGATTGATAGGCTATATATGAGGTTGTATGAAGGTCTTGCTCGACTCCCTCGGTCCTGGATTGGCAGATTCGGTCGAAATGGCCTTCACTCCCGGTCCCAGATGAGACCGTATGCGGGGACGAGCGGATCCAGGCTTCCACAGTAAATTCGTCCAACCAAACATCCGAATTTTTCGTAATATACGGTAGAGCTGGGATCCGACCGTCCATATTCAGCAAACCAAACACACCCTATATTACTCCACTAGCTGGTGTGTACGAATATGAATGCACATGATCATGTGAACGCGCGCCCTGCTTGCTTGCCAGCCGGAAGATTTGATATACACACGTACGTACAGCTACAGCTAGTAGTGCGCAACTATAGTATTAAGTAAACAACAATCTAATTTATTAATTTACTACTTCCACCGGATCATCACTAGATCGTCGCCGGGCCGGACCGGTTGCCACCTGAAAGTCTTCCATTTGGGTTAACAAATTAACCAAGCTTTATTATATCATATGCGTATATATAGAAGTAGATACTTGCACTCTCCTTTGAAATTATAGGCAACTTCATTCGAGTGGCATATGCTAATCCACACAATACACGTACCTCAACTAATTCTTCCGTGTGCGCGCGCTACGCAGAACAACAAAGCAAGAATCCTATATATGATGAACCATACATAGTGTGTTTGAGAGGTCTGCTGCTCAGGATATGTCTAATTAGAATATTAAAATTAGACGCAAACAGTAACTGCATGCAGCTGGGATCTACAAGGAAATAAGGTGACACATACTTTTCTATATAAAAGGGACTAAAAATCATCTCACTACCCTGCGGTTCTTCCCGACGGTTTTCCGTATTTTTCTGACGGTCTTTGGTCGTCGCGGAATATGCCTAGTCTGGTAGCGTCGAGCCTGCGTGACGAGCGAAAAAGCACACAAAGGTATACAAATGCAGCTTTACAAGAACGATGAAACAAAAAGGTCAAAAGCAGCAAATCTAGGGAGGATCCTCACACGGTATATTAGCTTGGCTTTGATCATTTTAGCTTCAGTTTTTAGCTTTCGGTTTATTTTTTACTATTCATAAATTTCATCTTTTTCTGAACTTTTGACTTTTTGTTGAGCTTTTTTGCCAGTTCTTTTTTCCCGTATTTATTTGTATTATACATAATGCGCTAACATATTTTTTATATTTTTTTAATTTTTTTAAATTTAATTATGCTAAATAAGTCTCTGTCAGCTACAGTATTTTTCAGCAGCTACAGTGCTTTCAGCAATAAGCCACCAAAAAAAGTCCAAATGATCACCACTAAACTTTATTTGCCCTTTTCTTTTCTGGGGTGGAAGTTTTTCTAGGTCTTTGTTGTTTTTCCAATGTACACATAAAAAGGGCTCTCTAAAAAGCTGGACATAACTGTGGGAGTACAATAAATCTTCCGTGTTGTAATAAATGCAGTATTAACCTAAAAGTTATATTTACCATTTTAGGGTATGTTTGGTATGTGCCCAAATTAGCCCTGCCAAAATTTGGTTAGCCAAAATTTTGGTCAAGGTTTTGGCTACCCACAATTTGGTCAAGGATTGCCAAGAAATACATGAAATTTTTGTACGAATAATATATTTTTTATTCGAAATTACAGAAATATACCCGTGGGAAATTTTTTTACAAAAATAGGCTCCAGTCGCCCCCCATTGGGCGACTGGAGCTAATCGCCCAACCAGGGGCCGACAGAATCTCTATCGCCCTACTCTCGGGCGACTGAAACATGTCGCTTCCCCAATGGGCGACTGCACTCAGTTCTCCGTGATTTTTTTTAAGTTTTGTCAATTTTGTAGTTTTAAACTGGAAAAAATCTGGTGTAGTTGTAATAAAAGTTTATGTTCATTGTATGTTGTAGGTGCATAAAAAATTTTGCGAAATTTTTTTAGGAACGATTGACCGTAGAACGATCGATACATACAGTGGTAAGTAATATTTTGATGTTACTGAGAATTCGTGTACGGAGAGAACCGGTATGTTAGTATTGTTAAATGACTTGCTATGTGAATCATTGAATGCGAAAAGACGAGATAATAAGCTTATCTAAATAGAAATAAACTTCATAATACAATTGGGAGTAACATATCGCGTACTTTTTTATTACATGCATGACATATAGCATCATATGCGACTAACCCACCCAACTGCTCGTACGACACAATGAGTACGCGGTCGTCCAGGTCATCGAAGGCCGTTTCGATGGCGGGCGACGTTTCTTCCGATACCTACACTCCGGGGTACAAATTGCTAATAGTACATTTTTCATTACTGCTTATAGAGTCTCTTTGTTTACCGTCTTTTTCCGCAGATGGCAAAATGCGACTTCACCCACTGGATTGACCCTCCTCATGAACTGTATATTATCAACTACGTGGATACATTATGGGATCGAATCTTTGAGTTGAAGGAGCGACTCGACACTCTCAATGAGGAGAACAATGACCTCCGCCAACAGGTGCAACGCGAGAGGAGCAACGAGAAGGTTTTCAATATAGGAAGCTCGTACGATCCAACATGTTGCTGTGGAAACCCTAGTTGCATATGTGTATGCCATTACAACGACGGCCAGCCCCGTCTGAGGTGCCCCCCTCAGCAATACTCCATGTGGGTGCCACGAGGCTCGTTTGGCATATAGGCAACAAGGTGTATGGTTGCACCATAGTATGTAGGAGTGTTGATCGAAATAATGTGCAATGTTGTTAAGCATATCATGGATTGGTTGTTATCTTCGTGCGGGTGTTATCACGGGCCATAAAAATATCGCATTTTAACGAACAACAAATACAACTAGTAAGTAAATAGGGCAATACTAAGCTACCAGCACAACACCAACTACATTACATAAAAGGGGATGTAACATAGTAGTTTTACAAATGGTACATAAAATTTAGCTGTAGTCTCCAACAACTACTGATCAGGACATGCATTGCATCGTCTAGCTATGTGCCCCTCCTGACCGCATTGCCCGCAACGTGCACCAGATGTTCCAGTCGTCCATGTCATTTCTAATACGCCGACTCTGTCGCTGACCCTTCCCACCCTTCAGCATGTTAACATCTGGAACCCAGGTTCTCGTTGCAATGTCCAAGGTGGCGAAGTTTCCAACCACCCTGAACCCCTGGAGCTCTCCACACCAAGCCTACAGTACCCTCTCCTTAAAGAAGTACTCCGACATGAAGTTCGATGGATCCATGCCCACGGTCCCGCATGCAGCGAGGACATGAGAGCATGGCTTGTGTAACAGCTTAAGCTTGTTGCACATGCAGCTAGGTTCATTTGCATGATCTCCAAGGCATACCTCATGGGTAACAAGGGAACGAGCCGTTCCAAATCCAGCTCTATCACGGAGTATCACGTCGAAACGATGCTCCCTATTGCCCATGACCTGCACTGTGTGCAATTGACCCTTTTGTGCCTTCGTCTCCATGTACGCCGTAATTTTCGACGAAAACAGGGCTCGGGGATTGGTGCATGAAGTGCGGCACTCGCGTGCCTCTCCCTGAAGTAGCGGATTGTGCTGTGAAGAACACCTTCCATGATGGCGATAAGGAGCTGAGAACGGAGGCCCCTGAGAACCCAATTGTACACCTCGGCAAGGTTAGTTGTCATTATGTAGTACCTTGCGCCATCCGTGTCGTACAACAGCGACCACTTCTCCAATAGTTCCCCCTTGATCCACTGCAAAAAGCTCCTCCTTCTTGGACCAGCTGGGTTAGGCTCATCGAGTGCTGGCAAGCATTGCGGTTGTGCCGCCCCAAGAATGACCGGCCCCTTGCTCCTCTCTTCGACGTTCTTCCTAGTGTGCTCATCCAACAACACCCACAAAGCATCAAATTTTCTCTGCTGGTTCTGCCTAGCCAGCCTCTTAAATAGCTTCATCAAAGATTGTTTCGGGAACTGCTTGAAAAAGTTTGCCACTAAGTGATGAATGCATCACCTGTTCCTCATGTCCAGCCAAGAAAAGGGCACCTCAGGGTCTTCCCACAGTTTTCTTATCACCTTTATAATACCGGTGTGGCGATCATGGATTACACACACACCAGGATGAGTGCCGACAACTCCAACCCTGACATATCTGAGAAACCACATCCAGCTCTCATAATTCTCAATTTCCACAAATGCAATGGCCAGCGATAATATTTGGTTGTTGCCGTCAACACCTATGGCCGTCAGGATCTGCCCCTTGTATTTGCCTGTCAAGAAGGTCCCATCAACTGAGATCACTGGCAGTATGTGCCTGAATGCCTCAATGCAAGCACCAAATGATAACAATGCTCTCTGCAACACCGCATATCCTAGTGGACTTGTGGACGGCTTGTCTTGCACGGCGATATACGTTCCCGGGTTCCTTTCCTGCAACACCTGAAGCATACGAGGAAGATTGTCGTACGTCGCCTCGAAAGACCCGAAACGTTTTTCCTACGCCTTCTGTTTGGCACACCACGCCTTCGCGTAGCTAATCTTGTACTTGAGTTTATTCTCGATAGCTACCACAATATGCGTGGCCTCTATGTCTTTCTTCTCAACTATTTCTCCATACATCAAATTGGCTATAAAGGTGGACGTTAGGTTACGATGCCTCGCCAAAACACTGTTGAGAATGCAAGAGTGCGGCTCCACCTTTGACACAATCCAGTAAGTCTCATACTTGGGTCTACGTGCGTGCACCCTCCAAGGACAACCAGCCTGTTCGCACTTCACAGTGTACTGCTCCTAGCTTGATTTCACTACACGAAATGTCTACTACATTGAAATGGCCCACAACATGATGGCATCCTGCAGTGCTTCCTTATCAGCAAATATAGAATACAACTGAACCTCTGTTTCATGATACTCCCACGCTGATTCATGCTCATCATGTGCGGAAACACCCTCAGCGTTAAACCGGTTCCATTCCTGCGGGATAGGAACTTCATCCTCATCCGAACTGTCCTCCTTATCGTCCTGTACAGCTTCCTCTTCAGCACATGCCCTCTGGTCATCACAATCCATCTGCTGCACGATGTACTCAATATACTCCCCTTCGTCGGCTTGTCTAGTTCCCCTCTGTTTGGGCTGACCATTGTACCCCTCCTACATGTACTGCATCGGCTTCATCACGAGCAATTTGATCATTTTTTCCAACATGCGGCCCGCCCGAGCTGCTAGCACCTCTAGAAGCAAGGGCGGACGCATGAGCTTGCGCAGTTGCTTGCGGCCCACCCGAGCTGCTAGCACCTCCTGAAGTAAGGGCAGACACATGAGCTTGCGCTACTGCTTCTAGTGAGCACGATTGCACAAGCAAGACACACTCATATCCACGACGCCAGCACCCTTACATAAAGCCGTTCCACGAAGCAGTGCGCACCAATGTCTTCAACTCCCATCTGATGTCCGTGGGAGACTAGCTCCAAAGCCCTTGCACGACGACGCTGCACACCTCGAGGTCCAACAAAAAACTCTGGGTCAACCAATGTAGCACATCTGCAATTCGAGCATTCTCGCCATCCGGAAGCACGAGAATGACTTGCGGAAAACCGCTCAAATCCACACCATTCGGACCTTCACGAATGGTTCCAGCACCGTAATACACCCTTAATGTAGTGGCTACTGCTATTGATGATGTCACCCTGTATGTATGTTTCAATTTTGCGACATGTCAAGTAACATCGCACAATACTAAATTTTCTATACTAAAAATTGTGCTAAAATTTATATACTACAAAATGTCCCACACTACAAAATGTATACTAAAACTTTTCTATACTAAAAATGTACTAAATTTTCTACATCTACAATTGTTACTATCAATAATATTTCATAAAAATAATACTGCAAATACAACATAATCAAAAAATATCTGGATCTGAGGATCTAAATGGATGGAATAGTTTCCACTCCTCCTTCCTCCCTCACCACCTTCTCACCTCCTCCTCTCCTCCTCCTATCCTGTCCTCCTCTCCCTCTCCTCTCCTCCCCCTCCTCTCCCTCTCCTCTTCTCCCTCTCCTCTTCTCCCCCTGCTTTTCTTCCCCTCCTTCCTGTCCTCTTCTTTTCTCTTCTTCTCTCCTTTCTTCTCTGTGCGCAGAATGAGTGAAAAAAAAGTGCTAGGCAGTGGGCGGTGGTCAAGTGTGCTGTCTTAAACCCCCCCCGGTCGCCTTGGTGTTGGGCGATTGCAACTTCAGTCGCCTAACCGTATAGCGACTGGAATCCAGTCGCCCAACGCTCGAGAGACAGTAATAATTCGCCCAATCGTTGCCATATTCCCCACGTGTCGCCTCTTGGTTGGGCGATTAGCTCCAGTCGCCCAATGGGGGGCAACTGGAGCCTATTTTTGTACAAAAAATTTCTCGCGGGTATATTTCTGTAATTTTGTTTTATAAATGGAAGATAGTTTGTAGCTTTAATTTGTGCACACCATTTAAAGTGTAGCTTGCAACCACCTAGACATAAAGAAAACAAAAAAAAAAAAAAGTCATAACTTACAACACACAGCAAGATTGTCTATTCATTTCTCCTAACTCATTTTGAGCATAAATTTGAAAATTTTATTAGTTGATGCAATACTCCATAGACCAACTCCCTGTTTTTAAGAAATCTTTGATGTTGAGTTAGTGCCCAAATCAAATAAACTGGTCGCTAACATTGTACAGATACCACACAATATTTTGTTACAACTACAGCAACATGTCACAATTGTTGCATCGTTTTATTATATCAACTCTATATTTTCCTGCAAATAATTTTGGTAACTAATGGCTAATATGTTATCGCGAGAGAGCGCACAAATAAAATCAACTAGTACCTCTTGCTTGTTATCAATTCTGATCATTTTTGTGACCTCACTTGTCTCTGTTTGACCATATTAATTATGCATAAAATTATAGGACATGTCACTCCATCTTCGGGACTCGCAAATCAATGAAATATGGAGTGGCAAACGGTCTCCGTCTCTCCGAGCTAGGTGAACACGACCAGTGACGTCACAAAAATGATCAGAATTGATAACAAGCAAGAGAGGTACTAGTTGATTTTGTTTGTGCGATATCTCGCAATAACATATTAGCTATTAGTTGTCAAAATTATTTGCAGTAAAAAATAGAGTCGATATAATAAAACGATGCAACAATTGTGACAACATGTTGTTGTAGCTGTAAAAAAATATTGTGCGCAGTATCTGTACAATTTTAGCGACCAGTTTGTTTGGTTTGGGCACTAAATCAACATCAAAATTTCTTAAAAATAAAAATTAGGGAGTTGGTCTGTTTGACCATATTAATTATGCAGAAAATTTTAGGATATGCTACTCCAGTCCGGATCCGGGACTCGCAAACCAATGAAACATGGAGTGTCATATCCTGCATACGGTCTCTGAACTAGGTAAAAACACGATAAATTTGAAATCCTTCCTCATTGAACATTGATGCATCATTCATGCTAAATGGAGATCGAAGAGCCCATAGATTTTCTGACAAAAAAAAGGTATAGTAACATAAGCATCACATCATATCTTGTGCCATTTCTCCAAGGTTGGAACTGAAAACTAGCACACCTTCAGGAAATCCTTACAGGATTAAACCCCGGGGACTCTCCGCGCGGAGGGCCGCCCACGTCACCCCGCCCGCGCGCTCCGGCCGGCGCGTGGCGGGGGTTTTTGGGTACGGCCGGAGGAGGTAAATTCCCTGTACTTTTTGAAAATTACGTAAAGGTCCTTTTTTCTCGCAAAAAGGTCCCTGCAAGTTTTGTTTTTCTAAAAAAATTTTGGATAGCGCCCCGCGGGTTCCCGAAATTACATATAGGTCCTTATTTACTTACGTACAGGTCCTTACAAGTCCTCGTTTTTTACAAAAAAGATCTTTGATTTTTTCGAAATTACGCATGTGTCCTCGATTTTTTTTATGAAACTCCCTGCGAATTATCGTCTCTTTTACTTTGGTCCATACGGTAGCTAGCGCGGCGTGCGCCACGCTTATGCAGCTAGTTAATCAAAAAGTAAGCAAAGATAGAGACACTACAATGTCAGCCCTTTGCCTGCAACTCAACACTTCTCTGAAAAACGAAACAGAGACGAGCAACGATGATTTGTCGCCGATCGAATCAGCCAATTCTTCTCTTCTTTCTCTATTATAAGAGCAACTCCAGCAGAGCCTCTACTTAAGACCTCAAACTTAAATTTGAGAGCTAGAGTAAAAAACTCAACTCCAATAAAGTCCCTACTTAGCTTTCAAAAATAGAAGGCCTCTCAAATGAGACCTCCAAGCCCTCATTCCCAGGAGGCCCTCCCCTGTAGAGGTGGCCAAATGGGCAGGCCGTGACGGCCGCACCGCGCCCGTTATCAGAGACCCGCCGGCACGGCGACGGCGCGACACGGCACGGCCCGTTAAGAAATCGGGCGTGCCGCCCGCACGCGCACGCCCGCCTAACGGCACTAAACGGGCGTGCGGCCGCCGCACGGCACGGCCGGCCCGTTAATTTCAAAAAATAGCCGTTTTTTGTGACCGTTGGGTGGTAAAAAATTCGGGAAAAATAGCAAAAAATTCGGGAAAAATCTGAAAATTTTCCTATAAATAGGGGGGCATCCGGCCTCCATCTTCCACACCTCAAATCTCATTCTTCTCTCTCGGTTTAGCTGTGAAAAATCTGAAAGTGTTAGCGCAAATTTGGTCAAAATTCGGGCAAAATTCCGAAAATTCAAAAATCTTCAAATTTTTTTGTGAGAGCTGCAAAGGAGGTAATAATGCTGTCTTATTTCAATTTTTTCGTATTATTTGTTGGTTTAATTTTTTGTTATTATTTGTAGGTTTAATAGTAAGTTAATCGTTTTTGCTATTTCAATTTGCAGTTGATTACTTGATTTAATGGAGAACTACGATTTTCAACTCTCCAAATACGGGCTCACGGCGGAGGATGTGCAATCGTTTCAACAAGCATATCCATCCGCGGAAGGTCCACATGTACAAACTGGAGATGCCGAAGAAACGACGGCTCCGGTGGCGCAGGGTCCAATCGATCCATCTTCTGCTGGCTCAACAAGTGCATACACGACCCAAAGCACGGGTGCAAAAAGAACAAGAACTAGTACATCAACAGTTTGGAATGATTTCGACAAGAAGATCAAGACCGACAGTGATGGAACTGAAGTGAGGTATGCTGTTTGTAAAATTTGTGGTAATGAATTGACCGCAAAATCTTCGTGTGGTACGGTCATCTACAACGACATGCTGCAAGCTGCAAGAAAAAGCAAGGAATACAAATGCGCTAGACACACCTGCAATATAACCCCGACGGCTCGGTACGTACGTGGGAGTACAACCCAGAGGTAGCTCGGGAATCTCTTTGTAGATTAATTGCTTCTCAAGATTTACCTTTAAAATTTGGTGAATCTGATGCTTTCCAAAAATATATTAAGACTGCTCATAACCCTCGATTTAGTACTGTATCTAGGCAAACAACAACTAGAGATTTAATTAAATATTATAACAATTGTTGTGATAAATTGAAAGAAATGTTTCATACATGTACATTCTCTATTGCTTTGACATCCGACATATGGAGTGGTAGGGCTAGAGAGGATTATATTAGTGTTGTTGCTCATTATGTTAATGATGACTGGATAATGGAAAAAAGAATTATAGGATTTAAATTAATTAATATTTCACATAATGCTGAAAATATTGCAGAAAACATTATTAAAGTTGTAGAAGATTTTGGTGTCATGGATAAGATTTTTTCCATAACTTTAGACAATGCAGCTGCAAACACTAAAGCTATGGAAATTCTTACTCCTTTGTTTAATAATTATGCACAGTCTTTCTTATTGCATAAACGTTGCGCTTGTCATATTATTAATCTTATTGTTAAATCCGGTTTAAAAAGATTAGATGCTTGTATTAATTCTTTTAGAGATGCAATTTCATTTATTAATTGTTCTAACCAACGAATAGCCGCATATAAGAGTTTTTGCGTTGCAATGAATGTTCGTCCTAGAAAATTTGGTTTAAACATGCCTGTTAGATGGAACTCTACTTATCTTATGCTTAAACATATATTGCCACATAAGAGCACTATATCTGTTTTCCTTCACACCCAAAGTCATCAATCTCGTAGCTCCTCAAGTAGAACCCAAGTAAGAGACCCTAAACTTACTGAGGACGATTGGGATGTTGGTGAAAAAATATTTTCCTTTCTAGAAATTTTTCATAAAGCTACAGTTTGTCTTTTTGGAGTATACTACCCTACATCTCCCATGATTGTTCATAATATTGTTGAAATTGCCACTCACCTAAAGGCTTTTGAAAATGATCCTATAGTACGGGATGCTGTAGGTGCCATGAAATCTAAGTTTTTAAAATATTGGAGCGAAATTCTATTTTATATGCATTTGCTTTTATTTTGGATCCTAGGGCCAAACTCCAAGGATTTATAAATGTTTTACAAGTTTTAAGTGAGGCTACTTGGTTTAGACTATTGTTCATACTATACACAAGTTAAGGATAAATTACATGAGGTATATAATAAATATGAAAATAAATTTGGATCATGCGTTTAGAAAGACCCCATAGAGTCCCTAGCACCTCTAGGGGGCTATGCAATGGGGCAAGATTTTTGGTTCTTCGCCTAGTTCTCGTGCGGTGGAGGTACACAAAGAGCTAGGAGGAGGAAGGCGACAAAACACGGAGACCTATCAAGCTATCTCAACAGTTGATAGCGTCGACTTCGAGCAGAGTTGAACATCCTCTCATGGTGGCAAACCTGAAGGTATCATATCCATGGCTATCCATATTAGCGCGGGATGTGTTGATCGCTCTGTCTCTACAGCTCTCCTCGAGTCGACATTCGATCTTTTCCGAAGAATAATCGAGGAGCGACGAACAAGTCTCTCCAACGAGATGGTCAAGTACTTATGACCATCAAAGACTGGAACAGTGAATCAAGACTCCAACATACCGCAGATAATAAATATTTAGAAGAATCTTTTGAGAATTTGTATTTAGATAGCAATGAATAGGATTTTCAATATTTTTCTTTCACATGTGGTCAATAATGAGCTTTATAGGCTGTACTCTTTTTTCTTTACCAAGGTTTTCTCAAATTGAGTTTTTACTTGGTAAAGTTTTTAATGAGGCAACCATCCCATATAATTTAATAAATTAATAAAGCTCATTATATCATTGCAAATATTTATTTTTATGATTAACAATGTCTACAATTTTCTATATTTTTTTTCTGAATTTTCTACAATTTTTTTACAATTTTTCTTAATTTTCTACAATTTTTTCTTATTTTTTTGGCTAAACGGGCTAGCGGGCAAGACGCCCGCTTAGCCTTAACTGCGTTCGGCCGCACGCACGGCGCGGCCTCGGGCGTGCACGGCTCCCACCGCGCGCGCGGGCAAGACGCGACGACCCGCTTAATACACGGGCCTTAACGGGCCGCGTGCCTAAGCGGCCGCAGCCGAGCCCGCCCGCGTGCGTGCCGGCGCCCGCACGCCCATCGCCACCTCTGCTCCCCGCCTCTTATTTTTCTGTTTTTCCCGCCTGTGAAAGTTCTCCCGCGCGACCAAAATCCCCGCCGCCTTCCCATCTCTCGGCTCTTGGCGGTTGCAGCACGACGAGGCATCCCATGATCCAGCTCTTCGTCCCCTCTCGCTCTCCCTCCCTTCGCCGCTGCGATGGGTGCGCGCGTCGACCGGCGAGGTTGAGCGGCGGAGGCGGGCCGGCGCCGGGCGCAGGAGTCCGTGTTCGTGTCGGTGGCGGCGCGGCGGCCGGGAGGAGGCGGATATAAGGTGGCGCCGAGCCGGAGAGGAGGAGCAGCGGCGGCGTTGGCAATGCCCGCTCACCCGGCTTCCGGTTCTCATCGCTGAAGGCTGCCGCTGCCGACGCTACCGGTGGCCGCCAGAACACGGACGGCGGCGGCGATGGACGGATCCATCGAGAATCACGGGTAATCACTCCTCTCATCCTTTCTCATTACTTGCTCTGCGCCAGTTAGTTTCTTTCTTGAGGTGCATTGCACGACACTTGAATCATCCTTTTCCTTGCGAGACGCCTCGAGCGATCAAGAAGAATGATCTTGCACACAACACCGCGATGTAGGTTCATGCATGAGCTCCTCTCATATTACCTCACCAAATTGAGCACTGCACCTATGGCTTCTCTTCTCTGTTTCTAAATTCTAACACTTGTTGATGCTAAAGTTCGAGGCTCGGCAATTGTCGCCATGCGGTGTACAGCTTGTTCGATCGTCACTCGGCTCCTCCTGCGCTGCGAAATCTCATCATCCTGTCTTTGCTTCAGCACCTCTAGCTGCTGCGGCAATATCTCATCCCTAACCAGCAAAGGTTGTGTGGGATTTGTACATTTACATATCAGCTTGTAAAATGTGGTGATTCGATCACCTTCTATGATGCTTTGCATCATTTGCTGTATTTAATCTTGGTTGTTTTTGTAAGCTAACCTGCATTTGAGAAATTGATTTCGTGGATGATGTAAGGAGCATCGATCTTGCAATGCTCCTTTTGTTTATTACAAAAGTATACCGATTAGTGTTAAAAAAAGAGGATACTAATTTAGAAGCTGTTCATTCAAGCTTTCTGCTCTGGAAATTTTTCTCAGCGTTTCTGATATCTAGAGGGTTGAGAACAAACATCTGGCCAAGATTAAGATCATGTCCGATTATTTTCGGTGTCCATTTCTCTTTGACCCGACACTGTTTTATTGTGTGAGGAAATAGAGGGAATTGAGAAGTAGGGGCCCTGTTTTGAGGGCTCCTGCTGGAGTGCAGCCCAGAAAACAGGGCCCTCAAAAGTAGGGAGAGCCCTGAAATAAAAAGTAGGTGCTCTGTTTTGAGGACTACTGCTGGAGTTGCTCTAAGCTGCTACATTCAGATAAAAGGAAAGAGACTAGATACACCTGCGACATGCACGCCATAATCGGTTGTGCCATCACCCACACATCCCGGCCATTGCGTACGACTCGGACTAGTTGGTTTCTCCACCACGCAGGGTGATCATCCAACCCAGCAAACAAGGAAAGGAAACAAACAAACCAACCGGAAATCAAGGAAGAAAAAACAGTAAACGATATTGTGCACAGGATTACTAAACATAAGATCAACAGATCACCCCCTAATCCTGCTGCACTTGCTGAACTTTCATGACGCCGATTCTTGCACGAAGCTGCATGAACTTCTCACGTGCCAGCGGCTTCATCAGTAAATCTGCCAGCTGCTCGGTCGAACTGGCGAACTCGACAACAATTTTCCCTTCCTCAATGCATTCCCGAATATAGTGATAGCGTGTATCGATGTGTTTACTCCGATCATGATAGACGGGATTCTTGCATAATGAGATGGCGGATTTGTTGTCAACCCTCAATTTCACGGAGTCTGGCTCGCTGCCGACGATGTCACTCAGTAGGTGTGCAAGCCAAATTCCCTGGCATGCCGCGGTGGCTGTGGCGATATACTCAGCCTCGTACGACGAAAGAGCCACCACTCTTTGTTTCTGCGACTGCCAAGTAATTGGGCTTGAACCAAAGAAGAATAGCACTCCCGTCGTACTTTTGCGATCATCAACGTCGTCGTCCATGTCGCTATCACCATAGCTGTGCACCTGTGGTTTCTCCTTGGTTCGCCTTTCAAATTTGCACCCAAAATTGAGTGTCCCGGCGATGTAACGCAGCAAATGCTTCACTGCTGCGTAATGATCTTCTCTTGGATCCTCCATAAAGCGACTCACATACCCAACTGCATAAGAGATGTTAGGGCGCGTGTGTGTCAAATACCTCAGGTTGCCGACGATGCTCCGGTACATTGTCACATCCACGGGCGGGCTGGTGCTTTGCTTGCTCAGTTTGAGCCGCATCTCCATTGGCACTTGGCTTGGATTGCAGTCAGCCATGCTACTGCTCTCCAGAATCTTCCGTGCGTATGCAGCCTGGCCCATGGCGATGCCATCCGCACTTTGCTTAACCTCGATCCCAAGATGATAACTTAGGAGGCCGAGATCGCTCATTTTGAACAAGCTATGCATTTCTTCTTTGAACTTGCGGATTTCCTTTGTGCCCACGCCGGTAATGACCAAATCATCTACGTATACTCCCATGATCAACCAGGAGTTGCCGTAGCCTCACGCATACATGGCGTGATCTGAGGGGCTTCGCTGGAAACCGAGTTGATGCAGGCTCTCGTCCAGTTTGGAGTTCCATGCGCGAGGAGCCTGGTGTAGCCCATATAGAGCCTTCCTCAACTTTAGCACCTTGTGCTCCTCACCGTCACACACAAAGCCTGGCGGTTGTGCGACGTAGACCAGCTCGGACAGCTCGCCGGTGAGGAATGCTGTCTTCACGTCCATGTGGTGGACCTCCCAATTCTCTGATGCAGCCACTACGAGCAGCAAGCGCACAGAGTCCATGCGAGCAACCGGCGCGAATACCTCCTCAAAGTTGATGCCCGATCGTTGCAGGTACCCTTTTGCGACGAGGCGCGCCTTGTGTCGCACGATGTTGCCGCGCTCATCCCGCTTCACCTTATACACCCATTTGAGGCCGATCGGGCGACAACCAGTAGGAGGATCAACTAGCTCCCATGTTTGATTACCTTCAATTAATTCCATTTCATCGATCATTGCCCGTCTCCAAGAGTGGTTCTGCTCGACCTCTCGGAAGGAAACCGGTTCTTTGACAGAGGTGAGCAGCAGGTCCTCAAAATGAGAAACAAGCTCATGTTGCGCCAAGTTAGGCACGGACGCCGGTCCGATGATGTTGTCGAGGGTGCGGAAGCGGACCGGGGCGTCGTCATCCTGGTCGGCATCAAGGGTTTCCGTCGCATCTGTTGGAGGCGAGGCAAATTCAATATCCGGCACATCTGCTGGCAAGAGAGCATCGCCTGTTGGAGCCGCGAGTTCAGCAGGCGCGCATTCTGAGGTGCGCAGTGAGGCTCCACCGAACTTGACGTAGCAGGTTGCCTGGTGATTGGCACAGAGTTTGCGGCTCCATGCGCCTCTGAATTTGGATCCTCCACGGGCATTCCTGTGACAGCGACGGTGGTGTACTCCACAATGAAAGGATCAGTGCCTGGCGGTGTACTCTGTTTCGGCTGCTGCGAGCCCCAGTCCCACTGGGCTTGTTCGTCGAAGACGACATCCCTTGTCACGTGCACTCAATTGGTGACCGGATTGAACACCCGGTAGGCCTTCAAGCCAGCTTCGTAGCTAACAAACACCATTGGACTGCTGCGGTCTTCAAGCTTTCTGAGGTGCGGCTTCACGTTCTTCACATGGACCACACAACCAAACATGAGGAGGTAGCTCACTGCTGGCTTCCCTCCACACCACGCCTCATATGGAGTCATGCCATTGACACTTCTTGTCGGCGACCGATTGAGAATGAACACCGCCGTGGACACCGCTTCCCCCCAGAATTTCCCAGGCAGATTCTTCGCCTTCATCATGCTTCTGGCCATGCCACGACCA
Source organism: Dendrocalamus sinicus (assembly GCA_036346575.1). Taxonomy (NCBI): domain Eukaryota; kingdom Viridiplantae; phylum Streptophyta; class Magnoliopsida; order Poales; family Poaceae; genus Dendrocalamus; species Dendrocalamus sinicus. The sequence continues at coordinate 26,385,424 of CM070660.1, read as the reverse complement.
TCTGGTTACGCCGCTCCACGACTCTGTTCTGTTGTGGGGAGTAGGGAGCGGTTAACTGGCGTTGCACTCCTTGCTCGGCGGAATATTCACCAAATTCCACTGAGGTGAACTCGCCACCGCGATTCGTGCGCAGTGCCCGCAGCTTGCGCCCGGAATCCATCTCAACCGCAGTCTTGAATCGCCTGATCACTTGTGGCGCTTGGTCTTTGCTGGCGAGAAGGCGCAACCACATGAAACGACTCTTGTCGTCGACCAGCAGCAGGAAGAAGCGGTTGCCGCTTGGCGTGGTGGGAGCGATCGGCCCGCAGATGTCCCCATGGACAAGCTCAAGCACTTCTTCAGCGCGGTAGTTGGCGTGCTCGGGGAAGGGAGTGCGCCGTTGTTTTCCAGCAAGGCATGCATCGCAGACCTGCTCGATATGATCCACTGGTGGGAGCCCGCGCACCATGTCATGCTGGGCTAGCTTCCGCAGCACCTGGAAATTTAGATGCCCAAAACACGCGTGCCAGCGCCAACCTCCTCCGAGCTGTGCGCCGAGAGACACATAGGCTGCGCGACATTAAGCATCAGAATGTAGAGACGACGCGGCGAGCATTTTACCTTGGAGAGCAGCCACTTCTGTTGATCATGGATCCTCATGACACCATCTTGAATCAACACCTTGCAGCCGTTTTCGTCAAGTTGCCCGACGCTGAGAATGTTGGAGGTGAGCTGAGGAATGAAGTACACCCCCGTAAGGGCACAGTGCTAGCCATTCTTGCAAGCAAATAGGATCGTTCCTTGGCCTTCAATCTCCACCAGTGAGTTGTCGCCGAATTTCACTGTGCCTCGGATACCGTGTCGAGCTCGGAGAAGAAACTATGGGAGCCCGTCATATGATTGGTGGCGCCGGTGTCGACGTACCACAGGCGGTCGTTTCGCCCAGCGTCGCCATCGAGCTGCGCCAGCACCCTCTCCTCCACTAGATGGAGGACCTGTGTCGTTGGTATTGCCTCCTTGGCCACCGGCGTCTCCAGTGGCTCCAGCGTGGGAAGCGTCGAAGTTGCCTCCTTAGCCATCTGCATCTCCAGCGGCTCCGGTGTGGGATTTGGCAGCACAAAATTTGAAACGCCCGCGTCAGCTGATCCCACCGACAAAAGCAACATGGGCTCGCCATTGTCGCCTTACACCAGATGGGCTTCTCCTCGCTTCGCCTTGCTTCGGCAGTTTTTGGCCATGTGGCCAACTCTTCCGCAGTTGCGACATTTGTCTTGGATACGTCCCGTGTATTTGCCTCCTTGCCGTCGCTGGTGCCAGGGATGTTCGTCCGTCGGCGTGGTGCACGACGCCGACGATTCCCTGACTTGTTGCCTCCGGTGGAGCTCTCTCCCTGGCGCTCCTTGACCCTTGCGGCCCACTCTTCCTCCGTTAGTAAGAGTTTGCCGCTGGTCTCGCCTCCCTTCGCCGATGCGCAGTTCTCCATAGTCCTCAATCTCCCAGTGACTTCTTCAATGGAGAGAGTGGACAAATCGAGTAGCGTTTCGATGGAAGGGACCAATTGGGAGTACCTTTCTGGTGCAACACGGAGAAATTTCTCCACCACCTTATCCTCCGACTCAGGATCACCAAGCGTAGCGAGCTGATTCACCACGGCGTTCAGCCTAAGCGTGAAGTCATCCACCGATTCACCGTCGCGGAACTGATAGCCTCATACTCCTTACGAACCCGCTACGCATTGGCCTTGCACACGCGGTCGACACCAACGCGCATCGTTTTGATGGCGTCCCAGGCCTCCTTCACCGTCTCCTTGACAGCGAGCGTCGATATCATCTCCAGCAGCACGGCGCAAAGTATCGCTTCGAGCACCGTTGATCCTCCTGGAACCCGACATCACCGATGTTGACGGCGTCCTAGAGTCCTCTTGCCTGGAGCATGACACGCATGAGGAGCGCCCAGTCATTATAATTCATCTTCGTGAGCATTGGGTACGAAGCCGATCCTTCGACCTCCTTCACGACGCGCTGCACGACGATATCGCGGTCACCATCGTCGCGGTGCCGTGGTCGGCGCGACTGGGAGCACTCTCGACGCGCTCGCGGAGGAGTCCTGGAAGCACGGCCGGCCGTGGGAGGGACCAAAACCTAGCTAGCAGGGGCGCTGCAGAGTGGAGACAAGAGACTGCGCGAGAGCGGACTCCAAAGACCTAGCTGCGGGTATTAAAAGATAAGCTATCATAGACGGTTCCTTAAACGAACCGTCTGTGATAGAAGTATCACAGACGGTTCTACCGATATAACCGTCTGTGATATGCATATTATCACAGACGGTTCTATAGATATAACCGTCTGTGATATCCATATTATCACAAACGGTTATATCTATAGAACCGTCAGGATGTGTTATCACGAGCGGTTTCTTTTGATAAACCGCTTTGTGATAGTTCACTATAAATACCCGCAGCTAGCTAGGTTCCTATGTCATTTTACAATTACAATATGGAACATAGATACATTTATGAAAAACGCAAGCATAACCATAAATATAACTATTTCTTAGTTCCTTAGTCATTTTACAATTACAATGGAACATACATACATTTATGAAAAACACAAGCATAACTAATATCATTTATTACAGTTTGGCTATATCATTTTAAATAAAGCCCTTCACGATGATCAACACGCATATAGGTTGCTTCATCGCCTTGTTCTTCCTCGAGCCTGATGCCGTCTCCGAATGGAGGCAAATCATCAAATTGATTATATTCTTCCTCATCCACAACATTCTCAACCCCGACAATCCTTCTTTTTCCCTGAAGAACTACATGGCGCTTCTTATTTGCCGGGTCGGTTACATAAAATACTTGAACAACTTGCCTCGCGAGTACGAATGGTTCGTCTTTGTATCCTACACATTCGAGGTCTCTATCGGTGCTAACTCGATCCTGATGTTCATAGCGACCAAGTCACGCCTTGCGTTAACACCATCCTTTGTTTTATCAGGAATGTTCAGTAAGAGACCAATCAAACTGTCACATATATTCTTCTCTACGTGCATGACATCGATGCAATTGCGAACTTCTAAGTGCTCCCAATAAGGCAAGTCCCAAAATATTGATCTCTTTTTTCACGTGTTCTTCCTCAATTTACGTCCCTTTCCAAACACAACATTTATATCCTTGACCATATCATACACCTCTTTCCCGCTAAAAGGTCTTGGTACTGAGTCATCCTCTTTTTTCCATCAAATTGTTTCTTCATCTTGTGGTATGGGTGATACTTTGGAAGGAACCTACGGTGACGCATGTACCACGCCGCGAGTTGTTCAACCACACACTCTCAGTATAATCTAAGTAGTGCGGACACGCTTTGGCTCCTTTTATACTCAACCCTGACAGGTTACCAAGGGCAAGAAAATCATTAATGGTGCAGAACAACATGGCACGTAGAGTGAAGTTCTCTCGTTTGTCCGCATCCCATACATGTACCCCTTCATTCCACAAGATGCAAGATCTTCCACCAATGGGGCTAGGAACACATCAATATCGTTGCCGGTTGCTTGGCCCTTGGATAAGTAGTGACATCAAAATATATTTCCGCTTCATACACAACCAAGGAGGAAGGTTGTACATGCACAGTCAAGGGTCAGGTGCTATGTCGGCTGCTTATGTTACCAAAAGGGTTCATTCCATCTGTACTCAACCCAAACCTTATATTTCTCGGTTCCACACCGAAATCTACAAACATCCTATCGATGTTCCTCCACCGGCGAATCAGCAACATGTCTTATCATTCCGTCTTTCTTACGCTGCTCGCAGTGCCAACGCATCAATCTTGCATCCTTGCGGTTTGCAAATAAACGCTTCAAACGGGGGATTACAGGAAGATACCACATCACCTTAGCAGGAGGTCCTTGCTTCACCTCGATGCCCTTCCCATCATCAGAGTCATTTTTACGCTTGTATCGGGATGCTTTGCACACCGGACAAACATGTAAGCTAGCATACTCTTTACGATACAGGATACAATCATTCCGACATGCATGTATTCTTTCTACTTCTATTCCTAATGGACAAAGAATCTTCTTGGCTTGGTAGGTGGTTCTCGGCAACACATTTCCCGTTGGAAGCATGTCCACTAGGAGACCTAATAATGCCGTGAAACTCTTGTCGGACCAACCATTACTTGCCTTCAATTTTAGCAGTTCTAGAACTGATGACAACCTCGTGTATTGCGGCTTGCAGCCCGGAAACAAAGGTTTCTCCGAGTCCTCCATCAACCCCTCGAATTTACCAAACTCTCTCTCACTATAGTTCCCTTCTGCATCATGTAACATCTGATCCAGATTGTCATCCTGCGACCTATCCTCATGATCGAAAGAACAGTCCACAACTGGCATATCGTTGTCTCCCTCGACTATGTCATAACTACCTTCTTGTGTACTCTTCTCTTCACCGTGGATCGGTCCAACATTTGTACCCTTTTCTCAAACCCCTTCAATCAAGTGAGCTTCAATCATACTGAGTTGCTAAACATCTTGAGATTATCACAATCAATACATGGGCAATACATATATTTCATCCCCTTCTTCAACATATCCAGCTCGGCCGCCCTTCTAAAAGCAGACACTTTAGTAATGTACTCTTCACTCACATGGTTCTCAATATACATCCAGCTTCAGTCCATCTACGCTACACAAGTGACAAATGGGTGTCAAAAATTATTATTACCCCTACTACTAATCTCTGATCAGATCACTAAAAATGTTAAGTAATTGAGTACTAACTCTGATCAGATCACTAAGAATGTTAAGTAATTGAGTATACTAACCTCTGATCAGATCACTAAGAAGACGGTGATATTTTTTCACCCCCAACTCCCTAAAGCCGGCCGCCTTGCTCCACCGATGCAGCGCAATGAAGACAGATCGGTGTCGACATCCTTCAAGCAAGTACGCCAGGTAATTAATGCTACGTAGAATATCACAGACGGTTCCAACCACAAACAGTCTATGAAAATGATATATCATAGACGGTTCGTATTAATAACCGTCTGTGAATTATCACCGACGGTTATTAATATTAACCGTCTGTGATACAAACAATATCACAGACGGTTCAAATTAATAACCGTCTGTGATTGTTGACTATCATAGACGGTTCGAATAAATAACCGTCTGTGATAGTCTAACATTATCACAGACGGTTCTTAACACGAACCATCTGTGATGTCCATAATATCACAGACGGTTCGAAATACCAACCGTCTGGGATTTATGCGTATCACAGACGGTTCGTATATATAACCATCTGTGATAGTCCTTCACAGACGGTTTACATTACAAACCATCTGTGATAGTTCACTCTGTGCACATGACTGCCAATTCGAAGCATAGCATAGCATCCGAGGCACATCTGAGGCCTGCTGCTGTGTCTTGAGGAATGCCAAGAGCTGGTCTTCAGATGTGGCATTCCTCAAGACACAGCAACAGGCCTCGGATGTGCCTCGGATGATATGCTATGCTTCGAATTGGCAGTCATGCACCTGACGAAACAGGTCATCTTGCCACCCAAATGGTCCATGTATCTTTTGCAACAATCACAGCTAATACAGAGGCAAGCACAACAACACATTCAGATCTATTACAGCTAAGAACGAACCATTCATGGCACGACGGTGCGGCTGAACAAGACACACTTACGACACTTACAGCAAGAGTGTGTTGTCCAGCCGCCCGCCGTGCAGCAACGGAGGCGCTAGCTCACGGCAGTAGTCAGCGTTGTGGAGGAACAAGCAAATACAGAGGTAAGCACAACAACACATTCAGATCGATCTATTACAGGATAACAAGCTAACGAACCCTTCATATATGGCACAACCATGCGGCTGAGCAAGACACACTTACGACACTTACGGCAAGAGTGTGTTGTCCAACCGCCGGCCATGCCGTGACGGAGGCGCTAGCTCACAGCAGAGGGGAACCTAGCTAGTGGATGAACTCACGCGTGACTAGTACCGGTGGAAAGGTTGATGAGAAGTTATTAATAAGGGCCGAGCCGTGGGAGGAACTGGTGCCAGCCATTCGATGTGGAGAGAATGGACGGGTGAGATCGAAATCCTGGGTATACGCCAATTATTGGTAACATTTGCTTATCACGAGCGGTTATTTACACGAACCGCTCGTGATGCATACTATCGCTGCACGGTTCGTGTTAATAACCGTCTATGATTGTGCTTATCACAGACGGTTCGTTAATAGAACCGTCTGTGATAGACCTTCACAGACGTTTTATACCACAAACTGTCTGTGATACTTGACAAAAGTGAAAAAAAGACATTCCCAGATTCTTCGGTCTGAATCATCGCTCCTGGCGTATGTGATCCGAGACCGAGATGAAGAAAGAAGTGGGAAGAAGCGGATGGATAGTCGCCAACGAAGAAGTCGGCTATGTCACGCTCACCAAGAATCGGGAATGTCTTTTTTTGAACTTTTGTAATAAATTGCCTTGAATTTTGCAGGAAAAAGAAGGATTGTCGGAGTGGACATCACATCTCGGCAGTAGTCGGCATCGTCGAGGAACATGCAAATACAGAGGCAAGCACGACAACACATTTAGATCTATTACAGGATAACAAGTTAGTGAACTCTTCATGGAACGACGGTGCAGGTGAACAAGACACACTTACCACACTTACAGCCATATATGCTCACAGTGGATGAACTCACGCGTGACTAGTACCGGTGGAAAGGTAGATGGGGCGTTATTTATAAGGGCCGAGCAGAGGGAGGAACTACTGCCAGCCATTCGATGTGGAGAGAATGGACGGGTGAGATCGAAATCCTGGGTATACGCCAATTATTGGTGACACGTGATTATCACACGCCAATTATTGGTGATATGTGATTATCACAGACGGTTATTAACGCGAACCGTGTGTGATAATAAATATCACAGACGGTTCTTAATAAGAGCCGTCTGTGATATTTCAGTTATCACAGACGGTTCTTAATACGAGCCGTCTGTGATGTTTCGATTATCGCGCAGCGGTTCGTATAATAACGGTGCGTGATATTAATATCGCATTTAACGGTTGAACGGTTTGTGATATTAATAGCAGAGATGGTTTGAAATACGAAGCGTCTGCGTTAATGCTTAAATATGCGCGCCCTAATCCTGCTCGATCTTCTACACACTATGCTCTCCCTGATCATAATAGCAGAGATGGTTTGAAATACGAAGCGTCTGCATGCGTTCATGCTTATATATGCGCGCCCTAATCCTTCTACACACTATGCTCTCCCTGATCATCTTCTTCATCACCAGATTTCTCAATAATGACTTCTAAAATTCTTTTGATCTCCTTCCTCTCATCTATCCATCATGAGTTGTTCGGACGTAACCTTACACAGGCGGCCAAAAATTTACGTCTGGAGCAGCTCCTCCGCTCACGCCCTGCTCTCCTTCCTCGACTCGCTTCCATCCGTCAGCTGGACCTCATCATCCGCTGTCGACGGAGGTGTCTCATTGCCACTCAGGATAGGGAAACCGCTCTCAGCCTCGTTCTTCTCTACAATGTGCGCAAGGCGGAGGAAGATCTTGCGGCATTGCAGACACACTTGGATAAACTTTCCGATCAAGCAGATTGGGCCGATGATGCGGAAGCGCATCTTGACATCCTGTTTCAGATTATGGAACATGCTAATGATCATTTGCCCATGCTTGAGGAGGAAGTCGAGAAGGCAAGGGCAATCTTGACGGCATTCGAGAACACAGCGGCTGATCCTCCAACTCCAGAAGTCGACGAAGAAGCATATGAAGCCGTAAGATTCAAATCTGGGAATGTCTTTTTTTGCACTTTTGTAATAAAATTACCTTGAATTTGACTCTCGTCTCTATAGATTCTGTAGTTTAAACGATACCACAGACGGTTCGTATTACTAACCGTCTGTGAACTTTCACAGACGGTTAGTAATACAAACCGTCTGTGATGTCTAAAATTATCACGGACGGTTTCAATTAATAACCGTCTGTGATATTTTCACAGATGGTTATTAACAAAAACCGTCTGTGATAATTTTAGACATCACAGACGGTTCGTGTTAATAACCGTCTGTGAACTTTCACAGACGGTTAATAAAATAAACCGTCTGTGATGTCTTATTTATCACAGACCGTTCGTGTTAATAACCGTCTATGAAAATATCACCGACGGTTGCCAGTATAAACCGTCTGTGACAGTTTAATCACAGACGGTTCCATATGAACCGTCTGTGATGTAGCCGTCCAGTATAGCCTCTTCTGTAGTAGTGTGTGTTCCTGCTTTCCCATAGCTCCAACTACAATAGCAATCAAAGGGAAAGCGCTAGAAGGGTGAAGGATGACTTATGACATGGAAGCCAAGGGGTGGAGCTCATCTGGGACACCAGAACACAGTGGCTGTGGTGGTCGACTCACCGAGCTTAGAGAAGACGACTTAAGCTCGGCTTCACAAGGAACCAACTACAACATCAACGAAGAGAAAAGCATGAGGGAGGTGCAAGACAAACATTCACAAGGATATAAAGGGAAGAGAAGCTCACCAGTGGCAATGGTGGCTTGGAGCGGGCTCACCAGCGTCGAGGACGATGCGCACATTCCCGCTGAACCAGAGAGCAAGGAGCTTGGGTTTTCATGAAAATGGAAATGAGCTGGGAAGACAATGACACTATTGGATGACTTAAGTACTGAGGAGAAAGGTGCAATAAGAATGGCGAGAAAAAGGCAGCCGTGGTGAGAACTCGAGGCGCACGCTCTCTGTCTGTCTCCACCCAAACAAACAAGAGGAGGAGATAAAGCTGCTTGATGGCGCTATGATGATGGGGCCAGTTGAGGCAAGGTGAAGATGACGGCTATGCTAAGCATTCAAACTATGGGTGGACTAGTCTAAATCAGTGGGTAAGTGTGGTGTACTGCATTAGCTGCGGACAATGAGCAACAAACATGTGTGACGACGAATCGATAGCGGCAAGGTGGGCAATGGCAACTATAACATGGGCCATGAGGGTCCACTAGAAAGCAGACTGACAAGAGAAGGCAAGCGTAGTGTGTCTTCATGCGAGTGAGAGTGCGCAGCCATGGTGGCGAAGGAGGGGGCTGGGGTGGAAGACGACCTCTAACAGGTGGGGCCAGCGCGTCAGCGAGAGAAGGAGCCGAGGCGATGGGCACAGAGGCGAGTCAAGCTAGGCTAGTTTGACATTGGGCATAGGCGACAGGGAATGTGTCGAGGCTACTGTTTCAGCCCAAAAAGTTTTTCAGAATTTAGATTGTTTTCTAATTTAATTAATCCAGAAATCAAGTTTCAATTTTTAAAATTAGTAAATCAACTCCAAAAATTATGAACATTTTTTCAATGTTCCTTAAACCACCTAGTATTTAGCAGAATTATTTTCAAGATTTTTCCAGCTTTTAATTTTTCTTAAAAATTCAAAAACTACTGCATTTAATAGAAAACTATTTTTAATAAATAGCAAAAATGTAGAAAATCTCAGAAATGTATTTATTAATACTTTAAACATGATTAACTAGAAATAACAATTTTGGGCCTGTTACAGAATGCATTCCATAGAATTTGACAACTCCATTCTTATGTTCCAAACAACCTTTATAGGAAAAATCCTAAGAATTCAAATCCTTCAATCCATGGAAGTCAGCACCCACAAATTATTCTAGGTAATTGAGTTCAAGTTACTACCGTGAAAATTTATAACTGCATTCTGTGCATTGACTCATGCGAAACATTAGTACTACGGAAACATGAAATGCTTCATAGCCTTCAAAAGAAGACCCTGATGCTTAATTCGTCGTGTACGGACAAGATTGCAAAGACGAAGACGATGTAGGCTGGGACCGTAGTCGCTTGCGTATGGCGGTGACAATGGATATCTTTTTTTCTTTTGCTTATCTATCTTCGTATCTCTTTTTGTGTCCGATGTGTGAACTATGATGAACAATTGGTCTGATTGGCTTGTATTAATGTAAGAAAAATGACTGTCTGGCTTATTAATGAGTTGTGTGTGACAGTGTGAGCATCTATGATGTATGTGTCAGCAATGTATATGTGTGCATTATTTATTGATCCAAGGAAAAGCACAGTGGAACTCAGCAGGTTCTGAATGCAAATTCGGGTCCTAACAAATTTATAGTTCCATCAGTGTTTCTCAGAATAGACAGTATCCTATATTATCGCTGAAAAAATCAAGAAGATGTGCCTCTGCCCATGATCGAAAATGACTATGTATGCATAATGCTATAAAATATTTATGATATTGTCTATTTGTCGTGCAAAAATATATATTCATGTTATTGTTTTTATAATTTGGTTATTGTTTTTATCTGAACTAGTTCCATCATTATTTTTATATACTTAATATTTTTACAGTATATTTGAAATTACTAAATTTTTTTAGTTCCTTACCATGCAAGTTCCGATCATCAATACCACTTTTTACTTATTTTATAAAGAACTAGCTGATTGGCCAGCACAATTGTGCAATATGGTGTGGAAGTGTGGTATAGTATAGTGTATAAAATTTTATTTGAGGATTCCAAATTTTGGGGCTCCTTTTTCGCAATCAAAATACATTTTTGGGTATTTTATTTGATATTTAACTAACACAATATATTTTTAAGATATCTCCCCCCACGTGAAATTAGGGTCCCTGAATTTATGGGCTAGATGTTTTTCTTTTTTATAAGAATAATTTCAATTATTATATCTCTAAGCCAACTATCAACGAAATAATAGTAGTATACAAGCTTGATAAAACATAATTGGATATTTTAGGAGCTTAAAGTACATTTTTACCATTTATTCTTGTTGATCTGTATGTAGTTTCAATACAAGACATGCTTTTTATGGATAATGAACTATAAATCCCTGACCAGTTTGCATAAACCGTCAGCAATTACCTTGTGAGCAACAGTTTCACATAACACCGACCACTTTTGTGAGTAGTCTAGGTCATTTTGGTGTTGGCATGCAGCCAATGGGTTTTAATTAAGTTTTCCATAGTCTAGGTTGGGTTCGTCAAGTTCTGTGAAACTCTGTTCCACCTCCATTACATCTTTTTAGACGTGTCCACCTCCGTTACTACCTGGCAATCAAAGAGCACCCTGAGACGTTGGATAAATCTGGGTAAAACAGACACGATATGAGCCATTGAAGGGTTTCACAAGAGTTCTTTAATTATTTTTCAGGGAATCGTATGCCCGTCGCTAAATATAAAAACTATGGGCCATTGGTTAATTTGCCGTCCTACCAAATCTGACAAGCAATGAGGGAGGGGAAACTGTCGGTCAATAGAATTACCAACGGTTTTTTACTGTCGTCAAAACATGCATATCTTGTTTTACACGTACTGGCATGGATGTATAAAGTTAATTAAGTGCCTCTGCATTTTTTGCAAATTCTGTTTTGACATGCTGCCAACTTTAAAAAGTGATGAGTATGGCTTAGTAGACCTCCAAAAATTAATCATTTCTTAATGCGTCCAGGAAAGCATAGTTTGGCACTAATAGCTGCAACTCCCAGAGGAAGCTGCAGCTTTCTTTTTCAAAACGGCAACTCAAATTTGTCCTTGAGATCTCTGTTTCACAAAACTCCAATAGCTTAATTAGTAATTAGCACTCAGCCTTTGGCTCCTTTAATTACTCCAAATGTTGGGTTGCTTTTTCATCAAATGCTTAACTAAATATTCAGGATATCTTTTTAACTATTGTCTCACTAACTCTCTTTTTCCTTCCTAAAGAAAAGCTCTCTTTTTCCTCGATAAAGCAGCCGAGCCATCCATACTAAATTTATTGTCTTGCACGAATGGATTGCTTAAAAGTTTGAATAAACTATGTAAAGAATAATCTACGTACGGTGTGTTAGTGATATGTTCTAGAGACAATCATGAAGGTGATTATATCACTTCTATGTTTATGATCTTTTGAATAATATATTATTTTATCTCTTCAATAAATATTTTTTATATTGATCAATAAGTATGTGACTTGTTCATAGAACTCTTTGTTCATATTTTTTATGTTATTCTAAATTATCCCTGATATTATATCATTATATGGGATAATTATGATTTACAGATCAGAACATATATTGATAGATGATCATATTTTACGGATAATAGATATGGGAACAGGTTAGAGAACATGATGTTGGATTGACCCAACATGAGATGCTGTGAGAATTGTTATATTTTTAAGTTTTATTAGTTAGTCTCATACATAGTGTACGTAGGATTCCTAGACCTGAGATCGTCATTATTTTCGACATGTGTAATAGTTTATTTAGATGTTACCAAACACTACTCTACGACTAGGTGGTTATAAGGTATCTTTCAGGTTTACTATACAACATGTGGAGAAAAATGAGCAATCAAGATGGAATTTGCCCCTCCTTTATAAGAGGAGAGATATCTCTAGACCCCTCGATGCGGTTGGATTAAAGAAGTGCATGACCATGCCGAATGTGGTTGAGGAGTCAATCACAAGTGAGTAATCCACTATATAGGTTTGTCCGATATGATCTTTATGTATGTTTGGGAGTTATTATGTCATGTTAGAGATCAGTATTGACTTATAGATCGAAAAGGAGTTTTCGGCCTGTAGCTAAACATATATGAACCTAGAGAGTCATACACTTAATAGGCTAGAACGATAAGGATCTGAATAATAATCTCTGACTCTACTTGTATTGGATAAAGATCTAGTCTAAAGCTTCTTCAAGTTGAATACGATATCTGATCACACTGCTACAGACAGCCCTATCACGAGCGGTTCGAACCGTCATCACGACAGTTCTCGAACCGCCGTGTTTAGGTGTCGATGATAGTTGGTGGTTATCACGCACGGTTCCCGAGCCGCCGTGATAAAACATTACTGACGGTCTTGATTACTAATCGTTGCGCGATAGGCGAGTATCACGACGGTTTTTATAAACAACCGTCGGTGATACTCGCCTATCACGACGGTTAGTAATCAAGACCGTCGCGATATACGAGAATATCACGACGGTTTGTACAAACCGTGCGTGATATTCTCGTATATCACGATAGATCTTGATTACTAACGTGCAGGATAGGCGAGTATCACCGACGGTTGTTTATAAAAACCGCTCAGGATACTCGCCTATCACGCACGGTTAGTAATCAAGACCGTCAGGATATACACAATATCACGCACGGTTTGTAATACAAACCGCCTCGTGATATTATATATCATGACGATCGATAGTAAAGCCGTCGTGATAGCGGTCACACCACATACGGTACTCTTTGAAACCGTCGTGATATGGTATCACGATTTGTTTTAACAATGAACCGTCTGTGATACCAAGTGCATCATCCATTTTATATGCTTTGTTTCTTGGCTAGCCTCAGATATGCTAGCCATGCCCTCTCAAAGCAAGCCGATTACGTATACATGACGGATATAAGTTAATTGCAACTCATTACTAATTACAACAAAATTCGATACACAGATGAATGTAACAATATCACATATATAGAATGAAAATTGTTACACAAAATCTGACAAATGTATTCAATTGAAGGAATTGTTTGATTTGTACAGTTGAATCCAATGTTTCAACATCTAATTATCATCATCGCCGGCGTGGAACTCTCCCCTCTTATTTATGACCTCTGCTATCAAGAATTGGGAGATGATTGCACGAATATCGACGAGATTGTCAAGATCATATGCACTTCCGTCGAAGTTCACCATTGTCGCTAGGAGCAATGTTAAGTCATTAATTAGCATGTGTGTGTAATATAATCAGAAAATAATAATTATTGGAAGGACCTGACAAACCTCTGGATCATTGATCTTAGTACCCATGATTTCCATCATATGGCGGCAAACGTAGAATCCACATACGTTGCCCTGTAGCTGCTGGTGGCACTGCAAAAATAGAATTACATACATCGGTATTGTCAATTCTAGAGGCATTATTACAAAGTATGATATAGGATTATTGTGTTGTAGCGGGTACCGGAAATCGCGTGTTGTGTCGTAGCGTGTCACTGGATTTGTCGTGTGTTCCTCCTTGGGCAACATATTCGGCAAACGCCCTACGTGATTCAAAAAACTTAGCCTCGGCCGTGGCAAACAAAAGAAATATTACAATAGAGTTATGTATGGAGGAAATGAGTTTACTCATTAAGTTTCTTGCACACGACTGAAGTCGTGGTTGCTCCTAAGGAGGGAATCAAGGTATATTACCTTGCTCCACTTTGGTACAATCACAATCAAAATCCAGTGATTCCTAGTCATATGTGTCGCCACAGTGATTAATCCTAAGTTCATGCTGCATGTAAAGTACAAATGAAACATATGTGTGGCAACTAGTGAAGCACTTACCCTTGGTTGAAGGGTACCATGACGTACTCCTTGTCGATGTGAGCAATCAATCCCCTCGTTATGTAACATTCCACGAAGGATGCATCTGCGTTGATAGATTGCTCGGAGACCAAGTGAGGGTCGAGAAACCCACCGTCGTCGCGATTTCGGGCTTGTTGGATCATGTATCTATACATAAAGAAAGAGTAATGACATTTATCTCGTATAACGTGAATGTAGAACTTCATTGTGCAAGACACTTACGATGTCCAAAGATCATAGAAGTGAGGCGTCGAGTTCGTCGAGATTGAATAGTAAGAATAAATCTTGAATGACACGACGATGTAGCCCAAGTCATGGAGGAAATGCGTCTCGTTATATTTCACGGTGAATGCACTCTGCGGTTTGGCTTCATGTTGGACTTCTCCATGTACTGCATGCAATGTATTGCAAATCATACCAAGTTGGCGTAATTGTGAATCGGGCACCAACGACACTCCTAGAATAAACTTCCATGGCACGGGACCCGGCTTAATTTTCTTCGCACAAGCCTTGGAGGCCTTGGAGCCTCGCTTATGATATGTTCTCGGTGGCGTCTCAGCGGGAGCCGATGCAACAGACTTTACTGGATTTGGAGGTGGAGGTGGAGCCACCGGAGCCAATGTGCCAGGTCCAGGGCGACGTCCCTCTTGGGCCACTGGATGTGAAGATTGTGGCATGGACATGTCGAGGACGATGTCCCTCTTGGGCCACTGAATGAATGTGTGGACGGCATTCCCTAATGTCTTAATCTCTTCGTTTGGGGGCTTCTCAAGAGGGACGGACTTAAAAATATCATTAATCATGTCCACTTGGACCTTTATGAAACCGGTGTGTACTTGTACACCGTGCACCAGCGTCCCCGGCAGCAATGGATACACCATGCCGCGCCAGCGTCAACGGAATAGAGCCAACAAGCCCGACTCGAGGCTGCAAGGGATGGGCTCCTACATAACGATACAAGAGCCGAGTTAAGGCGCCCACGAGAGAGATCTATGTACCATTCTAAAGAGGTACATTACCGAATGTCATCAATACGTAAGTGGTCGCCGCTATGTTTAGAAATTGGTGTGGGCGCGCAGCTCATCGCGACGTTGAGGGGACTGGGTACCGCAGACTAGGAGTGGGTTGCGAATGGTCGCGACTTGTCTCGCTTCTTCCCGCAACGAATCTATCTCTCCTCGAAGTGAGGCGATCGCTCTTGAAGTGAGGCGGATAGTTGTTCCACAAGTTGAGCACGAAGCTCTGCTTTATTTGTTCGCCGCAGTGCGCCTTGGATCTCTTCCTACCCCTATATGTCTCGAGTAACTGGAAATCCTTGCCTCCAAGGTACATAAACCCCATGCCTCGTGTGCGACTGGGTGCTCCTTGTTTCCCAAGGCCTGTGATAGTAAATCTATCTCCCTATATTCTTCAAAGGAGCCGCGAGAAGATTCGGTAGTCAATGATTGCTGCAAGAGGCAATTAATCATGTTATTTTTGAACCCATGAAGTTCAAGAGGTGTTAACAACTATGTTGTTTAACATATTTTACCATGCGTTGGGACACTTCCTCATCTGCGGGGTTTTTGAAAGAGACACCCGAAGATGTGGTTGATGACCTCGCTCTTAACCAGTTTCGAGTGCGCTCGTTTGCGATCCCGGCAAATGGCGGAGAGGCCTCCGATCGGATTGCGACCTCATCCTGCATACTCCATTGCGGGATTTTACCCGCGTACCCAGTAGTGCCGAGTCTGTGAGGGTGCGTGTTTTGTGACTGGAGATCCTTGTGCGCCGCACTTTGTTGTACAAATTCAGGCGTCGTCTTCATCTGCACAAAGGCCTCCCATGTTTCCGGCGACACGAAAGGATACTTCGTGAAGGGCGTGACATCCTCGGCCACGTACTTCGTCACAAGAATGCTCTTAAAATTCTTCCATGCTTTTCCCATCGCGAGGAGCGCTGCGTTGTACGAGTCCTCGTGCTTCTTTGGGAACTCGAAGGAATTTGTAAGTTCCTCCCATAGCTGATTTTTGTGATCCTTTGTCAAATCTTTCCAGCTTGCTATGGTGATGGGGACCCGTTGCCTTCCAATTATCCCGCAGGTAGTCCGAAATGATGACGCTGCTTTCGACGGTTCCAGAGGAGTCCCATTCGGAGAGACCACCGTGATGGTCATTCGGCCCTCCGCCTTTCGATACTCCACGGCCACGCTTACTTTTCGCAATCTTGGGAGCGTGAGACCCGGATGACGCACGACGAAGACCGTGTGGGCGCCATCTATCTTCTAAGAAAAACTAATCGCAGTGAGCTATGGCTGACTTGTCAAAGTTCTATGAATCAAGTGACACAAACCAGCATCAAGTTCATTGAACAAGATACACCGGAGTGTGTCACTTGCTTTATGCTCTTTGACAAAGTTCTAACGATTAACTAATTGCAGTGAGCTATGGGCCTTCTAAATAGACCTTGCAGCTAACAAGTGCAGCATATATTATTGTTACAAGGTTCTATGAAGTGCCTACAGTGAGCTAAACACCTGCAGCATATATTATATGCTACATAAAATACATGTGAAGCATATATCATAAAGCTAACATGTTGAGCATATAACATGTGAAGCATATAACATAAAATTCATATGAAGCATATAACATAAAATTCATGTGAAGCATATAACATAAAATTCATGTGAAGCATATAACATAAAATTCATGTGGAGCATATAACATAAAATTCATGTGAAGCATATAACATGTGAAGCATATAACATAAAATTCATGTGAAGCATATAACATAAAATAAGCGGCGTCGGGAGTGACCGGCGGCGTCGGAGGGAGCGGCGCGGGAAGGAGCGCGGCGTCGGAGGGAGCGGCATCGGGAGGGACCGGCGTCGGGAGGGATCGGCGGCGTCGGGAGGGACCGGCGTCGGGAGGGATCGGCGGCGTCGGGAGGGAGCGGCGTCGGGAGGGAGCGGCGGCGTCGGGAGGGACTAGCGGCGTCGGGAGGGAGCGGCGGCGTCGGGAAGGACCGGCGGCGTCGGGAGGGAGCAAAACCTAGCTAGCAGGGGCGCTGCAGGGTGGAGACAAGAGACTGCGCCAGAGCGGACTCCGCAGACCTAGCTGCGGGTATTTAAAGATGAGCTATCACAGACGGTTCTATCAATATAACCGCCTGTGATATGCACTATCACGACGCATTTGTTCTATCAATATAACCGCTCGTGATATCAATATTATCACAGACGGTTCTATATATATAACCGTCTGTGATATTTATATTATCACAGACGTTATATCTATAGAACCGTCTGTGATGTTTTATCACAGACGGTTTCTTTTGATAAACCGCCTGTGATATTTCACTATAAATACCGGTAGCTAGCTAGGTTCCTATGTCATTTTACAATTACAATGGAACATAGATACATTTATGAAAAACGCAAGCATAACCATAGATATAACTATTTCTTAGTTCCTTAGTCATTTTACAATTACAATGGAACATACATACATTTATGAAAAACACAAGCATAACCAATATCATTTATTACACTTTGGCTATATCATTTTAAATAAAGCCCTTCACGATGATCGACACGCATATAGCTTGGTTCATCGCCTTGTTCTTCCTCGAGCCTGATGCCTTGTCCGAATGGAGGCAAACCATCAAATTGATTGTACTCTTCCTCATCCACAACATTCTCAACCCTGACAATCCTTCTTTTTCCCTGAAGAACTACATGGCGCTTCTTATTTGCCGGGTCGGTTACATAAAATACTTGAACAACTTGCCTCGCGAGTACGAATGGTTCATCTTTGTATCCTACACATTCGAGGTCCACGGTAGTGACGCCGTACTTGTCAACCTTTACACCCCGTGGAAGTTGGACCCAACGGCACCGAAATAGAGGAATTTTGAAAATTACGTAGTCAAGCTCCCAAATCTCCTCTACAAGCCCGTAGTACGAGCTTGGGCCAGCGGTACTGCCGTGCGCATCATAGGCATCTATGCGGACACCTGAGTTCTGCACTGTGCTCTTTCTATCTTGATCTGTTGTATAAAATGTGTAGCCATTAATGTCGTATGCTTGCCATGTCACAATTGTAAATTTTGGCCCTTTTGCCAACCATTGTAGTGTTTCACTTGACGACCTCCTAGTCAATTGCGCCTTGAACCATTCGTTGAACTGACGGTTGTGTTGTCTCGTGGTCCAAACTTCTGACTGGCCTGCATTCTCCTGACGTAGCATGTCGTTGTGCTCTTCAATATATGGGGTCACTTCAGTCATGTGTTGTAAAATCATGAAATGGGCTTGAGTATACGTATTTTTCTCTACGTGCATGACATCGATGCAATTGCCCGGGAACAAAGGTTTCTCCGAGTCCTCCATCAAGCCCTCGAATTTACCAAACTCTCTCTCACTATAGTTCCCTTCTGTATCACGTAACATCTGATCCAGATTATCATCCTGTGACCTATCCTCATGATCCAGATTGTCATCCTGCGACCTATCCTCATGATCCAGATTGTCATCCTGCGACCTTTTCTCATGATCGAAAGAACAGTCCACAACTGGCATATCGTTGCCTCCCTCGACTATGTCATAACTACCTTCTTGTGTACTCTTCTCTTCACCGTGACTGGTCCAACATTTGTACCCTTTTCTGAAACCCCTTCGAATCAAGTGAGCTTCAATCTGCGCTGAGTTGCTAAACATCTTGAGATTATCACAATCAATACATGGGCAATACATATATTTCATCCCCTTCTTCAACATATCCAGCTCGGCCGCCCTTCTAAAGGCAGACACGCCAGTAATTAATGTACTCTTCACTCACACGGTTCTCAATATACATCCAGCTTCGGTCCATCTACGCTACACAAGTGAAAAATGGGTGTCAAAAATGATTATTACCTCTACTACTAACCTCTGATCAGATCACTAAGAATGTTAAGTAATTGAATACTAATCTCTGATCAGATCACTAAGAATGTTAAGTAATTGAGTATGCTAACCTCTGATCAGATCAATAAGAAGACGGGATATTTTTTCACCCCCAACTCCCTAAAGCCGGCCGCCTTGCTCCACCGATGCAGCGCAATGAAGACAGATCGGTGTCGACATCCTTCAAGCAAGTACGCCAAGTAATTAATACTACGCAGAATATCACAGACGGTTCCAACTACAAACGGTGCGTGCGATTTCGCCTATCATAGACGGTTCGCATCAATAACCGTCTGTGATAGTCTCATTATCACAGACGGTTCGTAACACGAACCGTCTGTGATGTACATAATATCACAGACGGTTCTAAATATCAACCGTCTGTGATTTATGCGTATCACAGACGGTTCGTGTATAGAACCGCTCGCGATAGTCCTTCGCGAGCGGTTTACATTACAAACCGCTCGTGATAGTTACACGAGGATGAATCGTTGTCGTCGATGACGCCAACTCGAAGCATATATAGCATAGCATTGAGGCACATCAGAGGCTCTTCTTTGTGTCTTGAGGAATGCCAGAGCTGGTCTTGGATGTGGCCGCCACATCGAAGACCGATGTGCTACCACATCTCAAGACCAGCTCTTGGCATTCTTCAAGACACACCAGCAGGCCTCGGATGTGCCTCGAATGTTGTGCTATATATGCTTCGAGTTGGCAGTCATGCCCTGACGAAACAGTTCATCTTTCCCGACAAAATTCAAGGCAATTTTATTACAATAGTGCAAAGAAAAGACATTTCAAGATTCTTGGTTGAGCTGGTCGAGGAACATGCAAATACAGAGGCAAGCACAAAAACTCAACAACACATTCAGATCGATCTATTACAGGATAACAAGCTAACAAACCCTTTGTGACACGACGGTTCACACTAAACAAGACACACTTACGGCAAGAGTGTGTTGTTTAGTATGAACCGGACGTGCCGCGATGGAGGTGCTAGCTCACAGCGGAGGGGAGATGCATGCAGGAAGCTAGCTAGTGGATGAACTCACGCGTGACTAGTACGGGTGGAAAGGTTGATGGGGAGTTATTAATAAGGGCCTGGCCGTAGGAGGAACTGGTGCCAGCCATTCGATGTGGAGAGAATAGACGGGTGAGATCGAAATCCTGTGTATACGCCAATTATTGGTGACATGTGATTATTACACACCAATTATCAGTGACATGGGATTATTACAGACGGTTCTTAATAGGAACCGTCTGTGTTATCTCTTTTCACAGACGGTTCTTAACAGGACCCGTCTGTGTTATCTCGATTGGTATAGACGGTTCGTATTAAGAACCGTCTGTGAAAGTTAATATCACAGACGGTTGCCAGTAAAACCGTCTGTCATAACGCTTCGCGCGTGTTTCTATTGCCAGAACGCTTCGCGCGTGTTTCGATTGCCAGAACGCTTCGTGTTTCGATTGCCAGAACGCTTCGGGTTTCGATCGTCTAATTAACGTCTCTCGATCGTTATACGAAGCATCTATATCATTAATGTTTGGGTATACGAACCGTCTGTGCTAAAGGTTAAATATGCGCGCCTAATCCAGGTCTCTTCTACGCACGCACAATATGGCGCCTTCTACTATTCTTGTGATCATCTCCTTCCTCTCATCTGCTCATCACGAATTGTTCGGCGGAACCTTACACAGCGGCCAGCAATTTGCATCTGGAGCAGCTTCTCCGCACCCGCCCCGCTCTCCTTCCCGACTTTCTTGCATCCGTCGGCTTGACTGATCCTCCGCCGCCGACGGAGGCGTCTCGTACCGCTCAAGAAAGGGAAACAGCTCACCCGGTTCTTCTCCACAATGTGCACAATGCGGAAGAAGCTCTACTCGCATTGCACCATCGATGGATAGCCTTGCCGCTCATGCGAAAACGGCAGATTGTGAGGAATGTTTTAATGCTATCACATGCGACATGATGGATGTCGCTGATCATTTGCCCAGCTGCACGAGGAAGTGCAGAGGACAAGGGCAATCTTAACAATGTTCGAGAATTCAGCGGCTGATCCTCCAAGTCCCAAAGTCGAAGAAGAAGCGTCTGAAGCCCAAAAGATTACAACTGGGAACTCTTTACCTGTGCGACTTATGTAATGAATTTCCCTCTAATTGAAATTAATAAATTTGCCTTTAATTTGTGACCTCTTGTCTCGGTAGTTCGTAGTTAAGTTATTAGAAGCAATGTGTACTTATATATTAACCTCGATCTAGAATTAATATGACAGACAAAGGGACATCACAATAGGTTCTTGTGAAAAACCGTCAGGAACATTCCTGACGGTTCTTAACAACAACCGGCTGTGATAGTCGACACAACACGCACGGTTTTAATACAAAACCGTCGTGATAATCCCAAATTATCACGCAGCGGTTTTAATAAAAACCGCTCAGTGATAGTCGATATCACGCATGGTTCAGCAAGAAGAACCGCCTCGTGATACTCCTTTTTCCCGCCACAAATACCACGACGGCCTTCAAATTAAAACCGTCTGTAATAGTTTACATTACAGACGGTTTCACAAAACCGTCTGTGATTTGCCGTCTACTATTAGCCTTTCTGTAGTAGTGTCATAACTGATTAGGATTCGATTAGAGGCTATATAAAAAGAGGTGCGAGGATGCGGGAGGCATCCCGAAGTACACCCATCGAAACTCTAGCCGTCACTTCTCATAACCCCTATCGTGCATGCTAGTTCTAGCACGCCGACACACGGTGTTCATCCCTAGACATGTAGACCTTGGTAGAGGCGCTGCTTCGACTGCGGCGCTGATCAGAATGATCGCGAGGAGGAGATGGTTGGCCAGAAAATGATAGACTATTTCTACTATACCGACGCACTGTTTATTGAATCGATTGCTTCAACTCTACTTCCGCTGTACTACACGTCTAATGGTAACGATTTATAATCTCTTACTCATATGACTTTATGATTTACACGATAAAAAATTTTAATCTGCGCTAGTATAACTTACACAGTGCATAATGCTTCACTTTAACCAATTTGTCCGTAAACATAACAGTTCTAGCGTACAAACACCAACTTTGGGACTGTTATCACTAATCACAATATTGTTGCGATCAAGGTTATCAAAACCGGTTTTGAATTTTTACCGGGGTCTAGTAGGACCAGTAGTATCAATTTTTGAAAAATTTCAGTAGTTTCAGGCCAAAATTTTCAAATAAAATTTTAAATTTCAAATAAAAATAAAAATCAGCCAAAATCGATATAAATTGAAGTAAATCATATGGACTCAGAGTAAACCGAAGTATTTAAGACCGATTTATACTTCAACTGGAGTGGCTGGTAGGACCGATTTTTATAACCTGGTTGTGATGTAAAACCCAGGGTAGAAACAAGAGATTACGATAATGAGACGTGTAGGACTCGCCTTGAAAAATATCCCTTTATGTGTCCAACCAAATATAACCCATGTCTTCATTGATCCCAGGGACATTTGTATTGTTTGTTGGTTTGATTGTCAGTTGAAATTTTGACGTGGAAAGCATACACAGACAGATTAAGCAGATGCAGAAAAGCCACTAGTATGATTACTTCTCCTATGTTGCTCATAAACAGCTAAAAATTATCTGCCCGTCCGTTTCTTCGGTCTCTAGATATATAACCTCCCATATATATAGTTATTTATACTCTATATATATATATATATATATATATATATATATATATATATATATATATATATATATATATATATATATATATATATATATATATATATATATATATATATATATATATATATATATATATATATATATATATATACGAGTGTTTCATGCACCATGGTGCCTAGGCACCAATATCAATATCCGTTGATTTGCTTCGAGATTTCACAACGTTTGATGTGGGTATCTTCATATACCCATAAAAAAGTATATTTGAGATGTCAAACTCCGAAAAAATTTAAATTCAACTTCAGTCATATTCTAGATCAGAGGTTAATATATAAGTACACATTGCTTCTAATAACTTAACTACAGAACTACTGAGACAAGAGATCACAAATTAAAGGCAAATTTATTAATTTCAATTAGAGGCAAATTTATTATAAAAGTCGCATGCAGTCAGAGTTTCCCAGTTGTATTCTTTTGGGCTTCGTAAGCTTCTTCTTCAACTTGGGGACTTGGAGGATCAGCCGCTAAATTCTCGAACGCCGTTAAGATTGCCCTTGTCCTTAGCACTTCCTCGTGCAGCCTGGGCAAATGATCAGCAGCATCCATAATGTCGTGAGGATAGCATGAAAAGATTCCTCGAGAATCATCGTTTCGCTTGATCGGCAAGGCTATCCATCGATCTCGCAATGCGTGTAGAGATTCTTCCGCATTGCGCACATTGTGGAGAAGAACCAGGGTGAGGGTCGTTTCCCTTTCTTGAGCGGCAGCGAGACGCCTCCGTCGACGGTGGAGGATCAGGTCAAGCTGATGGATGCAAGAAAGTCGGGGAAGGAGAGCAGGGCGGGTGCGGAGAAGCCGCTCGGATGCAAATTGCTGGCGCTGTGTAAGGTTCCGCCGAACAATTCGTGATGAGCAGATGAGAGGAAGGAGATGATCACAAGAACAGTAGTAGAAGCCATGTTGTATATTGTATATTGTAATATTGTACGTACGTAGAAGAGACCTGGATTAGGAGCGCATATTTAACATTTAGCACAAACGGTTCGTATACCCAAACATTAATGATATAGACGCCGTATAACGATCGAGAGCGTTAATTAGACGATCGAAACACGGCGCTCGCATCAAACACGCGCGGCGCTTCGTATGAAGCTTATGACAGACGGTTTTTCATTAAAAACCGCCTGTGATAATATTTATCACAGACGGTTTTTAATTAAAAACCGTCTGTGATAACTAGGGCATTTATTGCGCTGCTCAGACCTCATCTGTCTTCATTTCGATCCAGATCGCTACGCACTTTTTCACTCGGGAGGAAGCTAGGCGATTTGGGCGCTTAATTTGGTGGGAAGAGGCGAGATTGAGCTTTGAATTAAGATTCAGACTTTCCTGGTTGCTGTAGAGATATGGTTAGTAATGAAAATTATTTTTTCTTTAATTGCATTACAATTTAGTTCTAAGTAATCCATGAGTGGTTATTGAAGATGGTTATTTTGCAAAATTGTTGGTTATATAATAGATGTTGTGTTTGTAATATGAATTGAGTGGCAAAGTAAGTCTCAATATAATAAATGTGGCCGGTATATATGTAGTTATATATAATTAGTTAATCTAGATTTTAATACTAAGTTGTTACATATGTACGTAACGTAGGACCGAAGCTGGATGTATGCCGCGAGCCGTGTGAGTGAAGAGTACATTAATGGCGTTTACGCTTTTATAAGAGCCGCGAGGAGGATATGTTGAATAAGGGGTGGAATATATGTGCTGTCCATGCATCGATCATGAGAATTTGAAGATGTTTAAGAACCGAGGCAAATTGAAGCGCACTTGATTCGGAGGGGTTTCAAAAGGATTATACGTGTTGGACCAGTCATGGCGAAGTGAATGATCATATGCCGCCGGATGACATCGCGGTGAAGTGAATGATATGCCCCGGATGACATCGCTCAGAAGTGAGCGACATGCCGCCGGTGATGTCGATTGTGGCTCGGATTCGGATAGGTTGCACGATGATAATCTGGATCGGATGCTTTGCGATGTAGAAGAGAACTATGATGAGAGAGAGTATGTTAAATTCCGTGGCTTGATGGAGGACTCAGAGAAACCTTTGTACACGGGCTGCAAGTACAGGAGGTTGTCGGCCGTGCTTGAACTGTTGAAATTGAAGGCAAGCAACGGTTGGTCCGACAAGAGTTTCACGGCGCTGCTAGGTCTTTTAGCGGACATGCTTTCGGAGGGAAATGAGTTGCCTAAAACCACGTATAAAGCTAAGAAGGTTCTTTGTCCGTTGGGAATGGAAGTAGAAAGAATACATGCATGCCCGAACGACTGTATCCTCTACCGTAAAGGGTATGCAAACATGCATGTATGTCCGTGTGCAACGCATCCCGATACAAACGTAACAATCAATCGATGATGGCGAGGAACAGAGGCGAAGAAAGGACCTCCTGCTAAGGTGGCATGGTATTTTCCTATAATTCCTGTTTGAAAATGTTTTTGCAAATCCAAAGGAGGCAAAATCTGCTGCGTTGGCACTCGGAGGAGCGCAAGAAGGATGGAATGATAAGACACCTTGCTGATTCCGCGCGGTGGAGAAACATCGATAGGAGGTTTGCGAGTTCGGTTCGAACAAAGGAATATAAGGTTTGGGTGAGTGCGATGGAATGAATCCTTTCAGAGCATGAGCAAAGACATAGCACATGGCCCGTGACTCTGCATCTATAACCTTCCTCCTTGGTTGTCTATGAAGCGAAAGTACATTTTGTCGTCGATACTTATCCAAGGGCCAAAACAACACGGGAATGATATCGATGTGTTCCTAGCACCGTTGGTGGAAGATCTAAAAGTCTTGTGGAACGAAGGGTGCAGGTATGGGATGCATACAAACGAGAGAACTTCACTTCGCGCTCCTTATTGTTCTGCACCATAAATGATTATCCTGCCCTTGGTAACCTATCGGGCCATAGTACAAAAGGTGCCAAAGCTTGTACTCACTGTTTAGATGGTACCGAGAGTGTGTGGCTGAGACACTCACGCAAAACCGTCTACATGCGTCACCGCCGGTTCCTTCGGAGGGCTCACCCATACCGCAAGATGAAGAAACAATTTGACGGAGAGAAGGAAGACGGTTCAGCTCCAAGGCATTTAAGGGGACACGAGGTTTATGATACGGTTAAGGATTTAGATGTTGTCCTCGGAAAGGGACGTAAATTGAGGGCTCATGAGAAGAACACCTGGAAGAAGAGATCAATATTTTGGGACTTACCTTATTGGGAGTACCTAGATGTACGGCACTGCATCGACGTCATGCACGTAGAAAAGAATGTGTGCGACAGCTTGATTGGTCTCTTACTGAACATCCGTGATAAAACAAAGGACGGTGTCAACGCACGGCTTGACTTGGCTGACATGGACATCAGGCCGGAGTTAGCACCGACAAGCACTGATAATGGACGAACGTACCTTCCCCCTGCGTGTTACACTCTGTCCAAGGCTGAGAAAACAGAACTGTGCCAGTGCTTGCATGGTGTCAAAGTTCCGTCTGGTTACTCCGGCAACGTGAAGAAACTTATTTCGATGCAAGATTTGAAGTTAAATGGCATGAAGTCTCATGATTGTCATGTGCTGATGACACAGATGCTCCCTATTGCAATTAAAAATATTTTGCCGATCAAAGTACGAGAGACAATCATGAGGCTATGTTATTTCTTTAACACAATTGCTCAGAAGGTCATCGATCCCGAAGGACTAGATGCTCTGCAGGACGAGGTGGTGATGACTCTATGTCACCTTGAAATGTATTTCCCTCCTTCGTTTTTCGATATCATGGTCCATCTCATTGTTCACGTTGTGTGGGAGATAAAAATGTGCGGGCCCGTATTCCTCGTAGCATGTACCCATTTGAGAGGTTCATGGAATTCTCAAGTCCTACGTGCGGAATCGTTCTCGGCGGAGGGCAGCATCGTCGAAGGTTATGCAAGCGAAGAGGTCATTGAGTTTTGTGTCGATTATATAGCTCGATTCAACCGATAGGTGTCCTCAATCTCGTCATGAGGGAGGTGAAGGGTCTCGGAACTATCGGAAGGAAAGCAATCACTCCAGATATGGACACGTATACTCAAGCCCATTTCACGGTGTTGCAACACATGATGAAGTGGCGCCTTATGTGGACCAAAGACAAGGATGTGCTTCGCAATGAATCCGGGCGGCCGGATGTTTGGATCATGAGGCAACACAACCGCTCGGTTCAACCAATGGTTGAAGGAGCAAATCGCTAGGAGCTCGCCGAGTGAGACGCCGACATGGTTGGCAAAAGGGCCGACATTTACAGTTGTGACATGGCAAGGATATGACATCAATGGGTACACATTCTATACACGCCTCGGGATGTCAAGAGCACTAACGAAAGCGGTGTCCGCATAGATGCATTCAGACCGATGGGTCGAGAAACTCGTACTATGGCTTCATAGAAGAGATTTGGGAGCTCGACTATGTGGTTTTCAAGATCCCCTTATTTCGCCGCCGTTGGGTGCATCTCCCACAGTGAAGGTTGACAAGCACGGTGTCACGACCGTGGACCTCCAACGTGTCGGGTACAAAGACGAACCATTCGTACTCGCCAATCAAGTTGTTCAAGTTTTCTATGTAACCGACCCGGCAAATAAGAAACGCCATGTAGTTCTTCATGGAAAAAGGAGAATTGTCGGAGTGGAGAATGTAGTGGACGAGGAGGAATACAATCAATTTGACGAGTTACCTCCTTTTGGAAATGGCATAAGGTCGACGATGAACAACGTGATTTAAACCATTTCACGCGCATTGATCATGATGAAGGGCTAATTTTTAAAGGAAATAAGCAAGTACAATAAGAATGTATATGTGAAAATGTGCGACAATTTTGAGATGTATATGTGAAAATGTGTGATGTAGACAATTTTGAGATGTATATGTGAAAATGTGTGATGTAGACAATTTTGAGATGTATATGTGAAAATGTGTGATGTAGACAATTTTGAGATGCATATGTGAAAATGTGTGATGTAGACAATTTTGAGATGTATATGTGAAAATGTGTGATGTAGTCAATTTTGAGATGTATATGTGAAAATGTGTGATGTAGTCAATTTTGAGATGTATATGTGAAAATGTGTGACGTAGTCAATTTTGAGATGTATATGTGAAAATGTGTGATGTATCAATTTTGAGATGTATATGTGAAAATGTATATGTGTGATGTATTTGAGACCTTGTCAAAATGTATCAACTGGTTGGTGTTGTATATGAATGCAGCTGTTTGGTGGTTGATATGAATGCAGCTGTGTAGTTATTGGTGCTGTCTTAATTGCGACAGTCGGCAAAGGCTTATCACAGACGGTTCTAAGTTTAGAACCGGCTGTGATAATCTGCCTACATATATACCCTCTCCCAAGGGTTTTCGTGTGCGCTGTAGTTATTCGATTCGATCTAAATCCCGAGCCCGTCGTCGCCGCCGCCTCCCCGAGCCCTCGCCGGCTGCCTCCCGCAGCCCTCGGCGGCCGCCTCCCCGGACGAAGACGTCGCCGCAGCCTCCTCCTCCTCCGTCGCCGCCTCCCCGAGCCCGTCGCCTCCTCCTCCTCCGTCGCCGCCTCGCCGAGCCCGTCGCCTCCTCGTCCCCCGTCGCCGCCGCCTCCTCCTGCGTTGCCGCCTCCTCCTCCTCCGTCGCCGCCTCGCCGAGCCCGTCGCCTCCTGTTAGTGTTTAGGGTTGATGCTTACTGTTAGTGTTTAGGGTTGATGCCATACTGTTAATGATATGCTATTTGGTACATACTACATTGGTACATTGTTTACTGCAGTTGCTTAGTTTACATTGGTACATATTACATTGATGCTTGATGCTTCATACTGTTATGCTTGATGCTTGATGCTGTTATGCTTTATGCTTGATACATTGGTACATAGTACATATTTAGGGTTGATGCTTACTGTTAGTGTTATGGTTGATGCTTACTGTTAGTGTTTAGGGTTGATGCCATACTGTTAATGATATGCTATTTGGTACATACTACATTGGTACATTGTTTATCGCAGCTTGCTTAGTTTACATTGGTACATATTACATTGATGCTTGATGCTTCGTCTTCGTTATGCTTGATGCTTGATGTTTTATGCTTTATGCTTGATACATTGGTACATAGTACATATTTATGCTTGATACTGCAGTTGATTAGTCTACGTTGGTACATCTTACATTGATGCTTGATGCTTCATATTGTTATGCTTGATGCTTGATGCTGTTATTTGGCATAACCAATCAAGGAAGAGTATATGATTTAGTAGCGGGACGGCCAAGATTAATCTTGTGCAACCCTACAATTTGAGAGCACAAATTAACCAATGAAGGAAGATTATATGATCAAAGCGCATGAAGCAAGTGACACATTCTAGAATTCCCGTTCAATGAACGGGATGCTCTAGTTTGTGTCATTTGCTTCATAGAACTTTGTTTAGGGACTAAGATAGGCACATCACCCCCTCTCTCTGTCCACATCACCTCCTCCCTTCTCCCCCTTCCCTCTACTCCTCTCATCTCTTCGTAACATTGAGCATCATGTTTCACTTTTCTTGCTTCCTCATCTTATCATGTGCAACCCTACAATTTGAGAGCACCAATCAAGGAAGAGTATTGCGAAAGATACATTGACCATTTGGGTGGAAAGAAATACATTGTGTCGTCAGGCTCATGATCGCCAATTGAAGCATAGCATACCATCAGAGGCACATCCGAGGCTCTGCAACAGTCTTGAAGACACAGCAGCGAGCCTCGGATGTGCCTCGCAGCTGTGTCTTGAAGACACAACAACATGCCTCGGATGTGCCTCGGATGCTATGGTATGCTTCGAATTGGCAGTCATGCGCCTGACGAAACAGTTGATCTTTCCACCCAAATGCTCCATGTATCTAGACATCACCCCTACAATTTGAGAGAACACATTAAGCAATCAAGGACCACTCTAGTGTATATGCCACACAGACCTTCAAGGGGCATGAAGCAAGTGACACACTCTAGTGTATCAGGTTCAATGAACCAGATACACTAGTTTGTGTCATTTGCTTCATAGAACTTCGTTTAGAGACCTTGTAGTAATAGTATTACAAAATTCAAGGAAATTTTAGTACAGAAGTTCAAAAAAGAAATTCCAGATTCTTGGTGGCGGCCGACCTCGCCGACTTCTTGGTGGCGACTATCCATCTGCTTCTTCCCACTCCTTTTCTTCATCTTCGTCTCGGTCTCGAATCATCGCTCTCGCGCACGTGATCCGAGACCGAGATGAAGAAAAGGAGTGGGAAGAAGCAGATGGATAGTCGCCACCGAAGAAGTCGGCGAGGCCGGCTGCTCACCAAGAATCTGAATGTCTTTTTTGCACTTTGTAATAAAATTGACTTGAATTTTGCGGAAAACGAAGGACTTGATACATTGGTGCAGCTGCACTGTGTATATGCCACATAGACATTCAAAGGGCATGAAGCAAGTGGGACACTCCGGTGTATCCGGTTCAATGAACTTGATACACGGTTTGTTCCATTTGCTTCATAGAACTTTGTTTAGGGACTTTGCTATTTGGTTTATAGTATTAGCAACTAAAGTAGGTGCTAAGATAGGCACATCACCCCCTCTCTATGTCCATATCACCCCCTCCCTTCTCCCCCTCCCCTCTACTCCTCTCTTGTCTTCCAATTCAATATGATCACTTTCTCATCTTATCTTAATAGACCCACAAAATGAGCAACACGTCACCCGCGCATTCTTCAACATCATCGCCGGAGGTGTCCGCTCCAACATCAAGACGCCAAGGAAGAGGGCTATCGAAGAAGCCTGAGGGCCGACAGACCATCACAGCGGTAAACGCATCTGGGGTCCCTATCCTTCCTAAAAAAGCGGTAAGCGCATTCCGAAGCATGGTCGGAATAGTTGCACGAGAACGAATTGAGATCACATACAATTCGTGGAAGAACGTGCCTAACACTCGGAAACGTGAGCTGTGGACCGAAATTTTGGCATCGTTCGAGTTCCCAGAAGAACACCTACACGCTGTGCAACGACAAACCTACCTAGGGGCGTGCAAAGCATGGAAGAACTTCAAGAGCACGCTTGTCAAGAAATACGTGGAGACGGACGAAACGCCTTTTCATATATACCCATTCCTGGAACCACAATGGGAAGAGTTCAAGGCGATGAAGACGTCCGAAGAGTTCAAAAGTACAAGTACGGCGCACAAGGCCCTCCAGCAAAAACACACACCCCACGGACTTGGCACACTGGGTATGCGGGTAAAATCCGCGATGGATGAAGGAGGATGACACGCAGCAGCTGCACAGACATCGCCCGCCGTTTCCAATATCCTGATGACCGCGCACGAAATTGGATTAGAGCAAGGTCATCTACAATGACATCGAGGGCGTCTCCTTTTGAAACCTGTGACCCGCAAGTGTCCCAAATACTGGTAAGATATCGATAGAACTACGTAGCTTGTAATTACTCCACAACTCGTATGAGTTGAGATGACATTTCGTGCTCTTGCAGGAAGAGCTGAGTTTTGAATCTACCCTGGGATCATTCCAGGGAACAAGGGAGAATGATATGCTCTCCGTGGCCCTGGGAAATAAGGAGCACCCGGGTCGTACGAGAGGCCTTGGGCTTTACGTTCCTTGGAAACATGGTTTCGAAGATGACTCCGGAATGTATCGGCGTAGGAAGAGAAACAAAGCCGATCGTGACGCACAGCTACGAGAAGAGATCAAGGAATCTCTTAAAGAGGAGATATTAGCTCGGATGGGTGATGTAATCGAGAAGAGGTGCGAAACAGATGAAAGTTATCGAGCCACCACCGCCGCTGCTATGCTAGCTAGCCCGCACAACCGTCCGAGTAGTCGCTCGTCCAATCCGACGCATACCAGTCCAAATTTCCGTGGACGACATCACGTAATAATTATTACCTCTCGAATGCTTGTTCCATTGGTAGGCCTATTCGAGTAGCTAATTTTGTATCGTTATGTAGGAGCCTATGAACTGCAGCTCCAAGTGAGATATGGCTCCATTCCCTTGTACGCTGCTTGGGGCGAGGCATATTCGTCTCATATCGGGGCCGTGGTGCACGGTCAAGCTTTAGCGCCAGGCTTCGCAAAAGTTAATGTGGATGGTGTGTATGTCAATTTTGAGGTGGTCCCGCCATCAAGCCCCCAACGACGAGATCGTGACTCTAGGACAGGCCATTGGAACATTCATCCAAAGGCCCAAAAGCGACATCTCCTGGAGGCTTCTTCACGGTGGCGGGACTGTAAGTGCAGTGCGAACCACAGCAACATACACCGGTGCTATCTCCACAGGTGCTATTCTCGCCAGAGCAACTTGCACTGGTGACATCTCCACACGGGCAGTGCGAACCACATCTACCTGCACCGGTGCTATCTCCACGGGAGCTATTCTCGCGAGAGCAACTTGCACCGTCTATACCATTACAGTCGACTAGCATAAAGTCGAGCGACAATCGAGGCAGTGGCCGGGGCAAATCAAAGATGAAGGACGATGACGATATCCCGTACATGCCATTGGCCCGCAAATTCGTGCTAGGCGACCCGATGGTACTCAAGAAAGAGCTCCTAGAACTAGGACTTGGTTGCCAAAGATTCCACACTTGGTATATGGAACAGTCCAATAAGCCGAGGAGAACGGCGCTCGGTATCATCACAAATTCAAGCAGAACATTTCATTCACGAAGTTCGGGAATGTGTCTTCGCGGTGACCTTCGACGATATATTTGAACTTTTCACGCTCAACGCTCTCGACGCCTCACTCGTTCGATGCTGGACGCTGTAAGTCTGTACAATCATAGTCTCTATTCACGTAATACCGATATATGTCACAATTTGTTGCTTTTCTGTGCTATATATAGATTCATGCTGACCGAAGCTAGATCATGGAAATCACGAATTGGTTTCCTTGACCCACGCTTGGTCGCCATTGATACCATCATCGAGAATGCATCCTTCGTTGAGGACTATATTGTAAAAGCACTGCTGGCTCACCAAGATAAGGAATTTGTTCTTATGCCATACAATGAGGAATTCCATTGGATTTTAATTGTAATTATACCAAAATGGAACAAGGCTATATACCTTGATTCTCTAAGTAAGAACAAATCCAAGTACACAGCTATCGCCCGAATACTCGATAGGTACCTACATTGTACATTGTACTCTTTCTTTCCTTTCGAATGACTAATCTAACTTTTTCGAATAACGAAGGTCGTTCGCTACATACGTTAAACAAACACGTGACTCGACGACGGGGGCCAAGCCCTTGAAACATGATCGCAAGTTTCCGGTATTCCCTAGCTACATATTAATTAATCATATACAACACATAGTAGTAATGCCACTTGATTTAACACATTCTATTTTTTGCAGTGCCACCAATAGGAGCCGCAACACGT
This sequence comes from Dendrocalamus sinicus, assembly GCA_036346575.1. NCBI lineage: Eukaryota > Viridiplantae > Streptophyta > Magnoliopsida > Poales > Poaceae > Dendrocalamus > Dendrocalamus sinicus. The sequence continues at coordinate 26,351,942 of CM070660.1, read as the reverse complement.
GTGGATACTACGTGTGCCACCATATGAGACTACTCCTCGATTCCACCAAGATCACTAATGCTAAGGTTTGTCAATCTTCCCACAATTATTTCATACATGTCACGTGTTATATGTGCGCGTTGATATTCCTATCTACAAGTTGCGCCCATCTCTAAATCTGCATTGGAACAGTGGACTTAGCAAAAATTCGAGGAGAGTTGCTTTGGTTTTTGTGGGCTAAAGTCATCAAATCAGATGGAGAGTTCCACTGCGCAGATTGATTTTTTATTGCTCTTATCACTCTGTAATTCTGAATTTGTAAATGGATATTTTATTTCATTTCAATTAATTCATTTGCGAAATGGATGCCTTATGTCTGTGAATGAAATGTGATGTGAATTGGATGTTTGTCAAATGAATTGAGATGTGAATTGGATGTTTGTCAAATGAATTGAGATGTGAATTGGATGTTTGTCAAATGAATTGAGATGTGAATTGTATCTATACTTGTTTATCTGCTTGTTTCAGAGGGCATGGCTAGCATTTCCTGAGGCTAGCCAATAAACAGAAATAGATTCTGTTAGGGGGGAGGAATATCACAGACGGTTTTTCATTAAAAACCGTATGTGATTATCCGATATCACAGACGGTTTTTTATAAAAAAACCGTCTCTGATTATCGGATATCACAGACGGTTTTTCATTACAAACCGTCCGTGATTATCCAATATCACAGACGGTTTTTTATATAAAACCATCTGTGATATCGGATAATCACTGCACGGTTTGTAATAAAAACCGCTCGTGATATTGATAATCACGACGGTTTGAAAACCGCTCGTGATAACTGAATTATCATCGACCCATAATTTCAGACGGTTCAGATAACCGTCTGTGATGACGATTTCGAACCGTCTGTGATGACCTTTTCTGTAGTAGTGCGTAAACATAACAGTTGTAGCGTACAAACACCAACTTTGGGACTGTTATCACTAATCACAATATTGTTGCGATCAAGGTTATCAAAACCGGTTTTGAATTTTTACCGGGGTCTAGTAGGACCAGTAGTATCAATTTTTGAAAAATTTCAGTAGTTTCAGGCCAAAATTTTCAAATAAAATTTTAAATTTCAAATAAAAATAAAAATCAGCTAAAATCGATATAAATTGAAGTAAATCATATGGACTCAGAGTAAACCGAAGTATTTAAGACCGATTTATACTTCAACTGGAGTGGCTGGTAGGACCGATTTTTATAACCTGGTTGTGATGTAAAACCCAGGGGTAGAAACAAGAGATTACGATAATGAGACGTGTAGGACTCGCCTTGAAAAATATCCCTTTATGTGTCCAACCAAATATAACCCATGTCTTCATTGATCCCAGGGACATTTGTATTGTTTGTTGGTTTGATTGTCAGTTGAAATTTTGACGTGGAAAGCATACACAGACAGATTAAGCAGATGCAGAAAAGCCACTAGTATGATTACTTCTCCTATGTTGCTCATAAACAGCTAAAAATTATCTGCCCGTCCGTTTCTTCGGTCTCTAGATATATAACCTCCCATATATATAGTTATTTATACTCTATATATATATATATATATATATATATATATATATATATATATATATATATATATATATATATATATATATATATATATATATATATATAGGACAGTGTTTCATGCACCATGGTGCCTAGGCACCAATATCAATATCCGTTGATTTGCTTGAGATTTCACAACGTTTGATGTGGGTATCTTCATATACCCATAAAAAGTATATTTGAGATGTCAAACTCCGAAAAATTTAAATTCAACTTCAGTTTAATTAGTTTGAACTATTTTTATGGTATATACTCATCAGTAGTTGCATTGAACTCAAAAGTAGTTCAAACTAATTTGAACTGAGTTCAAAACTTACTTACCATAAATATATCAAGGGTATAAAACATTTTCATACCCAAACTCAAAAAATTATCAATCATACACGTGTATCGGATGTTGGTGCCTAGGCACCAAGGTGCCTTATGTAATTTTCCTATATATATATATATATATATATATATATATATATATATATATATATATATATATATATATATATATATATATATATATATATATATATATATACGTATGCAAATAATTTAATAGAGTACAAAATGGCATCAGCTAATTAAGCTCCTCTTCTCCGTCGTCGTCCTCCTGTATATGCTCGCGGTGACGTCCACGGCCGACGATCACCATAAGATCATCCCACAGCTTCGCCCCTGGCAGCCGGAGGAGCCGACGTGCCAGCCGGGGATGGCCTTCCCGGCGTACACGTTGCCACGGTGCCGAGCGTACCTAAAGCGCAAATGCATCAGTGAGTGGGTGGCAGAGCCAGTCCGACAAGAGTGCTGCCAGCAGCTCGCCGCCATACAGGACGTCCGGTGCAAATGCCTGGCCATCGCCCACATGCTGGCCAGCTTGTATAGGGACCTCGGCGTCAAGGAAGGGCAGCAGCATCCGCAAGAGGAGGCATATTCCCGGGGTGTCAGGCCTACATGATGACGCAGGTCGCCGCGCGACTCCCGATCGTGTGCATGCAGGAGGTGCCACACTCGGGGTCGGTGTGCCCATGGGCGAACAGGCAGCCAAGACAGATGGAGGACTAGCCAGTCGGTCGGTGCAACGGCGGTATATGTAATAATAAGTGCCGCATGCATGCAGGCTTCTTGTGTGTGGCGTGGATGGATGATGAATAAAGTAAAATTCAAATGGTACGTGCTATAATTCCTTTCGGGGAGGTTTTAATCAAATTGTAGTCGGATTATTAGCTCATCAATCGACAGCGTCTTTAATCTAGGTGTCGAGCTACGCTTAGGGCTTACTGGTCACTGGATCGGCGGAAGGTGTGGTGCATGTTAGGTATTGCAAAGACGATAGGAGGCGGTTGTTATTTGTGGATCAAGCGGCGGTGAGCCGTCGAATACGGGAAAGAAAGTTATCAGTGGGGGCAGGGGTTAGTAGTAGTGGAGGTAGAGTGGTGAGTTCATGGTTCGAGGGTACGTGGTGGTGGCGAGGGCATGCCTACAGGCCGAGTGGAGCGTGGTGATGTGAAGGCAAGGGGAGTGGATGAAACATGCATCACAAGCATTAGATAGGGTGGAGATTTGATTGAGTGATATTATGAACTGCACTTTTCAAAAAAAAATTGTAATTGAAATTTCCAAATATCTGGTTGAAAATTTCCACTTTTTCATTATTTTCTCTTACTGTTGCTTATTACCTCCGTTAGTATCCTTTGCTTCTTGGCGGTGGCAATTTGGCTGAAGCCAACTAGTTGTAGATACTAGTTCAGGATTTGAGCCCCCTCTTGTCTTGTTCAGTTCTTGTCAGTACTTGTCAGCATCTTCTTGCCCATGGTTAATTACTGTTATAGTACTGGAAACAAGGATGCACACTAGCCCATGGTTAATTAATTACTGTTATAGTTGTCTGAACTTGGTATTGCACGGAAAGGCTTGTGATTATTCTCTGTCAGGATTCAACTTAATTTTGGCAGCACTAAGCAGTTCTCGTTTCCTGTACTAGCTTTCTTCTGTTGGGCAGAGTGAAGTATTAGCCTTCGGGTAAACTTGCTGGACAATTAGTGGTCTGTTGAGATACGACATTCAGTAGCAGTGCTCTTTGTTCTTTACCGGTTTGCATATAGCACCTGTTTTAGTACTAGTTTGTGACATTAAAGTAGTTCGTTATGACTACCTAGCTGCTGTTCTGTATTGGTATTTGTGTTTATAATTTTCAGTGCTACATTTTAGGAGTTTTTGTTGTTTGGAGTACTGCTGATTGTTCTCAAGTCAGACTCCCAATCTGAAATTGCTTTGGCGTGTAACTTTGTGATCGTCAAACCCGAAACCACGCTCAAAGACATTTCCATATATACATGGTAATTAATCTTATAGACATGTTTGTGTTGTAGTAAAGTCAGGAATTAAGGGTGTGTTAGGTTTGTGCCAACCCTGCCAAAATTTGGCTAGTCTCAACAATTTGGCCCTTGTTTGGATGGTTGCCAAAATTTTAGTAAGCCTATGGTTGTATGGTCATATCCTATGTATTTCTTGGCAATCCTTGACCAAATTGTGGGCAGCCAAAACCTTGACCAAATTTTGGCTAACCAAATTTTGGCAGGGCTAATTTGGGCACATACCAAACACACCCTAAAATGGTAAATATAACTTTTAGGTTAATACTGCATTTATTGCAACACTGAAGATTCCTTGTACTCCCACAGTTATGTGTGTGTATATATATATATATATATATATATATATATATATATATATATATATATATATATATATATATATATATATATAGGTGTATATATATATATATAGTATAAATAATAGGCACCTAGTCTCCCTACCTTTGGATTGCTTTTAGATGCGTGCTAGTGTGATTGAGACTTTCCATCCATGATTAAGACTTTCCTTCCATGATTGATTTAGCATGCCTAATATATTACATACCATACATACCATTGATTTAGCATGGTAAATATTTCTGCTAGCGAACCACCAAATTGACTACAACCCACGAAAGCAAATCGGCAGGACAGTGAACCTCAAAAAGCACAAATGAACTGCTAGCCGAAAGCAAAAGCAAATAAAGGAAAAACTAAAAGCTGGGCTAAAGAAATGATTTGGCCAGAGAAGGAAATGCTCAGACACAGGAGACCGAAATGCAACCTTTAATCCAAAAGAAGTAGCAGCCGAGAAACAACAATCACCCTTTCATCTTTTGGCCTCAAATATCATTTCTTCTTGAGACTAAGTCTTGCCGCAAGGACCATTACTTCCTGGCCGCAAGAAATGGTTAAAGCAAGAAGAAAAGACAAAGCTAGCACTTTTTGAGATGATTAACTAGCAAAGAGCACAAGCTGCCGTAACTCAATTTAATTGGAATCTTCAATGATTGCCAATGGAACAAGATGACCATTTACTGATGCATAGCTTGAGCTAACAAATTCCAACCAAAAAGCACCTTCTGGAGACAGCCAATAACCACTGAGAATAATTAATTGCAGCTCCTTTCCAGTTTGAGGTTCTAAAGAACAAGTTCCAACATGTTGTCGGCACAACAAGTTTTTCTCAAAAAGGAGGCTGCCGAAAAAGGTTGGCTGTGCTGGCCGAGAGAGACAAGGTAGAAAACAAAGAGAAGGAGCAAGAAAGCTAACTAAAACTGAGAGAGATTTAACACTTAAAGCTGAACAGAGATGAAATAATTTCAGCAAAAAATACTAGAAACAACAAGAAGGCCAAGAACAACTCAAGCACAAAAAGAACATAAAGAGGCGCAAGAACTCAAAAATAGCTCAAACACAAAATAGCTAGAACTCAATACGGAGACATACATGATTAAAAAGAGGAATGATTACATAGTTGTTCAGCTCATCTCTCTCTCTCAATCCTCAAGAACACCAAGAACTACATGGTTTTTGGGAGGAACACAACCCTATCTCATACACCCATTCTCTCAACCACTAAAGCACAAAGCAAAAGCCCTAAAACCCCTCTCCAAGTCTTGCCAACAACCAGGAAACACACTCCTATTTATAGCATTCCTTGATGGGTTTACACTTTGCTTTGCCCATTTTACCCCTCCATGCTTTGCCCGCTAACCCGCTTCCTTTTGCAGCCTCGCGCTTTATCAAACGCCCTGCTGCACCTTCCGAAGCTTCGCGTTCCTTGTCTCGTACACCTCGCAACCACCTCGAGTCCACGCTGCCTTCGACACATCCCGATCGCTCGACCTCGGCGCCACTGCGCCTAGTCCATCCTCCGTGTCTCGCCACGACTCCACTCGACGTCCTACTGCCATCACAGACAAAAACCACATCGCATAGCACGGCACAAAACATATAAACATGATTAGTACCAACAAATCCTACTCAAACGAGAAATGGCCCAAATGACCAACCGGGAAGACGACCACACGTCAAATCTGACTAATCATAACTCGACCTCGCCGAATGCCAAAATGACACGAATCACTCAAACCAAACTCACTCTAACCACACCACGTGTCAATTACTCATCACCAACTTGGGATTTAGACCACATGGTCTCTCAATCTCCCCCTTAATGAGTATATTGACAAACCCTGAAAAACGTTGAGTTTGATTGAAATGAAAAAGAGGCAAACATGGTCCAAAGAAGATTAAGGAAGCTAAGGACCATGTTGACAAAGAAACACTAGAGCTACAACAGAAAGAGCAAATTTTTCTCCAAAGCTCTAGAAAGTTCCTAAATGCCTTTTTCTTCGCTATTCTCCCCCTTTTGGCAATAAACACATCAAGGATGCAAAAGAGAGAAAATGACATGTCAACGGATGAAATGGCTGAAGTTTGATTATTTCGAAGCATTTTTAGCCATGAGAATTATCCATAATGACCAGAATGAGATACACCAAGCCATAACTCAATAAAACGCTATCTAGATCATGACAAGATATGTATATCCTAGCTAGAACACATAGATGACGATCTGAAATGTAATGCATTTTATAAGCATGTCAAGTCATCAATAAGCAAAGTCTAACTAGAGATATCCAAGGATGATGCAGGCCATGTCAATAAGCTAAGCAGAACTAAGAAGCTACAATTGAGTCCAAATAGAGTGCTATAAGCTCAAGATTGAAACATTGGTTAAGTACATGGTTCTTGTTGTAGCTTAAGCAAATTGAACACATAAAACATTATCTTTTTAATTCTCATGGTCGTTTCTAACCCAATTTTTTATGTGCTAGATCTCAAGCCTTATACGACTACTCCAAGCAAGAAGCTTAAGAAGATAGTCTAGGTCATCCAAAACTCCCCCTGAGTTCATGCCTAGTGCAATGGCAAGCCGTCTCATGAGAAAGAATTGGTGAAATCAGTTTTTTCACACAAAAGAGATCATTTTGCTTTGTAAACATGTTGTACTACCTCATGCTACATCAAGAGACTAAAATAGCTCAATCTAAGGCTCAATAGAGATTCAACGCTCTACTCAATCTATTTGACATGGCATGAATCATAAAGGGATAGCTCAAGAAAGACTAAAATCAAAAGCTAGCATGACAAGTTTTAATTCAAGTAGCAGTTTTAATTTACTAATCATGGCAAAAGCTAGTCTACACATATGGAGTCATGATAAATCTAGCAAATAGAGCACAAGTCATGGCAAGGTGTGAAGCATTGTGAACATGTCAAAACAGGATAATAAACAGGGCTCAATGTAGTTACAATCCTAAATGCTGAAAATGCATAAAATCCAACTCCCCCTCAACATGAGATGCAACTTTTAGTTCAAGTTGAGTTAAGTCAATATTAAGCTCCAGAAGCTCCCAAATGAACTCCCCTTGAACCAAGGCAATAAATCGAGAAGCTGGGAAAGAAAACAGCAAACAGGCAGTCCTTAAAGCATAGATAAGATATAGAGACAACTATGGCTCAGACAGACTCTCATCTACCCTATATGACTCCAGGACTATTAGCTTGACCGTAAAACACACACACTAGAGAGCAAACACGTACCCTGTCTACCCGAGGGTGGCCCGACCCTCGCTAGAACCTACAAGAAGTGAGTGAGCTCAATCTAGTGAGATAAGAAACATTTAATATGCAGCATCCTAGAATCATAAGATAAGAGTAAGAAGTCTAAACATCTTAGACAAGAGAAGCACTCTAATCTATGCTAGGAGGACTAATCCTGATGCACCCAAAATGCAATGCAACAGAAAGGAGTAAGAGCATAATCAAAATAGTAAGGCAATAAGGCACAAACTCCCCCTCATAACAGCCCATATGGACAAACCACCCCAAGCTCTCCCCGCAAAGCTGAAAACCTCGAGCTATCCAAAGGCTTGGTGAAAATATCAGCCAACTGGTGGTCACTCTCCACAAACTGAAGCACAATGTCACCCTTCTCCACATGGTCTCTAAGAAAGTGATAGCGAATATCAATATGCTTGGTCCGGGAGTGCTGCACTGGGTTCTTAGCGATGTTAATTGCAGAAGTGTTATCACAAAAGAGTGGAACACTGTCGATAACTAACCCAAAGTCCCGCAGGGTTGAGACCATCCAAAGCACTGCTCAAAGAATCGCTGCTGCAGCAACGTGCCAGGCCTCTGCGGTGGATGTGCAACACCGGACTGCTTCCTCGAAGACCAGGAAACGAGAGAAGTGCCAATAAATTGGCAAGTGCCAGATGTGCTCTTCCTATCTATCCTACAGCCAGCAAAGTCTGCATCCGAGAAGGCTCTCAAGGAAAGACAGGAGGAGGAAGAGTACCAGATACCATAGTCAATGGTAGCTCGAAAGTACCGAAGAATGCGCTTCACTACCTGACGGTGAGATACGAGAGGAGAAGCCTGAAACCGGGCACAAAGACACACAGCAAAGTGTATGTCCAGTCTCGAGGCAGTGAGATACAAGAGGGAGCCGATCATACTCCTATACTCCTTCTAATCGACTGGCTCGCCATCCTCATCTGGGTCGAGTGAAGCTGAGGTAGCCATCGGAGTGGACACCGGCTTACCATCACTCATATCGAAGCGCTTCAGGAGGTCTCGAGTGTACTTGCCCTGATGCAAGAAGGTACCCTCCCGAGTCTGCTTAATTTGGAAGCCAAGGAAGAAGCTCAACTCGCCCATCATGCTCATCTCAAACTCCGAGCTCATGACATCGGAAAACTGGGAAACGAGAGCATGCGAGGAGCCGCCAAAGATGATGTCATCGACATAGATCTGGACGAGCAGAAGGTCATTGCCATGTCGGCGAATGAACAAGGTCTTGTCTACTCTACCCATCTCGAAACCATGACTCAACAAGTAGGACTTAAGCCTCTCATACCAAGCTCTCGGGGCCTGTTTAAGTCCATACAACGCTTTGGAAAGCTTGAAGACATGGTTAGGGTATTTGGGGTTTTCGAAACCAGGAGGCTGCCTGACATAGACTTCTTCCTCAATGAACCCATTAAGGAAGGCACTCTTGACGTCCATCTGGTACAGCTTGAAACCCTTAGAAGCTGGAAAGGCAAGCAGAATTCTAATGGCCTCAAGTCGAGCTACAGGGGCAAAGGTCTCCTCGAAATCCAGACCCTCAACCTGGGAGAACCTCTGAGCTACCAGTCTAGCCTTGTTTCGAATAACCACTCCATCCTCGCTCTGCTTGTTTTTGAACACCCACTTAGTTCCAACAATATTGTGACCTCGCGGGGGCTCGACAAGCGACCAGACCTTGTTCCTCTCGAAATTTTCTAGCTCCTCATGCATGGCATTGACCCAAGACTCATCGGAAAGAGCATGAGAAACATCCTTGGGCTCAAATGAGGCAATGAAAGCAGAATGGAGACAGAATTGAGATAAGCCAGATTTTGAGCGGGTAACACGCTCGAACAGGTCTCCAATCATCTGCTCAGAAGGATGTCTTTTCTGGATATGTCGGGGAGGTCCAGGATGAGATGAAGAAGTGGCCTCTTACCTCGTGAGCTGACGAGGTAGGAACAGAGCCACTAGCTCCAGAGGAAGCAGAAGGCATGGGCTGGTCACCTGGAGGTGCGGTGGAAGACGGCACCTCAAGGGGTGGATAAGGGACTGGATCGGGTAGACAACCCTCATCTCCATCATCCTCGTCATCCACGAAGATGGTCTCGGACTGCTCTAAAGAACCTGAGATTTCAGGCCTAGTCCCTGGACTGGCCTCGTCAAAGGTCACCTCACAGGTCTATCAATTTGCTAGACTCGCAGTTCCAGACTCTATAAGCCCGCGAAGAAGGCGAGTAACCTAGAAAGATACCATCACAAGAACGTGACTTGAACTTGTCTAGGTTCCCGGACTTCAGAATAAAGCACTTGCTACCAAACACACGAAAATGAGAGACGCTGGGCTTTCGCCCGCATCTCAACTCATAAGAGGTGCGGTGCAAGTGTGCCCGAAGAAAAACTCGATTTGAAACATGGCACGCGGTCGCAATAGCCTCAGCCCAAAACTTCCTCGGTGTAGAGTACTCATCGAGCATCGTCTTGGCCATCTCGACCAAGGTACGGTTCTTTCTCTCCACAACGCCATTTTGCTGTGGGACGTGCGGAGAGGAGAACTGATGCTCTACACCTGTCTCACCACAGATACTCTCGAAGTAGGAATTCTTGAACTCCATGCCATTGTCACTACGGATCGCTCGTAAGGCACCCGGGAGCTCAACAGAAAGCCTACTGAAAAGACCTCGGAAATGTGTAAACGTCTCATCCTTCGAGGCTAAGAAAAACACCCAAGAGTACCTCGAGAAGTCATCGACCACGACAAGTACGTACCACTTCCCTCCTGCTGACTGCACTCAAGCTGGTCCAACTGTGTCCATGTGGAGCAGCTGTCCTGGTGCATCGGTCATGGTAACCGTGACCGGAGGATGAGAAGTGGCAACCATCTTGCCGTGCCGGCATGGAGTGCAAACAAGATCTTTGACCATCTTGAGTTTCGGCAGACCACGAATGAGATCGTGGCCGCTAACTCGGGTCAAATGGTCAAATCCGATATGACCAAGTCTCCTATGCCAGAAAGAGAGGTCGCGGGACTCAGAAGCAACTAAACACCTGAAAGGATCACCAGAAGACTCAGAAAAATCAGCACGAAAGATCCTCCCATAACGTGAAATCCCGCAAACCAGACTACCCGAAGAGTCAAGAATTTTGCAAGCATTTTTCTTAAAGCTCACCTCATAACCGTCATCGGTAAGCTGAGAAACCGAAAGCAAATTATAACGCAGCTTACTAACCAAGGCAACATCTCTCAAAAGAAACGGATCATTAACGCTCACTGTACCTTTGGCGATGACGCGCCCAGATGAAGCATCTCCGAAGGTGATCGTCTCATCACCTGGAGCACGGGCTAGGGAAGAGAACCAACATGAGTCTCCGGTCATATGACGAGAACAACCGGAGTCTACGAGCCAAACCTCTCCCTTCCCAGCCCGGCGAACCTGAGTCAACGAGAGAGTAAAGTCTCAGTACTGGGATAAATCAAGAGTAATTTTGGCACCCAATACTAAGTAACACGTGGAGCAGATGAAGTAGTCAAACATGACTGACCTCTATCTACCCTACGCTCTCTGTGACTCAAAGAGGCAGAAGGTCTGTGAGTAGACACGAAGGCGCTGCAGGTCCGATCGCTACAGCAAGCGAGTCGAACACCGCAACTCGCGATCACGCCGTGGGTAACTGTCTCGATGGGGGAAACGAGATGTACCCTCAGGACGGCGGAAGTCACGACCCGGAGCAGCACGAGGACGAAACCAGAAGACTCAAAAAAACCAAGTCCTCGATGCTGCCCAAACCCGTCAGAAGCAAACCTGGACCTCGTGCTATTCTTAGATGCACTCAGGATCTGGGGCTGACCCTGAATACGCCTAAGTGCCTCCGCACGGTCTCTACGCGCAATCCTAGCGCGCCTGAAGCATCGATCGACTGTGTGTCCATCCTTCTGACAGAAGGTACAGTGGTACTTCACCTTCTGAGAGGTAGAAGTAGCACGGGGAGGCTTCGCCTTCTGAGAGGCCGAAGCTGCAGGTGGACTCACCTTGCTGTCAGAGATCCCTTGGACAAAGCCCGCTGATTTGAATTTAACCTCATCAGATCTGGGCTCGACCTCGATCACACCTCCTACTATGGGACGGAGAATAGCAGGTGGATGCTTCCTCATATCCTCATAAAAATCATATCCTAGACCTTGATTGAACTTGCAAATTTTGGATTGGTCTAGAATAAGATTAAGCTTCTTCTTGCCACCTACAAATCTCTCGAGAGTGTTCATAAGATACTGACACTCCTGGAAGAGAGAGGTGCAAGAAGAGTAGGGAGAAGAGGGAACAACAGAGGATAAGGGAGCAGAAGAAGAACCAACAGTAGAGGAGAGAATGGCTTGTGCATGCACAGCCGACCCTGAAGGGACAGTCCTACTACTAGCCGGTTGGTTTACGTCGCTAAGCGTCTCCATCTTACCCTTGGGCTCCTTCCCCTTCTCAGCAATCACATTACAAGCTGATGGTTGCTTCTCTAGTAAGTCCTTAGTTAGCTTCACACATTTATCATCCAATGCAATCAAGTCAATTTTTAGTTTTTCACAATTTTTGCATGGTGAGCTAACAGGGTCCTTAGAAGCAAACTGAGCCAACTTCCTATCATGATCAATCATATCTTGAAACTGTTTGGAGACAGCTTCAAGTTCAGCAGTTATCTTAGGACAGTTCAAGCATGAATCAATCGACTCAAGTAGAGAAGCTTGTAGTTCAGCAATTTTATGATCTGCCCATTTTAGGTTCATCTTCAGGTTATTGCAATTTTCACATGACTCAGGCAGATCAAGGAGCATGGTATAAGGTCCTCTAGCAGCAATGTCCTTAACCTCACATGAGGTGGGAGAAGTAGTCTCATCAGTAGTAAGTAGGGTAACAGCCATCCTACTCAATTCTAATTCAGCAAGTAGACTAACATTCTCCACCTTAAGCACATCAAGCTCAGAAGACAAACTATCATGAGAGGTCCTTAGTTTCTCCATGTCTCCAAGCAAAGCAGGGCATGTATCACAATCGTCACGGGAGGGAGCAGATCTAAGTGAAGTAATCTCCCGTGACAGTCTATCTACTTCCTTCTCTAACTCGGTACACCTAGACCTAGCTCTAGCATGAAATCCACCTAGCTTAAGAAAAGCATCATTAAGCTGGTCATAAGAAGGGAGTACCTCATCCGAGTCGGAGTACAGCTCGCTGTCACTGATCTCGCCCTCAAGGGCCATGAAGCACATGCCGGAGAAGTCATCGCCACCATCCTTGGGCTCTTGGTCACCCGTCCCGTCGTCATCGCTCCATCCCTCCACCTCGCTGAGGTCGAGGTCGTCGAAGGCGGTGAGGACGCGGTGGAAGAGCTTCTTGGCTTTGCCAAAGTTGCGGAACTTCTTCTTTCCCAGCGTTTGAGCTGGAGGCTTCTTATTGCGGTTCTTGTCGGTGTAGTCGTTCTTGCCCGAACCGCCGTAGTCGTTCTTGCCCTTCTCCAGCTTAGGGCAGTTTGCCCGAATGTGGTTGGGGCCACCACACTCGAAGCAGATGACTGGTCCACCTCTCTTTTTGTCCCTCCTCCTCTTGTAAGCATGGGAGAACTTCCGGGCTAGGAGGGCCAGCTGTTCATCCTCTAGCTACTCTAACTGATCATCAGTTACGTCACAGAGAGCAGCTAGGGAGAACCCACAAAGCGAATCGCCGCATGGACTGGAAGTCGAATCGGATCGGTGACTAGAGCCATCGACTGCGACTTCGACTTACGAGAGACAATGTTGATCTCGTGCGTCTTGAGGCGCGAATACAGCATGTCAAGCGTCAAAATCGAGAGGTCGGTGGTGTCCTTGATGGTAGTCACCTTCATCTCCCAAACACGAAGGTCGAGTGCAGCAAGCATTTGACGAGCGTTGTCCGAGTCGGAGTATGTGAGACCGACGGCTCGGAGATTGCTCAAGATCTTGTGAAAACGCGCAAAACACTCATCCAACGACTCACCAGCAAGCATCTCGAACTTGTTATAGTCCCGCTTGAATCGTCTGCCGCACCGCCTTAATCTGGGTGGTGCCCTCATGGTATGCATCGAGGGTCTCCCAAATATCGAAGGCGGACGAAAGATGAGAGATGCGGTCAAACTCGCTACGACTCAGACCCTGGATGATGATGTTCCTTGCCTTTGCATTCGCCTCAACATCAGCCATGTTCCTGGCATTGATGTTCTCATCGGCAGGAACAACAAATCGGACCTTGACCTTGCGCCAGATGGCGTACCCCTGGGCCTGGATGTATGTCTCCATTCGGCTCTTCCAGAAGGGGTAATCGATACCATCGAAAACGGGCGGCTTGGTCGAGTACTTGTCCGCCGCCATGGCTCTTGAGACCGGTTAAGATCTATGAATTAGAGCTAACCGGCTCTGATACCAATTGTTGGACCGAAATGGCGACAGAGGGGGGGTGAATGTCGACTTTAAAAATTGCCCCCAAGTATCCACTCAATCAATTCTCCGATAGCTATGGCAGCTATGAAGACCGATCAAGATTTGTTCACTGGAGCTGAGAACAACTTTGCCAAATTACTTGAGAAACTTAAAAGGAGGCAAAACTAAGTAGAGAAAGATATATATATATATATATATATATATATATATATATATATATATATATATATATATATATATATATATATATATATATATATATATATATATCTATATATATATATATATTTACTAGCTGAACCACCAAATTGACTACAACCCACAAAAGCAAATCGCAGGACAGTGAACCTCAAAAGCACAAATGAATCTGGCAGAAAGCAAAAGCAAATAAAGGAAAAACTAAAAGCTGGGCTAAAGAAATGATTTGGCCAGAGAAGGAAATGCTCGGACACGTGAGACCGAAAAGCAACCTTTAATCCAAAAGAAGTAGCAGTAGAAACAACAATCACCCTTTCATCTTTTGGCCTCAAATATCATTTCTTCTTGAGACTAAGTCTTGCCGCAAGGACCATTGCTTCCTGGCTGCAAGAAATGGTTAAAGCAAGAAGAAAAGACAAAGCTAGCACTTCTTGAGATGATTAACTAGCAAAGAGCACAAGCTGCCGTAACTCAATTTAATTGGAATCTTCAATGATTGCCAATGGAACAAGATGACCATTTACTGATGCATAGCTTGAGCTAACAAATTCCAACCAAACAGCACCTTCTGGAGACAACCAATAACCACTGAGAATAATTAATTGCAGCTCCATTCCAGTTTGAGGTTCTAAAGAACAAGTTCCAACATGTTGTCGGCACAACAAGTTTTTCTCAAAAAGGAGGCTGCCGAAAAAGGTTGGTGTGGCTTGGCCGAGAAGACAAGCTAGAAAACAAAGAGAAGGAGCAAGAAAGCTAACTAAAACTGAGAGAGATTTAACACTTAAAGCTGAACAGAGATGAAATAATTTCAGCAAAAAATACTAGAAACAACAAGAAGGCCAAGAACAACTCAAGCACAAAAAGAACATAAAGAGGCGCAAGAACTCAAAAATAGCTCAAACACAAAATAGCGAGAACTCAATACGGAGACATACATGATTAAAAAGAGGAATGATTACATAGTTGTTCAGCTCATCTCTCTCTCTCAATCCTCAAGAACACCAAGAACTACATGGTTCTTGGGAGGAACACAACCCTATCTCACGCACCCATTCTCTCAACCACTAAAGCACAAAGCAAAAGCGCTAAAACCCCTCTCCAAGTCTTGCCAACAACCAGGAAACACACTCCTATTTATAGCATTCCTTGATGGGTTTACACTTTGCTTTGCCCATTTTACCCCTCCATGCTTTGCCCGCTAACCCGCTTCCTTTTGCAGCCTCCCGCTTTTACCGAAACGCCCCTGCTGCACCTTCCGGGAAGCTTCCGCGTTCCTTGTCTCGTACGCCTCGCAACCACCTCGAGTCCACGTCGTCTTCGACACATCCCGACTGCTCTGACCTCAGCGCCACCTGCGCCTAGTCCAGTCCTCCGTGTCTCGCCACGACTCCACTCGACGTCCTGCAGCCATCACAGACAAAAACCACATCGCATAGCACGGCACAAAGCATATAAACATGATTAGTACCAACAAATCCTACTCAAGCGAGAAATGGCCCAAATGACCAACCGGGAAGACGACCACGCGTCAAATCTGACTAATCATAACCCGACCTCGCCGAATGCCAAAATGACATGAATCACCCAAACCAAACTCACTCTAACCACACCACGTGTCAATTACTCATCACCAACTTGGGATTTAGACCACATGGTCTCTCAGATTGGCTAGATTGCTTATTTCTGGTGGTATCTCACCCGTTAAATTGTTAGAATGGAGTAAAACAATTTCCAATCTAACTAGTTTTGAGAGCTCAGGAGGTAAGCTTCTAGTTATCATGTTTTCTGCTAGTACTAGTAAGGTCAGGTTGGTGCTTGCAGCCCAATTTTTAGATAGCTCTCCATGAAGGTTGTTTGTCTCTATGTTTATTTGAATAAGCTGTGGATATGGCCCAAAATCGGATATATCTCCTGTGATCTGGTTGGATCCTAGCATAAGATTCTTCAAGCTCCTACATGTTTTCAAGCTTCTAGGAACAGGACCAGTGAACATGTTTGTATCAACAATGAAATTTTGGAGCTACCCCCCTTTGCAAACGTCTGAAGGCAATTCCCCTGAGAGAGAGTTGTTAGACAGATTTAGTTCTATTAAACGTGTAAGTTTTCCAAATTCTCGAGGTAGAGGACCTGACAGCTTGTTATCAAAAAGTGACAACGTTCTCATTCTTGTGAGGTTCGCGAAAGTTGCAGGAATTGAGCCTGAAATTTGGTTTTCGGAGAGATGAAGGTAATTTAGCCTGGTAAGGTTCCCTAAGGCAGGAGGAATGGGGCCTCTTAACTGGTTTCTATACAAAGCTAATCTACTTAAATTGGACAACAACCCTATCTCTTGGGGAACAAAGCCCGTGAGCTGGTTCCAGAAGAGGTAAAGTGTGTTTAAATTGGTGAGATTAGCAAATGAGATTGGAATTCCACCACTCAAGTGGTTGTTAGCGAGCTCAAGATCTTGCAAGTTTCTGAGGTTGCCTAAAGAAGATGGTATGGGCCCCAATAATTGGTTGCTGTAAAGGTAGAGGAGGCTTAGTTTGGTTAAATTGCCAAAACTGGTAGGTATTTGGCCGCTTACCAAAGTACCACTTATTTGGAAAGACTCTAGGTTGCTGAGCTTCTCGAGTTCGTTAGGGATTGGCCCAGTGAGCATGTTTTGGTGGATGGCAATAACAACTAGCATGGTTAGATTCGCAAGGGATGCAGGGACGTGACCTGTGAGGTTGTTGAAAGAGAGCGCCAATTTGCTAAGGGCCTGTTTGGAAGAGCTCCACCAACTCCAGATCCACCCAAAACAGCTCCACTTCATGAATTTTTACCCAAACGCTCCAGCTCCACGAAATCTGAATTCACCAAAATACTGAATCTAGCTCCAGATTCATGAAATCCATGGAGCACCTCAAGGGGTGCTCCACGAAACCTTGTTTCGTACCTACTCGTGGAGTTGGGTGGTAATTACCCACCTTTTGCCACTGGTTACACACCCCATTCCATACCACCATAAAACCCATGGGTAAAACAGGCCATTCCCACCAAAAACTCAGTTTCGTGGATCTGGAGCTGCTGTGCAAGCCAAACAGTTTTGTCTAGCTCCATGGTGGGATTCTAGATTCTCGATGGAGCTGTTTTTGGTGGATCTGCTGCTCCAGATTCATTTTTTTAGTGGTGGAGCTCTGCCAAACAGGCCCTAAGGCGCCTCATGTTTCCGATCTCATATGGTATTTGCCCATGGAGCCAATTGCTACGAAGATCAAGGTAGGAGAGTGTGGATTGAGAGCCGATGGTGGGTGGGATTTCGCCATTAAGGCTATTAGAGCTAAGGTCCATATAGGTAAGGAATGGGAGTGCCGATAAGTTGAGCTCACCAAGGCGGCCGCTGATGCCCGCGTTTGGTAGGGACATGTTGGTCACAACCAAGGGCATGCTGTGGCCACGGCGTATGACACCACACGCGATGCCCGTCCAATTGCACGGGCTGGTATGTTGCTGCCATGAGTCCAAAGTAGGTGTGCTTTGTAGAGCAGACTTCCACTGGAGGAGGGCTGTCTGCTGGGACCTTAGGGATATGCCTCCATGCCGCACCGCATCTGTGATGGACCATGTGGAGGTGAACACATGTGAGTGATGAGTAATTGATATTGGTTTAAATAAGTCGAGTTTGGTTTGGGTGGTTCGGAATTGAGTCGTTGCGTGGCGCAATCGGGCTCGGTCGGACTTTGGTCAAACTTGGTCGTATGGGATTAGGTTGCATATTCTAATGATTCGACAGGTTTGGACTTCGTCATGGTAAGTATGATGGTATTTGTGCTTTCATGTATCGAGCGGTGCTATTTGACGTGTTTTCTTGTCTGTGTGACTGCAGGACGTCGAGTGGAGTCGTGGTGAGACACGAGGTGACCGGACTAGACACAGGGAGGTGTCGAGGTCAGAACGGTCGGACGTGTCGAAGACGGCGGAGATTCGACGTGGTTGCAAGGCCAAGGAGCGCGGAAGCTTCCCGGAAGGTGCAGGAGGGGCGAAACGGGAATTTCACGAGGCTGCACAAGCGGGAGCGGGCTCCGTTGGATTTAGCAAGCGTAACGGGGCGGAGACCCGTTAGCCAAGGGCTATAAATAGGTTGGAGGGGCTGCATGCCCTCCTCATGGCTTTGGGAGAGAGCTAGGGTTTAGAGAGTCAAAAGAGGCTTTAGGGAGTAGTTTTGCTTTGGCTCTTTAGTGGGTGAGAGTTGGTGTATGTCTCCTACGTGAGTTGCATGAGTGACTTCTCTCAGAGTGTGAGATGTAGGGAGAAATGATTGTAAACTCTCGTTTTGATAATCATTCATGTCTCTGTGTTGGTTTTAAGAAGTGTTACGTTGAAATGTCTTGATCTCTAAGCTTCTCCGTTTTTATGCCTTAGTTCGTTTTTCTCCTGCCTCTTTCTGATCTTCTCGTCTTAAGTGGTTAAGGAGTTATTTTCTTGATCTGTTTGCTGCAAGTTCGTTAAGCTCTGAACTCGGAGTGATTCTTGAGGTCCCTTGGCCAGAAAATCCCGAGAGCAAAAGCCTTTTAAGTAGTCTGCATCTTCTGCGTAAAGAGTTGAACAATAGTAGTTTGGCCTCATGTCTTGATAGATCAAGAAATGTCTTCCAAGAGCTAGATTTCAATCTTTCTAGTCATTGTTTAGTGCTTGATTCTACTTGACTTTTCTTGTCTGGATGAAGTAAACACCAAAATTGTCCTTTCGGCCAGGTTGTCTTCTTTCATCCATTATTTAATTTATTAATCTTCAGTGCTGTTTTTGGATTTCTCTAGAAGATTATGTTTGGGGCTGCTATTTTCGGGTCTGCAGTCTCCTCTTTTGCTCTGAAATTTTCTTCTTGATATTTGGTCTGCAAAAGAGGAGAAAAAGAGGCACTTGGCTGCATACATAGTACCTATTCTTGTATGTTCAGCCAATTCCATTTTTGTTTTCTGAGAGACCTTTCCAGTATGCTTTTTAGTCCATGCCAATAGTTCTTAAATCATCATTAATGGTTCTCTTGGCCGGCAGTTTTTTGATTTAGATCTTGCCATTCAAAGTTTCGGTCAGGTGCATTTATTTCTCAAAAAAAAACCGTTAGCAATTTTGGATGGTTTCTGCATGCTGCCGAACAGCATGACTCCCATTTGGTTCTTTTTATTTTTGGGGCCAGGAAGTAATTCTTGTTTTTTGTGTTGGTTTGGCTAGAAGTAAACTATAGTGAACACTTTTATCTCTCGTGAGCTGCTGTGAACAAAAGATCAACTAAGACTTGTCTCCTTTTAGGATTTGATTATTTTGTTCAGCTTTTGCTTTTTCCTGTCGGTGGTTTGGTTGGCTTTACAGATTGATCTTCTGGTTATTATTCTGAGAAGCTAACCTTTATTTGATCTTTTTAGTTTTCTGTTTGCAGTCCTCTAATCTTCTTCGTAGCTTTTTAATAGCTACCGGAGAGCTGAGCTTTTGAGTACTTGTGGGGGGACGAAGTTTTAGTGAGCGACATTCACCCCCCCTCTGTCGTCGATTTCGATCCAACAATTGGTATCAGAGCCGGTTAGCTCTTTTCAATAGATCTTAACCGGTCTCAAGAGCCATGGCGACGGACAAGTACTCGACCAAGCCGCCCGTTTTCGATGGCATCGATTACCCCTTCTGGAAGAGCCGAATGGAGACATACATCCAGGCCCAGGGGTACACCATCTGGCGCAAGGTCAAGGCCCGGTTTGAAGTTCCTGCCGATGAGAACATCAATGCCGGGAACATGGCTGATGTTGAGGCAAATGCTAAGGCAAGGAACATCATCATTCAGGCCCTGAGTCGTAGTGAGTTTGACCGCATATCTCATCTTGCGTCCGCCTTCGATATCTGGGAGACCCTCGATGCATACCATGAGGGCACCACCCAGATTAAGACGGTGCGACAGGACCAGTTCAAGCGGGAGTATAACAAGTTTGAGATGCTTGCTGGTGAGTCTTTAGATGAGTGTTTTGCGCGTTTTCACAAGATCTTGAGGAACCTCCGAGCGGTCGGTCTCACATACCCCGACTCGGATAATGCTCGACAAATGCTCACTGCACTTGATCTGTGTGTTTGGGAGATGAAAGTGACCACCATCAAAGACACGACAGACCTCTCGACCTTGACTCTTGACGCGCTGTACTCGCGCCTCAAGACTCACGAGATTGACGTTGTCTCTCGTAGGTCGAAGTCACAGTCGATGGCCTTGGTCACCGATCCCGTTTCTTCTTCTGGTCCTTCTTCTGATTCGCTGTGTGGTTTCTCTCTTGCTGCTCTATGTGACGTGACTGATGATCAGTTAGAGCAGCTCAAGGATGAGCAACTGGCCCTCCTAGCTCGGAAGTTTTCCCATGCTTACAAGAGGAGGAGGGACAGGAAGAGGGGAGGACCCGTGATTTGCTTCGAGTGTGGTGGCCCCAACCACATTCGGGCAAACTGCCCTAAGCTGGAAAAGGGCAAAGCTGACTACGGCGGTTCGGGCAAGAATGACTACACCGACAAGAACCGCAACAAGAAGACTCTAGCGCACCCTCAAGGCAAGAAGACGTTCCGCAACTTCAGGAAGGCCAAGAAGCTGTTTCACCGCGTTCGACGACCTCGACCTCAGCGAGGTGGAGGGATGGAGCGACGATGACGGGACGGGTGACCAGGACCCCAAGAGTGGCTACGACTTCTCCGGCATGTGCTTCATGGCCCTCGAGGGCGAATTGAGCGACAGCGAGCTGTACTCCGACTCGGACGAGGTATGCCCCACCTACGACTAGCTCAATCATGCTTTTTCTTAAGCTAGGTGGTTTTCATGCTAGAGCTAGGGCTAGGTGTACCGAGTTAGAGAAGGAAGTAGATAGATTATCACGGGAGCTTACTTCACTTATATCTTCTCCCTCCCGTGATGATTGTGATACATGCTCTGCTTTGCTGGGTGATATGGAGAAATTAAGGACCTCGCATGATAGTTTGTCCTTCGAGCTTGATATTGTTAAGGTGGAGAATGTTAGTCTGCTTGCCGAATTAGAGTTGAGTAGGATGGCTGTTACTCTTCTTACTACTGATGAGACTACTCCTCCCACCTCATGTGAGGATAAGGACATTGTTGCTAGAGGACCTTATACCATGCTTCTTGATCTGCCCGAATCTTGTGAAAATTGCAATAACTTGAAGATGAACCTAAAACGGGCAGATCATAAAATTGCTGAACTACAAGCCTGTCTTCTTGAGCCGATTGATTCCTGCTTGAACTGTCCTAAGTTAACTGCTGAACTTGAAGCTATCTCCAAACAGTTTCAAGATATGATTGATCATGATAGGAAGTTAGCTCAATATGCTTCTAAGGACCCTGTTAGCTCACCATGCATTAATTGTAACAAACTAAAATCTGACTTGATTGCATTGGATGAGAAATGTGTGAAGCTAACTAAGGACCTTCTAGAGAAGCCACCTTGTGCTTGTAATGTGATTGAGGAGAAGGGGGAGAAGCCCAGGGCAAGGTTGAGACGCTTAGCGACGTGAATCAACTGGCTAGCAGTAGGACTGTCCCTTCAGAGTCGGCTGTGCGTGCACAAGCCATTCTTACCTCTACTGTTGGTTCTTCATCTGCTCCCTTACCTTCTGCTGTCTCTTCTTCCCCCTGCTCTTCTTGCACCTCTCTCTTTCGGAAGTGTCAGTACCTTATGAACACTCTCGAGAGATTTGTAGGAGGCAAGAAGAAGCTCAATCTTATTCTAGACCAATCCAAGATTTGAAAGTTCAATCAAGGTCTAGGATGTGATTTCTATGAGGATATGAGGAAGCATCCACCTGCTATTCTCCGACCCATAGTAGGAGGTGTGATCGAGGTCGAGCCCAGATCTGATGAGGTCAAATTCAAATCAGCGGGCTTTGTCCAGGGGATCTCTGACAGCAAGGTGATTCTACCTGCTGCTTCGGCCTCTCAGAAGGCGAAGCCATCTCATGCTACTTCTGTCTCTCAGAAGGCAAGGTATCATTGCACCTTCTGTCAGAAGGATGGACACTTGATCGATCGATGTTTCAGGCGCGCCAGGATCGCGCAGAGAGACCGTGTTGCAGCTCTTAGGCCTATTCAGGGTCAGCCCCAGACCTTGAGTGCACCTAGGACCAACACGAGGTCTAGGGTTGTTACTTCTGAAGTGTTTGGGCAGCATCGAGGACTCGGTTTTTCTGAGTCTTCTAGTTTTCGTCCTCATGCTGCTCCTGTTCATGACTTCCGCCGTCCTGAGGGTAGATCTCGTTTCCCCCATCGAGATAGCTACCCGCGACGTGATCTGCTTGTTGCCGGTGCTCCGACTCGCTTCCCCGTAGCAGTCGGACCCAGCAACAGCTTCAGGTCTGCACACAGACCTTCTGCTTCTTTGAGTCACAGAGAGCGTAGGGTAGATAGAGGTCAGTCGTGCTTGATTACTTCATCTGCTCGACGTGTTGTTCAGTATTGGGTGCCAAAATCACTCTTGATTTACCCCAAGATCGAGACTTTACTCTGCTTGACTCAGTTCGCGGTAGGGAAGGAGAAGGTTTGGCTTGTAGACTCGGTTGTTCTCGCCATATGACCGAAGACTCCCGCTGGTTCTCCTCCCTAGCCCGCGCTCCAGTGATGAGACGATCACCTTCGAGATGCTTCATCCGGCGCGTCATCGCCAAAGGTACTGTGCGCGCAATGCTTCTTTTATTCTTAAGGATGTTGCCTTGGTTAGTAAGCTGCAGTACAATTTGCTTTCCGCTTTCTCACCACTGATGACGGTTTCGAGGTGAGCTTCAAGAAAAACAATTGTAGAATTCTTGATTCTTCTGTAGTCCGTTTATGGATTTCGCTTTGGGAGGATCTTTCGTGCTGATTTTTCCGAGTCTTCCGTGATCCTCTCGGTGTTTAGTTGCTTCGAGTCCCGCGACCTCTCTTTCTCGCATAGGAGACTTGGTCATATTGGATTTGGCCATTTGACCCGAGTTAGCGGCCACGATCTCATTCGTGGTTTGCCGAAGCTCAAGATGGTCAAAGATCTTGTTTGCGCCCATGCCGACACGGCAAGATGGTTGTCGCTTCTCACCCTCCGGTCCACGAGTGACCATGACCGATGCACGGTGACACTGCTCCATATGGACACGCTTGGACCACTCGAGTGCGCCACAGGAGGGAAGTGGTATGTTCTTGTTGTGGTCGATGACTTCTCGAGGTATTCTTGGGTATTTTTCTTAGCCTCGAAGGATGAGACGTTTTCACATTTCTAAGGTCTTTTTAGTAGGCTTTCTGTTGAGCTCCCGGGTGCCTTACAAGTGATTCGCAGTGACAATGGCACAGTTCAAGAATTCCTACTTCGAGAGTTTCTGTGGTGAGACAGGTGTAGAGCACTAGTTCTCTTCTTCGCACGTCCCACAGCAAAATGGAGTTGTGGAGAGGAAGAACCGTACCTTGGTTGAGATGGCCAGGACGATGCTCGATGAGTACTGTACACCGCGGAAGTTTTGGGCTGAGGCTATAGCCACCGCTTGCCATGTTTCCAATCGAGTTTTTCTTCGGGCACACTTGCACCGCACCTCTTATGAGCTGAGATATGGGCGAAAGCCCAGCGTCTCCCATTTTCATGTGTTTGGTTGCAAGTGCTTTATTCTGAAGTCCGGGAACCTAGACAAAACCGCTCAGGATACGAGACTATCACGCATTTGTTTTATAAACAACCGCTCAGGATACTCGTCTATCATGCACGGTTAGTAATAAAGACCGCTCAGAATGTGAGTTATCACAGACGGCTCGGGAACCGTATGTGATAACCACCAACTATCACTGACACCTAAACACTGACGGTTCAGGAACCGTCTGTGATAGGGCTGTCTGTAGCAGTGACATCGTCTTCTCCATTTTTGGCTACCGCCACCATTCTCATCAATTCGAGCTTGCTAGTAAGTCTTAGCTCAATTCCTCTCTTTTGCACCATCACCTATATGCATGCAAGTTGATGCATACCTTCTTATAGCCTTTCCCCTCACCACTGTCAAGTCGCCCTAGTGCTACTCTGATGCTACCAATATCATCTTCATGCTCGTGGTGATTCGTAATGCACGTGCGCCCTTTAGTTTGCCTCTACTGAGTCTTCTCTACCGTTGTCACCATCGCTGCCCATGGTGTCACTAGGGGGTCATCATTGCCACCACTTTGATGGCCATTGGTCCCTAAGCCACGTAGTTCTCGCATCGCCAGCACCCCTAGAAGTCGTTCCGTCAAGCTACTTGTAGCCTCCCCTACTCTCTTGCCTTTTCCTTCGTGGCCCTAACTTGCATAGCCACTGGACATTATCGTCGACGCAACTTCGATCACCTATTGCCTCACTGCCATCAACCAGAGCATTGTTGTGACTTCCTTGTCCCATTCTCAAGATTCCCTATGCCCTTCCGGCCATCCCTCACCACCGGTGAGCTCACCATCAATCTCGGCCATGCCGAGCTCTCGTCTCTCCTGCTATCTCTTTCTCTGACCGATGGGTCCCACCTATCTGGTAGCCTATTAGTGTGATTAATTTCATTTAAAAGTTAGTTGGGTAATTAGTGGCTAATGAGCCTATGACAGATAGGTCACACTTGATAGTTTTGTAATTAAAACTTGATTTACAGGACGAGTCTTTGACATATGGGCCCAACCCTTTAAATCAGTTTATAAATCCAAAAAATAGAAAAGGCACCTTCAGTTTAAAGAAAATATGCTTTCTCCATAGGAAAGCATACTCTGGTAACTCTGATGTTACCCTTGCTTTTCTTGTTCAAGGATTTCTTAACCTAACAACTTCAAATACTTATAAGTTTTGCATCCAAACTTCAAATTGAGTGAAATTGGTTTCTAATTTTTTATAAAATCATGAATTTTCATAATATGCAAAAATATTTGGATTTTCCCTCTTTTATATTCTGTTGGCTCTTATTTGTGCTATTTGTCGTTAAACGTGTATATACCGATATTTTGAAAATTTTCGTTGATGAGCCAGAGCCAGAACCAGCACTCAATGAGCAAGGTAAGTACCCCATTTAACCATGTTGTGCCTATATTTTACTATTTTTATGTTGTTTTGTAAGTATTATGCATGCCTGTAATTTCGATAAAAATTGCTATGTTAGTAAGGTCGGTAGTTGTATCCCAATTGTTGCATTGATCCTACCTTGATAAATTGATACCCTCACTGTTGTCACCTTAGCATTATTATTCACTATTGGTAAAATGTAGAACTTGTAGATTAAATAAAGTAGTTGATGCTTAGTTATGCTCATAGTTACTAATTGTGCTAGGTTGGTAAAATTTGTCAAAATTGTCAAATTATGGGAAATACTTGAAAATGGCCCAAAGGTGGTGTGCCTATTATTTTAGTTGGCAAATAAAAAGAAAAACTTGATTTAGGCTTGGCGAGTGGTTGTACAGACCGGTGCAGTTGCACAAGACTTTGGTATGTGGTAGTCCCCTTGAGTCACTAAAGGTCGAGTCGATTGTAACATCCCAAATTCTAGGGATTTTGAAAATGATGTAAATTTAAAAATTTTGTGTGCATCTTATTTTCTTGGTTTTTGATTGGATTTCTTTTGGAAGATTAACTTGACAGTACCAATTTTGGAAAGAAATGTACATCAGATGAAATTCATTTTGAATTCAAAATTGAATATGAAAAGATGGTCCATAAAGTGGCTAGGAGAATTCATAGTAGAAACCATTTCAAGACTAAAAAATAAGTTTATGGCACTAAAAATAAAAATTTGAACATTATTGAGAAAGCTCCTAAAATTATTCAAATCAAAATAGTGCATGTTACACTAAAACAATGACATTTACAAAATTTTAGAAAAAAACTTAAGATGGATGAAAATTTTGAAAAAATTACACAAACATCTACACTATGTCAGGAGCCTCCAAAAATGTTTTAATAATTTTTGTAGCTCATCTGCTATGTCTAAAAATTCCTCAAACCTTTCAGCAGAACAAATGTGCTTTGGTCACTTAACCCTTTCCACTTCCCATTTGGCGAAGGCGTGTTTCTGAAGTTTACACCTTTTCTCTATCCATTAAAAACTCGACACTGATGAGTGGGACTAGACTCCACCCGTTATGTCTTCCTTCTCCCCTCACTGCGCGCCATGCCTGTGCATTAGCTCTCTTCTTCCACCTTGCGCGTGCGCCAGCTCCGCCGTGGTGTGCCGCCAGATTTTGATGCCACACCCATGGTTTTTCCTTGCTACTTCCTACCCGCCACCTCGATACAATACATCTCTTCCCCCCTTGTCTTCTTCCCCTTATCCGTGCAGCGGAGTAGGCAACATACTCACGATAACTTTTGGTTGCAATCTATATATGTTATTGCAAATGAAAGCTCACTTTGTGCAAAAATAGAAAACTTGTTAGGATAGCCAAGTCCCTTGACATATCACTGCATAATATACAATATTTGCTTAAAAATATTGTCACATCCCAAATTTTCGCTTTCTGAAAAATTTTAATTTTAAATTAATTATTTTAATGTATTTGAGTCTTATTTGGATTTATCTGGATTTTATTTAAAAATTTAAAGCAAGAAAATATATTTTAATATTTTATTAAAGCCAAAAAGAATTTATTTTATTTTTTCTAGCCTTCCCTAAATTTTTAATTAATTTTTGAGAATTTTCTGGAAATTAAAATCAATTTTCAAAGTTAAAAAGTATTTTATAAAGTTATTAAATTCAAATCTGAGATTAAAAATATTTTTATTAAAGTCTAAAATACTTCCAGGAATATTCTATGATTTTTCTGGAATTTTTAGACATTAAATATTATTTTTCGAAGTATTAATAAAGTTTCTAGTAATTCCTGAAATTAAATCCGAAAATAAAAATCAATATATCCCTAGCCCGCCACGTGTCGCCCTCAGATGAAATCCACCTCTCTCCACGTTTTAATCCTAGCCATCCACCACAACTTACCCCTTCATAAAATCCAAAGCCTCTTATCCATTCACTTGCCACGTGTCGCGAATCTGACGGCCCGTACCCCTTCACTTCCTCTCCTCTCTATTACACATGGGACCCACATGTCATATCCATCTTCAACCTCACCTTCTTCCTCCTCCCACCCTCTCTCTCCACCTCCATTAAACCGAAAATGAAGCTTTAATTTCGGCCGTTTCTCTCAATTAAACTCCAAGCTAACGCGTGCAATTGATTGCCCTCATCAATCCCCACTCACGCCGGCCGTCTCCTCCTTTAATCATCTCTAAACCGCGGCTCTTCATCTCTCTTTTCCATCTATAAATTGGCCTCCTCCCCATTCCTTCCCCTTTCTTCCTCCATTTCGCCGGCTCCTACTTCCTCTCTTTCGCCACCACCCGCCGCCGCGCGCGCGCCGCCGCCTCACCGCCATCCCGCACCACCCCGCCGCCACCTCCTCCTGCGCGCCCGCCGCCGCCTTCGCCTCCGCCGCCGCCGCCGTAAGCGCCGCCGCTCTCCTCATCCGCGCCGCCGCTGCCGCCTCCGCGGCCGCCGACGACGACGGCAAGGCCGCCACCGCCATCCTCCCGGCGGCTGCGCGTGCGCCGCGTGGCGGTTGTGCCGCGTGGACGGCCACGTGGCCGCCACCTCGCGCCGCATGGCGCCATGTGGCCGGTGTGCCACGTCGGCGAACCCGTGGTCCGTGGATCCGGTTCACGGTAGACCGGACCCACCCGTCATTCAAATAATATTTCCGCTCAGAAAATTCGAAAATTGATGACGTCATAAATAGTATTTTTCAGTACAAAAATAATTCCTGAAACCCGATTTTTCCTTTTTCCCTCCTATTTAATCTTCCGAAGCCATAACTTTCTCATTTTAAATCCAAATTGATCCATTCAAATTTCTAAATTCATCTAAAATTCCAATCTTTCATTTGGTTTATTTATTTTCAATTTTGAATTTATTTTATTTTATTTGGTTTTCTCGATTTACGTGTAGAGACCGATTTGTCCAAGATATTCAGATCAAGCTCGGAAGATAACAACCCAGCACAGGAAGGCAAGTCTCCTTTGACCATCTTGCTCCTATGATTTACAAAATGATTTGTGTAGTTATTTTAAATTATTGCATGCTTATGTTGTAAAAGTGGATAACTTGATTTTAGAAAAATTTAGTTAAATGTTCCAATTGTTATACCTTCCATTGAAAATCGTTTACCTTGTACCATTGTCAACTTAGGATATTCCTTTTGACTCAATAATGAGTTAGTATTACATTTTGTTTGAGAGACCATGTGAAGGGCATCCCATAGTTGTGATGAGTAATTGACTCTTGTTCTAGGAAGATTGAGTTTAGTTTTTGAGGTTTGTGCTAGTTCTGCATTGTCGTAGCCCTGGCAAAGTGTTCTGCAGCTAACACGACCATTGTCAACTTAGGATATTCCTTTGACTCAATAATGAGTTAGTATTACATTTTGTTAAATTTATACTAACAAATGCTTAGTTTAGCGAATCAATATGAAATGTTCAAATGAGAAGCATGTTTGCTAAATGTTTTGATCAATGGTTTGTTTGAACATTGGTAATGGATGTTACCATTGTTGATTGATTTGTTTGAAAAGTGGTAATGGATGTTACCACTGTTAATTTGAAAATAAAAATGAAGTTCAAAGGGAAAAGTTGACAAGGGTGGATGGAAGGTTTGGCTGGTGCAGTTTAGCACGAGAGTTTTTGGGATTGTGAATGAACCACCACAGTCGCTTAAGGACCGACGCTTGTGTTTGTCCAAACCGAGCAAAACAAAGGCAACCACAAGTCTATACGGTACGACCTAGCTAACTAACCTATAAAGGTGTAGTTTAGATATCACCAGTGGTGTATTGAGTGCCGTGGTGTACCGGTTACTCATAGTGAGGGACAGGGTTTACTGTACTCATACGGCGCAAGAGGGGGCTCCGACTCGTGGATTCGAGTTGTGGTGAAACCTTAGCGGGTGGTATCTAGCTATACTGGAGTAGGTGAAAGGCTTTGTGATATTTTATCTGGGTCTCATGCCAAAGGAAGCATGTTGACTATTAAGATAATTTATCTCTTGTGGGTAAAGTGTACAAACTCGCAGAGTAAAAACTATTCGAATAGCCGTGCCCACGGTCAAGGGCGGGCAAGGAATGCATTCACATGGTAGAAGTTTGATTTTGATTTCAAAATAAAATGGTTTGTCAAACTCGGGAGTGGTGTAACTCTCGTGATTTAAATTTGGTGGTGTAACTAGATCAGGTGGTTTAACCTGAGTTTTGAAAGTTGGCAGATAGCCTGAGATTTTAG
The DNA here is from genome assembly GCA_036346575.1 of Dendrocalamus sinicus. Taxonomy (NCBI): domain Eukaryota; kingdom Viridiplantae; phylum Streptophyta; class Magnoliopsida; order Poales; family Poaceae; genus Dendrocalamus; species Dendrocalamus sinicus. The sequence goes on along the minus strand of CM070660.1, from coordinate 26,322,472 downwards.
TGTTGGTGGTTTAACCTTCACTAAGTTATTTATCTAATTTCATTTATGAAAAACAAGATGTTTATCAAATGGCCTTTGAAGTAATTATGTAGATTTGAAATAAAATGCTGATTTTTGCAAAAGAACCATATAGCCTTCCTTTGTGAAGCCTTGCATCTATGCATCTTTCCCAAGACTTCATGAGTACAATTTTGTACTCACATGTTGCTCTACAAATACATTAGCAGAGGATGAAGAAGCTCTGCCGAGAATACGACTTACGTGCCGAGTGTGGATGCGGTGGATTCTTCCCGATGCTTAGGACTCGCTTTCCCACCAATTGCCCGTGGCGATTGATGGGTCGCTTAATTTACTTTTTGCTTCCGCTGTGTTTATTTTCGTTTTAAGGTTCTGTGAACCTTTGTAAGGCAATGACCAATGTAAAACTTAAGTTATTATTGTAATAAATCGTGGATGACAATGTACCATTTTTTCTGGTTATCTGTGTGTACTAGCATTGATCTGGGACTAGTACTGTAATGCACAGGGGGGTCCGGAAGTTTCTACTCCGAGTCCCACAGAAGTGGTATCAGAGCCATCTTGACTGTAGGACGAACCCTAGGTTTTGGGAAGTTTTAAGGACTTATGTTTAAAAAGAATATATTAAAAATATATAAGCTTCTTTGCTTCTACTCTCCTCTTACTTAGTATCGTGTTTCTGTCCTCCCTTTTCACTATTTAAAAATCTTTACTGATCTCTCCTCTTTTCAAACTTGTAGATGGCAGGTTCATCGTCATCAGCCCCGTGGGATCACCATTCTCATGGCGAGCCGTGGAGCTTTGCGACTCTCCCACGGCAGCTAATGCAGATCCAAGTACACCCAACACCTATTTTCAGAGGGCGGAACACGCGAGTGATGAGCATGGACTCTGGAGCATGGAGGTGTTCATTTACGCCCAGACGGAGGATTGACCCAGCTTGAGCGTCATATTGAGTATCCACGGACCTTCGCTCGAATGCGATCCAGATGCAAAGACGCTTGGCTACCTCTGAGTTGTGCAGAGGCACAAGGAGGAGCTACGACGACCACCTTTTGCTTCTTCCCGACGACGAGAGCAGGGCAGACTCATCCGAGCTTTTCCACTGGTGGTGGACGACCGCGCTTGTCTCACCAGCGCAAGACACTGGCAGCTTCAACGACTTACGCCGAGCTCAGCAGAGATCGGACTTCTTCTGAGGTCGCTTGCCGAGCTACGAGCACTCGGACACTCTCCGAGCCCAGCCATCGCAGAGTGAGGCTGCCCACGCCGACGCCGCTCAGCGATGATCGCCGCCGAGGCGCAGGTAGAGCGCCTTGAGCTGCTACCACTACACCGACTCCACCAGCCCTCGTTGCTGCTCCACCCGATTTACGGACCTCGCACTAGGCTTATCGCGAGGAAGAGTGTGCGACGCCCAGACCGCCACCCGACGTTGATATCGGAGGATCTAGCCGAGGACGCCAGCCATCTCGCTCCGGTTTTTCCGACTTCAGTCAGAGTCGATCACGGTCGCGTTCGCGAACAATCGCCGTGGTTGTGGGCAGAGACACTCATCGGATTCAGAGGAGGACCCGAGGAGGATCCGAGGAGCGCATCATCGTGGAGGATGAGTAGTTAGTTGAGTCGAGAGTACCCAAATAATTGTCCACGTTCTTAGAACGCTTTATCATATTTTGGTGTGTTAGATGGACTGCACCAAGCCTATGTGCACTTGTGGTGCAGCCATTCATAAAATTATCTTGATTTCAATAAAGTTTTCCTTAAGTGGTTGCTGGTTTCTTCTTGTGTGTTGGCTTGGGATGTTATTTAGTTTCCCTAACCTCTTATCTATGCTAGTTCCTCTTACCTTTGCTAACCCCGAAACCGCTTGGATGGTGAACACCGAAGTAACATCAACAACAATCAAGCGCCCAACAACAATGAAGCCCCAATTCCACCTCCGCACTCAAGCTCCCAACATGGAATGATGATGGCCATGCGATTGCAACTACTTCAAGCTTTGGCCCAAAATCAAGTCCAACAAGTCCAGCAAGCACCAGCTCAACACCCACAGTCTAAACTTGGGAATATATGAGAACCCGACTCCGACCTTTGCAGGATCTGCTGACCCTTTGGAGGCGGATGATTGGATTAAAGAAATAGAAAGGAAACTCAATTTGGCTCAATGTGCAGAGCATGAGAAGGTTCTCAGATGCGCCCACCAACTCAAGGGAGTTGTTTGCTAATTGGTGGGATAACTCATCATGCCGCACATCAAGATGCTCGAGAATATTGCATGGGTAGAATTTTTGGAAGCCTTCCGCATCGCTCATATTCCTATGAGTATTATGGAAATGAAGAGGAAGGAGTTTCATCACCTACAACAAGGAAACCTTAGTGTTTCCGCATATCCGAGTAAATTTATCCAATTATCAAGATATGCACCGAAGATGTGGCGATCGATGCCGCAAGGATCCGGAGGTTCATGGGAGGAATGGACCCCAACCTTAAAGTTCAGTTAGTCTCCAATGACTACCCTACTTTTCAACATCCGTGAACAAAGCTTTAGTACAAGAAGATGCCCAACGTCGACTTTTGATGCTAGGAAAAGGAAGTTTCAAGCCCAACAGCTTGCTAGCGCTTCGCCAACGCCCTACTCAACAACAAGACAACCGCCTCCAGCATAATCATCCAAGTACACCCATTTCTGCACCTCGCCTTTGCCTCAAACTCCTAGAACTGGAAATGCAGCCCAACAACAAAGCAGAATAGAAATGTAGCTGCAGGAGTGCAATGCTACAATTGCAAAAATATGGGACACTATGCCGCAGCTGCCCACGTAAGCGCAAGCGGTAACCCCGGTCCGCTTCAACCTCGATCCTACACCAAAGAAGAGCTCCAACTACGGTCAAGGACGTGGAAGCCCTCGACACCTCGCACTCCACACCATTCAACAGAGGGCGATCAATCATGTCACCGTAGAAGCGGCTAAGATGCACCGCACGTAGTTCGGTAAGTTCTGGTTAATTCAGATATCAAGAATTATATTATTTGATTCTCGAGCTACACATTCATTCGTAACAAAAGCTTTTGCTGAAAGAAATAATTGGAATATTTGTTTGCTAAAGAACCCTATGATAGTCCAATCTCCCGAAAAGAATTGAGGACTAAATTGGTTAGCCCTAGTGCAACCATAATTATAAATGGAGTAAAGTTCCTAGCTTAACCTTATTATAATAGACTCAGATGGCATAGATATAATACTTGGTATGGATTGGTTGATCAAGTATAAAGGATGATAGATTGTGCCAATCGTGCCATTAGTCTTACCAATTCGACGGAATTCAGATAAGACATGAGGCGCTTATGCGCCAAAGAAGAACATTATGTTAACCAACTTAAAAGGGAAAAAGTTGGAGGATGTGTCGGTAGCTTGCGAATACCCTGATGTTTTCCCTGAGGAATTGCCAGGACTGGCACCAGATCGAGAGATTGAATTTGTTATAAATCTGGTACCTGGTACAGCCCCAATATCAAAAAGACCTTATCGGATGGCAGCTGATGATTTAGCTGAAGTCAAGAGGCAAATTCAAGAATTACAAGAGAAAAGTTTCATTAGACCAAGTTCTTCACCTTGGGGAGCCCCAGTGCTTTTGGTAAACAAGAAGGATGGTAGTCGCAGATATGCGTGGACTATAGAGCTTTAAATGAAGTAACTATAAAGAATAAGTATCCCTTACCCGGATCGACGATTTGTTCGATCAACTCAAAGGATCAAGTGTCTTCTCCAAGATTGATCTTCGGTCGATATCACCATTGAAGATTAGACCGTAAGATATACCAAAGACGAGATTCGCCACAAGATATGGACTATATGAGTATACGGTGATGTCTTTCGATTCGACAAATGCCCCAAGATACTTCATGAATTTGATGAATAAAGTATTTATGGATTATTTAGATAAGTTTGTTGTTGTCTTTATAGATGACATTCTTATCTATTCGAAAAATGATAAAGAACATGAGGATCATCTAAGGATAGTATTGCAAAGACTCGTGAACACCGCTTATATGCCAAGTTTAGCAAGTGTGCGTTTTGGTTAAAGGAAATTGAGTTTTGGGACACGTAATTTCAGCGTATGAGTATCCAGAGATCCCGGAAAAGTTAAGGATGTATTAAATTGACTCCACCCAAGACAAGAACCGAGATCGAAGTTTTCTGGTTTAGCCGGTTACTATCGTCGATTCATTGAAGGCTTTTCCAAGATTGCCAGACCTTTAACCCAGCTGTTAAAGAAAGAGAAGAAATTTGAATGGAGTAAATCCTGTGAGGATAGTTTTCAAGAGTTAAAGAAGAGGTTAACTTCAGCACCAGTTCTGCGGTTACCGGATATTAGAAAAGATTTTGAAGTTTATTGTGACGCATCAAAACAAGGTCTTGGAAGTGTACTAATGCAAGAGGGAAAGGTTGTTGCTTATGCGTCAAGGCAGTTAAGGCCACATGAGGAGAATTACCTAACTCATGATTTAGAGCTAGTCAGTAGTGCATGCTCTAAAGTTGTGGAGGCATTATCTAATTAGTAATCGGTGTGAAATATATACGGATCATAAAAGTCTAAAGTATATATTCACTCAACCCGATCTTAATGAGACAAAGAAGATGGCTTGAACTCGATAAAGGATTATGATGTGGGAATACACTATCATCCAGAAAGGCCAATGTAGTTGCAGATGCTATAAGTTGGAAGATCCATGTTAGCAATATGTTGATTCAAGACAGTCGACCAACTCTTCGTGAAGAATTTCAGCGCCTCAATTTGGGAGTGATAAATGAAGGAATTCTGTCTACATTAAAGGTTCAACCCACTTTAGAAGATCGATCAAGGCAACTCGTAAAGAAGATGAGTATGTTAAAGAAATAAAAGATAACATGAAGAAAGGCAAAGCACTGGATTCTCGTAAGATGAAGAATGAATTCTTTGGTTTGGAAAAGGATTTTAGTACCGAGAGGAAGGAAATAAAAGATTTAATTCTAAAGGAAGCTCATGAATCAGATATTCCATTCATCCCTAAGTACAAAGATGTACCAAGATCTAAAGGAAAGTTCTTGTGGACCAAGATGAAACGAAATTGCAGAATATGTAGCTTTATGTGATATATGTCAAAGGGTTAAAGCAGAGCACCAACGACCGCCGGTCTTTTGCAACCTCTGCAGATACCTGAATGGAAATGGGAGGAAATCGGAATGGATTTCATAACAGACTACCAAGAACCAAGTCGGGTATGATTCAATCTGGTTATAGTGGATCGCTTAACAAAGGTTGCACATTTCATACCAGAAGACTACCTATTCAGAGATAGATTGGCGAGCTCTATATGTCAAGAATTGTATGTCCGCATGGAGTTCCAAAGAAGATCGTACGGATAGAGGAACGCATTTACCTCAAGATTTTGGCGAAACTTCATGAAGTTTTGGGCACCAATTTAAATTTCAGATCGCTTATCATCCTCAAACAGATGGCCGATCGAACGAGTGAATCGATATTGGAAGATATGCTAAGAGCGTGTGCTTTAGCCAACAAAGCTAGTTGGGATCAAAGTTTACCCTACGCAGAATTTTCCTATAATAACGCTTACGGTCTAGTCGAAGATGTCTCCGCTGAAGCCTTGTATGGCGAAATGCAGAACACCATTATATTGGTCGAGATCGAGAAAGTCAAGTATTCGACCGATGTCTTGAAGCTAGCCAAGAGCAAGTTCGATTATCGAGACCGATTGAAAATAGCACGCACTGCATAAAAGAGTTATGCAGATAATCGCCGCAGAATGTTGGAATTCGCACTGGGATCATGTGTATTTGAAGGTGTCACCTTTAAAAGGGATGCGACGCTTCAAGGTCGAGGGAAAGCTTGCTCCAAGATATATCGGACCATTTCTAGTTATAGCCGTAAGAGGTGAAGTTGCATATCGCTTAGAGCTTCCTCCTCGCTTGTCGATGTACATGATGTATTTCATGTATCACGATTGAAGAAGTGCTTAAGAGTACCAGAGGAGTTAATACCCTTAGAAGAGGTGGATTTAAAAGAAGACTTGACGTATTGCAATTTCTGTCAAGATTTTAGAAGAGGCAGAGCACTGTACAAGAAACAAGACTATCAAATTTTGCAAGGTGCAAGTGGAATAATCATTCAGAATCTAAGCAACTCGGGAGCGTGAAGAGGATCTTCGAGCAGAGTTCCCTGATCTTTTTCCCAGTCTTTCCGAATCTCGGGGTCGAGATTCTTTCTAAGGGGGTAGGTTTGTCACATCCCAAATTTTCGCTTTCTGAAAAATTTTAATTTTAAATTAATTATTTTAATGTATTTGAGTCTTATTTGGATTTATCTGGATTTTATTTAAAAATTTAAAGCAAGAAAATATATTTTAATATTTTATTGAAGCCCAAAAGAATTTATTTTATTTTTCCTATCCTTCCTAAATTTTTAATTAATTTTTGAGAATTTTCTGAAATTAAAATCAATTTTCAAAGTTAAAAGTATTTTATAAAGTTATTAAATTCAAATCTGAGATTAAAAATATTTTTATTAAAGTCTAAAATACTTCCAGGAATATTCTATGATTTTTCTGGAATTTTTAGACATTAAATATTATTTTTCAAGTATTAATAAAGTTTCTAGTAATTCCTGAAATTAAATCCGAAAATAAAAATCAATATATCCCTAGCCCGCCACGTGTCGCCTCAGATGAAATCCACCTCTCTCCACGTTTTAATCCTAGCCATCCACCACAACTTACCCTTCATAAAATCCAAAGCCTCTTATCCATTCACTTGCCACGTGTCGCGAATCGACGGCCGTGCCCTTTCACTTCCTCTCCTCTCTATTACACATGGGACCCACATGTCATATCCATCTTCAACCTCACCTTCTTCCTCCTCCCACCCTCTCTCTCACCTCCATTAAACCGAAAATGAAGCTTTAATTTGGTCGCTTCTCTCAATTAAACTCCAAGCTAACGCGTGCAATTGATTGCCCTCATCAATCCCCACTCACGGTAGCCGTCTCCTCCCTTTAATCATCTCTAAACCGCCGCTCTTCATCTCTCTTTTCCATCTATAAATTGGCCTCCTCCCCATTCCTTCCCTTTCTTCCTCCATTTCGCCGGCTCCTACTTCCTCTCTTTCGCCACCACCCGCCGCCGTGCGCCGCCGCCGCCCCTCACCGCCATCCCGCACCACCCCGCCGCCACCTCCTCCTTGCGCCGCCGCCGACCGCCTCGCCTTCCGCCGCCGCCGCCGTAAGCGCCGCCGCTCTCCTCATCCGCTGCCGCCGCCGCCCTCCCCGCCGCGCCGACGCGCGGCAAGGCCGCCGGCCGCCATCCTCCCGTCGCGGCTGCGCGTGCGCCGCGTGGCGGTTGCCAGCTCGCGTGGACGGCCACGTGGCCGCCACCTCTCGCCCGCATGGCGCCATGTGGCCGGTGTGCCACGTCGGCGAACCCCGTGGTCCTTGGATCCGGTTCACGGTAGACCGGACCCACCCGTCATTCAAATAATATTTCCCGCTCAGAAAATTCGAAAATTGATGACGTCATAAATAGTATTTTTCAGTACAAAAATAATTCCCGAAACCCGATTTTTCCTTTTTTCCCTCCTATTTAATCTTCTGGAAGCCATAACTTTCTCATTTTAAATCCAAATTGATCCATTCAAATTTCTAAATTCATCTAAAATTCCAATCTTTCATTTGGTTTATTTATTTTCAATTTTTGAATTTATTTTATTTTATTTGGTTTTCTCGATTTACGTGTAGAGACCGATTTGTCCGAAGATATTCAGGATCAAGCTCAGGAAGATAACAACCCAGCACAGGAAGGCAAGTCTCCTTTGACCATCTTGCTCCTATGATTTACAAAATGATTTGTGTAGTTATTTTAAATTATTGCATGCTTATGTTGTAAAAGTGGATAACTTGATTTTAGAAAAAATTAGTTAAATGTTCCAATTGTTATACCTTCCATTGAAAATCGTTTACCTTGTACCATTGTCAACTTAGGATATTCCTTTTGACTCAATAATGAGTTAGTATTACATTTTGTTTGAGAGACCATGTGAAGGGCATCCCATAGTTGTGATGAGTAATTGACTCTTGTTCTAGGAAGATTGAGTTTAGTTTTTGAGGTTTGTGCTAGTTCTGCATTGTCGTAGCCACGCAAAGTGTTCTGCAGCTAACACGACCACGTTGGTCATGGCCGAAAGTCATGCGCACTGGTTACGACCACTTTGGGCGTGGTCGAAGGTCACCCGAGGGGTCTACGACCACTTTGGCCATGGTCGAAGGGCACTAGAAGGCGATGCGACCACGCTTGGCCGTGGTCGAGGCCGACGACCACATTGGTCGTGGTCGGCAGATTACGACCACGCTGGCCGTGGTCGGAGGCGGCACGACCACGCTGGTCGTGGTCGAATAGGTTACGACCACGCTTGGCGTGATCGTAGGTCTCGTGGAAGTTTAAGACCGGTTTTGCCATAGTCATATCTTGGTCATGGTTGAAATGACTCGCACGACCATGTTGCCGCAGCTGGAACCTAGCCGAGATGTCTCACGACCACGCCAGCGCGCTATCGGGCTTGGTAGAACCATTTACGACCATTTTGGGCATGGTCGAAGGTCATTCGTGTCGTTTACGATCACGCTGGTCGTAGTCGAATGCAGCCGACCACGTGAGTAGTCGGCACTCTACGACTACGTTATTGAGAGCGATCGGCGTGGTCGGACGTGCTCGCCGCAGCTTGGAATCGGTCGTATGACCTGCAGACTTGACCATTTGAGCTGGAATTTGGTCGTAGGGCTTTGTGATGAAGTCGTGGACCTTGTGCATTTGTTGGTTTATCTTTTCGATCGGTCGAACGACTTTGGTTGAAGTCGTAGACTTTGAGCGCAAAGTCGTAGCGAGTTGTGGGTGGTCGTAGCAAGTTAGCGATGATCGTAGACTCATCGTATCTGGTCGTATGGCTTGATTTTGTGGTCGTATGTCATGTGCATTCATTGTTCTCTTTTTCCGATCGGGTCGAGGTGGTATCGACTTGGTAAGAGTATGATTTGAGTTCTGTTTTACGCTCAAGTGATTGGATACTATTGTGAGCGGTGCTATGTAATGGTTTGCTTGTCCGTGATGGTTTGCGGGACTTTGAGACTAGTCGTGGTGAGGCGTGGATGGTCGAGACTAGGCACGGGGTGCTTGAGGTCGTGATCGGCCGAGATGCCAAAGACGACGGTCTGTGAGGTGGTTGCAAGCGTGTCGGCAAGGCGGGAGGAAGCTTCCGGGAAGGCAGCGGAGTGGCATTTTGGAGAAATGCGAAAGCTGCAAAGGAAGCTGTGTCCCCGCAAAAGCACGGAGTTGTTGGCGCTAACGGGTAAAGCGGTGGAGCCGTTGGTGTAACGGTAAAGCACCGAGCTCGCTCTCGCTGCTGGGTAAAGAGAGTGGTAAAACCCGGTGTTAGGTGGGAGTTAACGGGTTCTCCCCCTGTAGCAAGAAGACTATAAATAGAGACTGTAGAGCTCGGATGCTCGGGGAGGTTGTTCCCGAGTCACTCTGAATTTTTCGTCTCTATTTGCGTGAGTTGTCTCTGGGTAGAGCACGGTTGCTCTTGTACCTCCGATGGAGTGGCTGTAGAAACCTCCATGATCAATCATTTATCTCTCTTCCTCAAGTTAATTTCTGTCATTATGAGATGTTATGATTGTTTTGTTTGCGATCTATTTTGAGAGCTTGTTCTTCATGCGATCATTTTCTCTCTTCTCTTCTTCGTGTTTCTGCATCCTTTTGTGTGCTTCGATTGGCTCAGAACTGGGAATCTATCTCAAGGCCACTTGGCTAGTTCATTCCCGAGAGCAGGAGTCGAATCAGAGAAGTTCTCTTAACTGAATGGTCGTGCGCCTCAAGTCCTCTGTTTCGAGTTCGACCATGTCTCTCTACCCGAGCATAGCTAAGATTTTGGTAATTTCTTTTCAAAGGTTGGATTCTTTCAGTGTCTCAAATTTGAGGATCAAATGACCAGAGAGTCTTAGTTACTGGAAATCGGCAAACGAGTCCTTCTCCGTTCTTGTTTTATCCGCGCAGATTCTCTGTTTGATTTCTTTTGTCGGCTTGGGCAAGTGTTCACCACGTGGTGTTCGATCATCAATTGGCTTACGACCACGTGTGTTCGATCGGAGAAACTAGTTCTTTCACTCGATTTGGTGTGTGAGTACTTGGGAGTTTTAAAGGCACCATTCACCCCCTCTGTTGCCATTTCGGTCCTACAATTGGTATCGAGCCGGTTAGCTCTAATCAATAGATCTTAACCGGTCTCAAGAGCCATGGCGACGGACAAGTACTCGACCAAGCCGCGTTTTGATGGCATCGACACCTTTCGGAAGAGCCGAATGGAAACATACATCCGTGCTCGGGTATGCCATCCGTGCAAGGTTAAGGTCCGCTTTGTTGTTCCCGCCGATGAGAACATCAATGCCGGGAACATGGCTGATGTTGAGGCAAATGCAAAGGCAAGGAACATCATCATCCAGGGTTTGAGTCGTAGTGAGTTCGACCGCATATCTCATCTGTCGTCCGCCTACGACATCTGGGTGACCCTCGACGCATACCATGAGGGCACCACCCAGATTAAGACGGTTCGACAGGACCAGTTCAAGCGCGAATACAACAAATTCGAGATGCTTGCTGGTGAGTCCCTGGACGAGTGCTTTTCGCGATTTCACAAAATCTTGAGCAACCTCCGAGCGGTCGGTCTCACATACCCCGACTCGGACAACGCTCGTCAGATGCTCGCGGCACTCGATCTGCGCGTGTGGGAGATGAAAGTGACCACCATCAAAGACACGACAGACCTCTCGACCCTGACTCTTGACGCGCTGTACTCACGCCTCAAGACTCACGAGATTGACGTTGTCTCTCGTCGGTCGAAGTCACAGTCGATGGCTTTGGTCACCGATCCCAGTTCTGCTTCTGGTCTCTCTTTTGATTCTTCTTGCGGTTTTTCCCTCGCTGCTCTCTGTGACATAACGATGATCGCTTAGAGCACTGCGGATGATCACCGCCCTCCTAGCCCGGGTTTCACATGCCTACAAGGGTAGGAGAGACAGAAAGAGAGGAGGACCCGTGATTTGCTTCGAGTGTGGTGGCCCCAACCACATTCGGGCAAACTGCCCCAAGCTGGAGAAGGGCAAGAACGACTACGGCGGTTCGAGCAAGATCGACTACACCGACAAGAACCGCAACAAGAAGCCTCCAACTCCGACGCCGGGAAAGAAGAAGTTTCGCAACTTCGGGAAGGCCAAGAAGCTCTTCCACCGCGTCCTCACCGCCTTCGACGACCTCGACCTCAGCGAGGTGGAGGGATGGAGCGACGACGACGGGACGGGTGACCAAGAGCCCAAGGATGGCGGCAATGACTTCTCCGGCATGTGCTTCATGGCCCTCGAGGGCGAACTTCGTGACAATGAGTCAGACCGACTTCGGATGAGGTACTCCTTCTTATGACCAGCTAAATGATGCTTTTCTTAAGCTAGGTGGATTTCATGCTAGAGCTAGGTCTAGGTGTACCGAGTTAGAGAAGGAAGTAGATAGACTATCACGGAGATTACTTCACTTACATCCGCTCCCTCCCGTGACGATCGTGATACATGCTGTGCCTTGCTTGATGACATGGAAAAATTAAGGACCTCTCATGATAGTGTGTCCTCCGAGCTTGATATTGTTAAGGTGGAAAATGTTAGTCTGCTTGCTGAGTTAGAGTTGAGTAGGATGGTCATTACCCTACTTACTACTGATGAGACTACTTCTCCCACCTCATGTGAGGATAAGGACATTGCTTTGCTAGAGGACCTTATGCCATGCTCCTTGATCTGCCCGATCCTTGTAAAAATTGCAATAACTTGAAGATGAACTTAAAACGGGCAGATCATAAAATTGCTGAACTCCAAGCTTCTTTACTTGAGCCGATTGATTCATGCTTAAACTGTCCCAAGTTAATCTTTGAACTTGAAGTCGTCTCCAAACAGTTTCAAGAAATGATTGATCATGATAGGAAAATGGCTCAAGATGCTTCTAAGGACCTGTTAGCTCACCATGTATTAATCAGTAACAAACTAAAATCTGATTTGATTACACCGATGAGAAATGTGTGAAGTCGACTAAGGACCTACTAGAGAAGCAACCTTCGCTTGTATTGTGCTGTGGCCGAGAAGGGGAGAAGCCCTGGGTAAGGTGGAGACGCCTAGAACGTGAACCAACCGACTAGCGATAGGACTGTCCATTCGAGTCGGTGTGCGTGCACAAGCCATTCTTCCCTCTCGCCGTTGGTTCTTCATCCGCTCCCTTACCTCCTGCTGTTCCCTCTTCCCCTCGCTTCTTGCACATCTCTCTTTCGGGAGTGTCGGTACCTTATGAACACTCTCGAGAGATTTGTAGGCGGCAAGAAGAAGCTTAATCTTATTCTAGACCACCCAAGATTTGCAGATTTAATCGTGGTCTAGGATATGACTATTATGAGGATATGAGGAAGCATCCACCGCTGTGCTCGCACCCATAGCACCAGTGTGATCGAGATCGAGCCCGGGACCGAGAAAGTCCAATTTAAGTCGGCGGGCTATGTCGAGTGGATTTACGACAAGCAAGGTGATTGCACATGCCGCTCGCCTCTCGTATAGCGAAGCTCGACCGTGCTACTTCTACCTCTCGAGGATGAAGTATCACCGCACCTTCTCGCCGAAGGATGGACACACGGTTGATCGATGCTTCAGCGCGCCAAGATCGCGCGTAGAGACCGTGTTGAGTCTCCTAGGCGTATTCGTGGTCAGCCCGGATCCCGAGTGCACCTAGGACCAAAGACGAGGTCTAGATTTACTGCCGTTGATGGGTTTGGGCAGCATCGAGGACTTGGTTTTTCCGAGTCTTCGTTTTTCGTCCTCGTGCTACTCCCGGTCATGACTTCCGCCGTCCCGAGGTGCATCTCGTTTCCCGTCGAGACGATTACCGCGGCGTGTTCAGCGTGTTGCGGTGTTCCACTCGCTCTCCGTGCGATCGGACCCGCAGCGGCTTCAGTCTGCTCACGCACCTTCCGCTGTGAGTGACAAAGAGCGAGGGTAGATAGAGGAAAGTCGTGCTTGACTACTTCATCCGCCGACGTGTTGTTCAAGATTGGGTGCCAAAATCACTCTTGATTTACCCCATCATCGAGACTTTACTCTGTTTGACTCAGTTTGCGGGCGGGAAGGAAAGGGTTTGGCTTGTAGACTCGGGTGTTCTCGACACATGACCGAGACTCCGTTGGTTTTCTTCCCTTGCTCGTGCTCCTGTGATGAGACGATCACCTTCGGAGATGCTTCATCCGGGCGCGTCATCGCCAAAGGTGCAGTCGCGCGATTAATGACTCTTTCATTTTGAAAGATGTAGCCTTGGTTAGTAAGCTGCAGTACAATTTGCTTTCCGCTTTCTCGACTTACCGATGACGGTTTCGAGGTAAGCTTCAAGAAAAATGCTTGTAAAATTCTTGATTCTTGGGTAGTCCGTTTATGGATTTCTCGCTTGGGAGGATCTTTCGTGCTGATTTTTCCGAGTCTTCGGTGATCCTCTCGGTGTTTAGTTGCTTCGAGTCCCGCGACCTTTCTTTACGGCATAGGAGACTTGGTCATATCGGATTTGATCATTTGACCGAGTTAGCGCCACGATCTCATTCGTGGTCCGCCGAACTCAAGATGGTCAAAGACCTTGTTTGCTCTCCATGCCGCACGGCAAGATGGTTGCCGCTTCTCACCCTCCGGTCACAAGCATTACTGACCGATGCACCGTGACACCGCTCCACATGGACACAGCTTGGACCACTCGAGTGCGATCGGCGGGGGAAGTGGTATGTTCTTGTTGTGGTCGATGACTTCTCGAGGTATTCTTGGGTGTTTTTCTTAGCCTCGAAGGATGAGACGTTTTCGCATTTCCGAGGTCTTTTCAGTAGGCTTTCTGTAGAGCTCCCAGGTGCCTTACGAGCAATCCGCAGTGACAATGGCACGGAGTTCAAGAATTCCTACTTTGAGAGTTTCGTGGTGAGACAGTGTAGAGCACCGCTCTTCTCCATACGTCCCTCAGCAGAATGGCGTTGTGGAGAGGAAGAACCGTACCTTGGTCGAGATGGCCAGGACGATGCTTAATGAGTACTCTACACCGCGGAAGTTTTGGGCTGAGGCTATAGCTACCGCGTGCCATGTCTCAAACCGAGTATTTCTTAGGGCACACTTGCACCGCACTTCTTATGAGTTGAGATATGGGCGAAAGCCTAGCGTCTCTCATTTTCGTGTGTTTGGTTGCAAGTGCTTTGTTTTGAAGTCCGGGAACCTAGACAAGTTCGAGTCACGTTCTTGTGATGGAATCTTTCTAGGTTACTCGCCTTCTTCAGCGGGCTTATAGGGTCCAGAATGCGAGTCTAGTAAAATGGTAGAGACTCGTGAGGTGACCTTTGACGAGGCGGTCAGGGACTAGGCCCGATATCTCGTGTTCTTTAGAGCGATCCGAGACCATCTTTGTGGATAATGAGGATGATGGAGACGACGGTTGTCTACCCGATCCTATCCTCATCCACCCCTTGAGGTGCCGTCTTCCACCGCACTCTCGAGGTGATCACCCATGCCTTCTGCTTCTTCTGGAGCTGGTGGCTCTGTTCCTACCTCATCAGCTCACGAGGTAGAAGCCACTTCTTCATCTCATTCTGGACCTCCTAGACATATCCAGAAAGCTCATCCTTCAGAGCAGATCATTGGAGACCTTTTCGAGCGTGTTACCCGCTCAAAATCTGGCTTATCTCAATTCTGTCTCCATTCTGCTTTCATTGCCTCCCTTGAGCCCAAAGATGTCTCTCATGCTTTATCTGATGAGTCTTGGGTCAATGCCATGCATGAGGAGCTAGAAAACTTCGAGAGGAACAAGGTCTGGTCGCTTGTCGAGCCCCCGCGAGGTCACAATATTATTGGGACTAAGTGGGTGTTCAAGAACAAGCAGAGCGAGGATGGAGTGGTTATTCGAAACAAGGCTAGACTGGTTGCTCAGGGGTTCTCCCAGGTTGAAGGTCTAGATTTCGAGGAGACCTTTGCCCCTGTAGCTAGACTTGAAGCCATTAGAATCCTGCTTGCCTTTGCAGCTTCTAAGGGTTTCAAGCTTTACCGATGGACGCCAAGAGTGCCTTTCTCAATGGCCTTATTGAGGAAGAGGTCTACGTCCGACACCTCCCGGTTTGAAAACCCCAAATACCCAAACCATGTCTTCAAGCTTTCCAAGCGTTGTATGGACTTAAGCGAGCCACCGGGGCTTGGTATGAGAGGCTTAAGTCCTACTTGTTGAGTCATGGGTTTGAAATGGGTAAAGTTGATAAGACCTTGTTCATCCGCCGGCTTGGCGCGACTTTCTGCTCGTCGGATCTATGTCGATGACATTATCTTTGGCGGCTCTTCCCATACTGTTTCCCAGTTCTCGGATGTCATGAGCACCGAGTTTGAAATGAGTATGATGGGTGAGTTGACTTTCTTCCTTGGCTTCCAAATTAAGCGGCACTCGGGAGGTACATTTCTTCATCAAGGAAAGTACACTCGTGACCTCTGGCGCTCGATATGAGTGATGGAAAGCGGTGTCAACTCCCATGGCTTCGACAAACCTATCTTGACCTGCATGAGGATGGCGAGCGATTGATCGAAAAGAGTTCGAAGTATGATCGGCTCCTTCTTTACCTCATCGCCTCGAGACCGGACATACACTTCTCGGTGTCCGCGTGTGCTCGTTCGAGCCTCTCTCGCGTATCTCACCGCCAGCGTGAAGCGCATCTTCGTACCTCCGAGCTACCATTGACTATGGTATCCGTACTCTTCCTCATCCCGTCTTTCCTTGAGAGCTTTCTGACGCAGACTTTGCTTTGTCAGTAGGATAGATAGGAAGAGCACTTCGCACTTGCCAATTCATTGGCAATTCTCTCGCCTCTTGGTCTTCTAGGAAGCGATCGGTGTTGCATGATCCACCGCAGAGGTGAGTATGTTGTCGCACCACCGCTGCGATCAGTACTGATGGCTTCGACCTGCGGGACTTTGGGTTAGTTATCGACAGTGTTCCACTCTTTTGTGATAACACTTCGCGATTAACATTGCTAAGAACCCAGTGCAACACTCTCGGACCAAGCACATCGATATCCGTTATCACTTCCTTCGAGACCATGTAGAGAAGGGCGATATAGTGCTCCGTTTGTGAGAGTGACCACCGCTTGGTGACATCTTCACCAAGCCTTTGGATAGTTCGAGGTTTTCAGCTCTACGGGAGAGCTTGGGGTGGTGTGTCCTTACGATCGTAGTGAGGGGAGCTTTGGGCTTTATTGCTTTTCTATATTGATTATACTGTCTCATTTCTGTTGCTTTGCACTTGGGGTGCATCGGGCTTAGTCCTTCTAGCATAGGTTAGAGTGCTTCTCTTGTCTAGTTGTTTAGACTTCTTCTCTTATCTTGTGCTTCCAGGATGTTTCTTCTCGCTTCTTCTTATCTCACTAGATTGAGCTCACTCACTTCTTATAGGTTCTAGCGAGGTTGGGCCACCCTGCGGACAGGCAGTGCGTGATTGCTCTCTAGTGTGTGTTTTTCCGGTCATTGTTAGTCCCGAGTCATATGGGGTAGATGAGAGTTAGTCTGAACCACGCTTGTCTCTATATCTTATCTATGCTTTAAGGATCACTGTTTTGGTTTTATTTGCCAGCTTCTCGACTTAATGCTTTGGTTCAAGGGGAGTTCATTTGGGAGCTTCTGGAGCTTAATTTTGACTTAACTCAACTTGAACTAAAAGTTGCATCTAATGTTGAGGGGGAACTGGTCTTTCGCGCATTCTCAAGCATTCTAGTATTATAATCAATCGCATTGAGCCTTGATTATTATCCTATTATGACATGCTTCAGTGCTTTACACCTTGCCATGACTTGTGCTTAGCTTGCTAAATTTATCATGACTTCATATGTGTAGACTAGCGTTTGCCATGATAAGTTAAGTAAAATTGATCAACTTAAATTAAACTTATCATGCTCGCATTTGAGTTTAGTCTTTCTTGAGCTATCCTTTTATGATTCATGCCATGTCAAATAGGCTGAGTAGAGCGTTGAATCTATATTGAGCCTTAGTTTGAGATGTTTTAGTCTCCTGATGATACATGAGTTAGTACAATGTGTTAAAAAAAAGATCTCTTTTGTGCGAAAAAAACTGATCTCACCAATTCTTTCCTATGAGACGGCTTGCCATTGCACTTGGCATGAACTTAGGGGGAGTTTTGGATGACCTAGACTATCTTCTTAAGCTTATTGCTTGGAGTAGTCGCATAAGGCTTGAGATCTAGCACATAAACAAAAAATTGGGTTGAAAACAACCATATGCTTTCAAAAGACAATGTTTAATGTGCTCAATTTGCTTAATCTACAATCAGAACCACGTACTTTAACCAATGTTTCAATCTTGAGCTTATAGCACTCTATTTGGACTCAATGTTAGCTTCTTTGTTCCGCTTAGCTTATTGACATGGCCTGCATCATCCTTGGATGTCTCTAGCTAGACTTTACTCATTGATGACGTGACTTGCTCACAAAATGCATTACATTTCAGATTGTCATCTATGTGCTCTAGCTGGCTTATATATATCTTTGTCATGATCTAGATAGTGTTTTATTGAGTTATGGCTTGGTGTATTACGTTATGGTCATTATGGATAATTCTCATGGCTCTAAATGCTTAAATAAACAAACTTCAGCCATATTCATCCATTGACATGTCATATTCTCTCTATTGCATCTTGATGTGTTTATTGCCAAAAGGGGGAGAATAGAGAAGAAAAAGTCTGTTGGGATCATTTTAGAGCTTTGGAGATCAATTTGCTCTTTCAGTTGTTGCTCTAGTGGTTCCTTCTGTCGACATGGTCATAAGTTTCATTCCCTTCTTTGGACCATGTTGGATTCTTCAAACTCAAACTCAACTTCTTGCTTTTTCTGGTTTTGTCAATATACTCATCAAGGGGGAGATTGAGAGACCATGTGAAGGGCATCCCATAGTTGTGATGAGTAATTGACTCTTGTTCTAGGAAGATTGAGTTTAGTTTTGAGGTTTGTGCTAGTTACGCATTGTCGTAGCCACGCAAAGTGTTCTGCGGCTAACACGACCACGTTGGTCGTGGCCGAAAGTCATGCAAGATCGTTACGACCACTTTGGGCGTGGTCGAAGGTCACCGAGGGGTCTCGACCACTTTGGCCATGGTCGAAGGGCACCGAGGCGCGACGACCACGCTTGGCGTGGTCGAGGCCGCGACGACCACATTGGTCGTGGTCGGCGAGTTACGACCACGCTGGCGTGGTCGAAGGCGGCACGACCACGCTGGTCGTGGTCGAAATAGGTTACGACCACGCTTGGCCGTGATCGTAGGTCTCGAGGAAGTTTAAGACCGGTTTTGCCATAGTCATATCTTGGTCATGGTTGAAATGACTCGACGACCATGTTGCCGCAGCTGGAACCTAGCCGAGATGTCTCACGACCACGCAGCGCGCTATCGGAAGCCACCGAACCATTTACGACCATTTTGGGCATGGTCGAAGGTCATTCGTGTCGTTTACGATCACGCTGGGCGTAGTCGAATGCAACCGACCACGTGAGTAGTCGGCACTCTACGACTCGTTATTGAGAGCGATCTGGCGTGGTCGGACGTGCTCGCACGCAGCTTGGAATCGGTCGATGACCTGCGGACTTGACCATTTGAGCTGGAATTTGGTCGTAGGGCTTTGTGATGAAGTCGTGACCTTGTGCATTTGTTGGTTTATCATTTCGATCGGTCGTGCGACTTTGGTTGAAGTCGTAGACTTTGAGCGCAAAGTCGTAGCGAGTTGTGGGTGGTCGTAGCAAGTTAGCGATGATCGTAGACTCATCGTATCTGGTCGTATGGCTTGATTTTGTGGTTGTATGTCGTGTGCATTCATTGTTCTCTTTTTCCGATCGGGTCGTAGGTGGTATACGACTTGGTAAGAGTATGATTTGAGTTCGCTTTACGCTCAAGTGATTGGATACTATTGTGAGCGGTGCTATGTAATGGTTTGCTTGTGCGTGATGGTTTGCGTGACTTTGAGACTAGTCGTGGTGAGGCGTGGATGGTCGAGACTAGGCACGGGGTGCTGAGGTCGTGATCGGCCGAGATGCCAAAGACGCACGGTCCGTGAGGTGGTTGCAAGCGTGTCGGCAAGGCGGGAGGAAGCTTCCGGGAAGGCGCGGAGTGGCATTTTGGAGAAATGCGAAAGTCGCAAAGGAAGCCGTGTCCCCGCAAAAGCACGGAGTTGTTGGCGCTAACGGGTAAAGCGGTGGAGCCGTTGGGTGTAACGGTAAAGCACCGGAGCTCGTTCTCTGCTGGGTAAAGAGAGTGGTAAAACCGGTGTTAGGTGGGAGTTAACGGGTTCTCCCCAGAGCAAGAAGACTATAAATAGAGAGGGTAGAGCTCGGATGCTCGGGAGGTTGTTCCCAGTCACTCTGATTTTTCGTCTCTATTTGCGTGAGTTGTCTCTGGGTAGAGCACGGTTGCTCTTGTACCTCCGATGGAGTGGTGTAGAAACCTCCATGATCAATCATTTATCTCTCTTCCTCAAGTTAATTTCATCGTTATGAGATGTTATGATTGTTTTGTTTGCGATCTGCTTTGAGAGCTTGTTCTTCATGCGATCATTTTCTCTCTTCTCTTCTTCGTGTTTCTGCATCCTTTGTGTGCTTCGATTGGCTCGAACGGGAATCTATCTCAAGGCCACTTGGCTAGTTCATTCCCGAGAGCAGGAGTCGAATCGTAGAAGTTCTCTTAACTGAATGGTCGTGCGCCTCAAGTCCTCTGCTTTGAGTTCGACCATGTCTCTCTACCCGAGCATAGCTAAGATTTTGGTAATTTCTTTTCAGAGGTTGGATTCTTTCAGTGTCTCAAATTTGAGGATCAAATGACCAGAGAGTCTTAGTTACTCGAAAATCTGGCAAACGAGTCCTTCTCCGTTCTTGTTTTATCCGCGCAGTATTCTCTGTTTGATTTCTTTTGTCGGCTTGGGCAAGTGTTCGACCACGTGGTGTTCGATCATCAATTGGCTTACGACCACGTGTGTTCGATCGGAGAAACTAGTTCTTTCACTCGATTTGCTGTGTGAGTACTTGGGGAGTTTTAAAAGGCACCATTCACCCCCCCTGTTGCCATTTCGGTCCTACATTGTTAAATTTATACTAACAAATGCTTAGTTTAGCGAATCAATATGAAATGTTCAAATGAGAAGCATGTGTGCCACGTCGGCGAACCCCGTGGTCCGTGGATCCGGTTCACGGTAGACCGGACCCACCCGTCATTCAAATAATATTTCCCGCTCAGAAAATTCGAAAATTGATGACGTCATAAATAGTATTTTTCAGTACAAAAATAATTCCCGAAACCCGATTTTTCCTTTTTCCCTCCTATTTAATCTTCTGGAAGCCATAACTTTCTCATTTTAAATCCAAATTGATCCATTCAAATTTCTAAATTCATCTAAAATTCCAATCTTTCATTTGGTTTATTTATTTTCAATTTTTGAATTTATTTTATTTTATTTGGTTTTCTCGATTTACGTGTAGAGACCGATTTCAGAAGATATTCAGATCAAGCTCGGAAGATAACAACCCAGCACAGGAAGGCAAGTCTCCTTTGACCATCTTGCTCCTATGATTTACAAAATGATTTGTGTAGTTATTTTAAATTATTGCATGCTTATGTTGTAAAAGTGGATAACTTGATTTTAGAAAATTTAGTTAAATGTTCCAATTGTTATACCTTCCATTGAAAATCGTTTACCTTGTACCATTGTCAACTTAGGATATTCCTTTTGACTCAATAATGAGTTAGTATTACATTTTGTTTGAGAGACCATGTGAAGGGCATCCCATAGTTGTGATGAGTAATTGACTCTTGTTCTAGGAAGATTGAGTTTAGTTTTTGAGGTTTGTGCTAGTTCTGCATTGTCGTAGCCCTGGCAAAGTGTTCTGCAGCTAACACGACCATTGTCAACTTAGGATATTCCTTTGACTCAATAATGAGTTAGTATTACATTTTGTTAAATTTATACTAACAAATGCTTAGTTTAGCGAATCAATATGAAATGTTCAAATGAGAAGCATGTTTGCTAAATGTTTTGATCAATGGTTTGTTTGAACATTGGTAATGGATGTTACCATTGTTGATTGATTTGTTTGAAAAGTGGTAATGGATGTTACCACTGTTAATTTGAAAATAAAAATGAAGTTCAAAGGGAAAAGTTGACAAGGGTGGATGGAAGGTTTGGCTGGTGCAGTTTAGCACGAGAGTTTTTGGGATTGTGAATGAACCACCCTGGTCGTTTAAGGACCGACGCTTGTGTTTGTCCAAACTGAGCAAAACAGTGCAACCACAAGTCTATACGGTGCGACCTAGCTAACTAACCTATAAAGGTGTAGTTTAGATATCACCGTGGTGTATTGAGTGCCGTGTGTACCGTTACTCATAGTGAGGGACAGGGTTTCTTCGTACTCATACGGCGCAAGAGGGGCTCCACTCGTGGATTCGAGTTGTGGTGAAACCTTAGCGGGTGGTATCTAGCTATACTGGAGTAGGTGAAAGGCTTTGTGATATTTTATCTGGGTCTCATGCCAAAGGAAGCATGTTGACTATTAAGATAATTTATCTCTTGTGGGTAAAGTGTACAAACTCTGCAGAGTAAAAACTATTCGAATAGCCGTGCCCACGGTCAAGGGCGGGCAAGGAATGCATTCACATGGTAGAAGTTTGATTTTGATTTCAAAATAAAATGGTTTGTCAAACTCGGGAGTGGTGTAACTCTCGTGATTTAAATTTGGTGGTGTAACTAGATCAGGTGGTTTAACCTGAGTTTTGAAAGTTGGCAGATAGCCTGAGATTTTAGTGTTGGTGGTTTAACCTTCACTAAGTTATTTATCTAATTTCATTTATGAAAAACAAGATGTTTATCAAATGGCCTTTGAAGTAATTATGTAGATTTGAAATAAAATGCTGATTTTTGCAAAAGAACCATATAGCCTTCCTTTGTGAAGCCTTGCATCTATGCATCTTTCCCAAGACTTGCGGAGTACAATTTTGTACTCACATGTTGCTCTACAAATACATTAGCAGAGGATGAAGAAGCTCAAGCTGGAGAATACGACTTCTGTGCCGAGTGTGGATGCGGTGGATTCTTCCCGGATGCTTAGGACTCGTTTCCCCAGTCAATTGCCTGTGGCAGATTGATGGGTCGTTTAATTTACTTTTTGCTTCCGCTGTGTTTATTTTCGTTTTAAGGTTCTGTGAACCTTTGTAAGGCAATGACCAATGTAAAACTTAAGTTATTATTGTAATAAATCGTGGATGACAATGTACCATTTTTTCTGGTTATCTGTGTGTACTAGCATTGATCTGGGACTAGTACTGTAATGCACAGGGGGGTCCGGAAGTTTCTACTCCGAGTCCCACAGAAGTGGTATCAGAGCCATCTTGACTGTAGGACGAACCCTAGGTTTTGGGAAGTTTTAAGGACTTATGTTTAAAAAGAATATATTAAAAATATATAAGCTTCTTTGCTTCTACTCTCCTCTTACTTAGTATCGTGTTTCTCCTCCTTTTCACTATTTAAAAATCTTTATCGATCTCTCCTCTTTTCAAACTTGTAGATGGCGGGTTCATCGTCATCACCCGTGGGATCACCATTCTCATGGCGAGAGCCGAGGAGCTTTGCGACTCTCCTCGGCAGCTAATGCAGCATCCAAGTACACCCAACAAATTTATTTTCAGAGGGCGGAACACGCGAGTGATGAGCATGGACTCTGGAGCATGGAGGTGTTCATTTACGCTCAGACGGGAGGATTGACCCAGCTTGAGCGTCATATTGAGTATCCACGGACCTTCGCGCTCGAGATGCGATCCAGATGCGGCACGATTGGCTACCTCGGAGTTGTGCAGAGGCACAAGGAGGAGCTACGACGATCACCTTTTGCTTCTTCCCGACGACGAGAGCAGATGCGGACTCATCCGAGCTTTTCCACCTGGTGGTGGGCGACCGCGCTTGTCTCACCAGTGCGGCACACACTGGCGGCTTCAGCGACTTACGCCAGAGCTCAGCGAGAGATCGGACTTCTTGGAGGTCGCTTTCGTCGAGCCACGAGCACTCGACACTCTCGAGCCCAGCCATCGCAGAGTGAGGCTGCCCACGCCGACGCCGCTCAGCGATGATCGCCGCCGAGGCGCAGGTAGAGCGTCTTCGAGCCGCTACCACTACACCGACTCCACCAGCCCCGTTGCTGCTCCAATCCGATTTACGGACCTCGCACTAGGCTTATCTGCGAGGAAGAGTGTGCGACGCTCCAGTCCGCCACCCGACGTTGATATCGGAGGATCTAGCCGAGGACGCCAGCCATCTCGCTCCGGTTTTTCCGACTTCAGTCAGAGTCGATCACGGTCGCGTTCGCCGAACAACTGCCGTGGTTGTGGACAGAGACACTCATCGGATTCAGAGGAGGACCCCGAGGAGGATCCGGAGGAGCGCATCATCGTGGAGGATGAGTAGTTAGTTGAGTCAGTAGTACCCAAATAATTGTCCACGTTCTTAGAACGCTTTATCATATTTTGGTGTGTTAGATGGACTGTACCAAGCCTATGTGCACTTGTGGTGCAGCCATTCATAAAATTATCTTGATTTCAATAAAGTTTTCCTTAAGTGGTTGCTGGTTTCTTCTTGTGTGTTGGCTTGGGATGTTATTTAGTTTCCCCTAACCTCTTATCTATGCTAGTTCCCTCTTACCTTTTGCTAACCCTGGAAACCGCTTCAGATGGTGAACACCAGAAGTAACATCAACAACAATCAAGCGCCCAACAACAATGAAGCCCCAATTCCACCTCCGCCAGCTCAAGCTCCCAACATGGAACAGATGATGGCCATGCAGTTGCAACTACTTCAAGCTTTGGCCCAAAATCAAGTCCAACAAGTCCAGCAAGCACCAGTTCAACAGCCACAGTCTAAACTTGGGGAATTTATGAGAACCCGACCTCCGACCTTTGCAGGATCTGCTGACCCTTTGGAGGCGGATGATTGGATTAAAGAAATAGAAAGGAAACTCAATTTGGCTCAATGTGCAGAGCATGAGAAGGTTCTCAGACGCGCCCACCAACTCAAGGGAGTTGTTTGCTAATTGGTGGGATAACTCATCGTGCGCACATCAAGATGCTCAGAATATTGCATGGGTAGAATTTTTGGAAGCCTTCCGTACTGCTCATATTCCTATGAGTATTATGGAAATGAAGAGGAAGGAGTTTCATCAGCTACAACAAGGAAACCTTAGTGTTTCCGCATATCTGAGTAAATTTATCCAATTATCAAGATATGCACCGAAGATGTGGCGACCGATGCCGCAAGGATCCGAGGTTCATGGGAGGAATGGACCCCAACCTTAAAGTTCAGTTAGTCTCCAATGACTACCCTACTTTTCAACATCCGTGAACAAAGCTTTAGTACAAGAAGATGCCCAAAGTCGCCTTTTGATGCTAGGAAAAGGAAGTTTCAAGCCCAACAGTTTGCTAGCGCTTCTCGTCAACGCCCTACTCAACAACAAGACAACCGCCTCCAGTGCATAATCATCCAAGTACACCCATTTCGCACCTCGCCCTTTGCCTCAAACTCCTAGAACTGGAAATGCAGCCCAACAACAAGCAGAATAGAAATGTAGCTGCAGGAGTGCAATGCTACAATTGCAAAAATATGGGACACTATGCCGCAGCTGCCCACGTAAGCGTCAGCGGTAACCCCGTCCGCTTCAACTCGGATCCTACACCAGCAAGAGCTCCAACTACCGGTCAAGGACGTGGAAGCCCTCGGACACCTCGCACTCCACACCATTCAACAGAGGGTATCAATCATGTCACCGTAGAAGCAATGGAAGATGCACCGACGTAGTTCTGTAAGTTCTGGTTAATTCAGTACCAAAGAATTATATTATTTGATTCGGAGCTACACATTCATTCGTAATAAAAGCTTTTGCTGAAAGAAATAATTGGAATATTTGTTTGCTAAAGAACCCTATGATAGTCCAATCTCTGGAAAAGAATTGAGGACTAAATTGGTTAGCCCTAGTGCAACCATAATTATAAATGGAGTAAAGTTCCTAGCGAACCTTATTATAATAGACTCAGATGGCATAGATATAATACTTGGTATGGATTGGTTGATCAAGTATAAAGGATGATAGATTGTGCCAATCGTGCCATTAGTCTTACCAATTCGACGAATTCGGATAAGACATGAGGCGGTTATGCGCTCAAAGAAGAACATTATGTTAACCAACTTAAAAGGGAAAAAGTTGGAGGATGTGTCGGTAGCTTGCGAATACCCTGATGTTTTCCCTGAGGAATTGCCAGGACTGGCACCAGATCGAGAGATTGAATTTGTTATAAATCTGGTACCTGGTACAGCCCCAATATCAAAAAGACCTTATCGGATGGCAGCTGATGATTTAGCTGAAGTCAAGAGGCAAATTCAAGAATTACAAGAGAAAAGTTTCATTAGACCAAGTTCTTCACCTTGGGGAGCCCCAGTGCTTTTGGTAAACAAGAAGGATGGTAGTCAGCGTATGTGCGTGGACTATAGAGCTTTAAATGAAGTAACTATAAAGAATAAGTATCCCTTACCCCGGATCGACGATTTGTTCGATCAACTCAAAGGATCAAGTGTCTTCTCCAAGATTGATCTTCGGTCAGGATATCACCAGTTGAAGATTAGACCAGAAGATATACCAAAGACAGCCTTCGCCACAAGATATGGACTATATGAGTATACGGTGATGTCTTTCGATCGACAAATGCCCCAAGCATACTTCATGAATTTGATGAATAAAGTATTTATGGATTATTTAGATAAGTTTGTTGTTGTCTTTATAGATGACATTCTTATCTATTCAAAAACGATAAAGAACATGAGGATCATCTAAGGATAGTATTGCAAAGACTCGTGAACACCGCTTATATGCCAAGTTTAGCAAGTGTGCGTTTTGGTTAAAGGAAATTGAGTTTTGGGACACGTAATTTCAGCGTAAGAGTATCCAGAGATCCCGAAAAGTTAAGGATGTATTAAATTGGACTCCACCCAAGACAAGAATCGAGATCGAAGTTTTCTGGTTTAGCTGTTACTATCGTCGATTCATTGAAGGCTTTTCCAAGATTGCCGACCTTTAACCCAATTGTTAAAGAAAGAGAAGAAATTTGAATGGAGTAAATCTGTGAGGATAGTTTTCAAGAGTTAAAGAAGAGGTTAACTTCAGCACCATTCTGCATTTACTGATATTAGAAAAGATTTTGAAGTTTATTGTGACGCATCAAAACAAGGTCTTGGAAGTGTACTAATGCAAGAGGGAAAGGTTGTTGCTTATGCGTCAAGGCGATTAAGGCCACATGAGGAGAATTACCTAACTCATGATTTAGAGCTAGTCTTTGTAGTGCATGCTCTAAAGTTGTGGAGGCATTATCTAATTAGTAATCGGTGTGAAATATATACGGATCATAAAAGTCTAAAGTATATATTCACTCAACCCGATCTTAATCTGAGACAAAGAAGATGGCTTGAACTGATAAAGGATTATGATGTGGGAATACACTATCATCCAGGAAAGGCCAATGTAGTTGCAGATGCTATAAGTTGGAAGATCCATGTTAGCAATATGTTGATTCAAGACAGTCAGTCAACTCTTCGTGAAGAATTTCAGCGCCTCAATTTGGGAGTGATAAATGAAGGAATTCTGTCTACATTAAAGGTTCAACCCACTTTAGAAGATCGATCAAGGCACTCGAGAAAGAAGATGAGTATGTTAAAGAAATAAAAGATAACATGAAGAAAGGCAAAGCACCTGGATTCTCAGAAGATGAAGAAGGAATTCTTTGGTTTGGAAAAAGGATTTTAGTACCGGAGAGGAAGGAAATAAAAGATTTAATTCTAAAGGAAGCTCATGAATCAGGATATTCCATTCATCCCGGAAGTACAAAGATGTACCAAGATCTAAAGGAAAGTTACTGGTGGACCAAGATGAAACGAAATTGCAGAATATGTAGCTTTATGTGATATATGTCAAAGGGTTAAAGCGAGCACCAACGACTGCCGGTCTTTTGCAACCTCTGCAGATACCTGAATGGAAATGGGAGGAAATCGGAATGGATTTCATAACAGGACTACCAAGAACCAAGTCAGGGTATGATTCAATCTGGGTTATAGTGGATCGCTTAACAAAGGTTGCACATTTCATACTGTAAAGACTACCTATTCAGAGATAGATTGGCGAGCTCTATATGTCAAGAATTGTATGTCCGCATGGAGTTCCAAAGAAGATCGACGGATAGAGGAACGCAATTTACCTCAAGATTTTGGCGAAACTTCATGAAGTTTTGGGCACCAATTTAAATTTCAGATCGCTTATCATCCTCAAACAGATGGCGGATCGAACGAGCGAATCGAGATATTGGAAGATATGCTAAGAGCGTGTGCTTTAGCCAACAAAGCTAGTTGGGATCAAAGTTTACCCTACGCGGAATTTTCCTATAATAACGCTTACAGTCTAGTCGAAGATGTCTCCGCTTGAAGCCTTGTATGGCGGGAAATGCAGAACACCATTATATTGGTCGAGATCGAGAAAGTCAAGTATTCGGACCCGATGTCTTGAAGCTAGCCAAGAGCAAGTTCGATTATACGAGACCGATTGAAAATAGCACGAACTGCACAAAAGAGTTATGCGATAATCGTCGCAGAATGTTGGAATTCGCACCAGGGGATCATGTGTATTTGAAGGTGTCACCTTTAAAAGGGATGCGACGTTTCAAGGTCAGTGGAAGGCTTGCTCCAAGATATATCGGACCATTTCTAGTTATAGCCGTAAGAGGTGAAGTTGCATATCAGTTAGAGCTTCCTCCTCGCTTGTCGATGTACATGATGTATTTCATGTATCACAGTTGAAGAAGTGCTTAAGAGTACCAGAGGAGTTAATACCCTTAGAAGAGGTGGATTTAAAAGAAGACTTGACGTATTCAGAATTTCCTGTCAAGATTTTAGAAGAGGCAGAGCGCTGTACAAGAAACAAGACTATCAAATTTTGCAAGGTGCAGTGGAATAATCATTCAGAATCGGAAGCAACCTGGGAGCGTGAAGAGGATCTTCGAGCAGAGTTCCCTGATCTTTTTCCCAGTCTTTCCGAATCTCGGGGTCGAGATTCTTTCTAAGGGGGGTAGGTTTGTCACATCCCAAATTTTCGCTTTCTGAAAAATTTTAATTTTAAATTAATTATTTTAATGTATTTGAGTCTTATTTGGATTTATCTGGATTTTATTTAAAAATTTAAAGCAAGAAAATATATTTTAATATTTTATTGAAGCCCAAAAGAATTTATTTTATTTTTCCTATCCTTCCCTAAATTTTTAATTAATTTTTGAGAATTTTCTGGAAATTAAAATCAATTTTCAAAGTTAAAAAGTATTTTATAAAGTTATTAAATTCAAATCTGAGATTAAAAATATTTTTATTAAAGTCTAAAATACTTCCAGGAATATTCTATGATTTTTCTGGAATTTTTAGACATTAAATATTATTTTTCGAAGTATTAATAAAGTTTCTAGTAATTCCTGAAATTAAATCCGAAAATAAAAATCAATATATCCCTAGCCCGCCACGTGTCGCCTCAGATGAAATCCACCTCTCTCCACGTTTTAATCCTAGCCATCCACCACAACTTACCCTTCATAAAATCCAAAGCCTCTTATCCATTCACTTGCCACGTGTCGCGAATCGACGCCCGCACCTTCACTTCCTCTCCTCTCTATTACACATGGGACCCACATGTCATATCCATCTTCAACCTCACCTTCTTCCTCCTCCCACCCTCTCTCTCACCTCCATTAAACCGAAAATGAAGCTTTAATTTGGTCGTTTCTCTCAATTAAACTCCAAGCTAACGCGTGCAATTGATTGCCCTCATCAATCCCCACTCACGGCCGGCCGTCTCCTCCCTTTAATCATCTCTAAACCGCCGGCTCTTCATCTCTCTTTTCCATCTATAAATTGGCCTCCTCCCCATTCCTTCCCTTTTCTTCCTCCATTTCGCCGGCTCCTACTTCCTCTCTTTCGCCACCACCCCGCCGCCGCGCCCTCGCTCGCCGCCTCACCGCCATCCCGCACCACCCCGCCTCCTCCTCCTTGCGCCGCCGCCGCCGCCGCGCCGCGCGCCGCCGCCGCCGCCGCTCCTCATCCGCCGCCGCCGCCGCCGCTCCGCCGCCGCCGACCGCCGGCAGGCCGCCGGCCGCCATCCTCCCGTCGCGGCTGCGCGTGCGCCGCGTGGCGGTTGTGCCGCGTGGGCGGCCACGTGGCCGCCACCTCGCGCCGCATGGCGCCATGTGGCCGGTGTGCCACGTCGGCGAACCCGTGGTCCTTGGATCCGGTTCACGGTAGACCGGACCCACCCGTCATTCAAATAATATTTCCGCTCAGAAAATTCGAAAATTGATGACGTCATAAATAGTATTTTCAGTACAAAAATAATTCCCGAAACCCGATTTTCCTTTTTCCCTCCTATTTAATCTTACGAAGCCATAACTTTCTCATTTTAAATCCAAATTGATCCATTCAAATTTCTAAATTCATCTAAAATTCCAATCTTTCATTTGGTTTATTTATTTTCAATTTTTGAATTTATTTTATTTTATTTGGTTTTCTCGATTTACGTGTAGAGACCGATTTGTCCGAAGATATTCAGGATCAAGCTCAGGAAGATAACAACCCAGCACAGGAAGGCAAGTCTCCTTTGACCATCCTGCTCCTATGATTTACAAAATGATTTGTGTAGTTATTTTAAATTATTGCATGCTTATGTTGTAAAAGTGGATAACTTGATTTTAGAAAAATTTAGTTAAATGTTCCAATTGTTATACCTTCCATTGAAAATCGTTTACCTTGTACCATTGTCAACTTAGGATATTCCTTTTGACTCAATAATGAGTTAGTATTACATTTTGTTTGAGAGACCATGTGAAGGGCATCCCATAGTTGTGATGAGTAATTGACTCTTGTTCTAGGAAGATTGAGTTTAGTTTTTGAGGTTTGTGCTAGTTCTGCATTGTCGTAGCCCTGGCAAAGTGTTCTGCAGCTAACACGACCACGTTGGTCGTGGCCGAAAGTCATGCGCACTGGTTACGACCACTTTGGGCGTGGTCGAAGGTCACCCGAGGGGTCTACGACCACTTTGGCCATGGTCGAAGGGCACTAGAAGGCAGTACGACCACGTTTGGCCGTGGTCGAGGGCCAGTACGACCACATTGGTCGTGGTCGAAGCAGGTTACGACCACGTTGGCCGTGGTCGAAGGCCAGCACGACCACGTTGGTCGTGGTCGAAATAGGTTACGACCACGTTTGGCCGTGATCGTAGGTCTCCAGGGAAGTTTAAGACTGGTTTTGCCATAGTCATATCTTGGTCATGGTTGAAATGACTCGTACGACCATGTTGCGGCAGCTGGAACCTAGCCGAGATGTCTCGACCACGTTGTGCGCTATCGAAGCCACCGAACCATTTACGACCATTTTGGGCATGGTCGAAGGTCATTCGTGTCGTTCACGATCACGCTTGGCGTGGTCGAATGCAGCCGACCACGTGAGTAGTCGGCACTCGACTCACGTTATTGAGAGCGATCTGGCGTGGTCGGACGTGCTCGCCGCAGATTGGAATCGGTCGTATGACTGCGGACTTGACCATTTGAGCTGGAATTTGGTCGTAGGGCTTTGTGATGAAGTCGGGGACCTTGTGCATTTGTTGGTTTATCTTTTCGATCGGTCGAACGACTTTGGTTGAAGTCGTAGACTTTGAGCGTTAAAGTCGTAGCGAGTTGTGGGTGGTCGTAGCAAGTTAGCGATGATCGTAGACTCATCGTATCTGGTCGTATGGCTTGATTTTTGGTTGTATGTCGTGTGCATTCATTGTTCTCTTTTTCCGATCGGTCGTAGGTGGTATCGACTTGGTAAGAGTATGATTTGAGTTCGTTTTCGCTCAAGTGATTGGATACTATTGTGAGCGGTGCTATGTAATGGTTTGCTTGTGCGTGATGGTTTGCGTGACTTTGAGACTAGTCGTGGTGAGCGTGGATGGTCGAGACTAGGCACGGGTGCTGAGGTCGTGATCGGTGGAGATGCCAAAGACGGCGGTCCGTGAGGTGGTTGCAAGCGTGTCGGCAAGGCGGGAGGAAGCTTCGGGAAGGCAGCGGAGTGGCATTTTGGAGAAATGCGGAAAGCTGCAAAGGAAGCCGTGTCCTGCAAAAGCACGGAGTTGTTGGCGCTAACGGGTAGCGGTGGAGCCGTTGGGTGTAACGGGTAAAGCACCGGAGCTCGTTCTCGCTGCTGGGTAAAGAGAGTGGTAAAACCCGGTGTTAGGTGGGAGTTAACGGGTTCTCCCCTGTAGCAAGAAGACTATAAATAGAGACCGAGAGCTCGGATGCTCGGGAGGTTGTTCCCAGTCACTCTGAATTTTTCGTCTCTATTTGCGTGAGTTGTCTCTGGGTAGAGCACGGTTGCTCTTGTACCTCCGATGGAGTGGCTGTAGAAACCTCCATGATCAATCATTTATCTCTCTTCCTCAAGTTAATTTACATCGTTATGAGATGTTATGATTGTTTTGTTTGCGATCTGTTTTGAGAGCTTGTTCTTCATGCGATCATTTTCTCTCTTCTCTTCTTCGTGTTTCTGCATCCTTTGTGTGCTTCGATTGGCTCAGGCGGAATCTATCTCAAGGCCACTTGGCTAGTTCATTCCCGAGAGCAGAGTCGAATCGAGAAGTTCTCTTAACTGAATGGTCGTGCGCCTCAAGTCCTCTGTTTGAGTTCGACCATGTCTCTCTACCGAGCATAGCTAAGATTTTGGTAATTTCTTTTCAAAGGTTGGATTCTTTCGGTGTCTCAAATTTGAGGATCAAATGACCAGAGAGTCTTAGTTACTCGGAAATCGCAAACGAGTCCTTCTCCGTTCTTGTTTTATCCGCGATATTCTCTGTTTGATTTCTTTTGTCGGCTTGGGCAAGTGTTCGACCACGTGGTGTTCGATCATCAATTGGCTTACGACCACGTGTGTTCGATCGGAGAAACTAGTTCTTTCACTCGATTTGCTGTGTGAGTACTTGGGGAGTTTTAAAAGGCACCATTCACCCCCCCTCTGTTGCCATTTCGGTCCTACAATTGGTATCAGAGCCGGTTAGCTCTAATCAATAGATCTTAACCGGTCTCAAGAGCCATGGCGACGGACAAGTACTCGACCAAGCCGCCTGCTTTGATGGCATCGATTACCTTCGGAAGAGCCGAATGGAAACATACATCCAGGCTCAGGGGTATGCCATCTGGTGCAAGGTTAAGGTCCAGTTTGTTGTTCCTGCCGATGAGAACATCAATGCCGGGAACATGGCTGATGTTGAGGCAAATGCAAAGGCAAGGAACATCATCATCCAGGGTTTGAGTCGTAGTGAGTTCGACCGCATATCTCACTGTCGTCCGCCCTCGACATCCGGGTGACCCTCGGCGCATACCATGAGGCACCACCCGATTAAGACGGTTCGACAGACCGGTTCAAGCGCGAATACAACAAATTCGAGATGCTTGCTGGTGAGTCCTCGGGCGAGTGCTTTTCGCGATTTCACAAAATCTTGAGCAACCTCCGGCGGTCGGTCTCACATACCCGACTCGGACAACGCTCGTCGATGCTCGCGGCACTCGATCTGCGCGTGTGGGAGATGAAAGTGACCACCATCAAAGACACGACGACCTCGACCACGACTCTTGACGCGCTGTACTCACGCCTCAAGACTCACGAGATTGACGTTGTCTCTCGTCGGTCGAAGTCACGATCGATGGCTTTGGTCACCGATCCCGCCTCGCTTCGGTCTCTCTTTTGATTCTTCTTGCGGTTTTCCTCGCTGCTCTCTCGTGACATAGCCGATGATCGCTTAGAG
Organism: Dendrocalamus sinicus; assembly: GCA_036346575.1. Classification (NCBI taxonomy): domain Eukaryota; kingdom Viridiplantae; phylum Streptophyta; class Magnoliopsida; order Poales; family Poaceae; genus Dendrocalamus; species Dendrocalamus sinicus. The sequence goes on along the minus strand of CM070660.1, from coordinate 26,289,389 downwards.
CGACTTGCGGATGATCACCGGCCCTCCTAGCCCGGGTTTCACATGCCTACAAGGGTAGGAGAGACAGAAAGAGAGGAGGACCCGTGATTTGCTTCGAGTGTGGTGGCCCCAACCACATTCGGCAACCGCCCCAAGCCGAGAAGGGCAAGAACGACTACGGCGGTTCGAGCAAGATCGACTACACCGACAAGAACCGCAACAAGAAGCCTCCAACTCCGGCGCGGAAAGAAGAAGTTTCGCAACCGGGAAGGCCAAGAAGCTCTTCCACGCGTCCTCACCGCCTTCGACGACCTCGACCTCGCGAGGTGGAGGGATGGAGCGACGACGACGGGACGGGTGACCAAGAGCCCAAGGATGGCGGCAATGACTTCTCCGGCATGTGCTTCATGGCCTCGAGGGCGAACTCGGCGACAGCGAGCAGTACTCGACTGGATGAGGTACTCCTTCTTATGACCAGCTAAATGATGCTTTTCTTAAGCTAGGTGGATTTCATGCTAGAGCTAGGTCTAGGTGTACCGAGTTAGAGAAGGAAGTAGATAGACTGTCACGGAGATTACTTCACTTACATCTGCTCCCTCCCGTGACGATCGTGATACATGCTTTGTGCCTTGCTTGATGACATGGAAAAATTAAGGACCTCTCATGATAGTGTGTCCTCAGAGCTTGATATTGTTAAGGTGGAAAATGTTAGTGCGCTTGCTGAGTTAGAGTTGAGTAGGATGGCATTACCCTACTTACTACTGATGAGACTACTTCTCCCACCTCATGTGAGGATAAGGACATTCTTTGCTAGAGGACCTTATGCCATGCTCCTTGATCTGCCCGATCCTTGTAAAAATTGCAATAACTTGAAGATGAACTTAAAGCGGGCAGATCATAAAATTGCTGAACTCAAGCTTCTTTACTTGAGCCGATTGATTCATGCTTAAAGCTGTCCCAAGTTAATCTGCTGAACTTGAAGTCGTCTCCAAGCAGTTTCAAGAAATGATTGATCATGATAGGAAAATGGCTCAAGATGCTTCTAAGGACCTGTTAGCTCACCATGTATTAATCAGTAACAAACTAAAATCTGATTTGATTACACCGGATGAGAAATGTGTGAAGTCGACTAAGGACCTACTAGAGAAGCAACCTTCGCTTGTATTGTGCTGGCTTTGAGAAGGGGGAGAAGCCCTGTGTAAGGTGGAGACGCCTAGAACGTGAACCAACCGACTAGCGAGAGGACTGTCCATTCGTAGTCGGTGTGCGTGCACAAGCCATTCTTCCCTCTCGCCGTTGGTTCTTCATCCGCTCCCTTACCTCCTGCTGTTCCTCTTCCCCTGCTCTTCTTGCACATCTCTCTTTGGGAGTGTCGGTACCTTATGAACACTCTCGAGAGATTTGTAGGCGGCAAGAAGAAGCTTAATCTTATTCTAGACCAGTCCAAGATTTGCAGATTTAATCGGGGGTCTAGGATATGACTATTATGAGGATATGAGGAAGCATCCACCGCCGTGCTCGGACCCATAGCACCAGTGTGATCGAGATGAGCCGGGACCGAGAAAGTCCAATTTAAGTCAGCGGGCTATGTCCAGGGGATTTCTGACAGCAAGGTGATTGCACATGCTGCTTCGGCCTCTCAGAAGGCGAAGCCTGACCGTGCTACTTCTACCTCTCAGAGGATGAAGTATCACTGCACCTTCTGTCAGAAGGATGGACACACGGTTGATCGATGCTTCAGGCGCGCCAAGATCGCGCGTAGAGACCGTGTTGAGTCTCCTAGGCGTATTCAGGGTCAGCCCCAGATCCTGAGTGCACCTAGGACCAGCACGAGGTCTAGATTTACTGCTGTTGATGGGTTTGGGCAGCATCGAGGACTTGGTTTTTCGAGTCTTCTGTTTTTCGTCCTCGTGCTACTCCCGGTCATGACTTCCGCCGTCCCGAGGGTACATCTCGTTTCCCGTCGAGACGATTACCGCGGCGTGTTCAGCGTGTTGCCGGTGTTCGACTCGCTCTCCGTGCGCCGGACCCGCAATGGCCAGTCTCTGCTCACAGACCTTCTGCTGTGAGTGACAAAGAGCGTAGGGTAGATAGAGGAAAGTCGTGCTTGACTACTTCATCTGCTCGACGTGTTGTTCAGTATTGGGTGCCAAAATCACTCTTGATTTACCCCAGTACTGAGACTTTACTCTCTGTTTGACTCAGGTTTGCCGGGCAGGGAAGGGAAAGGTTTGGCTTGTAGACTCCGGGTGTTCTCGACACATGACCGGAGACTCCCGTTGGTTTTCTTCCCTTGCTCGTGCTCCAGGTGATGAGACGATCACCTTCGGAGATGCTTCATCTGGGCGCGTCATCGCCAAAGGTACAGTGCGCATTAATGACTCTTTCATTTTGAAAGATGTAGCCTTGGTTAGTAAGCTGCAGTACAATTTGCTTTCCGTTTCTCGAAGATACCGATGACGGTTTGAGGTAAGCTTCAAGAAAAATGCTTGTAAAATTCTTGATTCTTCGGGTAGTCTGGTTTGCGGGATTTCTCGCTTTGGGAGGATCTTTCGTGCTGATTTTTCTGAGTCTTCTGGTGATCCTCTCAGGTGTTTAGTTGCTTCTGAGTCCCGCGACCTTTCTTTCTGGCATAGGAGACTTGGTCATATCGGATTTGATCATTTGACCCGAGTTAGCGGCCACGATCTCATTCGTGGTCTGCCGAAACTCAAGATGGTCAAAGACCTTGTTTGCTCTCCATGCCGGCACGGCAAGATGGTTGCCGCTTCTCACCCTCCGGTCCACGATTACTATGACCGATGCACGGACATTGCTCCACATGGACACAGTTGGACCAGCTCGAGTCGATCGCAGGGAGGAAGTGGTATGTTCTTGTTGTGGTCGATGACTTCTCGAGGTATTCTTGGGTGTTTTCTTAGCCTCGAAGGATGAGACGTTTCGCATTTCCGAGGTCTTTTGATGAGGCTTTCAGAGAGCTCCCGGTGCCTTACGAGCAATCCGCAGTGACAATGGCACGGAGTTCAAGAATTCCTACTTTGAGAGTTTACGTGGTGAGGCAGTGTAGAGCACCGTTCTCTTCTCCATCGTCCCTCGTGAGAATGGCGTTGTGGAGAGGAAGAACCGCACCTTAGTCGAGATGGCCGGGCGATGCTTAATGAGTACTCTACACCGCGAAGTTTTGGGCTGAGGCTATAGCTACCGCGTGCCATGTCTCAAACCGAGTATTTCTTAGGCACACTTGCACCGCACTTCTTATGAGTTGAGATATGGGCGAAAGCCTAGCGTCTCTCATTTTCGTGTGTTTGGTTGCAAGTGCTTTGTTTTGAAGTCCGGGAACCTAGACAAGTTCGAGTCACGTTCTTGTGATGGAATCTTTCTAGGTTACTCGCCTTCTTCGCGGGCTTATAGGGTGCAGGCTCATGAGTCTAGTAAAATGGTAGAGACTGTGAGGTGACCTTTGACGAGGCGGTCAGGGACTAGGCCCGATATCTCGAGTTCTTTAGAGCGATCGAGACCATCTTTGTGGATAATGAGGATGATGGAGACGACGGTTGTCTACGATCCTATCCTCATCCACCCCTTGAGGTGTCGTCTTCCACCGCACTCGAGGTGATCACCCATGCCTTCGCTTCTTACGGGTGGTGGCTCTGTTCCTACCTCATCAGCTCACGGTGAAGCCACTTCTTCATCTCATTCTGGACCTCCTAGACATATCCGAAAGCTCATCCTTGAGCGCGATCATTGGAGACCTTTTGAGCGTGTTACCCGCTCAAAATCGCTTATCTCAATTCTGTCTCCATTCGCTTTCATTGCCTCCCTTGAGCCCAAAGATGTCTCTCATGCTTTATCGATGAGTCTTGGGTCAATGCCATGCATGAGGAGCTAGAAAACTTCGAGAGGAACAAGGTGCAGTCGCTTGTCGAGCCCCGCGAGTCACAATATTATTGGGACTAAGTGGGTGTTCAAGAACAAGCGAGCGAGGATGGAGTGGTTATTCAAACAAGGCTAGACTGGTTGCTCGGGGTTCTCCCGTGTTGAAGGTCTAGATTTCGAGAGACCTTTGCCCTGTAGCTAGACTTGAAGCCATTAGAATCTGCTTGCCTTTGCAGCTTCTAAGGGTTTCAAGCTTTACCGATGGACGTCAAGAGTGCCTTTCTCAATGGCCTTATTGAGGAAGAGGTCTACGTCAAACGACCTCTGGTTTGAAAACCCCAAATACCCAAACCATGTCTTCAAGCTTTCCAAAGCGTTGTATGGACTTAAGCGAGCCACGGGGCTTGGTATGAGAGGCTTAAGTCCTACTTGTTGAGTCATGGGTTTGAAATGGGTAAAGTTGATAAGACCTTGTTCATCCGCCGGCTTGCGCCGACTTTCTGCTCGTCGGATCTATGTCGATGACATTATCTTTGGCGCTCTTCCCATACTCTGTTTCCCGGTTCTCGGATGTCATGAGCACCGAGTTTGAAATGAGTATGATGGGTGAGTTGACTTTCTTCCTTGGCTTCCAAATTAAGCGCACTCGGAGGGTACATTTCTTCATCAAGGAAAGTACACTCGTGACCTCTGGCGCGCTCGATATGAGTGATGGAAAGCGGTGTCAACTCCCATGGCTTCGACGGCCTATCTTGACCGGATGAGGATGGCGAGCGATTGATCGAAAGAGTTGAAGTATGATCGGCTCCCTTCTTTACCTCATCGCCTCGAGACCGGACATACACTTCTCGGTGTGTGCGTGTGCTCGTTCAGCCTCTCTCGCGTATCTCACCGCCAGCGCGTGAAGCGCATCTTTCGGTACCTCCGAGCTACCATTGACTATGGTATCTGGTACTCTTCCTCATCCTGTCTTTCCTTGAGAGCTTTCTCGGACGCAGACTTTGCTGGCTGTAGGATAGATAGGAAGAGCACTTCTGGCACTTGCCAATTCATTGGCAATTCTCTCGTCTCTTGGTCTTCTAGGAAGCGATCCTGTTACACATCCACCGCAGAGGCTGAGTATGTTGCTGCAGCCACCGCTGCGATCGAGTACTACGGATGGCTTCGACCCTGCGGGACTTTGGGTTAGTTATCGACAGTGTTCCACTCTTTTGTGATAACACTTCTGCGATTAACATTGCTAAGAACCCAGTGCAACACTCTCGGACCAAGCACATCGATATCCGTTATCACTTCCTTCGAGACCATGTAGAGAAGGGCGATATAGTGCTCCAGTTTGTGGAGAGTGACCACCAGTTGGCTGACATCTTCACCAAGCCTTTGGATAGTTCGAGGTTTTCAGCTCTACGGGGAGAGCTTGGGGTGGTGTGTCCTTACGGACTGTAGTGAGGGGGAGCTTTGGGCTTTATTGCTTTTCTATATTGATTATACTGTCTCATTTGTTGCTTTGCACTTGGGGTGCATCGGGCTTAGTCCTTCTAGCATAGGTTAGAGTGCTTTTCTTGTCTAGTTGTTTAGACTTCTTCTCTTATCTTGTGCTTCCAGGATGTTTCTTCTCGCTGCTTCTTATCTCACTAGATTGAGCTCACTCACTTCTTATAGGTTCTAGCGAGGGTTGGGCCACCCTCGGGTAGGCAGTGCGTGATTGCTCTCTAGTGTGTGTTTTCGGTCATTTGTTAGTCACGGAGTCATATGGGGTAGATGAGAGTTAGTCGAACCACGCTTGTCTCTATATCTTATCTATGCTTTAAGGATCACTGTTTTGGTTTTATTTGCCGACTTCTCGACTTAATGCTTTGGTTCAAGGGAGTTCATTTGGGAGCTTACGGAGCTTAATTTTGACTTAACTCAACTTGAACTAAAAGTTGCATCTAATGTTGAGGGGGAACGGTCTTCGCGCATTCTCGGCATTCTAGTATTATAATCAATCTGCATTGAGCCTTGATTATTATCCTATTATGACATGCTTGATGCTTTACACCTTGCCATGACTTGTGCTTAGCTTGCTAAATTTATCATGACTTCATATGTGTAGACTAGCGTTTGCCATGATAAGTTAAGTAAAATTGATCAACTTAAATTAAACTTATCATGCTCGCATTTGAGTTTAGTCTTTCTTGAGCTATCCTTTTATGATTCATGCCATGTCAAATAGGTTTGAGTAGAGCGTTGAATCTATATTGAGCCTTAGTTTGAGATGTTTTAGTCTCTGATGATACATGAGTTAGTACAATGTGTTAAAAAAGATCTCTTTTGTGCGAAAAAACTGATCTCACCAATTCTTTCCTATGAGACGGCTTGCCATTGCACTTGGCATGAACTTAGGGGGAGTTTTGGATGACCTAGACTATCTTCTTAAGCTTATTGCTTGGAGTAGTCGCATAAGGCTTGAGATCTAGCACATAAACAAAAAATTGGGTTGAAAACAACCATATGCTTTCAAAAGACAATGTTTAATGTGCTCAATTTGCTTAATCTACAATCGAGAACCACGTACTTTAACCAATGTTTCAATCTTGAGCTTATAGCACTCTATTTGGACTCAATGTTAGCTTCTTTGTTCCGCTTAGCTTATTGACATGGCCTGCATCATCCTTGGATGTCTCTAGCTAGACTTTACTCATTGATGACGTGACTTGCTCACAAAATGCATTACATTTCAGATTGTCATCTATGTGCTCTAGCTGGCTTATATATATCTTTGTCATGATCTAGATAGCGTTTTATTGAGTTATGGCTTGGTGTATTACGTTATGGTCATTATGGATAATTCTCATGGCTCTAAATGCTTAAATAAACAAACTTCACCATATTCATCCATTGACATGTCATATTCTCTCTATTGCATCTTGATGTGTTTATTGCCAAAAGGGGAGAATAGAGAAGAAAAAGTCATTGGGATCATTTTAGAGCTTTGGAGATCAATTTGCTCTTTCAGTTGTTGCTCTAGTGGTTCCTTACATGCGACATGGTCATAAGTTTCATTCCCTTCTTTGGACCATGTTGGATTCTTCAAACTCAAACTCAACTTCTTGCTTTTTCTGGTTTTGTCAATATACTCATCAAGGGGAGATTGAGAGACCATGTGAAGGGCATCCCATAGTTGTGATGAGTAATTGACTCTTGTTCTAGGAAGATTGAGTTTAGTTTTTGAGGTTTGTGCTAGTTCTGCATTGTCGTAGCCCTGGCAAAGTGTTCTGCAGCTAACACGACCACGTTGGTCGTGGTCGAAAGTCATGCGCACTGGTTACGACCACTTTGGGCGTGGTCGAAGGTCACCCGAGGGGTCTACGACCACTTTGGCCATGGTCGAAGGGCACCAAAAGGCAGTACGACCACGTTTGGCCGTGGTCGAGGGCCAGTACGACCACGTTGGTCGTGGTCGAAGCAGGTTACGACCACGTTGGCCGTGGTCGAAGGCCAGCACGACCACGTTGGTCGTGGTCGAAATAGGTTACGACCACGTTTGGCCGTGATCGTAGGTCTCCAGGGAAGTTTAAGACTGGTTTTGCCATAGTCATATCTTGGTCATGGTTGAAATGACTCGTACGACCATGTTGCGAGCAGTTGGAACCTAGCCGAGATGTCTACGACCACGTTGTGCGCTATCGGAAGCCAGCCGAACCATTTACGACCATTTTGGGCATGGTCGAAGGTCATTCAGGTCGTTTACGATCACGTTGGCGTGGTCGAATGCAACCGACCACGTGAGTAGTCGGCACTCTCGACTCACGTTATTGAGAGCGATCGGCGTGGTCGGACGTGCTCGCGACGCAGATTGGAATCGGTCGTATGACCTGCAGACTTGACCATTTGAGCTGGAATTTGGTCGTAGGGCTTTGTGATGAAGTCAGGGACCTTGTGCATTTGTTGGTTTATCATTTCGATCGGTCGTAACGACTTTGGTTGAAGTCGTAGACTTTGAGCGTTAAAGTCGTAGCGAGTTGTGGGTGGTCGTAGCAAGTTAGCGATGATCGTAGACTCATCGTATCTGGTCGTATGGCTTGATTTTGTGGTTGTATGTCGTGTGCATTCATTGTTCTCTTTTCCGATCGGTCGTAGGTGGTATCTGACTTGGTAAGAGTATGATTTGAGTTCATTTTCTGGCTCAAGTGATTGGATACTATTGTGAGCGGTGCTATGTAATGGTTTGCTTATGCGTGATGGTTTGCGGGACTTTGAGACTAGTCGTGGTGAGCGTGGATGGTCGAGACTAGGCACGGGGTGCTGAGGTCGTGATCGGTGGGAGATGCCAAAGACGGCGGTCCGTGAGGTGGTTGCAAGCGTGTCGGCAAGGCGGAGGAAGCTTCCAGGAAGGCGCGGAGTGGCATTTTGGAGAAATGCGAAAGCTGCAAAGGGAAGTGTGTCCTCGCAAAAGCACGGAGTTGTTGGCGCTAACGGGTAAAGCGGTGGAGCCGTTGGGTGTAACGGGTAAAGCACCGGAGCTCGTTCTCGCTCTTTGGGTAAAGAGAGTGGTAAAACCCGGTGTTAGGTGGGAGTTAACGGGTTCTCCCCTGTAGCAAGAAGACTATAAATAGAGAGGGTAGAGCTCGGATGCTCGGGAGGTTGTTCGAGTCACTCTGAATTTTTCGTCTCTATTTGCGTGAGTTGTCTCTGGTAGAGCACGGTTGCTCTTGTACCTCCGATGGAGTGGCTGTAGAAACCTCCATGATCAATCATTTATCTCTCTTCCTCAAGTTAATTTACATCGTTATGAGATGTTATGATTGTTTTGTTTGCGATCTGTTTTGAGAGCTTGTTCTTCATGCGATCATTTTCTCTCTTCTCTTCTTCGTGTTTCGCATCCTTTTGTGTGCTTGATTGGCTCAATCGGGAATCTATCTCAAGGCCACTTGGCTAGTTCATTCCCGAGGCGAGTCGAATCGAGAAGTTCTCTTAACTGAATGGTCGTGCGCCTCAAGTCCTCTGTTTGAGTTCGACCATGTCTCTCTACCCGAGCATAGCTAAGATTTTGGTAATTTCTTTTCAGAGGTTGGATTCTTTCAGTGTCTCAAATTTGAGGATCAAATGACCAGAGAGTCTTAGTTACTCGAAAATCTGGCAAACGAGTCCTTCTCCGTTCTTGTTTTATCCGCGCAGTATTCTCTGTTTGATTTCTTTTGTCGGCTTGGGCAAGTGTTCGACCACGTGGTGTTCGATCATCAATTGGCTTACGACCACGTGTGTTCGATCGGAGAAACTAGTTCTTTCACTCGATTTGCTGTGTGAGTACTTGGGGAGTTTTAAAAGGCACCATTCACCCCCCCCCTCTGTTGCCATTTCGGTCCTACATTGTTAAATTTATACTAACAAATGCTTAGTTTAGCGAATCAATATGAAATGTTCAAATGAGAAGCATGTTTGCTAAATGTTTTGATCAATGGTTTGTTTGAACATTGGTAATGGATGTTAGCATTGTTGATTGATTTGTTTGAAAAGTGGTAATGGATGTTACCACTGTTAATTTGAAAATAAAAATGAAGTTCAAAGGGAAAAGTTGACAAGGGTGGATGGAAGGTTTGGCTGGTGCAGTTTAGCACGAGAGTTTTTGGGATTGTGAATGAACCACCCTGGTCGTTTAAGGACCGACGCTTGTGTTTGTCCAAACTGAGCAAAACAGTGCAACCACAAGTCTATCACGGTGCGACCTAGCTAACTAACCTATAAAGGTGTAGTTTAGATATCACCAATGGTGTATTGAGTGCCGTGGTGTACCGGTTACTCATAGTGAGGGACAGGGTTTCTTTGTACTCATACGGCGCAAGAGGGCTCCACTCGTGGATTCGAGTTGTGGTGAAACCTTAGCGGGTGGTATCTAGCTATCTTGGAGTAGGTGAAAGGCTTTGTGATATTTTATCTGGGTCTCATGCCAAAGGAAGCATGTTGACTATTAAGATAATTTATCTCTTGTGGGTAAAGTGTACAAACTCTGCGAGTAAAAACTATTCGAATAGCCGTGCCCACGGTCAAGGGCGAGCAAGGAATGCATTCACATGGTAGAAGTTTGATTTTGATTTCAAAATAAAATGGTTTGTCAAACTCGGGAGTGGTGTAACTCTCGTGATTTAAATTTGGTGGTGTAACTAGATCAGTGGTTTAACTCGAGTTTTGAAAGTTGGCAGATAGCCCGAGATTTTAGTGTTGGTGGTTTAACCTTCACTAAGTTATTTATCTAATTTCATTTATGAAAAACAAGATGTTTATCAAATGGCCTTTGAAGTAATTATGTAGATTTGAAATAAAATGCTGATTTTTGCAAAAGAACCATATAGCCTTCCTTTGTGAAGCCTTGCATCTATGCATCTTTCCCAAGACTTCATGAGTACAATTTTGTACTCACATGTTGCTCTACAAATACATTAGCAGAGGATGAAGAAGCTCAAGCTGGAGAATCGACTTACGTGCGAGTGTGGATGCGGTGGATTCTTCGGATGCTTAGGACTCGTTTCCCAGTCAATTGCACGTGGCGATTGATGGGTCGTTTAATTACTTTTGCTTCCGCTGTGTTTATTTTCGTTTTAAGGTTCTGTGAACCTTTGTAAGGCAATGACCAATGTAAAACTTAAGTTATTATTGTAATAAATCGTGGATGACAATGTACCGTTTTTTCTGGTTATCTGTGTGTACTAGCATTGATCTGGGACTAGTACTGTAATGCACAGGGGGGTCCGGAAGTTTCTACTCCGGGTCCCACAAATATTGTGGAGTATCAATTTTGTACTCACGATTGCTTGTTGAACATATTCAAATGTTGTGGAAGAAGACTCATCATACATTTACTTTTATGCAGTGGGTTTTGGCGACGATGATTCTGATTGCTAGGGTTTAGCCCCAGTCAGCTACCTGTGGATGGGCTATGGCATATTCGCTAGTTTTTTATGCCTCTTTTATCGTTGTTTTCACTGAACCTTTTATGTTATGTGAACTGTTTGGATGATCGGTCTATATGTTGTAAACCTTACCGTGTAGGCGTGTGTTCGGTTGTTATCTATGGATGTGTTTGGTTCCGGGGACAATAGGGGATGGGACGGGGCGATCCCAGATTTGGACCTGTTTGGATTGGAGTCAGCAGGGACGGGCGATCCCACTTTGGGGAATATCCTGGGAATATTCTCCTAAATTGAGGATGCCCCCATCCCTCAAAAATGAGGGGATGGGCTCATCCCTCTTCCTCACTACCTGCCTCCAATAGTGTGTTTGGTTCCAGGGACAATAGGGGATGGGGACGGTTCCATCCTTAAAAACAGGGATGGATTCATTCCATCCTTACCTGACTCCAAACCAAACACACCCTATATGTACTATCTTATTAAATTTATTGTGTATGGATATGATATGTCAAAGTTGGATGTGTGTGCTAGCAATTAAACATGAGACTAGTACAGTAGACACGTAAGGTCGGAAATATAAATATGAGCTATACTACTACAGAAAGCCTAATAGTAGACACCAAATCACAGACGGTTTTGTGAAACCGTCTGTGATGTACACTATTACAGACGGTTGTAATTTGGAGGCCATCTGTGGTATTTGTGGCTGGAAAAGGAGTATCACGACGGTCGGTCTATATTAAGAACCGTCTTTGATAATCCCAGATTATCCTGACGGTTTTAATAAAAACCGCTCGTGATAAGTTAATTATCACGCACGGTTTTAATTAAAAACCGTCTGTGATAATGGCACTAGGCATGTATTGCGCTGCTCAGACCGCATTGTCTTCATTTCGATCCAGATCTAGCCACTGCTGCACACTTTTTCACTCAGGAGGAAGCTAGGCGATTTGTGCGATTAATTTGGAGGAAGAGGCGAGATTGAGCTTTGAAGATTCATACTTTCCTGGTTACTCTAGATAAGGTTAGTAATGAAATTTATTTTTCTTTAATTGCATTACAATTTAGGTCTAAGTAATCCATGAGTGTTATTGAAGATGGTTAATTTGCAAAATTGTTGGTTATATAATAGTTATTGTGTTTATAATATGAATTGAGCTAGCAAATTAAGCCTCAATATAGTAAATGTGGCAGTATATATGTAGTAATAATTAGTTAATCTAATTTTTAATACTAACTTGTTATATATGTACGTAACGTAGGACTGAAGCTGGATGTATGCCGAGCCGTGTGAGTGAAGAGTACATTAATGGCGTGTCTGCTTATATGAGCCGAGGAGGATATATTGAATAAGGGGTGGAATATATGTACCGTCCATGCAATCGATCAGAATGTAAAGATGTTTAAGAACCGAGGCAAATTGAAGCGCACTTGATTTGGAGGGGTTTCAAAAGGATTATACGTGTTGGACCAGTCATGGCGAAGTGAATGATCATATGCCGCCGGATGACATCACCGGTGAAGTGAATGATATGCCACCGGATGACATCACCGGTGAAGTGAATGACATGCCGCCGGATGATGTCGATTGTCGTTCGGATTCGGATAGGTTGCACGATGATAATCTGAATCAGATGCTTTGCGATGTAGAAGAGAACTATGATGAGAGAGAGTATGTTAAATTCCGGGGCTTGATGGAGGACTCGGAGAAACCTTTGTTCACATGCTGCAAGTACACGAGGTTGTCGGCCGTGCTTGAACTGTTGAAATTGAAGGCAAGCGACGGTTGGTCCAACAAGAGTTTCACAGCGCTGCTACGTATAAAGCCAAGAAGGTTCTTTGTCCGTTGGGAATGGAAGTAGAAAGAATATATGCGTGTCCGAACGACTGTATCCTCTACCGTAAAGAGTATGCAAACATGCATGTACGTCCGGTGTGCAACGCATCCTGATACAAACGTAACAATCAATCAGATGATGGGGAGGGAACAGAGGCGAAGAAAGGACCTCCTGCTAAGGTAGCATGGTATTTTCCTATAATTCCCCGTTTGAAAAGGTTTTTTGCAAATCCAAAGGAGGCAAAACTACTACGTTGGCACTCGGAGGAGCACAAGAAGGATGGAATGCTAAGGCACCTTGCTGATTTCGCGCAGTGGAGAAACATCGATAGGAGTTTTGCAGACTTCGGTGCAGAACCAAGGAATATAAGGTTTGGACTGAGTAAAGATGGAATGAATCCTTTCAGTAGCATGAGCAGCCGACATAGCACATGGCCCGTGACTCTCTACATCTATAACCTTCCTCCTTGGTTGTGTATGAAGCGAAAGTATATTTTACTGTCGATACTTATCCAAGGGCCAAAACAACACAGGGAATGATATTGATGTGTTCCTAGCACCGTTGGCGGAAGATCTAAAAGTCTTGTGGAGCGAAGGGTACAGGTATGGGATGCATACAAACGAGAGAACTTCACTCTGCGCTCCTTATTGTTCTGCACCATAAATGATTATCCTGCCCTTGGTAACCTATCGGGCCATAGTACAAAAGGTGCCAAATCTTGTACTCACTATTTAGATGGTACCGAGAGTATGTGGCTGAACCACTCACGCAAAACCGTCTACATGCGTCACCGCCAGTTCCTTCGGAGGGCTCACCCATACCGCAAAATGAAGAAACAATTTGACGGAGAGAAGGAAGACGGTTCAGCTCCAAGGCATTTAAGGGGACACAAGGTTTATGATATGGTTAAGGATTTAAATGTTGTCCTTGGAAAGGGACGTAAATTGAGGGCTCATGAGAAGAACACCTGGAAGAAGAGATCAATATTTTGGGACTTACCTTATTGGGAGTACCTAGATGTTCGACACTGCATCGACGTCATGCATGTAGAAAAGAATGTATGTGACCACGTGTGTTCGATCGGAGAAACTAGTTCTTTCACTCGATTTGCTGTGTGAGTACTTGGGGAGTTTTAAAAGGCACCATTCACCCCCCCCCCTCTGTTGCCATTTCGGTCCTACATTGTTAAATTTATACTAACAAATGCTTAGTTTAGCGAATCAATATGAAATGTTCAAATGAGAAGCATGTTTGCTAAATGTTTTGATCAATGGTTTGTTTGAACATTGGTAATGGATGTTAGCATTGTTGATTGATTTGTTTGAAAAGTGGTAATGGATGTTACCACTGTTAATTTGAAAATAAAAATGAAGTTCAAAGGGAAAAGTTGACAAGGGTGGATGGAAGGTTTGGCTGGTGCAGTTTAGCACGAGAGTTTTGGGATTGTGAATGAACCACCACAGTCGTTTAAGGACCGACGCTTGTGTTTGTCCAAACTGAGCAAAACAGTGCAACCACAAGTCTATCACAGTGCGACCTAGCTAACTAACCTATAAAGGTGTAGTTTAGATATCACCAATGGTGTATTGAGTGCCAGGGTGTACTGGTTACTCATAGTGAGGACAGGGTTTCTTTGTACTCATACGGCGCAAGAGGGGGCTCCGACTCGTGGATTCGAGTTGTGGTGAAACCTTAGCGGGTGGTATCTAGCTATACTGGAGTAGGTGAAAGGCTTTGTGATATTTTATCTGGGTCTCATGCCAAAGGAAGCATGTTGACCATTAAGATAATTTATCTCTTGTGGGTAAAGTGTACAAACTCTGCGAGTAAAAACTATTCGAATAGCCGTGCCCACGGTCAAGGGCGGGCAAGGAATGCATTCACATGGTAGAAGTTTGATTTTGATTTCAAAATAAAATGGTTTGTCAAACTCGGGAGTGGTGTAACTCTCGTGATTTAAATTTGGTGGTGTAACTAGATCAGGTGGTTTAACTTTGAGTTTTGAAAGTTAGCAGATAGCTTTGAGATTTTAGTGTTGGTGGTTTAACCTTCACTAAGTTATTTATCTAATTTCATTTATGAAAAACAAGATGTTTATCAAATGGCCTTTGAAGTAATTATGTAGATTTGAAATAAAATGCTGATTTTTGCAAAAGAACCATATAGCCTTCCTTTGTGAAGCCTTGCATCTATGCATCTTTCCCAAGACTTGCGGAGTACAATTTTGTACTCACATGTTGCTCTACAAATACATTAGCAGAGGATGAAGAAGCTCAAGCTGGAGAATACGACTTCTGTGCCGAGTGTGGATGCGGTGGATTCTTCCCGGATGCTTAGGACTCGTTTCCCCAGTCAATTGCCTGTGGCAGATTGATGGGTCGTTTAATTTACTTTTTGCTTCCGCTGTGTTTATTTTCGTTTTAAGGTTCTGTGAACCTTTGTAAGGCAATGACCAATGTAAAACTTAAGTTATTATTGTAATAAATCGTGGATGACAATGTACCGTTTTTCGGTTATCTGTGTACTAGCATTGATCCGGGACTAGTCTTTGTAATGCACGAGGGTCCGGAAGTTTCTACTCCGGGTCCCACAAATATTGTGGAGTATCAATTTTGTACTCACGATTGCTTGTTGAACATATTCAAATGTTGTGGAAGAAGACTCATCATACATTTACTTTTATGCAGTGGGTTTTGGCGACGATGATTCTGATTGCTAGGGTTTAGCCCCAGTCAGCTACCTGTGGATGGGCTATGGCATATTCGCTAGTTTTTTATGCCTCTTTTATCGTTGTTTTCACTGAACCTTTTATGTTATGTGAACTGTTTGGATGATCGGTCTATATGTTGTAAACCTTACCGTGTAGGCGTGTGTTCGGTTGTTATCTATGGATGTGTTTGGTTCCGGGGACAATAGGGGATGGGACGGGGCGATCCCAGATTTGGACCTGTTTGGATTGGAGTCAGCAGGGACGGGCGATCCCACTTTGGGGAATATCCTGGGAATATTCTCCTAAATTGAGGATGCCCCCATCCCTCAAAAATGAGGGGATGGGCTCATCCCTCTTCCTCACTACCTGCCTCCAATAGTGTGTTTGGTTCCAGGGACAATAGGGGATGGGGACGGTTCCATCCTTAAAAACAGGGATGGATTCATTCCATCCTTACCTGACTCCAAACCAAACACACCCTATATGTACTATCTTATTAAATTTATTGTGTATGGATATGATATGTCAAAGTTGGATGTGTGTGCTAGCAATTAAACATGAGACTAGTACAGTAGACACGTAAGGTCGGAAATATAAATATGAGCTATACTACTACAGAAAGCCTAATAGTAGACACCAAATCACAGACGGTTTTGTGAAACCGTCTGTGATGTACACTATTACAGACGGTTGTAATTTGGAGGCCATCTGTGGTATTTGTGGCTGGAAAAAGGAGTATCACAGACGGTCGGTCTATATTAAGAACCGTCTTTGATAATCCCAGATTATCACAGACGGTTTTTAATAAAAAACCGTCTGTGATAAGCTGGTTATCACAGACGGTTTTTAATTAAAAACCGTCTGTGATAATGGCACTAGGCATGTATTGCGCTGCTCAGACCGCATTGTCTTCATTTCGATCCAGATCTAGCCACTGCTGCACACTTTTTCACTCAGGAGGAAGCTAGGCGATTTCAGGCCAGTTAATTTGGAGGGAAGAGGCAGAGATTGAGCTTTGAAGATTCATACTTTCCTGGTTACTCTAGATAAGGTTAGTAATGAAATTTATTTTTTCTTTAATTGCATTACAATTTAGGTCTAAGTAATCCATGAGTGTTATTGAAGATGGTTAATTTGCAAAATTGTTGGTTATATAATAGCTGTTGTGTTTATAATATGAATTGAGCTAGCAAATTAAGCCTCAATATAGTAAATGTGGCCGGTATATATGTAGTAATAATTAGTTAATCTAATTTTTAATACTAACTTGTTATATATGTACGTAACGTAGGACTGAAGCTGGATGTATGCCGCGAGCCGTGTGAGTGAAGAGTACATTAATGGCGTGTCTGCTTTTATATGAGCCGCCGAGGAGGATATATTGAATAAGGGGGTGGAATATATGTACTGTCCATGCACTGACTGCGAGAATGTAAAGATGTTTAAGAACCGAGGGCAAATTGAAGCGCACTTGATTTGGAGGGGTTTCAAAAAGGATTATACGTGTTGGACCAGTCATGGCGAAGTGAATGATCATATGCCGCCGGATGACATCACCGGTGAAGTGAATGATATGCCACCGGATGACATCACCGGTGAAGTGAATGACATGCCGCCGGATGATGTCGATTGTCGTTCGGATTCGGATAGGTTGCACGATGATAATCTGAATCAGATGCTTTGCGATGTAGAAGAGAACTATGATGAGAGAGAGTATGTTAAATTCCGGGGCTTGATGGAGGACTCGGAGAAACCTTTGTTCACATGCTGCAAGTACACGAGGTTGTCGGCCGTGCTTGAACTGTTGAAATTGAAGGCAAGCGACGGTTGGTCCAACAAGAGTTTCACAGCGCTGCTACGTATAAAGCCAAGAAGGTTCTTTGTCCGTTGGGAATGGAAGTAGAAAGAATATATGCGTGTCCGAACGACTGTATCCTCTACCGTAAAGAGTATGCAAACATGCATGTACGTCCGGTGTGCAACGCATCTGATACAAACGTAACAATCAATCGGATGATGGGGAGGAGCAGAGGCGAAGAAAGGACCTCCTGCTAAGGTAGCATGGTATTTTCCTATAATTCCCGTTTGAAAAGGTTTTTTGCAAATCCAAAGGAGGCAAAACTACTACGTTGGCACTCGGAGGAGCACAAGAAGGATGGAATGCTAAGGCACCTTGCTGATTTCGCGCAGTGGAGAAACATCGATAGGAGTTTTGCGGACTTGATCTGCAGAACCAAGGAATATAAGGTTTGGACTGAGTAAAGATGGAATGAATCCTTTCGATAGCATGAGCGTGACATAGCACATGGCCCGTGACTCTCTACATCTATAACCTTCCTCCTTGGTTGTGTATGAAGCGAAAGTATATTTTACTGTCGATACTTATCCAAGGGCCAAAACAACCTGGGAATGATATTGATGTGTTCCTAGCACCGTTGGCGGAAGATCTAAAAATCTTGTGGAGCGAAGAGTACAGGTATGGGATGCATACAAGCGAGAGAACTTCACTCTGCGCTCCTTATTGTTCTGCACCATAAATGATTATCCTGCCCTTGGTAACCTATCGGGCCATAGTACAAAGGTGCCAAATCTTGTACTCACTATTTAGATGGTACCGAGTATGTGGCTGAACCACTCACGCAAAACCGTCTACATGCGTCACCGCCATTCCTTGGAGGGCTCACCCATACCGCAAAATGAAGAAACAATTTGACGGAGAGAAGGAAGACGGTTCAGCTCCAAGGCATTTAAGGGGACACAAGGTTTATGATATGGTTAAGGATTTAAATGTTGTCCTTGGAAAGGGACGTAAATTGAGGGCTCATGAGAAGAACACCTGGAAGAAGAGATCAATATTTTGGGACTTACCTTATTGGGAGTACCTAGATGTTCGACACTGCATCGACGTCATGCATGTAGAAAAGAATGTATGTGACAGCTTGATTGGTCTCTTACTGAACATTCGTGATAAAACAAAGGACAGCGTCAACGCATGGCTTGACTTGGCTGACATGGACATCAGGCCTGAGTTAGCACTGACATGGACTGATAATGGACGAATGTACTATCCCCCTGCGTGTTACACTCTGTCCAAGGCTGAGAAAACGAAGCGTGCGCTGCTTGCATGGTGTCAAAGTTCCATCCGTTACTCGACAGCGTGAAGAAACTTGTTTCGATGCAAGATTTGAAGTTAAATGGTATGAAGTCTCATGATTGTCATGTGCTGATGACACAGATGCTCCCTATTGCAATTAGAAATATTTTGCCGATCAAAGTCCGAGAGACAATCATGAGGCTATGTTATTTCTTTAACACAATTGCTCAGAAGGTCATTGATCCCGAGGGACTAGATGCTATGCAGGACGAGGTGGTGATGACTCTATGTCACCTTGAAATGTATTTCCCTCCTTCGTTTTTCGATATCATGGTCCATCTCATTGTTCATGTTGTGTGGGAGATAAAAATGTGCAGGCCCGTATTCCTACGTAGCATGTACCCATTTGAGAGGTTCATGGGAATTCTCAAGTCCTACGTACGGAATCGTTCTCGGCCGGAGGGCAGCATCGTCGAAGGTTATGCAAGCGAAGAGGTCATTGAATTTTGTGTCGATTATATGGCTCAGATTCAACCGATAGGTGTCCCTCAATCTCATCATGAGGGGAGGCTGAAGGGTCTCGGAACTATCGGAAGGAAAGCAATCACTCCAGATATGGACACGTATACTCAAGCCCATTTCACGGTGTTGCAACACATGGTGAAGTGGCGCCTTATGTGGACCAGACAAGGATGTGCTTGACAACGAAATCCAGAGCGGCCGGATGTTTGGATCATGAGGCAACACAACCATCGGTTCAACCAATGGTTGAAGGAGCAAATCGCTAGGAGCTCGCCAAGTGAGACGCTGACATGGTTGGCAAAAAGGCCGACATTTACAGTTGTGACATGGCAAGGATATGACATAAATGGGTACACATTCTATATGTAGTCTCAGGATGTAAAGAGCACTAACTAGAACAGCGGTGTTCGCATAGATGCGTTCAATACCGATGGGTTGAGAAACTCGTACTATGGCTTCATAGAAGAGATTTGGGAGCTCGACTATGTGGTTTTCAAGATCCCCTTATTTCGCTGCCGTTGGGTGCATCTCCCACAGGTGAAGGTTGACAAGTACGGTGTTACGACCGTGGACCTCCAATGTGTCGGGTACAAAGACGAACCATTCGTACTCGCCAATTAAGTTATTCAAGTTTTCTATGTAACCGACCCGGCAAATCAGAAACGCCATGTAGTTCTTCATGGAAAAAGGAGAATTGTCAGAGTGGAGAATGTAGTGGACGAGGAGGAATACAATCAATTTGACGAGTTACCTCCTTTTGGAAATGGCATAAGGGTCGACGACGAACAACGTGACGAAACTAGTTACGTACGCATTAATCATGATGAAGGGCTAATTTTTAAAGGAAATAAGCAAGTACAATGAGAATGTGCGACATATATGTGAATGTATATGTGAATTGGCATTTATGTATATGTGATGCATATGTGTGATGTACATGTGAATTGGCATTTATGTATATGTGATGTATATGTGTGATGTACATGTGAATTGGCATGCATTTATGTATAGAACAATGCTGCAGTGTGATGTATTTGAGAATGACAAAATGTATCAAGAAATACACTGTGTGAATGCAGCTGGTTGGTGTTGTATATGAATGCAGTTGTTTGGTGGTTGATATGAATGCAGCTGTGGTAATTGGTGTTGTCTTAATAACTACAGTCGCAAAGGCTTATCACAGACGGTTCTAAGTTTAAAACCGTCTGTGATAGTATAACTATCACAGACGGTTATAAACTTAGAACCGTCTGTGATATTCATCACAGACGGTTCTAAGTTTAGAACCGTCTATGATAACCTCCCTATGTATACTTTCTGGCTAGGGTTTTCCGTGTGCGCTGCAGTTATTCGATCTAGATCTAATTAAATCCTGAGCCCGTCATCGCCTCCGCCTTCCCGAGCCCTCGCCGGCTGCCTCCCCGAGCCCGTCGCCGCCGCCGTCCCGAGCCGTCGCCGGCCGCCTCCGTCGAGCCGTCGCCGGCCGCCTCCCCGAGCCCGTCGCCGTCCGCCTCCCCCAAGCCCCTCGTCGAGCCCGTCGCCGTCCGCCTCCCCCGAGCCCCTCGTCGAGCCCGTCGCCGTCCGCCTCCCTCGAGCCCCTCGTCGAGCCCCTCACCGGCCACCTCCTCTCGATTATCGTCTGCATTGTGAGCACTTTCTGTGATGGACTAGGGTTTTGAGTATTGTGAGCACTTTTTGTGATGGACTAGGGTTTTGAGTATTGTGAGCAGTTTCTGTGATGGACTAGGGTTTTGAGCATTGTGAGCATTGTTTACTGCAGTAGCTTAATTAGTTTGCTATTTGGTACATATTACATTGGTACATTGTTTACTGTAGTAGCTTAATTAGTTTGCTATTTGGTACATATTACATTGGTATATTGTTTACTGCAGTAGCTTAATTAGTTTGCTATTTGGTACATATTACATTGGTACATTGTTTACTGCATGCTTAGTTTGCTATTTGGTACATATTACATTGGTACATTGTTTACTGCAGTAGCTTAGTTTAATTTGCTATTTGGTACATACTACATTGGTACATTGTTTACTGCAGTTGCTTAGTTTACATTGGTACATATTACATTGCTTGTTGTGTTAGTATATAGTATATAGTATAGGCACATAACCCCTCTCTCTGTCCACATCACCCTCTCCCTTCTCCCCCTTCCCTCTACTCCTCTCCTCTCTTCCTAACATTGAGCATCATGTTTCACTTTTCTTGCTTCCTCATCTTATCCTAATAGACCCACAAATTGAGCAACATGTCATCCGCGCATTCTTCAACACCATCGCCGGAGGCGTCCGCTCCAACATCAAGACGCCAAGGAAGAGGGCTATCGAAGAAGCCTGAGGGCCGATTGACCATCACAGCGGTGGATGCATCTGGGGTCCCTCTCCTTCCTCACAAGCGATGCGCATTCCAGTATGGTCGGAATAGTTGCATGAGAACGAATTGAGATCACACACAATTCGTGGAAGAACGTGCCTGACACTCGGAAACATGAGCTGTGGACCGAAATTTTGGCATTGTTCGAGATCCCAGAAGAACACCAAGACACTGTCCAATGACAAACCTACCTAGCGGCGTGCAAAGCATGGAAGAACTTCAAGAGCACGCTTGTCAAGAAATACGTGGAGGAGGACAAAACACCCTTTCATAAATACCTATTCCTGGAACCACAATGGGAAGAGTTCAAGACGATGAAGACGTCCGAGGATTTCAAAAGTACAAGTACGGCGCATAAGGCCCTCCAGGCAAAAACACACACACCCCCACAGACTTGGCACAGTTGGGTATGTGGGTAAAATGCCACAGTGGATGAAGGAGGATGACCTGGCAGCTGCACAGGACATCGCCCCACCATTTTCCAATATCCCGGATGAGCGCGCTTGAAATTGGATTAGAGCAAGGTCATCTACAACGACATCGGGGGACGTCTCCTTTCGAAACCCTGCAAACCAGCAAGTGTCCCAGCGCTTGGTAAGATATCGATCGAACTACGTAGCTTGTAATTACTCCACAACTTCGTACGAATTGAAATGACATGTCGTGCTCTTGCAGGAAGAGCTGAGTTTTGAATCTACCATGGGATCATTCCAGGGAACAAGGGAGAATGATATGCTCTCCGTGGCCCTGGGAAACAAGGAGCACCTGGGCCGTACGAGAGACCTTGGGCTTTACGTTCCTTGGAAACATGGTTTCCAAGATGACTCCGAAATGTATCGGCATAGGAAGAGAACCAAAGCTGAGCGTGAGGAGCAGCTACGAGAAGAGATCAAGGCATCTCTTAGAGAGGAGCTAATGGGTGAGCTGGCTCATGTAGTCAGAGATGATGTGCGGAAATATACAGAAAGTCAGCAGGCCGCTACTGCCGCTCCTGTGCTAGCTAGCCCGCACAATCGTCCGAGTAGCTGCGCGTCCAATCCGACGCAAACCCAGGCCAAATTTCCTGTGAACGACATCCTGATAATAATTATTATCTCTCGAATGCTTGCTCCATTGATAGGCCTATTCGAGTAGCTAATTTTTTATCGTTATGTAGGAGCCTACAGTCTGAGCTCCAAGTGAGATATGGCTCCATTCCCTTGTACGCTGCTTGGGCGGCATATTAAATGCGTATTGGGGCCATGGTGCACGGTCAAGCTTTAGCGCCAGGCTTCGCAAAAGTTAATGTGGATGGTGTACATATCAATTTTGAGGTGGTCCCGCTACCGAAGCCCCCCAACAACGAGATCGTGACTCTAGGACGAGCCATGGAACATTCATCCGGTGGCCCAAAGCGACATCTCACTGGAGGCTTCTTCACGGTGGCGGGACGAGCAACATGCACCGGTGCCATCTCCATTACAAGACCGATCGGTTCCACCACCGAATCGCACGGTGCCATCTCCATTACAAGACCAATCGGTTCCACCACCGTAATCGCACGATGCCATCTCCATTACAAGACCAATCGGTTCCACCACCGTAATCGCACTGCTATCTCCACGGTGCTATTCTCGCCAGAGCAACTTGCACCGCTGCTACCTTCAAAGTCGACTGCCGTGAAGTCGAACTATAGCCGAGGCAGCAAGGCCAGTAAGGGCAAAGCAAAGAAGACCAATGATGATATACCGTACCTACCTTTGGCCTTCAAATTTATGCTTGGCGAGCCGTTGCTCGAGCAAAAAGCCCTCCAACGCCTAGCATATAGTTGCATACAATTGCACACGTGGTATATGCAGCAGTCCAATAAGCTAGAGGGAGAACGGACCTCAAGTATCACTGTTAAATTCACGTCGGATGATTTACACCACATTCTTCAAGAGTGTACGTTCGTGGTCGCCTTTGAGGATTTATTCGATCTGTTCACGCTCAACGCTCTCGACGTCTCAATCATTCGATGCTGGACGCTGTAAGTGTGTACAATCACAGTATCCGTTCATGTCATACCGATAAATGTCATATCTAATTTGTTGCTTTCTGTGTATATATATAGATACATGCTGACTAAAGCTAGATTATCCAACTCATCGGCTGGTTTCTTGGACCCACACTTGGTCACCAAGGATACCATCGACCAGGATACAGCCCTCATCAAGAGGTACATTGCAGCAGGACTGATGGGTTGCCTCAAAAAGGAATATGTACTTATGCCCTTCCATCAGAACTTTTATTGGATTTTAATAGTAATTGTACCAAAATGGAACAAGGTATATTACCTTGATTCCCTAAGTAGGAATAAAATGGACTTCACAGTTGTTAGCCAAGTAATCGATAGGTAAGTACATATTCTCCACACATACCTATATTGTACTCTTTCTTTCCTTCCAAATGACTAAGGTTAACTTTTTCGAATCACGTAGGGCGTTCGCGATGTACATTGAAATGGGAGGTGTCTCGAAGCGCAGGGCCAAACGCCTGCTGAGACATGCTCGAGATTTTAAGGTATTCACTATTTAACATTAATTAATCCTATGCAACAGCCTCTTGAACTAACACATTCCATTTTTTGCAGCGCCACCAGCAGCAGCTGGGCAACACATGTGGATACTACCTTTGCCAACATATGGAACTACTCCTCGATTCCTCGAGGATCACTAATTCTAAGGTTTGTCAATCTTCCCATAATTACTTCATACTTATCACGTTACATATATACGCACATTGATATTCCTATCGATGCATCGCATACATCTCGTCAACTCCATCGAAACAACTTGATCTTGGGCGGATTCGAGCGAGTTAGCGTACTTTTGTCGACTCAAGTCATAAAGCCAGAAGGCCGGTTACACTCCGCACCATAGATACATAATCAACGAACCTTTTTTAAGTGCAAATGCAGTGTAGATCTTTTGTAATTGTGTATTTGTTAATGGATATTTTATTTCAATTCAATTAATTGATTTGCGAAATGGATGCTTTATGTTTGTGATCAAATGAAGTGCGTTGTCAATTGGATGTTTTATGTCTGTGAAATGAATTGAGATGTGAAATGTATCTGAAATGAAATGAGATGTGTGAATTGTATGTTTTATGTCTGTGATTATCTGCTTGTTTCAGAGGGCATGGCTAGCATTTCCTGAGGCTAGCCAATAAACAGAAATAGATTTAGATTTTGGAGGAAGGAATAATACAAATGGTTTTTAAGTAAAAACCGTCTGTGATAATCAGATATCACAGATGATTTTACTTAAAAACCGTCTGTGATATGTGATAATCACAGACGGTTTTTAATGAAAAACCGTCTATGATATCTGATAATCACAAACGGTTTTAAAACCGTCTGTGACAACCTTGGATTATCACTGACCCATAAATTCAGACGGTTCAGAAAACCGTCTGTGATGACGTTTCTGAACCGTCTGTAATGTGGTTTTCTGTAGTAGTGCTTGTTCATTGCATTCTCTCTCTTTCACTCTCCACGCTCTCTCTCTCTCTCTAATCAAGTAAACATCTAATCTAAAAAATCATGTATTTTCTTGTGAGGCATCCAAACGTCACTTTTGAACAATTCATGTTGTTTTATTTCCTATAGTATTCGACAAGCCAGAACATTTAATTTCAATTCTATGTTTTCTATTCCTGCATTCCTGGGATTGATTTAACTTATTTCCTCAAGTTTTCTTTTATCGAATTATCTGTATTAAATTGTTTTAATTTCCAATACATAGCAAATAACATCCAGAAAATCCGAAATGCAGAAAAGGTTTTAAAAATCCCAATTATTATGCCCAGAGGTGTGGTTACGAAAATTTGGATCTTACAATTTTTTTTCTCAGATTTAACTAATCTGTGTTGCTATAAACCGCACTTAATTGATATGGATTGAAACGAAGTTTGATTTAAATTCGTGCTATACATATAGAAAATCATAATGTTCGATGGAATTATGTGTAGGAATTCAAATTCGAATCAAGACTTGGCATATATATAAAAGACGATGAGGAACACCAGTTCCACCTTTTATTTTTCTTCTTACCACATGGATGCATCTGATGATAGATGATGCTGCATTTATGCAACATGTAGCCCTAATAAACTAGACCTAACTAGTACATGCCACCACCAAACAGGCGGCAGTTGAACCCAGCCGGGATCTGCAGGTTGCACTGCGAGTAGTCGGTGAGCCCCGACGCCAAGTTGGCGATCCTCTGCCTGTCGCAGCCCGGCACCGCCTCCATCCGGCCGACCCTGGCGCCCTCCTCCGTGATCACGCCGTTCACCAGGATGCTCAGGGCGTCGCACCGGCAGTCCCGCGGCAGGTTGGCGAGCTCCCGGCAGCACTGCTCCTTGGGCGGTTGCCTGGCGTCGAGCCCGACGGCGCATCGACGCGTGATATAGTGCCGGCAGGCCGGGAGCGGGTTGTAGGGGATGGCCTTCCCCACTCGGCAGTGCTCGCTGTAGTCGGGGTCGGCCGCCGTGGCGACGGTGGCGAGGACAGCGAGCAAGAGGGCCAAGAAGACGAGCTTTGATTCCATTGATTTGCTTGGTGATTTATCTCTTTAGTGCGAGTGAGAAGAGTACTAGTAGCCGCACGTATTTGTAGCAAGAGAATGGACATGGAGACAAAACTTGGCTTAGCTGGGCGCTTGTTTCTTCTACACCCATGAAAACCAGCATGGTGCGTTTTGCTTTTGCTTGCGCGTTGCTTATTGGAGTTTTGTGAAACTGAAATTGTAAGGACAAATCTGAATGATTTTGCTTCTTAAAAATGGAATATAGTTAATAATGTAGCTGTAGCACTAGATTGGTGAAAGAAACATGTAATGAGTGCTAACAGAAGCCCATTGGAGTTTTGTGAAACGGAAATTTAGCCACATTAATGTAACTGAAAGTCATCCGCATGAAACTCATGTTAATACAGAGAATGGGAGACGTACTATTTGCTTGTATGCATGCTTGGTTCTACTGTTTTAAAGTCCGAATTAAAGGACTAGTCTGCTAGATAGATAAAGGTCGTAGTTAACAAGACAGAGTTCTCGCAAACAAAAGAAGGAAAAGAAGGCAGAGAGTTGTTCACAACAATACATAAGAGAACGGGCCAAAACTTATAAAGAAGCACTTGGGAAAGTAGTTTTGCAATGAGTGCAAGAAAAGAAGTGTGGACATATATGTCTGCATTGTAACAAAAGCTATTGATCTTTGCGTGGCTTGCTCATCCACAGTCCACTTTTGTCAAAGAAGAAAAAGGGACAATTCAAAACAAATATAGTTAACAATGTATATGTAGCACAAGATTGTCGAAAAGAAAAATGTCATGAGTGCTAGCATAAGCCAATTGGAGTTTTGTGAAATGGAAATTTAGCCGCAACAACGTAACTGAAAGTCATCTGCCTGCAACTCTTGTTAATACAGAGAACGGGAGATGTGCTATTTGATTGTGTGCATGCTTGGTTCTACTGTTTTGAAGTCCAAATTAAAGGACAAGCCTAGTAGATACAAAAAATTAGTTAACAAGATGGAGAGTTCTCAAAAAAAAAAGAAGAAGAAGGCAAAGAGTTGATCACAATGATACATAAGGGTACGGGCCAAAACATAAGGAAACGTTTGGGGCAGTAGTTATGCAATGCATGTAAAAGAAAATAAGTGTAGGCATACATGTCTGTATTGTAAAAAAAAAGTGTTGATTTTTGCGTGGCTTGCTCATCCATAGTTCACTTTTGTCAAAGAAGAAAAAGGGACAATTCAAAACAAATACAGTTAGCAATGTCTATGTAGCACTAGATTGGCGAAAAGAAACATGTAATGAGTGCTAGCTTAGGCCCATTGGAGTTTTGTGAAATAGAAATTTGGCCTCGCCAACGTAACTGAAAGTTATCCGCATGAAACTCTTGTTAATATAAAGAACGGGAGACATGCTATTTCCTTGTATGCATGCTTGATTCTACTATTTCGAAGTCCAAATTAAAGGACAAACATACTAGAGAGATAAAGCTAGTTAACAGGACAGAGAGTTCTCCCAAAAAAAAAAAAGAAGGAAAAGAAGGCAGAGAGTTGTTCACAACAATACATAAGAGAACAGGCCAAAACTATAAGGAAACGTTTGGGAAAGTGGTTTTGCAATGGATGCAACAAAAGAAATGTGGATATGTATGTCTGCATTGTAACAATAGCTATTGAGCTTTGCGTGGCTTGCTCGTCCACAATCCACTTTTGTCGAAGAAGAAAAAGGGACAATTCAAAACAAATAAAGATAATAATGTAGATGTAGCACTAGATTGGTGAAAAGAAACATGTAATGAGTGCTAGCTTAAGCCCATTGGAGTGTTGCGAAATAGAAATTTAGCCACACCAACATAACTGAAAGTCATCCACATGCATCTCTTGTTAATACAGAGAACGGGAGACGTGCTATTTGCGTGTATGCATGCTTGGTTCTACTGTTTTGAAGTCTAAATTAAAGGACAAACCTGCTAGACAGAAAAAGCTAGTTAACAAGATAGAGTTCTCTAAAAAAACAGGAAAAGAAGACAGAGAGTTGTTCACAACAATACATAAGAGAATGGGCCAAAACTTATAAGGAAACATTTGGGAAAGTGGATTTGCAATGCGTGCACACATATATTTTGCATTGTACCAAAAAGTTGATCTGTACGTGCACACATATATATGTGTGCACACATATATTTTGCATTGCACCACAGTTAACTATTGTCAAAGAAGAAAAGGGGACAATTCAAAACAAATATAGTTAATAATGTGGATGTAGCACTAGTTTGGCGAAAAGAAACATGTAATGAGTGCTAGCTTCAGCCCATTGGTGTTCTGTGAAACAGAAATTTAGCCGCACCAACGTAACTGAAAGTCATCCGCACGAAACTCATGTTAATATAGAGAACGGGCGACGTGCTATTTGCTTGTATGCATGCGTGCTTCTACTATTTTGAAGTCCAAATTAAAGGACAAACATGCTAGATAGATAAAGCTAGTTAACAAAACTGAGAGTTCTCACATAAAAAAAAGAAGGAAAAGAAGGCATAGAGGTTTTCACAACAATATATAAGAGAATGAGCCAAAACTTATAAGGAAACATTAATTTGGTAAAGTATTATTGCAATGCGTGCAAGAAAAGAAGTGTGGATATATATGTCTGCACCATAACAAATGCTATTGATCTTTTCGTGGCTTGCTCGTCCACAGTCCACTTTTGTCAAAGAAGAAAAAGGGACAATTCAAAACAAATATAGTTAATAATGTAGATGTAGCACTAGATTGGTGAAAAGAAACACGTAATGAGTGCTAGCTTAAGCCCATTGCAGTTTTGTTAAAGAGAAATTTACCCGCACCAACGTAACTGGAAGTCATCCGCATGAAACTCTTGTTAATATAGAGAACAGGAGACGTGCTATTTGCTTGTATGCATGCTTGGTTCTACTATTTTGAAGTCCAAATTAAAGGACAAACCTGCTAGATAGATAAAGCTAGTTCACAAGATACAGTTATCGCTGAAAAAAGAAGGAAAAGAAGGCAGAGAGTTGTTCACAACAATACATAAGAGAACGGGCCAAAATTTATAAGGAAACATTTGGGAAAGGGGTTTTGCAATGCGTGCAAGAAAAGGAGTTTGGATATATATGTCCACATTGTAACAAAAGCTGTTGATCTTTGCGTGGCTTGCTCGTGCATAGTGTACTCTTGTCAAAGAAGAAAATGGGATATTTCAAAACAAATATACTTAACAATGTAGATGTAGCACTAGGTTGGCGAAAAGTACGAGTGCTAGCTTAAGCCCATTTGAGTTTTGTGAAAAAGAAATTTACCCTCACCAACCTAACTAAAAGTATTTCGCATGAAACTTTTGTTAATACAGAGAATGGGAGACATGTTGTTTGCTTGAATGCATGCTTGGTTTTACTGTTTTGAAGTCCAAATTAAAGGACAAGCCTGCTAAAAGGTAATTTACATGACAAAGAGTTGTCGTGAAAAAAAGAAAGAAAACTTGCAGAGAGTTATTCCCAACAATACATAAGAGAAAATGCCAAAATTATGGCGAACTGTGCATTTGTTAGAAAATGAGCCAAAGGTAGCTAAAAATAATTGAGTGCTAGCTTAAGCTCATTTTGCTTTTGTGGAACAGAATTCTTGATGACAAACTTGAGTTGGAGTTATGCAAAATAATAATAACAACAACGACAACAACAACCAAGTGCAATCATGCAAAAATTTGCGTGAGCATTTTGCTTGAGCGCATTAAAGAATAACTTTAGAGACAACTTAATTGTTTTGTATCATGGTTTGCATGAATGGCGACATCATACGATACACCAGGGGTGGAGCCACACCTCGGGCAGGGTAGGCTTCAGTCCGGGGTGTGAAAAAATATCTAGTGTATAGCTTGGGTAAATTCAATCCAGTCTGGATAATATTTTCATGGTCCAACTTTTATAGCCTAGATCATTCCACCACTGAGCCCGGGACATAACCAAATCCTAACTCCGCCACTGCAATACACCATCTAGCCCGATAAGATGTTTTATTAAGGCATGTGGACAATTTTTTTAAAAAAATTGGACAGGAGTCCTACCGTTCATTAAAGTAGAAGAGGGAAAACCAAAGGCGGGATCTGATATAACCACAACAAACGAAAGGAAAAAAGCACACATCAAATCAGCGTGCCACAACAAAATTGTTAGGAAGAAATAAACAAACCTAAAAAAATAAGCACCAGCTCTTTTCCTGTTATCAACATCTTCTGCAATCGAGAAGAAGGCTAGCTCAACCATGCGGCACTGCTGGTCAAATATTCTACTTTTTTTTCTTCCAAATATACCAACAAGTGTAAATGTCAAAGCATCAAAATCTCTCCTATGCTCCTTTGGAATTCTTTTCCTCCCGTGTTGCCTTTCTTTAAAAGATAATCTATTTTTATTAATATTACATCACTACTACAAAAAGGGTCATTACAAACAGTTTGGAACTGTCATCACTGACGATTTTCTGAACTGCCTGAATTAATGTGTCAGTGATAATCGGAGGTTATCACAGACAGTTTGTGAGCCATCTGTGATAAAAATAACACAGACGGTTTGTAACTAGAACTGTCTGTGAATAAGCTATTATAGATGACTCGAACCAAAAACCATTTGTAATACTCATATATCACAGACGATTCTAGTTACCAACCGTCTGTGATTGGCGAGTATCACAGACGATTGGTATATAGAATCGTCTATGATAGTCCTTCATAAACGGTTTATAGCGCAAACCATCTGTGATAGTTCATTTTATACCTAATTTTTTTGTTTTTGGCTAGCCTTAAGAAATAATGTTACCTATGCCCTTTAAAAACAAGCAAATACAGCGGCAAACACAATAGCACATTCCATTTTTATTAAGATTAGAATCCACCATTATAGTATAAGAAGATAACGAACCAAACTCTTTAACACGACAAGAATATATAAGAAGCAGAGATCCTAGCAGACAGTAGAAGCTGGATGCAGCGCGCGATGTCCTTGACGCTTGTCATTAAGGAAGAGAGGGGAGGGCATCGGATGGCGGCCAGATATCACCGCCAATGGAGAGGCAGTGGTAGCGTCACCTTTGTGTCACAATGGTGAGATTGCACAAGACACTCTTGTGACACTTACGACTAGAGTGTGTTGTGCAGTCGACCGTGGTGTCACAACGGAGGCGCTAGCTCACGGCGGTAGTCGGCATCGTAGAGGAACAAGCTAGGAGTGGATGAACTAGCTAAGAGCAGCAGTGCACCGTGGTTTCACAACAAGAGGCGGTGGAGCTAGCTCACGATGGTAGTTGATGTCATCGAGGGGAGGAGTAGGAAGCTAGTGGATGAACTCACGCGTGACTGCCGGTGGAAAGGGAGAGGGGGAGTAATTAATAAGGGCCGAGCGGTGGGAGGAACCGATGCCTGCCATTCTATATGAAGAGAATGGACAGGTGAGATTGAAATCCTGGAGGATATGCTACGGATCGATAATGTGTCATTATCAGAGATGTTTTGTTATACGAACCGTCTGTGATAATGCACATATCAGAGATGATTTGTTAGATGAACCGTCTGTGATAAGTCACATATCAGAGACGGTTTGTTATACGAACCGTCTATGATATTAATATCAGGGATGGTTTAGTATAGGAATCGTTTGTGATAACGCTTAAATATACGCGCCCTAATCCAGCTCTTCTAAACTATCCTCTCTGATGAGGACATCTCTACTATGCATTCACCTTCCACTCCAAGGGAGTATAATAAAGCTAGTGATGAGGCTCCAACAGGTCCTATGACAAGATCAAGAGCTAAGATGCTACAACAACAGGTGCTTTTGTTTCTTAAAGAATTCCCTATTGCTTTAGACGAGAATGGTATACTACCTAATGCAAATACATTGTGTGTTCTTAGATTTGAAGCAATGGAAGAACAAAGATGGAAGAACCCATGGGCTAGCCCCAAGGAGAAAGAGAGCCTTGCGACCACAAGGGAGGAGGCCCATGCGGTCACATATCAAAAGAAGGAAAGCTCCAAGCAGCCAAGACTTGAAGAAGAGGCCCATGCGCCAATTGAGGAGTTTGTGGGCCTGTGTGCCAATAGTGGGCTAAGATTGTTTAATTCAGCCATGTAATTACTATGTGTTCAATTCCGAATTGCTTTAAGATTTGTAAACCAGATTGAACTTGGCCTTAGGCCCAAGTGCATGCATGCGGAGGTTAGGGTTGGCTTTAGGTCTGGACGAAAAACTCGAAGCTCGTTAGCTCACTCGGCTCATGGCTGGCTCGGCTCGGCTTAGCTCGTTAGGATAACGAGCCGAGCCGAGCCAAGATTTTAGCTCGTTAGCTATAACGAGCCAACTCGAGCCAGCTCGCGAGCCGCTCACGAGCCAAACGAGCCATGCTATGTTAACTTATGATGGAACTTGAACAATGTGTCATTATGCTATGTTAACTTATGTAGTTATGTCTATGCAGCCCTTCCTGTCTAGTCAATCTAGCTGATGTCGTGCTTTGCAATTTGCATGGATGATAGTTGATGGATGAATATATGATGGAGACATGGACCTAATTTGTACTCTATTGCATGTGTATGCATATGCCGCTTGTTTGCTAGCATGTATGATGGATGACTATATCTTTGTATGACTCACCGGAATGTAAGGTAGTCTTCATTTTACATTTTTTGGCCCTGGCTCACGAGCCAAACGAGCTAGCTCGAGCTTGTGGTCGAGCCGAGCCGAGCTAGCTTTTTAGCTCGTTAGTTATAATGAGCCAACTCGAGCCAGCTCGTTATCCTACCAAGCCAGACCGAGCCGAGCCGAGCCAGCTCGATATCCAGGCCTAGTTGGCTTTAAGTAGCCGCCACCCCCTATTGTTCTTCAAACCACTTTTGATAATAGAATACTCTTGTTCTTTCTGTTGGCCAAACCAACTTGAGGAAGAATTGGGAGTTCTTCAAAATCCAGATCATTCAACCTTTCCGTTGGGAATTGAGAGCGCGATAGAACTTCATCTTGTGGTCGTGAAGTTCAGCACATGTAGTTGGGCGAATTATAGAGTGCTAACCCTTGCATTGGCATTGGGGGATCACTACGGTTCTTCAAATCCACGTGAGTATCTTGATCCTACGTCGAGAAGATCAGGCGACCCCGCATCACTCTCCCTCATTTTCTTCACTAGATTTCTCAATAATGTCATCTAATATTCTTTTGATCTCCCTCTTCTCATCTATCCATCATGAGTTATTTAGTCGCAACCTTACACAGACGGCCAACAATTTACATCTGGAGCAGCTCCTTTGCTCACGCCCTGCTCTCCTTCCTCGACTCACTTCCATCCATTAGCTGGACCTCATCATCCACCATCGACAAAGGTGTCTCGTTGTCACTCAGGAAAGGGAAACTGCCCTCAGTCTCATTCTTCTTTGCAATGTGCACAAAGCGTAAGAAGCTCTTGTGGCAGTGGACACATGGATAACATTGCGGATCAAGCAGAAGCAGCAGATTCTAAGAAAGCTTATCATGGCATCCTCTTTGAGATTATGGACCATACTAATGATTTGCCCAGGCTAGAGGAAAAAATGGAGAGGGCAAGTACAATCTTCACGGCATTTGAGAACTCAGCGGTTGATCCTCCAACTCAAAAAGTTGAAGAAGAAGCATATGAAGCCTAGAAGAGTAAGATCTGGGAATCTCTTTTTTGGGAATTTTGTAATAAATTTGCCTTGAATTTATCTTTTGTAAAAGTGACTAGTCACACTAGCACACTTATCTGTTCCAGCTCAGTAGTTTCTGTAGTTCATATGACAAAGAATAAAACATCGACGGTTGTAAATAAAAACCGTCTATGATAGTTTCATAGACGGTTCTAATTAAAAACCATCTGTGATAATGCATATATCACAGATGGCTTTTAAACCTAACTGTCTGTGATAGTTTTAGAGATGGTTTTACCCATGAACCGTCTGTAATAATTAAAGCATAGACGGCTCCACATGAACCATCTGTGGTGAGGCGTCTAGTATAGCTTGTTTTGTATTAGTGCGTAAATATACCATCACTTAAAAAATTATAGACATAATCCTCTATCACAAATTTAAATGGGGGACAAGCCTCGGTCACCATTTGAATTGACGACTGTCCTACGTGAAGTCCTGCATGTCAGCGTGCAGGACTCCATTACCAATTTAATTGGCGATAGACTCCTGTGGTAGCGTTGTCACTTCAGCCTGAAAAAGGAGGTGACATGGTGTTGTCTTTTCTAACTGAAGAGGCTATGGACTTGCTTGTCACGATGTGTGTTGTTACCATTCCTCTTCATCACGCTACTGAGAAGGGGGGCTATCTTGTGCTCGTAGGTGAAATCGTGTAGTATGACAACTTTACAAAGAAACCAGAACGAAGAGTAGCATATCACTACAAATATCGTAGTACATGGCTAACACATAGCAGCATATTACAAAGACCCACTAACTCAAAAAGGCATACAGGGGTTCCTCCTATGAGCTACCGTACAGTGGCCCCAACCCTATACTGGTGTTATGCGTGACCTAATGGATAGGTCCAGTGGTCATGTGTGTGCCGTGACTTGGCTTGTTGAGCAGTAGGTGCAGGCACTATTACAAAAAGCCTAATATTAAATAACACATCACAAATGGTTCTCAAAACCGTCAGTATTAAATAGAAGCACAGACAATTTTAGTTTAGAGACCGTCTATGTTGCTGCCAGCGATAAAAACCATCTATGAAGAGATAATATCACAGACGGTTTATAGTGAAAACCGTCTGTGATACTTCATAGACAGTTATTAACAAGAACCATTTGTGATATTACCAAATATCACAGATGACTTTTTGTATGAACCGTCTGTGATACTTATAGATGGTTTGTAATACAAACCGTCTATGATAATAAACTTTATCACAAATGATTTGTATTAAAAATTGTCTGTGATAATTTAATTGTATTAATTGCTACTACTTAAATTCTTGCTACTGCTTTAAGCTGGAGGCAGGGGCTTTGAGGCAGCCATTTGGTGAAAGAAGACTATTTGGCAAGAGTGATTGTAGATCTATTCATTTCTTGACTACCTATGGTTAGTAATTTGTTCCTAATTATATTATAATTTAGATCTATAGCTTTTGATGAAAGAGGAATTGAAGATGGTTTAAATTGAGCTAGCTTGATCCAGAGAGAAGATTATTTACATCTAGCATGGTTTAGGGTTTAGTCAACTCATAGTTTATTCTATTTAATTCAATTTAAATAATTATTCTTGCTAAACTATTAATTATATGCGTAACGTAGGATCGAAGCTGGATGTATGCTGGGAACCGTGTGAGTGAAGAGTACATTAATGGCGTGTCTGCTTTTATAAGAGCTGCCGAGGAAGATATGTTGAATAAGGAGGTGAAATATATGTACTGTCCGTGCATTGACTATGAGAATCTAAAGATGTTTAAGAATCGAGTGCAGATTGAAGCACACTTGATTCGAAAGAGTTTCAAAAAGGGGTATGCACATCAGACCAGTCATGGTGAAGACCAAATTACACAGGAAGGTAGTAATAATGATATCACCAATGAAGTCAATGATATACTGTCAAATAATGTCGATTATAGTTCTGATTCGGATAGGCTAGATGATGACAATTGGATCACAGAAGGGAATTGTGATGAGAGAGTATATGTTAAATTTCAATATCACAGACGGTTTGTAGTTGAAATCGTCTGTGATAAATATTATATCACAGATGATTTCTACTACAAACCATCTATGATAGTTGACTATCACAGACGATTTGTAGTATAAACCGTCTGTGAAATACTACATCGCAGATGGTTCGAAAGCCGTTTGTGATGATCTCATTTTATTACTAACTCATAAACTCAGATGACTCACAAAACTGTTTGTTATGATGTTTTTGAACCGTCTGTGATGACCTATTCTGCAGTAGTGCGGAGTCGCAACATCTTGTCGAGTCAGCTGGCTTGGTCCTAGCGCATTAGAGAGCTGCAAATCACCTAGGACGCGTGCTACCTTGTCCTCCGGGGCTCAGCCAACCAGTCGTCCACTGGCTCATTTTCGTTGTTGTCCCACTTCGCCCCGTAGCCTATCATGTCATTTGTCACCTACGTGCTATGGGCAAATGTGTCCTCCATGTAGTGCTCGAGATGGTGATGCAAGGAAGATATCATACAATTGAAATGTCTTTCCAAAGTCGAGCAAAGGCAATGAGGAATGAGTAGTATACCTAGGTACATCCGAGCATACTAAGCCATACGAGTAGTACACTACTAGGAAGAGCCCCACACCGTGTTTAGCGGAGGTGCACCGAGGATTTGTCGAAGCAGGTGACGGTCACCTTCCGCCGTCTTGACATCCTCCTCCTCCCCAAGCATGCGACCTACTCCCTAAGCACGCCATGTCCTCCTCGGCACGCCTCCTCCCCAAGCATGCTGCCTCCTTGGTTACTGCTGGAAGGCTCGAATAAGGCTGATGAGTCAATTCAGATCTGGGGTGTGCTCATCAACCCCTCTTCTTCCTAGTCTTTGGGCTCAACCCCTTAGGAGCTCACCACACGATGACTTGAATTGCCATCGCTCAGTGAGCTTTGCTTTGCATTCTTGTATTACTATTGTGCATAAGTTTGCTAGGCTAGTTTGAAATTAGTTTATTATCTCTGAAATTTGTGAATAATACTAGCACTAGAGGACTTTGCATGATAGATTGTTGGTGTTGAGATTGCTCGATGAGGACAAATTATCAAACTTGAGATCATTATGACTATCTAGAAGTATTCTACTAGTTTATTGCTTTGTCAATTACAAGGTATATACATTTGCTCAGTGTTGCTCACTATTGTCCTGTTCTGAATATTGCCAAAATTCTATTGATACTGCAGTAGCATTTCTCAGTTACATGTTTCTAGTTAGAACTACAATTGTTTCTGTCATTATACTGTGGTAATTTAGATCGATAAACAAGCAGAATTTAGAAGGGATAGTCACTCTGATTACTGATCTATTAACAATAGAAGAGAAGGCCAAGATTTAACTCTTGAGCAACTCCTCAGCTGAGAGCAAAACAAAATATTAATTCTGTGTATTATGTAGATTATTATTGCCCACTTTCTTGTACAATTTAGCAAATTATCATGTTTTAATGACCTAAATACTTTATCTATGTTGAGAGATAGTTGGTTTATCTATGTTCCTTGCCCCCAAGGGTGCCTTCATTACCAAGGTAAGAATACCATTTATTAATGCTTTTTACCACTTTAGCTTCATGATATGTATGACAACCGTATGTGAGTTGGTGATATCTGAAGTAGAAAAAATAATTTTACATAGCACGCACCAAATATATCTTACAAAATAAGGAATGAATATACTTCATCCTGAAGGTGGCCATGGTCATGACACCCTCTTGGGGATGTCATCATCATCACTCGATAGCTCGAGGGAGATGGAGGCCAGTTGCACCTGCGTGGCCTCATGCTCCCAAGCTGTAGGCTAGGGATCAAAGTAGAATGCGATGGTCCAGTCATAGCCATCAACATCGAAGGCACGGGACTTGATGGATTTGTTGATGCAGAGCGCCTTGTGTTTGCTATAGCCGATGATGTCCAACTGATGCTTGCCTTGGACGAACGCCAACCTATGCATCAATGCTATCATTTATGGTACCCAGCTGCTGCTTGTGCCCACCATGGCTTGGCTTGCTCGATGCGTATCGATCCCACTCCATTCCTAAATCAATATCACATGAGTTCATGTCAATAACATGGACTTCTTCTTTATATAAGTAATCTAGATGTAAGAGTAGATTAGATTTGCTAGGGGTGGGGTTTTATGAAACTGCAAGACTATAGTACCTGGGATTATATATCACATGCCAAAAACCCTCATTACTGCATAAAAGGTCATCATAGATAGTTCAAAAAAGTCATCACAGATGGTTTTGTGAGCCATCTGAGTTTATGAGTCAGTAATCATACGAGGTCATCACAGACGGCTTTTGAACCGTCTGTGATAATCCATATATCACAGATGGTTTTTACTAAAAACCAACTATGATAGTTGACTATTATAGACGGTTATGAGTTAATAACCGTCTGTGATTTTCTTTTGTATCCCTAAATCTATTTCTATGTGTTTGCTAGCCTCAGGAAATGCTAATCATGCCCTCTGAAACAAGCATCTTCAATATAGTATATATACATCCAATTCACATTAGTTCATTTCAGAAACAAGAACATCCATTTCACAAATCAATTAACAGAAATAAAATAAATAATTAACCATCCATGAACAAATACACATATGAACATTTAAGCTCAACCTTATCCCAGTAAAATTCATTCTACATTATGGAACCCCCCATCCTTTTTTAAGACTTTAGACACCAAGAAGTCCGCACACTATCCTCAAATATGTTTGAGGTCAACCTGTTCCATCGGAGTTGTAGTGATGGACGGAACTTGTCAGTAGGAATATCAATGTCATGCATACATGTATAAATTGATAAGTACAAAATAATTATCGCAAGATTGAAAAACCTCAGGATTGTTCTTCACGGAACCAACAAGTAGTTGCATGTTGTGGCAAACATAGAATCCACAGGTGTTGTTGCCTGGTGGCTACTGGTGGCACTGCAAAAATAGAATTTGTTAGTTCGAGAGGCATTACTATGAAGTATTATATAGGATTACTGTGTACTAGCGAATACCGGAAAAAATAGAATGTGTCGTAGGGTGTCGATCCCTCCCTTAGATTTCCGTACCTTTGCAACATACGTGGCGAACGACCTACATGATTCCAAAAGGTTAGCCTTAGTCATTGGGAAAGAAAGAAAGAGTACAATAGAGTTAGCTATGGAGAAAATGTGTTTACCTATTGATTACTTATTGGACAACTGTGTAGTCGGTTTTGTTCTTCTTTAGGGAATCAAGGTATATTACCCTGTTTCATTTTGATATAATTACAATTAGAATCTAGTGGAACCTACAGAGGTATGTCATGGTCATTAAACCTAAATTCGTGTTACTTATAAAGTATAAATTAACAAGTATAACCACTAGTGTAGTACTTTCCTCGAGTTGAAGGGCATAAGTATGAATTCCTTGTCGCGGTGACCCTCCAATACCTTCGTAATGTAATTCTTGATTAAGGATGCATCCTCCTTGATGATTATCATGGTGACCAAGCGTGGGTTGAGGAAACCAACTGGTGATTTCATTAACATGGCTTCACTCACCATGTATCTATATACACATGCACACACATAAAAGCAATGAGTTATATATGACATTTATCAGTATTACATCAATGTAGACCGTGATTGTGCACACTTACAGTGTCGAGCATCGAATGAGTAAGGCGTTGAGCATGTCAAGTGTGAAGAGAAAGAATAAGTCCTCTTAGGTCACCGTAAAGATACAGTCATGAATATTGTGCTACAGATGATGCGGCATGAACTTGATGTTGACACCCGAGCGTCGTTGTTGCTTTGGCTTGTTGGACTGTTCCACGCAATACATATGTAATTTCTAGCAAGATAGTCCTAGAGTTAGGAAGCGCTCTTTTGGGATGACCAACGGCTTGCCTAGCATGAATTTTTAGGCCAAAGGCAAGTAGGGGATCTCATCATCCGTCTTCTTCGATTTGCCCTTGCCGCCTCGACTGTAAATCGACTTTACGGTAATCGACCGGGCACAAGATGTAGATGCACCACACCCTTGCTACGTCTATGCAGGTAGTGTTGGTGTGGATCGCACCTGTGGAATTGGCACCATTGCAGATAGCTCCTGTGGAATTGGCACCGATGCAGGTAGCTTGAGTGGACTTGACACCAGTGCAGATGGCTCTCCTGGACTTGGCATCGGTGTAGATAGCTCGAGTGGACTTAGCACCAGTGCAGATGACTCTCATGGACTTGGCACAGGTGCAGGAGCCTACAGGCAGATGTTGCTCTTGGGCTACTAGATGAATATTCCAATGGCTTACCCTACAATCATGACCTTGTCGTTGGGGGCCACCGACAGCAGGACAACCTCGCAATTGGCATGAACACCATCCACATTCACTTTTGCAAAACCTAGCGCTAGATATCACTGTGCACCAAAGCCCTAGGCCCTGATGGATACGCTTGGCCCCAAGCAGCGCATAGGGTAATGAAGGTATATCTCACTTGGAGCTTGCACTTCGTAGCCACCTACATAACGATACAAAATTAGCTACTCCAACAGGCCTATCAATGGATCGAGCATTCCAGATATAATAATTATTACCAGGATGTCATCGATATGAAATCGGTGGTCACTTTCTGAGGTAGGGTTGGACGGGCTGCTACTCTGACGGTTGGGGGGCTGCCAAGCACAGGAGCGGCGACGGCTTCATGCTGATGTTTCCTAAACTTTTCCATCTAATCTTTCACATACCTTTGCATCTCATCTCTAAGTGATACCGTAATGTCCTCTCGTAGCTGTGACTCGCACTTGGCTTTGGCTCTCTTCCTACTTCGGTACACTTCGAAGTCCTCTAGGAAGCCATATTTCCAAGAAACATAAAGGCCAAGGCCTCTCATGTGACCCAAGTGCTCTTGTTTCTTAGGACCGTGGAGAGTAAATCTCTCTCCCTAACTACCTCGAATAAGCCTTGGGAAGATTCTACACTTAGCGCTTCCAGGCGGTGGGATACTTTCTTGTCTGCGGGGTTTTGAAAGGAGATGGCCCCCGATGACACGGTAGATGACCTTACTCTTATTCAGTTTCGGACGTGCTCATCAGGGATCTTGGCAAATGGTGGGGAGGTCTCTCGCAAGATTGTCTGCTCATCCTCCTACCTCCATTGTGGGATTTTACCTGCATACCTAGCGGTGCCGTTCTATGGGGGTGCGTGTTTCTTGCCTGGAGGGCCCTGTGCGCCGCACTGTCACTCCTAAAATTATCTATTGTCTTCATCGCCATAAACACTTGCCATTGCAGTTCTAGAAATGGATACTTGTCAAAGGGCGCTAGATCCTTCTCGACATATTGCTTGACAAGCAATCTCTTGAATTTCTTCCATGCTTTGCATGCCGCTAGCAACACATGTCATTGCATGGAGGCTTGGTGTTCGTCTGGGATCTCAAACGATCAAAAAACTTCTGTCAGTAGCAGAGTTTTCCAATTTTCGATCACCTTCTTCCATGAAACGAATGTGATCTTAAATCGTTCCCGTGCAACCATTGTATCTATTCTCTGAAATGCGGACACTGCTCGGTGAGGATTGAGAGGAGTCCCAGACGCATCGACATTCGTGATGGTAAACCGTCCCTTTGGCCTTTTTGATGGTCCTCTTCCTTTTCAGGATGTTCCTTAGAACAGTGCATCACACGCATCCGATGACGATGTCGAGGAATGAGTGAATGACATCTTCAAAGGATAGCAATAAGCAATACTGAGTAGGAGACTAAGAACTAGCTATTGACCAATCTACCTAATGCCAAATTTCGGAGATAATGAATAGAATAGTTAGCACAGCTAACTAATGCACAATCATATCTCACAAAGAAATCAACAACATAAAGTAAAGCTCACTGTGTGGCTCAGGGAGGCGGTGTGCTCAGGGGAGGAGGAGAGTGCCAGGCGTGGGGGAGAAGGGCAGTTGAAGTCGGGGAGGCAATGTCGGGATCCAGGGAGGCGACATGCTCGGGGGAGGAGCAAAGCACCGGGCACGAGGGAGGAGGGTAGCCGGAGTCAGGGAGGCGGCGACGGGCTTAGGGGAGGCGGTGTGCTCGGGGGAGGACGAGAGCACCGGGCGCAGGGGAGGAGGGCAACCGGAGTCAGGGAGGCGGCGACAGGCTCAGGGGAGGCGACGTCGGGATCAAGGGAACACAATTCAGCATTAAGTGGGGGTTGAGGTGTAGTGTAATATATCACACATTCTCATATACATAAATGCAAATTCACATATATCACACATTCTATATACATATATGCAAATTCACATATATATCACACATTCTCATACACATATATAATTACAAATACAAAACATATGACACATAAACATTTCATTCATCATTCCACTTGCTTATTTCCTTTAAAAATTAGCCCTTCATGATGATTGACACATATGTAGCTACTTTTGTCACGTTCTTTCTCTACCTTTATGTCGTTCCCGAAAAGAGGCAACTCATCAAATTGATTGTATTCTTCCTCGTTCACTACATTCTCAACTCCAACAATCATTCTTTTTCCATGAAGAACTATGTGGCACTTCTTATGTGCATGGTTGGTTACATAGAAAACTTGAACAACTTGGTTAGCGAGTACAAATAGTTTGTCTTTATATCTGACACGTTTCAGGTCCATAGTAGTGACACTGTACTTGTCGACCTTTATCTATAGGAGATGGACTCAACGACACCAAAATAAGGGGACCTTGAAATTCACACAGCTGAGCTCTCAAATCTCCTCTATGAACCTATAGTAGGAGTTTCTCAACCCATCAGTATTGAATGCATCTATGTGGATACCACTATTCTGGTTAGTGCTCTTTACATTTGAAGCCTACGTATAGAATGTGTACCTATTTATGTCATATCCTTGCCATGCCACAACTATAAATATTGACCCTTTTGCCAACCATGTCAGCATATCACTTGACGAGCTCCTAGTGAGTCACACCTTCAACCATTGGTTGAACCGACTATTGTGTTGTCTCGTGATCCAATCATCCGGTCGCTCTAGATTCTATTTTTGAAGCACGCCCTTGTGCTGGTCGATATACAGGGACACTTCAGTCATGTGTTGCAATATCGTGAAATGGGCTTGAGCATATGCATCCATATCTGCAGTGATTGCTTTCTTTACGATGGTCCTGATATCCTTTAGCCTTCCCTCATGGTGAGATAAAGGCACACTTATCAGATTGACCTGAGCCATGTAATCGATACAAAACTCAATGACCTCTTCAGTTGCATAACCTTCGACGATGTTGCTCTCCGACTGAGATTGATTCCGTACATAGGACTTGAGATTTCTCGTGAACCTCTCGATGGGCACATGCTACATGGGAACACGAGCCCGCACATTTTTATCCCCCACAAACGTGAACAATGAGGTGGACCGTGATATCAAAAAATGATGGAGTGAAATACATGTCAAGATAACATAGAGTTGTCACCACCTCGTTCTGCAAAGCATATAGCTCTTCAGGATCGATAATCTTATGAGCAATTGTGTTAAAGAAATAACACAGCCTCATGATTGTATCTCAGACCTTGATTAGCAAAATACTTCTAATAGCAATAGGGAGCATCTGTGTCATCAGCATATGATAATCATGACATTTCATGCAAATTAACTTCAAATCTTCCATCAAAACAAGTTTCTTTATGTTGGTGGAATAACCAAGCGGAACTTTCACAACATACAAACACTGGCACCATTTAGTTCTCTCAGACTTGGATAGAGTGTAACAAGCAAGTGGAAGGTAAGTTTGTCCTTTATCAGTCTTTGTCGGTGCTAACTCAGGCCTAATGTCCATATCAACTAAGTCAAGCCGTGCGTTGACACCATCCTTTGTTTTGTCTTGAATGTTCAATACGAGATCAATCAAAGTGTCACATACATTCTTCTTTATGACATTGATGCAGTGACGAACTTCTAAGTGCTCCCAATAAGGTAAGTCCCAAAATATTGATCTCTTCTCCCAGATGTTCTTCTCATGGGTCGTCGATTTACGTCCCTTTTCGAGCACAACATCTAAATTCTTAACCACATCATAGATCTCTCTTCTGCTTAAGTGTCTTGGAGCTGAATTATCCTCGTTCTCTCCGTCGAATTGTTTCTTCATCTTGCAGAATGGATGAGCTCTCCGAAGGAACCTATAGTGATGAATGTACACGGTTTTG
This sequence comes from Dendrocalamus sinicus, assembly GCA_036346575.1. NCBI lineage: Eukaryota > Viridiplantae > Streptophyta > Magnoliopsida > Poales > Poaceae > Dendrocalamus > Dendrocalamus sinicus. The sequence goes on along the minus strand of CM070660.1, from coordinate 26,245,643 downwards.
CGTGAGTGCTTCAGCCACGTACTCTCGGTATCATCTAATTAGTGAGTACAGACTTTGGCCCCTTCTATACTCTAGTCCAACAGGTTAGCAAGGGCAGGATAATCATTTATGGTGCAGAACAACAAGATGTGTAAAGCAAAGTTCTCTTATTTGTACGCATCTCATACCTGTACCCTTTCGATCCACAGTAATTTTATATCTTCCACCAACGGTGCTAGGTATACATCAATATCGTTCCCAAGTTGCTTTGGCCCTTGGATAAGTATCGAAGCAAAATATACTTTCGCTTCATACACGACCAAGGAGGAAGGTTATAAATGCAAAGAGTCACGTGCTAAGTGCTATGTCGGCTGCTCACGTTACCCAAAGTATTTATTCCATCTGTACTCAATCTGAACCATATATTCCTTGGTTCTGTACCAAAGTCTGTGAACCTCCAATCAATGCTTATCCAATAGGCAGAACCAATAAGGTGTCTTAGTATTCCATCCTTCTTACGCTCCTCCGAGTACCAACACAGTAGTTTTGCCTCTTTTGGGTTGAGAAAAAAATGCTTCAAATGGGGAATTATAGGAAGATACTATGCCACCTTAGTAGGAGGTTCTCTCTTCATATCTATTCCCTCGCCTTCATCTGATTGATTCTTACGTTTGTATTGAAATGTGTTGCACACCGGACATACATGCATGTTTGCATACTCTTTACAGTAGAGGATGCAATTGTTTGGACATGCATACATTCATTCCACTTCCATTCCCAATGGATAGAGAACCTTCTTGGCATTTTAGGTAGTATTGGGCAACTCATTTTCCTTTGGAAGCATATATGCTAAAAGACCTAACAGTGTCGTGAAACTCTTGTCGGACCAACCGTTGCTTGCCTTCAATTTCAACAGTTCAAGGACGGCTGACAACCTTGTGTACTTTGACTTGCAGCACATGAACAAAGGTTTCTCCAAGTCCTCCATCAAGCCCTGGAATTTAATATACTCTCTCTCATCACAGTTCCCTTCTGCATCACGAAGCATCTAATCCAGATTGTCATCATTCAGCCTATCTTAATTGGAATCACAATCGGCATGATCATCCGACAGCATATCATTGACTTTATCAGCGATGTCATTATTACTACCTTTTTGTAACCTTTTCGAATCAAGTGCGCTTCAATCTATACTCGGTTCTTATATATCTTTAGATTCTTGCAGTCCATGCATGGGTAGTATATATATTGTACCCCCTTATTTAACATACCCTCCTTAGCAGCTCTTGTAAAAGTAAAACACCATTAATGTACTCTTCACTCATATGGTTCATAGCGTATATCCAGTTTTGGTCCTACATTACGTATACAACAATTTGATTAGTATAACATATTCAATTAATATATGACTATATTATATACGTATACAATCTAAATTAAGTAGCTATATGTTGTAAGAATAATTAATTGCATTGAATTAAGTACAAATAGACTATGAATTAACTAAACCCTAAACTATGCTAGATGTAAATAATTTTCTCTTTACATCAAACTAGTTTGATCTAAACCATCTTTAATTCTCCTTTCAACAAAAGCTGGATCTAAATTTTAATGCAATTAGGAACAAATTATTAACCATAGCTAGCCAATAAATTAGTGGATCTACAATTACTCTTGCTAAATAGTCAATCTCCTTTCACCAAATGGACTCAAAGCCCCACCTGCAGCTCAAAGCAGCAGCGTAGATCTGAAATTTAAGATAGATGATCAATGGTTCTACACGTAATTAATATTGTGAAATTATCACAAACAGTTTATAATAAAAATCGTCTGTGATAACTTCATTATCATAGACGATTTGTAACAAAACTTGGAACGATCGAAGCATCCAAGTAAGAACAAGAAAAAGGTGGGTGTGTCTTTCACTAATTATATTACTTACATGAAACTTAATTATGTTACTTCCGCTAATCTTTTGATAGTCTATGCATGGTTGGAATAGCACATCACTTTATATCCATCCTGTTTGTTTCACAGGAAAAATATTTATGGGGCTTGTACTTTTACTTGTCTCTTCTCAATGTTTCCAGCGAGTGGTTTCCCAAAATTACGTGCATAACTGCAATATACACATATTACATGAAGGGGCAATATCTAGTGAAAACCGTCGTCTCTTTTAAAACAAGAAAACTTTTTTCAGTTTGATCACTAAACCAACATGGAAAATTCTTTAAAAAGTCGAGCTCTCATTCGTCCGCAGTCCAAACTCCGCGAGCTGGTTGGTTGCCGTGCGAAATCGATGTTTATGCATTCCAGTTCTTTTTTACTGGCTGAAAACAGAAATTTCGAATTAACTGGATACCCCATAGAATTCTGTATCGGACAAAAAATTTTGAATTTGAATTTTAGAAGAATATAATTTTTTTAAATCTAAATGATGAACATCAAGCTCTTGCCTGCGCCCGGTGGGATAACACAGCTGCCAACCGAAATTCCCAGCCTTGCTGCAACTTTTTTCCCTAATTCCAGCACTGACATGTGGGTCCCACTGCTACCAACTGGAAAAGATGGAAAAACTGTTGTAGATAATGTGGTATAAACATATATTTAGATTTAATTTCAGTATAATTAAATATTATTAAAGCACATTTCCAATAGTATATAAGTGACAGAAATTGCATATAACCATGTAATTCTACCATGCCATTTATATGAAAATATGTACTCAACACATGAACAGGGAAGGAAGTAAAACTAGCATAAAGGTCAAGTTTTAATTTGATTATTGCTCACAGAGTAGAGTTACACAAGACTTTGATATTGGCCTTCTCATACGATGTCTATACTCTTCACTAATTGATAAGACAACTAATGGTTAATATTTGAGCTCTAGTGCATTACTTTAACTGCCATACAAATTTGCATATACTAAGACAGCAACTCTTACTTTTTGGTATAATAGAAGTATCCAAGAGATTGATTATAAGACAGTACTTTGACCAATAGAAGAAGGTCAATAGGTAATACTACAACACATATCCGAAATAAACAAGGAACAAAACCTCTGAGAACTTAATCTAAAATCTGAAAGTAGCATACAAATTACAATCACAGATCTAGTTGCTTCTTCTAACAGACCGAAAAAATAACTCAAATTGTAGTGGACCAAAAGTAAGCACTACAACCAGAGCTCAAGTCTAACTAGTTGTACAAATCAATTTCAGTATTACACAAGTTTCATCACAGAGCATTTAATCCCACAATCCATAGAAATTGCATGAAATGTCTCCTGGTACTAGAGAAATTCACAAAATATTATCAACTAGTACGGCTCACAGAACATGTAACGCGCAAAAGAGTAATCAAGAATCTCACAATGCAGATGGCACTCGAAGCCACCAAGGAGATCAGGCAAGGCACACCTGAGGGTGCTGACCCAGAAAACCTAGCGCCCCTCTGTGTCACCGCAAGAGAGGAGCGAGGTAGACGAAGATGCAATGCCCACCTTTGCCGATCAGAACTCACCAAATCGACAAAAACCAAAGTGAAGGGGACGCCGCACAAGCACACGAGAAGCACCGGCCAAGTGCCTCGCCGCCGAGCACCAGGGACCCAAATCACCATCGAGACTGGCGGTTACCACCAAAGAAGAGGCTCCAAGGACCAAAAACCAGAGCCAAATCGGGAAGGAAAAGGAGAGGGTGGAAGAGATAGAGCTCACGATTTTCAATGCCATCACGGTAGGAGGCCACATCTTTTAATAGCTGAGAGGAGGAGGGGGTAGAGGCAATCGGTGTAATGGCTGCCAATGGCCAGAGCCGAGGCTCTTGGGCCGCAAGCACAGCCAGTGCCCCTCACCTCTCCGCCGAAACCGTCGGCACCCCTTAGATCGGATCTATCGAACGAGCCACGCACAGGAAACTGAGTCTCCTCCCCTTATCTTTTCGTGCTGGCCCACTGACAGGTGGCCCCCACCATTTCCTTTCTTTTCTCAATTGAAAAATTACCGAAATGCCCCTAAAATACAACAAAAACAACATGCTATGCCTAGGAATCGAACCAGGGACATGTAGGACACGGTTTATTTGTGTTTTGAAAATCTGGAGCAAATTTTTCTGGTTTCCAAGAAAACCGAATGTACCAAAATATATGCTAGTCAAATGATAAGTAGCTAGTGTACAAGGTTAATAAGAAAGTAGCATCATCATGCATGATTTAGTGAAGTAGCACCGTTGAAGATATCCTGAGTTGATTGCCTACTATCATTTTCTTTGTGATTATATTGGGAAGTACTAAATGAAATAAGATGCAGTTTTCAGCTATAGATCGAGCAGGATCATAAGAGCGTCGAATGAGTTTAATAAAATCCATGTCAATTTTACATTTGTTTGCGAAGCGAAGGTGGGGCATTTGTAATCATTCAACTAGAAGAACATCGGAGTTCATCATTTATTCATCATGCATGTATATATCTTGCATACACCAACCACACACGAGAAGCCCAACATGTAAGCTACGCTGAGCCCGCACATGTTGTAAATAGCTTGCACGCATGCAGCATGCAGGCACAGCCTAGTAACTCGTTTGCTTAGGGTGCTGACGATACGACAGCCAGTGGCAGACACCGTCTGTGCCGTTGGGGATGCTCAGCTTGCAGACGGCCGGGATGCTCGCCGCGGCGCGGTCCATCGCCTCCCTCCGGCAGCCCGGGAACACCTCGGCCTGACCCTCCCCGACGCCGAGCTCCTTGTACATGCTGTTCAGCATCCGGTTGATGGCCCCGCACCTGCACCAGTCGTTGTTGATGGCGGCGAGCTGCCGGCAGCACTCCTCCCGGACGTTCTCGGCCACTTGGCCGCCGCTGAGGCACTGGCGCTTGACCATCGCCCGGCAGCGCGGGAGCGGGTACATTGGGTAGCCCAGCCCGGGCACGCAGTCCATCCATGGCCCTGACGCCATGGACGTCCCCGCGAGCATCGACACGAGGAGCAGCACCGAGAAGAGGACCTTAGATGCCATGTTTTGCAGTCTATTTAATTAATTGTTATTTGTATCAGAGAGACAACTATACTACTATAGATCTGTGGGGGCTTATATAGCTAGAGAAAAGATAAAGATGTCCAAGGAATGGACATACAATCTTAGCTGTTCACCTCACACTTCCCTTGGTTTTGCATTGCACTATGGCAAGGATGGTACTTATCATCTGAACAAGTTGGTTAAAGTAGAGAGATATGTACCATAAATTCTTCTTTAGCTATTTAACCTTTGGACTAATTCTTTCGTGCAAGAAACTAAGTTCGTATAACAATGCACGCATGCATGCTAACAAAAGCTGTTAAAGCTGTTGATCTTTGAATGCACATGGCACGCGTTCACTTTATTGTCCAAAAAGTGGGAGTGCAATACAAAGATAGTTAATAAGGTACGTGCTAGCTATTAAAAAGTGATTAGTAATGAATGGATATTTTCTTTAGTTGTACGCAGCAATATTTTTGTGCCTGGTTAAAGACATAAATTTTAGGACAGTACTGGCCTGAACAGAATTTGTTGTGTTTGTGACATGCATGGCTCTTGCAGCTACCTATTTTGTAAAATGTCGTAAAAGGCCAAGCCAGCCAGCTAGATAAAGATAGTGAACAAGGCAGACAGACAAGAAGCAAATATGAAGGCTACAGCTAGCCTACAAGCATGCATATGTTTACTTTGTTCAGAACATGAGCGAAGGCTAAGCATATACTGGGTGAAGTTTAAGCCGCCCATTGGATCTTTCTAAAACAGACATTTCGATGACAAATTTGATGTTTGTGTTTTCGAACACAGAAGTTGCAGCGATGGAAGCAAAATCTTTTCCTGAGCGAATTAATTAGTAACAATTTCAGAGAAAAGCTAGTTTCAATCTTGTCACTGTAAACCTTTGTTCAATTTTTATCGTGGTTTTTCATTCAAAGTGACATCAGGATACATAACGAGTAGTCTAAGGGGTGTCCGAATTGGTTTCTACTTCTAAAGAAGGATAAGTCAGAGGTTACAGGTACATTACGCACCCTACTTCTCTCACTCCTATCTCGCATACATATTTCTCCTTTACTTTTTCCACTGTTCATCCTCTCCTTCTAAAAAACCACTTTTTTCAGCCATTACTATTCATTTTTATCCAAAAGTTATCAGTCACAGCAAATACGAACACCCCCTCAAATAGGATGGTGCAGAGAGCTAACACGAGGAAGTAAGGTGGCAAGAACTCAGAGCCCACCATCAGGCTTGTTATTTTACGCTGCGAATTATTAGTTCAATAAATAATAATTATTAAGAGAAGTTAAACGCTAAAAACAGCTCAAAAGAAAAATAAACATCGCCATGCCCACTACAGAGCATCGTGGCCATTGTCCGTGCGGAGTCGTTGGCGCCGCCTAGAGAGGTGCTGCCTTTGCAATCCTGAGGATCCATAAATGCGATAACGGCCAGCCAACAAGCACTTCGGTAAGGACGAACAAGAGGAGGTGGGCGGCGGCGGTACATCGTGTGACGAAGGGTAGGAAGAGTGATCGAGGGTTAATTGGTGGAGATTAACAGGATTGAATTGGTCACTTCGGTAAGAATCACAGATGGTTTTAATAAAAAAAAACTATCTGTGATATTTGGTAATATCATAGATGGTTATTAGTAAGAATCGTTGGTGATACTTCACAGACGGTTCTTACCATGAACTGTCTGTGATATTATTTCTTCATAGACGGTTTTTAGCACTGACAGCAACACAGATGGTCTCTAAACCTGAACTTTCTACGATTGTATTTAACACTGATGGTTTTAGTGATCCGTCTGTGATGAGGCGTCTAATATAAGCTTTATTGTAGTAGTACCTGTTGTTTTGTGCAACTTCGACCGCAAACTCTGTGGTAGCCCGATTCCATTTCCACTTGAATTTGAATTTAACCCTAATCCCATGTGACCAATTCAATTCCAACATCCTAACGGATCCTATGGGGTTTTGCTGATCTGCCTCTTGCGCACAAAGGTGGCATGTTGTGCTGTTTGGCCAACCACGAAGTATCTGATGTGTACAATCTGATCGAACTGGAATTCGTCGAAAAAGTACGAACAAGAGGAGGAGGGCAGTGACGGTACATCGTGTGACGAACCACCACCAGCGTATAAAATTTCGCTGAAATTTCAGCGGTTTACCGGCGAAAGCCGATCATACCAATGAGGACAGATAAGAAAAACGAGATGGGGTTGTAACGGGCTGAAGTGAACGACTTTAATACTTCAAGTTTCCCATCTAAATGGTTTTCGAGTTTAATTGGTTGTGGAAGGGCAGGTGACCTAACTTAAAAGTGAGGGAGTCCCTCACCTCATTGGCTAGCTTTTGAGGTGAGAAGGCCCTTACGATCCTACAAGTGGTATCAGAGCCCGGTTCTAACATCTCTGGCCCAATGGACACTAGTGTGTGAACGCCTGATGGACTGTGACCCCGAGGGACCGTTGGTGTATGGTGAAGAGACCCTGTGGGACCGTCGGTGTACGGTGAAGGGGCGGTGAAGGGCTGAGGGACACCAATATGTGAAGGGGGAGATTATTGGAATAGTACCATATTGGTTATGGATAAGGTACGTGCTAGCTATTAAAAAGTGATTAGTAATGAATGGATATTTTCTTTAGTTGTACGCAGTAATATTTTTGTGCCTGGTTAAAGACATAAATTTTAGGACAGTACTGGAACAGAATTTGTTGTGTTTGTGACATGCATGGCTCTTGCAGCTACCTATTTTGTAGAATGTCGTAAAAGGCCAAGCCAGCCAGCTAGATAAAGATAGGGTGTGTTTGGTTGCCTGCATCTCCTTCGTCCTGGATGGGTGGATCCGTATAATATGAGAAAGAGCCTATTTGGTTGCCTGTATGAGCGGATACAGCCTGTATGAGCGGATGCAAAAATACGCCCTCATCCTGGATGGGTGGATACGCTCAAAATGAGCTTCACTAGCCATCCTGGATGAGTGGATGCAGTGTATCTTATGCGGTCTCACGTGTCAGCCTCTCAGGTTTGGTAGACTGTATCCGCTCATACAGGCAACCAAACAACATCTCAGTTTTTTTGTATCCGCTCATACAGCCTCACCAAACATCTTCTTTTTCTGAAATACGATTCCACTCAGCCTGCATCCACTCAGCCAGGATATACGATGCAACCTCCATCCACGAACCAAACACATACTGGGTAAAGATAGTGAACAAGGCAGACAGACAAGAAGCAAATATGAAGGCTACAGCCTACAAGCATGCATGTTTACTTTGTTCAGAACATGAGCGAGGGCTAAGCATATACTGGGTGAAGTTTAAGCCGCCCATTGGATCTTTGTAAAACAGACATTTCGATGACAAATTTGATGTTTGTGTTTTCGAACACAGAAGTGGCGGCGATGGAAGCAAAATCTTTTCCTGAGCGAATTAATTAGTAACAATTTCAGAGAAAAGCTAGTTTCAATCTTGTCACTGTAAACCTTTGTTCAATTTTTATCGTGGTTTTTCATTCAAAGTGACATCAGGATGCATAACGAGTTGTCTAAGGGGTGTCTGAATTGGTTTCTACTTCTGGAGAAGAATAAGACAGAGGTTACAGGTATATTATACATCCTACTTCTCTCGCTCCTATCTCGCGTACGTATCTCTCCCTTATCTTTTCCACCACTCATCCTCTCCTTCTAAAAAGTCACTTCTTTCAGCTATTATTATTTATTTTTAGTCAAAAATCATCAGCTGCAGCAAATACGAATACCCCCTCAAATAGGATGGCACAGAGAGTAATTACTAAGAGAAGTTAAAAATCAAAAATAGCTGAAAAGAAAAAAACATCGCCATTCCCTCTACAGACTATCATGGCCATTGTCCGTAAGGAGTTGTTGGTGTCGTCCGAAGGAACCTACGGTCGTGCATGTACATGGTTTTACGCGAGTGCTTCAGCCACATACTCTCAGTATCATCTAAGCAGTGAGTACAATCTTTGGCCCCTTTTGTACTTTGATCCAACAGGTTAGCAAGGACAGCATAATCATTTATGGTGCAGAACAACAAGGTGTGTAAAGTGAAGTTCTCTCGTTTGTATGCAAACCATACCTGTACCCCTTCGATACACAGTATTTTTATATCTTCCACCAATGGTGCTAGGTACACATCAATATCATTCCCAGGTTGTTTTGGCCCTTGGATAAGTATGGAAGCAAAATATACCTCCGCTTCATACACAACCAAGGAGGAAGGTTGTAGATACAGAGAGTCACGGACTAAGTGCTATGTCGGCTGCTCATGTTACCGAAAGGCTTCATTCCATCTGTACTCAATCCGAACCTTATATTCCTGGTTCTATACCAAAGTTTGCAAACCTCCAATCAATGTTTTTCCACTAGGCAGAATCAACAAGGCATCTTAGCATTCCATCCTTGTTACGCTCCTCCGAGTGCCAACACAGTAGTTTTACCTCTTTTGGGTTCATAAAAAACTGCTTCAAACGGGGAATTACAGGAACATACTATGCCACCTTAGTAGGAGGTCCTCTCTTCATCTCATTCCCTCGCCGTCATCTGATTGATTCTTACGTTTGTATCAGAATGTGTTGCACACTGGACATATATGCATGTTTACATACTCTTTACGGTAGAGGATACAGTATTTCGGACATGCATGCATTCTTTCTACTTTCATTCCCAATGGATAAATAACCTTCTTGGCTTTGTAGGTAGTTTTGGGCAACTTGTTTCCCTCAGGAAGCATGTATGCTAAAAGACCTAACAATGCTGTGAAATACTTGTTGGACCAACCGTTGCTTGCCTTCAATTTCAGTAATTCAAGGATGGCTGACAACCTCGTGTACCTTGACTTGCAGCACGTGAAAAAGGTTTCTCCGAGTCCTCCATCAAGGCCCGGAATTTAATATACTCTCTCTCATCATAGTTCCCTTTTGCATCACGAAGCATCTGATCCAGATTGTCATCATTCAGCCTATCTGAATTGGAACCACAATCAACATGATCATCTAGCAGCATATCATTGACTTCATCGGCGATATCATTATTACTACCTTCCTGTGTAATCTTCTCTTCAGCATGACTGGCCCAACATGCATACCCCTTTTTGAAACCCCTTCGAATCAAGTGTGCTTCAATCTGCGCTCGGTTCTTAAACATCTTTAGATTCTCGTAGTGAATGCATGGGCAGTATATATATTTTACCCCCTTATTCAACATATTCTCCTCGGCAACTCTTGCAAAAGGAGAAATACTATTAATGTACTCTTCACTCACATGATTCGCAGCGTACATCCATCTTCGGTCCTACATTACGTATACAACAATTTAATTAATATAACATATTCAATTAATTTATTTCTACACTATATGTGTATACGATCTAAATTAAGTAGCTATATGTTGCAAGAATAATTAATTACATTGAATTAAGTATAAATAAACTATGAATTAATTAAACCCTAAACTTTAAACCATGCTAGATGTAAATAATCTTCTCTCTATATCAAGCTGGCTAGATCTAAATCATCTTCAATTTTCCTTTCAACAAAAGCTAGATCTAAATTGTAATGTAATTAGAAATAAATATTAACCATAGCTAGCCAATAACTTAGTGGATCTACAATTACTCTTACCAAATAGTCAATCTCATTTCACCAAATGGCCTCAAAGCCCCGCCTGCAGCTCAACGCAGCAGCATAGGTTTGGAATTTAAGACAGAGGGTCGACGATTCTGCACGCAATTAATATAGTGGAACTATCACAGACGGTTTGTAATAAAATCCATCTGTGATAACTTCATTATCATAGACGATTTGTAATAAAACTATCTGTGAAGTATCACATACCGTTTAAATAGAAACCGTCTGTAGTATTTGGCAATATCACAGATGGTTATTGGTAAGAATAGTCGGTGATACTTCACAGACGTTTCTCACCATAAACTGTCTGTGATATTATCTCTTCACAGATAGTTTTTGGCACTAACAACAACACAGACAGTCTCTAAACATAACCGTATGTGATTGCATTTAACACTAACGGTTTTGGTGAACCGTCTGTGATAAGGCATCTAATATAAGCCTTTTTGTAGTAGTGCTTATTGTTTTGTGCAACTTCGACCACAAACCCGGTGCTAGCCCGATTCCATTTCCACTTGAATTTGAATTTAACCCTAATCCCATGTGACCAATTCAATTCCAACATACTAACAGATCCTATGGGGTTTTGTCGTTTCTGCCTCTTGCACACAAAGGTGGCATGTTGTGTTGTTTGGCCAAACACGAAGTATCTAATGTGTACAATCTGATCGAACTGGAGTTCGTCGAAAAAGTACGAACAAGAGGAGGTGGGCGGTGGCGGTACATCGTGTGACGAAGGGTAGGAAAAGTGATCGAGGGTTAATTGGTGGAGATTAACATGATTGGATGTTCAGGATAGAGCGTGTGCCAAGGATAGGGATCTGGCACTACTATAGAAAGCCTAATACTAGACGGCCAATCACAGACGGTTTGACAAAACCATCTGTGATCGATACTAACACAGACGGTTTTAATTTGAACACCGTTTGTGTTGGTGGCGTCAGAGAAAACGAGTATCACAGATGGTTCTTACCGATGGACCGTGATACTTTAGTATCACAGACGGTTTGTGTTAAAAACCGTATGTGATAATCTGGAATTATCACAGACGGTTTTTTATTAAAAACCGTCTGTGTTGTGTAGACTATCACAGACGGTTTTTAACAAGAACCGTCTGTGATGTCCCGTCTGTCATATTCTGTACACGATCAGAGGTTAATATATAAGTACACATTGCTTCTAATAACTTAACTACATAACAACTGAGACAAGAGATCAAAAATTAAAGGCAAATTTATTAATTTCAATTAGAGGCAAATTTATTACAAAAGTCGCACAGGTAAAGAGTTTCCCAGATTGTAATCTTTTGGGCTTCATACGCTTCTTCTTCGACTTTGGGACTTGGAGGATCAGCCGCTAACTTATCGAACGCCGTTAAGATTGTCCTTGTCCTCAGCACTTCCTCCTCCAGCTTGGGCAAATGATCACTAGCATAGCCCATAATCTCGTAGAGGATAGCATTATAAGATTCCTCAGAATCTACCGTTTCTGCTTGATCGGCAATGCTATCCATCAGTCTCTCCAATGCCTGTAGAGCTTCTTCCGCTTTGTGCACATTGTGGAGAAGAACCAGGGTGAGGGTTGTTTCCCTTTCTTGAGTGGCAGTGAGACGCCTCCATCGACGACGGATGATCAGGTCGAGCTGACGGATGCAAAAAAGTCAGGGAAGGAGAGCAAGGCGTGTGCGGAGAAGCTGCTCCAGATGTAAATTGCTGGCCGCCTGTGTAAGGTTCCGACCGAACAACTCTTGATGAACAGATGAGAGGAAGGAGATGATCACAAGAATAATGGAAGCCATATTATACGTACGTAGAAGAGACCTGGATTAGGCGCGCATATTTAACCTTCAGCACAGACGGTTCGTATACCAAACATTAATGATCTAGACGCTTCGTATAACTATCGAGATACGTTTAGACGATCGAAACACGAGAGATACGTTCTGACTTTGCATTATCACAGACGGTTTTTAAATCAAAACCGTCTGTGATAATGCCGCTAGGCATTTATTGCGCTGCTCAGAACCGCATCTGTCTTCATTTCGATCCAGATCTAGCCGGTGCTGTACTCTTTCACTCAGGCGGCAAGCTAGGCGATTTCATGCCGATTAATTTGGTGAGAGGAGGCAGAGATTGAGCTTTGAAGATTCATACTTTCCTGGTTGCTCTAGATATGATTAGTAATAAAATTTATTTTTCTTTTCATTACAATTTAGATGTATGTAATTGGTGAGTGTTATTGAAGATAGTTTGCAAAATTGTTGGTTATATAATAGCTGTTGTGTTTATAATATGAATTAAGCTAGCAAAACCTGAATGCATGTGGTACATTTATATGTAGTAATAATTAAATAATTTAATTTTTAATACTAAGTTGTTATATATATACATAACGTAGGACCGAAGCTGGATGTATGCCACGAGCCGTGTGAGTGAAGAGTATATTAATGGCGTGTCTGCTTTTGCAAGAGCTGTCGAGGAGGATATGTTGAATAAGGGGGTGGAATATATGTACTGTCCATGCACTGACTGCGAGAATTTAAAGATGTTTAAGACCCGAGGGCAAATTGAAGCGCACTTGATTCGGAGGGGTTTAAAAAAGGGTTATACGTGTTGGACCAGTCATGGCGAAGTCAATGATCATTTGCTGCCGGATGACATCGCCGGTGAAGTGAATGATATGCCGCCAGATGACATCGCCGGTGAAGTGAATGACATGCCGCCGGATGATGTCGATTGTGGTTCGGATTCGGATAGGTTGCACGATGATAATCTGGATCAGATGCTTTGCGATAAAGAAGAGAACTATGATGAGAGAGTATGTTAAATTCCGGGGCTTGATGGAGGACTCGGAGAAACCTTTGTTCACGTGTTGCAGGTCAAAGGACACGAGGTTGTCGGCCGTGCTTGAACTATTGAAATTGAAGGCAAGCAACAGTTGGTCCGACAAGAGTTTCACGGCGCTGCTAGGCCTTTTAGCGGACATGCTTCCGGAGGGAAATGAGTTGCCTAAAACCACGTATAAAGCCAATAAGGTTCTTTGTCCGTTGGGAATGGAAGTAGAAAGAATACATGCATTTCCAAACAACTGTATCCTGTACCGTAAAGAGTATGCAAATATGCATGTATGTTCAGTGTGCGACGCATCCTGATATAAACGTAACAATCAATCAGATGACGGCGAGGGAACAGAGGTGAAGAAAGGACCTCCTGCTATGGTGGCATGGTATTTTCCTATAATTTCCCATTTGAAAAGGTTTTTTGCAAATCCAAAGGAGGCAAAACTGCTGCGTTAGCACTTGGAGGAGCGCAAGAAGGAGAAACATCGATAGGAGTTTTGCAGACTTCGATGCAGAACCAAGGAATAAAAGGTTTGGACTGAGTACAGATGGAATGAATCCTTTCAGTAGCATGAGCAGCCAACATATCACATGGCCCGTGACTCTCTGCATCTATAACCTTCCTCCTTGGTTGTGTATGAAGCGAAAGGATATTTTGCTGTCGATACTTATACAAGGGCCAAAGCAACCTGGGAATGATATCGATGTGTACCTAGCACCGTTGGTGGAAGATCCAAAAGTACTTGGAATGAAGGAGTACAGGTATGGGATGCATACAACGAGAGAACTTCACTTTGCGCTCCTTATTGTTCTGCACCATAAATGATTATCTTACCCTTGCTAACCTATCAAGCCAGAGTACAAAAGGTGCCAAAGCTTGTACCCACTGTTTAGATGATACCGAGAGTGTGTGGCTGAAACACTCACGCAAAACTATCTACATGCGTCACCGCCGGTTCCTTCGGAGGGCTCACCCATACCGCAAGATGAAGAAACAATTTGATGGAGAGAAGGAAGGCGGTTCAGCTCCAAGGCATTTAAGGGGACACGAGGTTTATGATATGGTTAAGGATTTAGATGTTGTCCTCGGAAAGGGACGTAAATTGAGGGCTCATGAGAAGAACACCTGGAAGAAGAGATCAATATTTTGGGACTTACTTTATTGGGAGTATCTAGATGTTCGACATTGCATCGACGTCATGCACGTAGAAAAGAATGTATGTGACAGCTTGATTGGTCTCTTACTGAACATTCGTGATAAAACAAAGGACGGCGTCAACGCACGGCTTGACTTGGCTGATATGGACATCATGCCTGAGTTAGCACCGACAATAACAGATAATGGACGAACGTACCTTCCCCCTGTGTGTTACACTCTGTCTAAGGCCGAGAAAACAGAACTGTGCCAGTGCTTACATGGTGTCAAAGTTCCATCTGGTTACTCCAGCAACGTGAAGAAACTTGTTTCGATGCAAGATTTGAAGTTAAATGGTATGAAGTCTCATGATTGTCATGTGCTGATGACATAGATGCTCCCTATTGCAATTAGAAATATTTTGCCGATCAAAATCCGAGAGACAATCATGAGGCTATGTTATTTCTTTAACACAATTGCTCAGAAGGTCATCGATGCCGAAGGACTAGATGCTCTGCAGGACGAGGTGGTGATGACTCTATGTCATCTTGAAATGTATTTTCCTCCTTCGCTTTTCGATATCATGATCCATCTCATTGTTCACGTTGTGTGGGAGATAAAAATGTGCAGGCCCGTATTCCTACCCAGCATGTACCCATTTGAGAGGTTCATGGGAATTCTCAAGTCCTACGTACGGAATCAATCTCGGCCGGAGGGCAGCATCGTCGAATGTTATGCAAGCGAAGAGGTCATTGAGTTTTGTCTCGATCATATGGCTAGACTCAATCGATAGGTGTGCCTCAATCTTGTCATGAGGGGAGGCTGAAAGGTATCGGAACTATCGGAAGGAAAGCAATCACTGCAGGTATTGACACGTATACTCAAGCCTATTTCACGGTCTTGCAACACATGACTGAAGTGGCGCCTTATGTCGACCAACACAAGGATGTACTTTGGCTCAACCAATGGTTGAAGGAGGAAATTGCTAGGAGCTCGCCAAGTGAGACGCTGACATGGTTGGCAAAAGGGCCAACATTTACAGTTGTGACATGGCAAGTATATGACATAAATGGGTACACATTCTATACACAGTCTCTGGATGTAAAGAGCACTAACCAGAACAGCGGTGTCCGCATAGATGCGTTCAGTACCGATGGGTCGAGAAACTCATACTATGGGTTCATAGAAGAGATTTGGGAACTCGACTACGTGGTTTTCAAGATCCCCTTATTTCGCTGCCGTTGGGTGCATCACCCACAGGTGAAGGTTGACAAGTACGGTGTCACTACCGTGGACCTCCAACGTGTCGGGTACAAAGAAGAACCATTCGTACTCGCCAACCAAGTTGTTCAAGTTTTCTATGTAACCGACCCAGAAAATAAGAAACGCCATGTAGTTCTTCATGGAAAAAGGAGAATTGTCGGAGTAGAGAATGTAGTGGACGAGGAAGAATACAATCAATTTGATGAGTTACCTCCTTTTGGAAATGGCATAAGGGTTGACGACGAACAACGTGACGAAACTAGTTACGTACGCATTGATCATCATCAAGGGCTAATTTTTAAAGGAAATAAGCAAGTGGAATGAGAATGTGTGACATATATGTGGGCATTTGCATTTATGTATATAACAATGCATGTATGTGATGTATATGTGAACTGGCATTTATGTATACAACAATGCATATGTGTGATGTATTTGTGAATTTGCATTTACTTATATGTGAAAATGTGTGATATATAGGTGAATTTTGAGAATAAGTCATACAAATGTATCTCTATGTTCATTGGGCTGTTGTAAAGAAATACACCGAACTGTTGTCTTATTGAATGCTGGTTGGTATTATTGAATGCTGGTTGGTGAGTGAAGGCTTATTACAGACATTTCTAAACTTAGAACCGTCTGTGACACCAATATCATAGACGGTTCTCAGTTTATAACCATCTGTGATAATAAATATCACAGACGGTTCTAAGTTTAGAACCGTCTGTGATAGTATAACTATCACAGACGGTTGTTTGTTTATAACCGTCTGTGATAATAAATATCACAAATGATTCTCAACTTAGAACCGCATGTAATAAGCCTTTATATATAACCCCCGCTAGGGTTTTGCACGTACACTTCAGTTATTACTAGTCGCTCTCCCGAAGTCTAGATCTAGCCCGTCTCGCCTTCTGTCGCCGTCTCGCCTCCTGTCGCCGTCAACCCAAGCCCACGCCGTCGCCATCGACCCAAGCCCACGCCATCGTAGTCGCCGCCAACCCGAGCCCACGACGTCGCCGTCGACCCGAGCCCACGCAATCGCCGTCGACCCGAGCCCATGACGTCGCCGTCGACCCGAGCCCACGCCGTCGCAGTCGCCGTCGACCTGAGCCCACGCCGTCACCGTCATCCCGAGCCCACGCCGCTGTCGCCACCGCCTACACAATGCCGCCGAACCCTAAGGTGCGCAATTAAAAAATGTTAGATTGTATAAATCTGTGATGAATATAGATGTCCCTTTAATATATTCTTTCATATGTTAACTGCCAGCAATCATCACAAATTTCCTTAGCATTGTCTCTTTTAATCTTGTAAAACAAATGAAAAAGTTGCATAGTTTGCTTGCCTAATCTTGTAAAACACAATATCCAAAGACTTAATTTAACAAATCTTAAACCATTATTCAAACCAGAGCATAACATCATACATGTGTATATATAGCCCATTAGCATGTACTCTAGAGTTGTATTGTAAAATGTATATGTATATATATGTATAAGTATATGTATATTATCCTATCCTTATCTTATCATGTACTCTAGAGTTGTATATGTATATGTATATGTATATGTATATGTATATGTATATGTATATGTATATGTATATGTATATGTATATGTATATGTATATGTATATGTATATGTATATGTATATGTATATGTATATGTATATGTATATGTATATGTATATTATCCTATCCTTATCTTATCTTATATTAGCATTTACTCTAGCTACATAGTATGGCACTTTCTTATCTTATGGTATGGCACTTTCTTATCTTATCCTAATAAACCCACAAATTGAGCAACATGTCATCCGCGCATTCTTCCACATCATCGCCGGATGCGTCCGCTCCAAAATCAAAACGCCGAGAAAGAGGGCTATCGAAGAAGCCTGAGGGCCGATTTACCATCACAGAGATCGATGGATCTGGGACCCCTCTCCTTCCTCCCAAAGAAGTAAGCGCATTCCGAAGAATGGTCGAAATAGTTGCACGAGAACGAATTAAAATCACATTCAATTCATGGAAGAGCATGCCTGAGACTCAGAAACATGAGCTGCTGACCAAAATTTTGGCATCGTTCGAGATCCCAAAAGAACACCAAGACGTTGTGCAACGACAAACCTTGCTAGCGGCGTGCAAAGCATGGAAGAACTTTAAGAGCACGCTTGTCAAAAAATACGTGGAGACGGACGAAACACCCTTTCATAAATACCCATTCCTGGAACCACAATGGGAAAAGTTCAGGGCGATGAAGATGGCCGAAGATTTCAAAAGTACAAGTGCGGCGCACAAGGCCCTCCAGGCAAAAAACACACACCCCCCACAGACTTGGCACAGCTAGGTATGCGGGTAAAATCCCGCAGTGGAGGAGGGAGGATGAACTGGCAACCCTGCAGGACATCGCCCCGCCATTTGTCAATATCCCGGATGACCACGCTCGAAATTGGATTAGAACAAGGTCATCTACAACGATATCGGGGGACGTCTCCTTTCGAAACCCTGCAGACCAGCAAGTGTCCTAGCGCTTGGTAAGATATCGATCGAACTATGTAGCTTGTAATTACTCCACAGCTTCGTACGAAGTGAAATGACATGTCGTGTTCTTGCAGGAAGAGCTGAGTTTTGAATCTACCCTGGGATCATTCCAGGGAACAAGGGAGAATGATATGCTCTCCGTGGCCCTGGGAAACAAGGAGCACCCGGGTCGTACGAGAGGCCTTGGGCTTTACGTTCCTTGGAAACATGGTTTCCAAGATGACTCCGAAATGTATTGGTGTAGGAAGAGAATCAAAGCCGAGCGTGAGGCACGACTACGAGAAGAGATCAAGGCATCTCTTAGAGAGGAGCTAAGAGATGAGCTGGCTGATTATGTGAGAGACCATGTGGATGTGACCTCATGATTGTGATGAGTAATTGACAAGGGTTCTAGAAAGATTGAGTTTGGTTTATGTGATTCGTGCCAGGTCAGCACTTGGCGCAGTCGGGTTTGGTCAGATGGACTTGAGGCGTATTCTTCTTCCCGATTAGTCATTTGGGCCATTTCATGCTTAAGTACGATTCATTGATGCTAATTGTGATTACATGTGTCGAGCGGTGCTATGTAATGTATTTCTTGTCTGTGATGGCTGCAGGACGTCGAGGCGAAGTCGTGGCGAGGCACGGGATGACCGGACTAGGCGCAGGTGGTGCCGAGGTCAAAGCAGTCGAGGTGTGCCGAAGACGGTGAGGGCTCGAGGTAACTGCGAGGCTTGGAAGGCAAGGAATGAGGAAGCTTCCCGGAAGGTGCAGGAGGGGTGTTTTGGTAAATACGCAAAGCTGCACTAAAGGAAGTGGATTTAGATAAAGCACAAGAGTTATTGGAGGCTTAGTGTGTAAAGAGAAAATGAAACCCATTAGTGGGAGGCTATAAAAGGAGGAGTGTCTCCTGCATGATTCCATGACTTGTTAGAAGGGTTGATGGCTTGGGAGAGTTAGTTTTCTTCCTTTGTGCTTTATTAGTTGAGGAGTAGGAGAGGAGAGGGCAGCACGCTGTGAGTTTGTCTCCTATGCATATGTGCTATGAGTTCTTGATTTTCAAGCATGTATGGGGACTTAGTTAGTGTGAGATTGAGAGAGAGATGAGCTGAGAAGAAACTCTTGTAAACTGTTAGACCATGTGGCTAGGTCTAGAATTTTTATGATGATGAATAATTGACAACATTGCTTAATATTGTTATTCGAGGCGTGTGCGTGTGTGCGTGGACTAATATCGGTCAAGTTGGTGAGAACTTGTGCCAGGAAGAATATTCTTTGGTCTTTGCATGTGCAGGTTGGGCGTGGAGACAGTCATGGTCGATGACGAGGAAGACCGGGACTAGGAGGGGGAAATCTGAGGTCCAGGCGGTCGAGGATGTCACGAGGTGGTCAGGCTCACGCTGGAGCACATGGAGATCAAAGATGGATGATGTGTGGAAAAGATACAGGAGGTGCGGTCCTGGAGGCTTCGACACACGATGAGTTGAAAAATCGGGAGTGTGAAAAACCCGTGTTAGGAAGGGTTTCAGGTCCCTTGAAAATTAGTGGGCCAAAAATCTAATTGAGATAAAAAAAAGGTCCAGATCTAGTTAGACGAGTTGTATTAGGGTTGAGAGCGGATTTTTTTTTAGAATCCGAGTCCGGAGCGGCGACTGGAGATCATTTCGATTACGGTGTCGTTTCCGTGTGCGGCTTTGACGGCGCGGGGGATTTGATTGACGGAAGCGAGCCGGCGGCATCTGTGTATTATCGACATCGTCGCATCCTCAGTCGACGTGAATCCATCGCCAGAGCATTTTTTTATCTCCTGGTTGGAAAATAAAAAGACAGAAAATTTGAGAAAAGCTCTCGCTAGGCATTGCAATCATTCACCCCCCCTCTGATTGCCATCAACGATCCTACATAAACTTTCATGTCTCTGTATCTCTATAAGAATTCTTGAGTTTGAGATGTTTGGGTCTTGTTTAAGTCTCTCTGTTAGTGTCTATTTTCAGGTGGCTTGCCATTTGCTCTCGTCTATCCTCTTGCTCTTTCTGGAGTCGGAATCTGAGATTTGTGTCTTAATCATGTTGTTCTCTTAGATTGGCTTGTTCTCTGGAGAGGAGTTCGACTCGATCTATTTTAGCACTTTTTGCTTTCAGTCTGTGCACTCATTTTTGGCCGGCTGTTACTTTTCAGGCTGCTAGGCTGTCTCTTTCATTTTTGTTTGTCTCCTTTGCGTTTGGTGTTTCAGTTTTTTTTCTCTTTTCTTCCCTGTTTTGGTACTTTTGCTTTTGAGTTGAGTCTGCAGTCTTTGGGTTATTTTTGTTCTCAGTCAATCAAGTTGGCAGCAGGTTGAGGCTTTAGTTTTCGGGCAACAGTTATCTCAGTTTAATTACAGCAGCTTCTTCTTCTTTTGTGCCTTCGGATGGTTGTTTTAGGCTGCCTTTTTGGGTCTTTTATTTCTGCACCTTGCTGCTGTTTTCTGTTGTTTTAGGGACAGCAAACTTAATTGAAAATCTGCAGTAATCTGCAACTTATTGAGCTTTGTTGGCATTTTAGTTGGTAGCATCCATTCTTATCTTTTTACTGCAGTCGGCTGAACATCCTTTTTGTTTCTTCGTGACTTTTCTTTGTGTGGCTGAAGGAATACCAAAGTGGTATTTTTGGCCAGGTTGTCTTCAATCATCCGATTTTCAGGTTATGAATCTTCAGTCGGCAGTTAGTGCAGGATTTCTTTTTCGACAGCAGCCCATTCTCTTCTTTTCAGCTGTTACTTGTCCACTGCTGTTTTGACTCAAATTTCCAGCCCTTTTTAGTGATCAAGTGCAGTATTCTTGCTTTAACTTCTCGGTAGTAAGGATGCTTCTCTTTGCCCCGGTTTCAGTTAGCCTATCTTCCTTGTGCTGCTTTGGTCTGCATGCTTCTTTAGTCCACTTAATCTTTTGACAGCAACAGTCTCATTTTTTGGCTTTTACTCTTAGTTAGCTATCTCTTGTCAATAGGTTTCTTGAATTTTATTTTTTTGGATACTGTCTCGAGTTGGCTTTGGTTCTTCAGTATGCATAGATTCTTGTTCTTCATAGCTTATATAGCTATCGGAGAATAGAGAAATCGTGTGAATTTCCGGGGAAATTTTTAAAGGGCTCCATTCACCCCCCCCCTCTGTCGCTGTTTCCGATCCAATATTATGTCAGAGATGAGGTGTGGAAACATACAGAAAATCAGCAGGCCGCCGCCGCCGCTGCTCCTATGCTAGCTAGCCCGCACAACCGTCCAAGTAGTTGCGCATCCAATCCAACGGAAAGTGAGGCCAGATTTCCTGTGGACGACATCTTGGTAATAATTATTATCTCTTGAATGCTTGCTCCATTGATAGGCCTATTAATTGGAGTAGCTAATTTTGTGTCATTATGTAGGAGCCTACGAAGTGCAAGCTCCAAGTGAGATATGCCTCTGTTGACTTGTGCGCTGCTTGGGGCATGGCATATCCGTCTGCTCAAGGGGTCATGCTACACCATCAAGCTTTAGCGACAGGCTTCGGAAAAGTGTCAGTAGATGGTGTACACGCCAATTTCGAGGTCGTCCCGCTACCGAAGCCCACCAACGATGAGCTCGTGACTCTAGGGCAAGCCATTGGATCCTTCATCCAGTGGCCCAAAAGCGATATCTGCCTGGAGGCTTCTTCACCGGTGGCAAATCAGCTACGTGCACTGGTACCATCTCCACAAGGGCAACCTGAACCAGATCAGCTACGTGCACTGGTGCCATCTCAACAAGGGCAACCTAAACCAGATCAGCTACCTGCACTGGTTTCATGTTCACGGGCGCTATTCCCGGTGCAGCAACTTCCACTATCGGTGCTACCTTTAAAGTCGACCTACAGCCGAGGCAGTAAGGGCAGCAAGGGCAAAACAAAGAAGATCAATGATGATATCTCATACCTGCCATTGGCCCGCAAATTCGTGCTTGGCGAGCCGTTGCTCGAGAAAAAGGGCCTCCAAACCCTAGCAATTAGTTGCCAGCAATTGCACAAGTGGTATATGGAACAGTCCAATAAACCAGAGAGAAAACGGAGCTCAGGTATCACTGTCAAATTCGCGCTGGATCATTCAGAGCACAGTGTTCACGAGTGTGTCTTCATGGTCACCTTTGAGGATTTATTCGATTTTTCACGCTCAACGCTCTCGACGTCTCACTTATTCGATGCTGGACGCTGTAAGTGTATACAATCACAGTCTCCGTTCATGTCATACCGATAAATGCCATATATAATTTGTTGCTTTCGTGTGTATATATATAGACACATGCTGACTAAAGCTAGATCATCCAAATCATCATCGGTTGGTTTCTTGGACCCACACTTGGTCACCAAGTATACCATCGGCGAGGATACACCCTTCGTCCAGAGGTATATTGCATCAGGACCGCTAGCTCACCGCCATAAGGAATTTGTACTTATGCCCTACAATCAGAACTATCATTGGATTTTAATAGTAATTGTACCAAAATGGAACAAGGTATATTACCTTGATTCCCTAAGTAAGAATAAAATGGACTTCACAGTTGTCAGTCAAGTAATCGTAGGTAAGTACATTTTCTCCATACATACCTATATTGCACTCTTTCTTTCCCTTCAAATGATAAGGTTAACTTTTTCGAATCACGTAGAGCGTTCGCAATGTACGTTGCAAAGGGAGGTGACTCGGCGCCAGGGGCCAAAGGCCTGACACATGCTCAAGATTTTAAGGTATTCGCTATTACACATTAATTAATCCTATGCAACAGTTGGTAGAATGCCTCTTGAATTAACACATTCCATTTTTTGCAGTGCCACCAGCAGCAGCCGGGCAACACATGTGGATTCTACGTTTGCCACCATATGGAACTACTCCTCGATTCCTCGAGGATCACCAATTCCAAGGTTTGTCAATCTTTCCATAATTACTTCCTACTTATCACGTTATATGTATACGCACATTGATATTCCTATCGACAGGCTGCATCCATCCCGTTAACTGCATTGAAACAGTGCGACCTTTCACGAATTCGAGCAGAGTTGGCGTACTTTTTGGTGGCTAGAGTCATAAACTCAAATGGAGAGTTCCACTGCACACAATGATTTTTTATTGCTCTTATCACTCCGGAATCGAGGTCTCGCGAAAGGAACAGATCCATAATCAACGAACTTGTCAGCTGCACAAGCAATACTTGAATGGCAATCATGCACCATCCAAATATAGCTTGTTCAGCCTGACAAGTTGGTTGATTATGGATTGTTCCTTTCGCGAGACCTCGATTCTGGAGTGATAAAGCAATAAAAAAATGCAATGTTACCATCTAAGTGCAAATGCAATGTAGATCTTTTATAATTGTGTATTTGTTAATGGATATTTTATTTCATTTTAATTAATTGATTTGCGAAATGGATGCTTTATGTTTGTGAAATGAAGTGCGATGTGAATTGGATATTTTATGTTTGTGAAATGAATTGAGATGTGAATTGTATGTATACATGTACATGTTGATCTGCTTGTTTCAGAGGGCATGGCTAGCATTTCCTGAGGCTAGCCAATAAACATGAATAGATTTAGGGGTACAAAAGAATATCACAGACGGTTTTTAACTAAAAACCGTCTGTGGTTATCACCTATCACAGACTTAAAAACCGTCTGTGGTTATCAGCTATCACAGACGGTTTTTAGTTACAAACCGTCTGTGATATTTACACCACGGACGGTTCGAAAACCGTCTGTGATAACCTTCGATTATCACTGACCTATAAATTCAGACGGTTCAAAAAACCGTCTGTGATAGCATTTTTGAACCGTCTGTAATACGACTTTCTGTAGTAGTGCGGGTTTTCTAGCGAGCTGATTTTAGGCCCACTCGTCGGCAGAGTATTTTTGTGAGACGAAGTAAGAGGAGCGGTGTCGGGCCCCCGGATTATCAAATCCGGACCCTCTGTGTATTTCTGCACTAGTCCCAGATCAAAGCTAGTGCACACAGTTAAACAGAATGGAAAACATCACCATCGACGATTTATTACAATAATTAGAGTACTGACCACAAGGTCTCCTTATTACATTAGAGGTTTCAAGACCTCGCACAATCCAAACACAGCGGAAGCAAAGAAAACTCGACATGGACCCATCAATTTGCCACGCATAGCTGGTCGGGAAGCGCGACCTAGTCCTCCGGGAAGAATCATCACAGACCACGCACGGAAGCGATAGTTGTAATCACCTTCTTGAGCTTCATGGTCCTCTGAGGTTTATTTTAAGTGTAGCATGTGAGTACATAAAGTACTCCGCAAGTCTTGGGAAAAATGCATAGATGCAAGGCTTAACAAAGGAAGGCCATATGGTTCTTTTGCACAAAGCAATATTTTAAATTTCAATTACTACTAATTATTTTTGAAGGCATCAATTTAACAAGTATTTGCTTTAATGAACTATCATTGACTCTCTAGTGAAGGTTCCATCTACCAACACTAGCTAACAACTAGAAGAAGGTTAATATTGCGGGTTACATCCACCCTCTCTGGCTCCATCTGCCAGGATTCCCTTCCGAGAGTTCCCTCCACCCTCGGAATACAAACTTTTGATTTTAAAACAAAACCAGAAATCTACCATGTGAATGCATTCCTTGCCCGCCCTTGACCGTGGGCACGGCTATTCGAATAGTTTTACACTCTGCAGAGGTTGTACAACTTTACCCACAAGAGATAAATTATCCTAAAAGTCAACACGCTTCCTTGGCATGAGACCCAGATAAAATACCACAAAGCCTTTACCTTACTCTAATCTAGCTAGACACCACCCGCTGAGGTTTCACCGCAGAAGGGTTAAATCCGCCCAATCTGAAGCCCCCTCTTGCGCCATATGAGTACAGTAAATCCCTGTCCCTCACTGTGAATAACCACCCATCCTCGGCACCCACTTTCCATCGGTGGCACCTAAACTAGACTATCATAAGTTAGTCAGCTAGGTCGTACCCATATAGACTTGTGGTTGTACGGTTAATGCTCAGTTTGGACAAACACAAGCGTCGGTCCTTAATTGACTAGGGTGGAACATACACTTAACAAGTTCTCGTGCTTACTGCACCAACCCAAACAACCATCCACCCTAATCTAAACCAACTTTCACAATTTTATTTTATTTTAAAATCACAGTGACAACTCCAATTGCCACTAACTTGTAAACACAGGGGTTTCAACAATAAATCATAATTTCCCATTTTCAAGGTTCCAAGGGTAAATATTTAACATGACTAAGCATTATTCTACCATACTATCATTGTCAAAGATTAAATAATAATCTCATTAATGAGACAAAGGAAGTTCTAGGGTGACAAGGGTACATGACAATCAATTCCAATGGAGGGCATAACAAGGTTGGATTAACTACTACCTTAAGATTTGAATTATCATTTTATGTAAATAGCAATGCATAACATTTAAAATAATTAAAAATTTCAAAATCATAGGTTCAAGATGATCAAAGGAGACTTGCCTTCTTGCAGGGCTCTGGGTCTTCTTGTTGAGGAGTGGGAGGTCTTCTTCAACGTTAGATTCTACACACGAGAGAAAAGCAACAAACAAATAAATTCAAAATGAAAATTCAAACAAACTCAAAAATTCAAATAGAGGCCATGGTTGGATAGATCTTGATTTTAGATGAATTTAGAAATTTGAATGGCTGAATTTGGAGTTAAAATGAGAAAGTTATGCCCATTTGAAAATCTCAGATTTGAATAAATCCAGAAATTAGAAATCTCGGCAGGTGGGGCCCACTGGAATATTAGATTTTTAATTTCTATTTTTATTCCGGGAGACTGACAGGTGGGGCCCACTGAACAGTAACCATCGGCGGTCAGCGACATGTGGGACCCATCGACATTGAGCCCAAAGAGTCAACCTCGACACGTGGGACCCATCGGTCTTCGGCCCACTTGTCGAGTCCAAAGATGGAGGAGTGGGGCCCAGCGGCAAGGCAGCGCGAGACGGCGGCCGGCGACGGGTGGGACCCACTTGTCGGCCGGAAAATAAACGAAAAACTCAACCTCACGCGCGAGCCGGAGGCTCGAACGCGCGCGAGGAGTTACGAGTGGCGCCGCTAGCTGTGGAGCGGGAGGCGTTGCCTACCCGATGGGGTAGGTAACCCTTTGAGTTACTCGCGAGGGGAGGCCGGGAAGATGGCGGAGGCGGTCGTCGGCGGCGAGGAG
Organism: Dendrocalamus sinicus; assembly: GCA_036346575.1. Lineage (NCBI taxonomy): Eukaryota > Viridiplantae > Streptophyta > Magnoliopsida > Poales > Poaceae > Dendrocalamus > Dendrocalamus sinicus. Next base: position 26,219,032 of record CM070660.1, on the reverse strand, counting down.
TGCCGGAGGGGTTCAGCGGTGCGTAGAATATGATCCCGGCGCAGAGGGGTTCGGTTGGAAGGGTCGGCGGCTTGGGGACGAACGGAGACGGCGGCGACGAGGTGGCGGCGACAACGGCTCGGGAGCTCCGTGCGACGGCGCTCGGTGACGGGAGGCGCGCCGAGGGTCGGGAGGACCGCCCGGCGTGAGGAAGCTTCGGGAGGCGACGGCAGCTCGGGATGACCGAGGCAGCGAGGAAAGCTCGCCGAGTTGGGCGGAGCTCGGAGGGACGGAGGCACGGTCTTTGGCGCTACGGGGCTCGGGCGAGAGCGGAGGGCCGAGGAGGTGGTGCTGGAGGAGGCGGCCGAAGGGGTTTTTATAGGGCGGAGGAGGGGACACGGGCGCGGGATTGCTCGCTGGAGATCTCGGTGGCCGGCGGGGAAAGTTTGGGGGAAAAAGGAAATAGGGGACCGGGAAGGGAAGGGAGGCGCGGGCGTTAGGGATCCGGTCGTGCGGGGAGCTCGGGGATTCCAAAACCGGGGAGAGGCAGGGAAGGCAAAGCCGGATTCGGCTCGGGTGCGGTCGCCGGCGCAAAGAAGGAAAGCGGGAGAGAATAAAGGAGTGGAGCTCCGCGGGAGACGGATCGACAGCGGGGCGGGGTTGCAGCGAGCGAGGCGCAGGTGGGCGACGGCGGGGCCCGTGGTGCAGAGAGACGGAGACGGAGGGGAGACGCGCCGACAGGTGGGCGGGGCGCGTGCGTCGGATGGAGTTCGGGCGGTGGAGGATGAGGGTGAGGCGGACGGGTGGATGGGAGTGAGGGACGACGTGGCGGCCATCGGGGAAGGGTAGGCGGGGTGGAGCGGATGGCCGAGGGGGGGCGGCGTGGCTAGATCCAGGCCGTCCACGCGTCGTCCGGGGGAGGGGTTTGAATTTTTATTTTTGGTTTTTGATTTTTAGATTTTCAGAAAAGGCTAGGAAATTCATTTGGCCTCAGAAAAATATGAAAATACCTCCAAAATTTCCAGAAAAATTCACAGAAGCTCCTGGAGATATTTTGGACTTAATAAAATTATTTCTAACTACTGTTGATACTTAATTTTCATAATTTAAATTACTTTTTAAATTCTAAAAATAGGTTTTAAATTCCAGAAAATTCAGAAAAGCCAAATAAAATCCAATTACTTTGAAATAGTTGATTTAAATTTAATTTTTCTCCAGAAAGCAAAATTTGGGATGTGACAAACCTACCCCCCTTAGAAAGAATCTCGACCCCGAGATTCGGACGGACTGGGAAAAAGGTCGGGGAACTCTTCTTTCAAATCCTCCTCACGTTCCCAAGTTGCTTCCGATTCTGAATGGTTGCTCCACTGCACTTTACAGAACTTGATAACCTTGCTGCGCGTACGGCGCTCTGCTTCCTCCAATATCTTGACTGGATATTCTGGATAGGTGAGGTCCTCCCTTACATTTATTTCCTCTAGAGGCATCTGCTCTTCTGGAACTCTAAGACACTTTCTTAGCTGAGACACATGGAAGACGTCATGCACCTTTGACAGCTGAGGTGGAAGCTCCAACTGGTAAGCAACTTCTCCTCGTTTTGCCACAACAGGGAAGGGTCCGATGAATCTAGGAGCAAGTTTTCCACTGACCCCAAAACGCCTCATTCCTTTGAGAGGTGACACCTTCAAATAAACATGATCCCCAGGTACAAACTCCAATGCCCTTCGACGATTGTCCGCATAACTTTTCTGTCTTGTTTGTGCTATTTTTAATCTGTCCTGAATTAGGCGAACTTGTTCCTCGGCTTGCTTTAACACATCTGGTCCAAATACTTGTCCTTCTCCTGTCTCCTTCCAATACAAGGGAGTCCTGCACTTTCTACCATACAAGGCTTCAAATGGAGACATTTGTAAACTGGATTGGTAACTATTATTGTAGGAGAACTCTGCATAGGGTAGACTCTGATCCCAATTTGTCTTGTTTGCTAAGACACAAGCCCTCAACATATCTTCCAAGATTTGATTTACTCTTTCTGTTTGTCCATCTGTCTGGGGATGATAGGCTGTACTGAAGTTTAAGTTTGTGCCCAAAAGTTCATGTAGCTTTTGCCAAAACCTTGAGGTGAATTGGGTTCCTCGATCTGACACAATCTTCTTTGGGACTCCATGTAAACTCACAATCCTTGACATATACAATTCTGCGAGTTTATTCCCCGAGTATGTGGTCTTTACTGGGATGAAATGGGCGACTTTTGTCAGACGATCCACGATAACCCAGATTGAATCATGTCCAGATTTGGTTCTCGGTAACCCAGTTATAAAATCCATACCAATTTCTTCCCATTTCCACTCAGGGATCTGCAATGGTTGCAAAAGTCCAGCAGGTCTCTGGTGTTCAGCTTTAATCCGTTGGCATACATCACATAAAGCTACATACTCAGCAAGCTCTCTTTTCATGCCTGCCCACCAATATCTTTCTTTAAGATCTTGGTACATCTTGGTACTTCCAGGATGAATTGAGTATCCAGATTCATGGGCTTCCTTCAATATTAACTCCTTTACCTCTTTCTTTTCAGGTACAATAATTCTTTTCCCAAACCAAAGGGTACCTTCTTCATCCTCTGAAAATCCCGAGGCTTTCCCTTTCTTCATATTATCCTTGATCTCCTGGACATACTTGTCCTCCTTTTGAGCTGCTCTGATTTGATCTTCTAAGGTTGGTTGAATCTCCAGAGTAGCGAGAAATCCTTTTCCCACTACTTCTAGATTAAGCTGCCGAAATTCTTCTTGAAGTGCAGGCATATTGTCCTTAATCCACAACTTGGTGCAATAACTCTTTCGGCTCAAGGCATCAGCTACCACATTAGCCTTTCCGGGATGATAATGTATTCCAATATCATAATCCTTTATTAACTCAAGCCATCTCCTTTGCCTCATATTGAGATCGGGTTGAGTAAATATGTACTTCAAACTTTTGTGATCCGTATAGATCTCACAGTGGTTGCCGATCAGATAATGCCTCCATATTTTTAGAGCATGCACTACAGCCGCGAGCTCTAAATCATGGGTTGGGTAGTTCTCTTCATGGGGCCGCAATTGCCTTGAAGCATAGGCTACTACCTTTCTTTCTTGCATCAGAACACAGCCTAACCCTTGCTCGACGCATCACGTAAGACTTCAAAGTCTTTCCGATATCCGGAGCGTCAACACCAAGCGGAAGTTAACCTCTTCTTTAGCTCTTGGAAACTATCCTCACACGGTTTACTCCACTCAAACTTCTTCTCTTTCTTTAGTAACTGGGTGAGAGGTCTTGCAAGTTTGAAGAAGCCTTCAATAAAGCGACGATAGTAGCCAGCCAATCCAAGAAAACTTCTGATCTCTGTTACTGACTTGGGTTGCGCCCAGTTAAGAACATCATTTACCTTTTCAGGGTCTACAGACACTCCTCCTGCGGAAATCACATGACCCAAGAAGGCTACTTTCTTCAACCAAAATTCACACTTGCTAAATTTGGCATACAACTGGTGCTCTCTGAGCTTTTCCAAAACTATCCTCAAATGTTCTGCATGCTCCTCCTCATTCTTGGAATATATCAAAATGTCATCAATGAATACCACCACAAATTTATCCAAATATTCCATGAACACCTTATTCATCGAGTTCATGAAATATGCGGGGCATTGGTTAAGCCAAAAGACATCATCAGATACTCATACAATCCATACCGAGTGGCAAAGGTCGTCTTCGTATATCTTCCGGTCTTATCTTCACTGGTGATAACCCGACCAAGGTCAATCTTGGAGAACACACATGAACCTTTCAATTGATCAAACAGATCATCTATCCGGGTAGAGGATATTTGTTCTTGATCGTCACATCGCTCGAGATCGATAGTCCACACACATGCGAGACTACCATCTTTCTTCTTTACTAGCGATCTGGTGCTCCCAAGGTGACGAGCTTGGCCTTACAAATCCTTTATCCTGTAGCTCTTCAATTTGTTTCTTAACTTCCGCCAAATCATTTGCGACATCCGATAAGGTCTCTTGGAAATTGGAGCTGTTCCGGTACTAGGTTGATGACAAATTCTACTTCCTGTCTCAGCGGCATTCGGGCAAATCTTCGGGAATACATCCGGTACTCACTCACTATAGGTACTTTTTCCGAGTCACTCCTTTACGCTGCTCAAACTACACCGCTCTGGGTAAGGGAGTTTGACTTATACCTTACTTGAATCCCATCGAGTTAGTGATTGTAATGTACTCGGTCAAACAGATCTATCTGTCCTTTATACTTGGTTAACCAATCCATTCCAAGTATTACATCTAAACCCTTGGAGTCTATTATAATAAGATTCGCTAAGAACTTAACTCCATTTATATCCACAGTTGCGTCAAGGCAAACTGTGTTAGTCCTCATTTCCTTTCCAGGGGACTGGACTAGCATGGGGTTCTGTAGTTTACTCACATCCCAATTATACCTTTCAACCACATCTTTTGACACAAAAGAATGTGAAGCTCCAGAATCAAATAATGCTGATGCAATTACTGAGTTGACAAGAAACTTACCCAGAACTACGTCGGGTGCATCTTGGGCTGCTTCCGCGGTCACATGGTTGAGATGCCCTCTGCTCACCACTTGTGGAGTCCTTGGGGTCTGTGGTGCCCCACGGCCTTGACCTGCAGTCGGAGCTCTTGCTGGCGTAGTCCCCAAATTGAAACGAACTGGTGTCATTGCTGGGCGTTTCTGGGGACAGTTGCTGGCATAGTGCCCCATGTTCTTGCAGTTAAAGCACTGCACTCCTGCTGCTGAAGTCTTGTTCTGCGGGGGTTGGCCACCATTGTTTGCCCGGGGAGTTTGTGGATTTGGGCGGGGTCCTGAAAAGGGAGTCCTTGGCATGCTTGACTCTGATAGCTTATGATAGTGAGGTGTGTTGGGGCGGAATCGAGCTGCTTGCTCCTTGTCGTGCTTGAAACTTCCTCTTCCGATTTTCGTGATGCAGTGTGGCCGAGCATCTTCTTGGACAAAGGCCTTGTTCACTAGGTGCTGGAAGGTTGGGAAGTCATTGGATACCAGCTGCACTTTGAGATTGGGGTCAAGTCCCTGCGTGAACCTCCAAATCTTGGTCGCCTCTGAGGTGACCTCTTCAGATGCATACCTGGACAGTTGGGTGAACTTGTTCAGGTATTCGGAAACACTGAGGTTTCCCTGTTGTAGTTGGTAGAATTCTCTCTTCTTCATTTCCATTATTCCCGTAGGAATATGGGCGATCATGGAAAGCTTCGACAAACTCCCCAAGTGATGGCTTGGGCATTTTGATGGGCGCGGTAGTTTTCCCACCGGTTGGCGCCATTCCCTTGAGTGGTGAGCGAGATACAACACCTTTTCATTATCGTTGCACCGAGCTAGGACCAATTTTCTTTCCACATCCTTGATCCAATCATCCGCCTCCGGGGATCCACCGATCCAGCAAAAGTGGGAGGTCTTGTCTCATGAATTCCCCAATTTAGACTGGGTGCTCGGTTGGGTGCTCTTGGCCGGGCACGCACTTGGTTCAAGCGAGAGCTTGAAGTAATCGCAGCTGCATAGCCATCATTTGCTCCAAGTTGGGGGCCCGAGCGGGAGGTGGTGGAATGTTGTCCTCCACTGGTTGTTGGCGTCACGGCCGCTGCTGGGTTGCTCCTCGTGTTCACCATCCGGCGGTTTAGGTTAGCAGAAGGTAAGAGGGAAATAGCAAAGGTAAGAGATTAGGGGAACTAAACCACATCCCAAGCCAACACACAAGAAAGAACTAGCAACCACTTAGGGGAAAACTTTATTAAAACAAGATAACTCCAAGGATGGCTGTACCACAAGTGCACATAGGCCTGGCACAGTCCATCTAGCACACCAAAACATAACAATAAGCGTTCTAAGGACGCGGACATTTTATTTGGGTACTACGGACTCGAAAGACTACTAATCCTCTCCAAAGACGCGCTCCTCAGGGTCTTCTTCCGGGTCCTCTTCTGGATCCTCCTCCGGGTCTTCCTGGCGTTCTCTCACGTGATGACGTGAACAGTCACACTCGGCCGAGGCACGGTTGCGACTGGAGGCAGTCGACCGAGAACGGGAAGGAGAAGGCTTGCGCTTCTTGAGAGTAATGACAGGTGGCGGACTGGGGCGTCGCACCTTCTTGCGTGCTATCATCCTGATGCGGAGTCCCGAGAGTCGAGCTGGCGCTGGGTTGTTGGGGGCGGCAGCTAGTACTGGGGAAGATGGTGTGTAGTCAGCGACGGGTGAAGACGGCGTGTAGTCACCGCAGCCCGAGTCGCCCACTCAAACTCAGCCGCTCGCTCGAGAAGCCGTGCGCGGTGTGTCCGAATGCTGGTAGCTGGAGGTGAGAAGCATCCGGAGTTGTCCAATCTCCTCCTGCGCTCTAGCGTAAGTGATGTCCATCGCTGGGTGAGCTGCACTGATGTGATAGTCGAGGATCGCCGTGGGTATGTCAAAAGGATCTGGATACCTCTGTCCGGCGAGGTTGATGAAGAAGCAAAAGGGGCGATGTACAGCATCCTTGTGCAGATGGCACACTCGTCAATGGCGAGGCGTCTTTGCGTCTGGACAGCGTCGAAACAATGGAACCGAGGGTGCTTGATGGGGTAGGTGTGGGACTTGAATTCCTCTTCCGTGCATACAGAATACCTCCATCGTCCAAGAGTCTCGATCCAGATCCGCGTCTTCCGACCCACGAAGATGGGCGGTGACGGTACTCGGACATCGCATCACCGCGAGAGAAGGCTAGCGAATGCTCCAAATCCTCTCCATGTGAGTAGTAGTCCCACGGGGCGGAGGATGAACCACCATCTACAAAGTTGAGTGAAAGAAAAGATTAGTAAAAGTTTTAACAAATGGAGTTGGAGACAAGAACGAGATTCTAGGTAGGAAGAGAGTAGAAGCAAAGAAGCTTATACATTTTTAATATACTCTTTTATAAATATAAGTCCTTATGGTTTGCCATTCCTAATCTAGGTCACGTCCTCATATCAAATTGGCTCGATACCATCTCTGTCGCCCCCGGATTATCAAATCCGGACCCTCAGTATATTTCGCACTAGTCCCGCATCAAAGCTAGTGCACACGATTAAATGAATGGAAAACATCACCATCGACGATTTATTACAATAATTAGAGTACGACCACAAGGTCTCCTTATTACATTAGAGGTTTCAAGACCTCGCACAATCCAAACACAATGAAGCAAAGAAAACTCGACATGGACCCATCAATTTGCCACGAGCGATTGATGAGGAAGCGCGACCTAGTCCTCCGGGAAGAATCCGTCACGACCACGCAGGCGAAGCGAGTTGTAATCACCTTCTTGAGCTTCATGGTCCTCTGAGGTTTATTTTAAGTGTAGCATGTGAGTACATAAAGTACTCCGCAAGTCTTGGAAAAATGCATAGATGCAAGGCTTAACAAAGGAAGGCCATATGGTTCTTTTGCACAAAGCAATATTTTAAATTTCAATTACTACTAATTATTTTTGAAGGCATCAATTTAACAAGTATTTGCTTTAATGAACTATCATTGACTCTCTAGTGAAGGTTCCATCTACCAACACTAGCTAACAACTAGAAGAAGGTTAATATTGCGGGTTACATCCACCTCTCTGCTCCATCCGCCAGATTCCTTCCGAGAGTTCCTCCACCCTCGAATACAAACTTTTGATTTTAAAACAAAACCAGAAATCTACCATGTGAATGCATTCCTTGCCGCCCTTGACCGTGGGCACGGCTATTCGAATAGTTTTACACTCTGCAGAGGTTGTACAACTTTACCCACAAGAGATAAATTATCCTAAAAGTCAACACGCTTCCTTGGCATGAGACCCGGATAAAATACCACAAAGCCTTTACCTTACTCTAATCTAGCTAGACACCACCCGCGAGGTTTCACCGCAGAAGGGTTAAATCCGCCCAATCTGAAGCCCCTCTTGCGCCATATGAGTACAAGAAATCCCTATCCTCACTTTGTGAATAACCACCCATCCACAGCACCCACTTTCCATCGGTGGCACCTAAACTAGACTATCATAAGTTAGTCAGCTAGGTCGTACCCATATAGACTTGTGGTTGTACGGTTAATGCTCAGTTTGGACAAACACAAGCGTCGGTCCTTAATTGACTAGGGTGGAACATACACTTAACAAGTTCTCGTGCTTACTGCACCAACCCAAACAACCATCCACCCTAATCTAAACCAACTTTCACAATTTTATTTTATTTTAAAATCACAGTGACAACTCCAATTGCCACTAACTTGTAAACACAGGGGTTTCAACAATAAATCATAATTTCCCATTTTCAAGGTTCCAAGGGTAAATATTTAACATGACTAAGCATTATTCTACCATACTATCATTGTCAAAGATTAAATAATAATCTCATTAATGAGACAAAGGAAGTTCTAGGGTGACAAGGGTACATGACAATCAATTCCAATGGAGGGCATAACAAGGTTGGATTAACTACTACCTTAAGATTTGAATTATCATTTTATGTAAATAGCAATGCATAACATTTAAAATAATTAAAAAATTTCAAAATCATAGGTTCAAGATGATCAAAGGAGACTTGCCTTCTTGCAGGGGCTCTGGGTCTTCTTGTTGAGGAGTGGGGAGGTCTTCTTCAACGTTAGATTCTACACACGAGAGAAAAGCAACAAACAAATAAATTCAAAATGAAAATTCAAACAAACTCAAAAATTCAAATAGAGGCCATGGTTGGATAGATCTTGATTTTAGATGAATTTAGAAATTTGAATGGCTGAATTTGGAGTTAAAATGAGAAAGTTATGCCCATTTGAAAATCTCAGATTTGAATAAATCCAGAAATTAGAAATCTCGGCAGGTGGGGCCCACTGGAATATTAGATTTTTAATTTCTATTTTTATTCCGGGAGACTGACAGGTGGGGCCCACTGAACAGTAACCACTGGCGGTCACTGACATGTGGGACCCACTGGACATTGAGCCCAAAGAGTCAACCTCTGACACGTGGGACCCACTGGTCTTCGGGCCCACTTGTCAGAGTCCAGCACAGAGGAGTGGGGCCCAGGCGGCAGTGGCCAGCGCAGACCGGCGGCCGCTGACGGGTGGGACCCACTTGTCAGCCCGGAAAATAAACGAAAAACTCAACCTCCGCGCGCGGAGCCGGAGGCTCGAACGCGCGCCGAGGGAGTTACGAGTGAGCGCTGCTAGCCAGGGGAGCGGGGAGGCGTTGCCTACCCAGTATGGGTAGGTAACCCTTTTGAGTTACCTGCCGGAGGGGAGGCCGGGGAAGATGGCCGGAGGCAGGGTCGTCGGCGGCGAGGGAGTGCCGGAGGGGTTCAGGCGGTGCGTAGAATATGATCCTGGCGCGGAGGGGGTTCGGTTGGAAGGGTCGGCGAAGCTTGGGGACGAACGGAGACGGCCGGCGACGAGGTGGCAGCGACGACGGCTCGGGAGCTCCGATGCGACGGCGCTCCGGTGACGGGAGGCGCGCGAGGGTCGGGAGGACCGCCCGGCGTGAGGAAGCTCGGGAGGCGACGCAGCGGGATGACCGATGCCGCGAGGAAAGCTCGCGGAGTTGGGCGGAGCTCGGAGGGACGGGAGGCACGGTGCTGGGGCGCTACGGGGCTCGGAAGCGAGAGCGGAGGGCCGAGGGAGGTGGTGCTGGAGGAGGCGAAGCCGAAGGGGGGTTTTTATAGGGCGGAGGAGGGGACACGGGCGCGGGATTGCTCGCCGGAGATCTCGGTGGCCGGCGGGGAAAGTTTGGGGGAAAAGGAAATAGGGGACCGGGAAGGGAAGGGAGGCGCGGGCGTTAGGGATCCGGTCGTGCGGGGAGCTCGGGGATTCCAAAACCGGGGAGAGGCAGGGAAGGCAAAGCCGGATTCGGCTCGGGTGCGGTCGCCGGCGCAAAGAAGGAAAGCGGGGAGAGAAGAAAGGAAAGGGGCGCTCCGCGGGGGAGACGGATCTGACAGGCGGGGCCGGGGTTGCAGCGGGAGCGGAGGCGTGTGTGACTGACGGGCGGGGCCCGCGGTGCAAAGAGACGGAGACGGAGGGGAGACGCGCCGGCAGTGGGCGGGCGCGTCGCGTCGGATGGAGTTCGGCGGTGGAGGATGAGGTGAGGCGGGCGGGTGGATGGGAGTGAGGGACGACGTGGCGGCCATCGGGAAGGGTAGGCGGGTGGAGCGGATGGCCGAGGGGGCGTGGCTAGATCCAGGCCGCCCACGCGTCGTCTGGGGAGGGTTTGAATTTTTATTTTTGGTTTTGATTTTTAGATTTTCGAAAAGGCTAGGAAATTCATTTGGCCTCGTAAAAATATGAAAATACCTCCAAAATTTCCAGAAAAATTCACAGAAGCTCCTGGAGATATTTTGGACTTAATAAAATTATTTCTAACTACTGTTGATACTTAATTTTCATAATTTAAATTACTTTTTAAATTCTAAAAATAGGTTTTAAATTCCAGAAAATTCAGAAAAGCCAAATAAAATCCAATTACTTTGAAATAGTTTATTTAAATTTAATTTTTCTCCAGAAAGCAAAATTTGGGATGTGACAAGCGGGCAGACTGACGAACCACCACCAGCGTATAAAATTTCGCTGACATTTCAGCGGTTTACCGGCGAAAGCCGATCATACCAATGAGGACAGATAAGAAAAACGAGATGGGGTTTTTCGGTTGTGGGCTCACATTTTTAAATAAAATTTGTTTAAATACGAAAATACATTAGATTTCAACTCCATTTTCAGCTCTATTTCATGTATATATGAACATATAGTTTATCTCCACAAGTTCCATAGTTTTTCCTCAAAAATTTTGAAATTTTCACAAAATTCAAATTCAAATTTTTTTGGTCAATTTTTTTTGAAATTTCTTGTAACCACCGGTTACCGATCATACTAGTGAAGAGCGGTATAAAAGTTTTCAACCAGTAGCCTAAACCCACCGTAGTAAAGATAAACACATAACATTGTTAGTCTCGGGTTTTTCTACAGAAATTTTTACAATACATTCTACTGGTAATAGAAGAGTGGTATAGTAGAAATTAAATATAACTGTTGATTTATAAGGGCATAATAGACTTTTCTTTGTAAATCATATTTTTTTTCCGTGAGGGCCACCAAGCTCCAATTAATAAATATATATAGTTAGATAGATAGATTGATTGATATAGATAGATTTTAGGCGACTATACAATACCTAGCTCATAATTGAAATCACACATATATGACAGCGGATTCACCAACTTGACATTTGATCGACTTGAACCAAAGGGGATGAAAGAAGAGTGTATATATAGTCTCCAAATCTTCGGATCATTACCGGCTAACCTTTAGGTCCTTAAAATTCCATCTTACCCTGCAAAGAAATCAATCTTTGTTCCCGCAGCAGCTTGTCATGTAGGACTTCATTGTCAATGGCTTCACGAGGAACACCAACTACGTCGACCCAGAGCTCAAGGAGAAGCAAATGGAACTCTGTAACAATGCACTGTTGAAACATGCAATGCTTAATTTGATCTGATGCTGAACGATTATTTATAATTTTATCCTTTTTAGGATTCTACTGCTAGTATAACCAATGGTTGTAGAATTAAATGCTCACTAATCTGATCTATTTGATAAAAAAAAATGGATGACTCATATTTATTCTACAGTACCATAAAAGAGTTCTTTTTGCAACTCTTTTTGGGTATTGTGATCTTGATCTATGATAATAAGCATTGTTTTGAGAATTATTGCCTTACAATTCTCCTTTTACAAGTAAAATAAAAGTTACAGATATCTGCGTACAGTTGGTTGATTCGCCTGCTTTAATAATTCAAGATAGACATACATACATACATACATACATACATACATACATACATACATACATACATACATACATACATACATACATACATACATACATACATACATACATACATACATACATACATACATACATACATACATACATACATACATAGGGAAGATATGCTATATACTTAACCTTACGGTACACTTCAACTAAAGGAGACGTGAAAAATTCTGAAAAAATTTCTACATATATTTCTAAACTTTATCTACCTATATATAAAATTTTAATTTCAAATTCATTACATGATAAAAGTAAAAAAAGAAAAATCTGATAAATATTAAGAGTTCAAATTTGCCATAATTTTCTCTTTTTTGTTACTTTTAACATAGAATGAATTTGAATTTGAAATTTAATACATGGGTGGAGTAAACTATGAGTAAACCAACGCCCACATTTTTACAGACTTACTTCAGCCATATATAAGGTGAGGGCAATTCGGTCATGAACAGGACAGGAGAGAGGAAGGCAACCAAATGCCTTTCCTTCTTAAGCCCCCAGTTCTCCCCATCACATTGCCCACTTTATTTCTCCTAACAGCAGAGAAGAAGCCCCAAAGCCAACTGAAGAAAGCCAATAATATTCCCACCAGAACAGCACACGGCCTAGCAAAGCCAAGAAGCCCTAGCCTTGCTCCACTCGGCCAAGGCCAGAGAGCCATTTTCCCAAACCAAGTTGCCCACATAGAAAGAGAGGCAAGGAAAGGAGAGCCGGAGGAGAGGAGGCAAGGGAGTAGAGGAAGACGAAGGAGTGTGGACCACAAGGGACCCAGTGGACCGACTGTGACCGCAAGATGACTCCTTTGGCAACGACAAGGGGAACACCGTCCACATCTTTGCCCACATGAGGACCACACCATGACTGTCTCCAGCATCTTTGCCATTCTAAGCTCGACAACAAATAGGTCCACATTCCCTCTCACATCCCTTACCATCCCATTTGGTCCTACAACAAGGCACAACACACGACACGCACCACACCTCAGCACAACCGGCTAAGCAAGATGACCGAGAAGGAGGAAACCACCTCACCCAACTGGTGGCTACCACACCACCGGTGGCAAACTCATAGAAGCCAAGTGCGCCCTTGGATAGGGGGAGTGTGCTTCCCAGCGCAAAAACCCACTTACCGAGTCCAGTCACAATAGCATCCGTAGGCCCTCCCAACACCGGGTGTGGTAAGGAATAAAACCAAAGCAAAAAAACTAAAACAAAGATGCATAAAAGTAACAAAGGGAAAAAGGGTTGAACCATCCTGGAGAAGAAGTCAAGTAGTGGTGAACTAACGAACTGTAGCCAGCATGAGGGCCACCGAAACAATGGTGTTCAGCCGCAACTGAGCCCAACTCTAGAGCCATCTCAAACCGGCGGCGGCCTCCATGGGAGCGGAGGAGGATGAGGAAGTTGGGTATGGCGAGGAAGTCGACGACGGAGCCAGTAGAAGCCAACTAAGGCGAAGCAGCAGTGCTCCTTCCCCAACCTCACCATTGGGGAGCCATAAGAGCCCAAGGACCACCAGAGTAAGTTAGTAACCAAGTCAACCTAAATTAGCCAAAACCCTTAGCCATAGATCCGGTGAGGAGCGGTGGCAGTAGCCATAGATCTAGCAAGGAGAGGTGGCGGTAGCCATCCAAGCCGAGAGGAGGTGGTGAATCGAGAGGCAAGCCAAGAGGAGGTGGTGCACCGAGTCGATCTGGTGAAAGTGCTGGGGATGTGCCACACCAAGGAGGAGGGGTTGAGAGTGAGCAGCAGCCACTAGATTAGAGAGGCGAGGAAGGAGACCCTGGGAGGAAGAAAGGAGGAGAGAAGGCGGTGTTGGTGTGGAATCATGTGTGGTGTGTTGAAGCCATGCGTGAGTGCTAACTGCATGTGAGTGTTGAGTGCGCATGTGGCTAGGCCATCGTGTGTGACCGGGCTATGCGTGTGTAGCCGGGCCATGTGTGAGTGGGCCGTGTATGCATAGGCCATGCGTGCATGGCTGTGTGCAATGAGTGTGTAGCACGAGTGGGCTGAGTAGGCCAAGTGAATAGTAAGCTGACCCAAGGGAAGGAGTAAGGGAAGAACCTAAGGAAAAGCTTACCTCCTCAAGATGACCTGAAAATTTTGGGGTAGATGAAACCGGCTAGAAATCCACCAACATGGGGGGAGATCTTATAAAATTTATAAATATCTTACTTAAGTATTTTCTTAAGTCGCGTGTATGCCTGTTAAATGCAGAAGGCGAGTTGGCTCAGGCCTAGACAGTAGACCTAGTCGCAGTTGACGTCAAAGCTTACTACTACTATATAGGCAAGTTTGTCTCTTGATCACAAATCTAGTTATATTAAATGTATAAACTACATTCCGTATCATCTGTTGTATACATGCATTAAAACTTTATTTCAAAGCCAAATCAGATAAAAGAGATGAGATATGAGAAAAGAGTGTAGTCTAGCTGAGAAGAGCAGTTGGGCTACAACAGTATTTAATAGGAAAGAGAGGGCAAGCATGACCCTTTACATATGGATAGAACAAAAGGATCAACAAAACTCTCACTCAGAAAGGAGGCCGTAATTAAGTGCTAGCCATTTTCCTGATTTGAACGAGCAGAAAATGCTACCTTGTTATGTTAATACCCTCTCCACAACAGGTAAGTATTATAAGTGTGAGTGGTAATGGAGGAACTCAGGACCAGTAATGCAAGTCCGGATGTGAGGGATTCCCAGGCACATATATTAGCATAGATGGAGTGTTGGGTGAAGAGATAGCTAGCCCAACCAATGCTATATGAAGTCTGTGGGTGTCGAGTGAGCGTCTCAGGACACCGATGGAAAAATAGATGGGTAGAGATTTAATAACATAGCTTTAAAATGTTCTGTACTTTGAACTTGGCACTGCGTAGTGCATAATATAATCATAAATTCATGCATGTCTCTTTGATTGGAGCCTACGGAGATCACTAGGGATATGTTTTCTCACCGAGTGAAAAGTAGTCTTTCCTTAAATTAAAATTTGCCACTTAATTTGATAAACTAGTTTCTAGAATCAAATATGAGTTAGGAAATGTGATAACGAATAGAGAGGAGTCATACAATGCATTTTGCTACTAATGCTTGCTGAGTACACTAGTACTCACTTTTGTTATTATCTTCCTTTGTTAGACTCTAGTCTGACCGAGGATTATCCTGAGAAGGATGAAGGGCTCACAGGTACCGATGTGGCTGTAGGGGATGAGGGCGATTGTTATGAGGACCAGGGTGAGGTGGACACCCTATACGGTGGTTGGGATGAGTAGGCGTCCTGCTAAGCAGAGCAGGTGAGAGAGGGGTATTTGTCCCGCATCTCCTATATTGAAATAATTGTATTAAAGACCATAGCAATACTTGGTAACTACTGTAATAAAGATATAATATCTACATTATTGTTCTACTGCGTGACTCTGGTAAAGCTTATTATTCATTAGAGTAGTGTTCTGCTGAGCAAACGAATAATAATCTATTTCTTAAGTGTGATTACTGATAGGGTAATGACACGGGGCATCACAGGTGGTATCAAAGCAATAAGTAGGGCCACACTAATAATGTAGACACTGTTGTAGAGCTTAAGTGGGATCTTCTCACTTCTATATGGCACTAATTACTTTATTAATTCTTGTCCTCATGTCAATTTTTGTTCTACGCTTGTCTCAAAATTATTATGTTAACAGCTTATCTTTCTTAAAGTGATACCCATACTAACATAGACCCACCAGTTTTGCAAGATGGCCCATTTTAGCCTTCCACCTGACCGAGTGCGGGGGCACGTGTTACTTCTCGGGAGGAGCGTCCTTCCAAAAGTACTTCTAGGAGTTCCAAGAGGGAGATGCTCCATCACGTATAGGGGTTATAGTGATGGGGATTCCCCTGAACTTAGTCTATAGCTTAGAGTGTGTTGAGGAGTGGCGTGAGGCAGACGATTACTTACCCCTATAGGAGTACAGCATGAATTCTATCATAAACAGTCGATTCTCAAGGATCAATATTGAACAATTTCGTTGTAAACAATAGGATTTTAATATGGATGTCCATCTTTCATGTGTAAATCAAAGGTAGATAAAAAAATCCCCTAAGCAAAAAGGCACATTTGCAAGAACAAAAATTGTTCCAAAATTTGTATTTTGGAGTAACTGATGTAATAACATATTCTATAGTTACAATTATATTTGCAAGTACATTAATTATAATTGATGTTTTAAATTGCTTGGGTAACAAGTTTCAGCAAAAAAAAGATACCAACTCTAAATGCCGTGCACTGAAAACTCAAACGAAAGGCTGAAAAAGTGATTCAAATGTCAAAATGAACTCACAAAACCAACATTGAATACGTGGCCCCCGCCCCTGATAAACTTTTTATCATCCAAATTGCAACATGAATGCTGTAGAAGTAGCACCATATATACTCCCAGCATGGTGTTCACTGTTCAGGCAAAAGCTCTTAGCAATCATGGGATGCGACCCTGGCCACTTTCCTGCTCCCATGGCATGCGATCTGTTTCTTGATCCAAATCATGGGATTGGGAGGCGACAGGAACGTATCTGCAATATCGTTAAACTACGGTAAGGATTTGATTTATTAAATTAGACCTGTGCTACTTATTATTTTGCCATGAATAAATAAATTGAGGAGAAAAATGCTTCTGTAATCTTTTTTGAAAATGCAACGGGAGGCCTGTGAAGGGGTTCAGAGCTTCTTCGCTTTTCTAAAAAAACTGACTGCAAATTTTTCTACTTTCTATTGATTTCAGTTCTGGAGGTTGTGATTGGCCTGTGCTTAGCATCATAGCATGTGGGGCAGTTTCAGAACTCAGGCCGAACATGCTCAAATCGTCTTTAACTCCAATCTGCTACACGCAAGATGAGCTTCGGACTGCACAATAGTTTTTCAGGTGCAATATTGAAACCTTCCCCCATCAAATACTTGGGAATGCCACTGTCAGCCGGAAAGCTAAGGAGGCAGGGTCTTCAACTGTACGTTGACAAAATACATGCTACCTTAGAGCAAGTATAATAAGAGACTGTTAGTAGGCTGTATGCTGAGGTGGAGGAGAGAGAAGAGAGGTGGGCTGTAAGTTTACAGCCAGCTGAAGCACAAGAACCAAGAATATAGGACCGAAATGGCGACAGAGGGGGGGTGAATGTCGATTTTTAAAATCGCCCCCAGAAGTATCCACGAAAATCTCGATTCTCCAGTAGCTATAAAAAGCTATGAAGATGCGAAACACAGCTCTTTGAAAAACCAACACGGATAAAAAGATTGAGAGAAAGAACGCCTGCCAAGAGCAAGGATCAAACTAAAACAAGCATTCGGCACAAGCCTACAAGCGGAGAACAACTTTTAAACTAGAAAGATAAACAGCTAGACAAACCAAACAAAGTCTGCTACTTGCTGCCCAAAAAGAAAAGAGACTTGATTTCTCCTGCTGCTACCTGAAAGAACAAAAAGCGGACCAATCAAAAGAGCCTGCAAGCCAAAAAAAAAAAAGTACTCGGCAGAGAATGGATGTGCTGGCCGAACACAACCAAGAAAACTTCCTGCTGGCCGAACAGCTTACAGGGGGCTAACAAAGGACCATGAACTGCTCACAAATAGCACAATGAAATAAACGTCATTAAGGCCTGTCGGGACAGCAACACACTCCCCAAAGGAGCAGCCGAACAAATCAAGAGCATGCAGTAAAAATCAACCACTAAAAAGTTGATGATCTTTTAATCAAAGACGTGTACTACAAGCATTCTTCTCCAGGAAGTAATGATCACTTGCCAAGACAAAAAGTCTATGAGAATTAACTACCGTGAACAAGAAAGTAAATCAAGATCACAAGAAGAGACAAGAACTTTCAGATTTTCATTCCAAGAAATAAGAGAAGTCACGATACCCCGATTACATATAGAGGGATGATTACAAAACTCTCAATCCATCCTCTCCCTCTCAATCCTCAAGAACACCAAGAGCTACACATGCTTTTTGGGAGGAACACACACACATACACATGGAGAGACACAAATAAAAACCCTAACTTTTACACCCACTCTCTCAAAATTTCAGCACACATCTCTCTCTCTATTTATAGCCTCCACTAATGGGTTTGCACCATGCTTTACCCATTAGGCCTTCAACAACTCGGCGATTTATCCAAACCCGCTTCCTTTTGTGCCGCTTTGCGTTTTTACCGAAACGCCCCTCGCGCACCTTCCAGGAAGTTTCCTCATCCCTTGCCTCACAAGCCACGCAGCTTCGCCGTCTTCGGCACACCTCGACCGTTCTGACCTCAGCGCCACCTGCGCCTAGTCCGGTCCACTGTGCCTCGCCACGACTCCACCTCGAGTCCACGTCGTCTTCGACACATCCCGACCGTTCTGACCTCAGCGCCACCTGCGCCTAGTCCGGTCCTCCGTGTCTCGCCACGACTCCACTCGATGCCCTGCAGCCAACACAGACAAGAAACACATCGCATAGCACGGTACAAAACATGTAAACATGGTTAGCACCTACAAATCCTACTCAAGCGAGAACTGACCCACGTGGCCAACCGGGACGACGCCCACGCGTCAAATTTGTCTAGACACGACCCGACCTCGCCAAATGCCAAAAAGGCACGAATCACTCAAACTAAACTCACTCTAACCAAACCATGAGTCAATTTCTCATCACCAACACGGGATTTAGACCATATGGTCTCTCAATCTCCCCCTTGATGAGTATATTGACAAACTCAGAAAAAGCACAAAGTTGAGTTTGAGTTTGAAGAATCCAACATGGTCCAAAGAAGAGAATGAAGCTTATGACCATATCGACAGAAGGAACCACTAGAGCAACAACTGAAAGAGCAAATTGATCTCCAAAGCTCTAAAATGATCCCAACAGACTTTTTCTTCTCTATTCTCCCCCTTTTGGCAATAAACACATCAAGATGCAATAGAGAGAATATGACATGTCAATGGATGAATATGGCTGAAGTTTGTTTATTTAAGCATTTAGAGCCATGAGAATTATCCATAATGACCATAATGTAATACACCAAGCCATAACTCAATAAAACACTATCTAGATCATGACAACATATATATAAGCCAGCTAGAGCACATAGATGACAATCTGAAATGTAATGCATTTTGTGAGCAAGTCACGTCATCAATGAGTAAAGTCGAGCTAGAGACATCCAAGGATGATGCAGGCCATGTCAATAAGCTAAGCGGAACAAAGAAGCTAACATTGAGTCCAAATAGAGTGCTATAAGCTCAAGATTGAAACATTGGTTAAAGTACTTGGTTCTGATTGGAGATTAAGCAAATTGAGCACATTAAACATTGTCTTTTGAAAGCATATGGTTGTTTTCAACCCAATTTTTTTGTTTATGTGCTAGATCTCAAGCCTTATGCGACTACTCCAAGCAATAAGCTTAAGAAGATAGTCTAGGTCATCCAAAACTCCCCCTGAGTTCATGCCTAGTGCAATGGCAAACTGTCTCATGAGAAAGAATTGGTGCAATCAGTTTTTTCGCACAAATATGGTGGTTGTCAACCAACATTTTGTTTTATCATGTGCTAGATCTCAAGCCTTATGCGACTACTCCAAGCAAGAAGCTTAAGAAGATAGTCTAGGTCATCCAAAACTTCCCCTAAGTTCATGCCAAGTGCAATGGCAAGCCGTCTCATAGAAAAGAATTGGTGAGATCAGTTTTTTCGCACAAAAGATATCTTTTTGCTTTTTAACACATTGTACTAACTCATGTATCATCAGGAGACTAAAACAGCTCAAACTAAGGCTCAATATAGATTCAACGCTTGAAAGCATCTAGGCCCCTAAAAATATTGGTTTTGGTAATTAATGAAATTATGTGAATATGGGACTAATGTGTGCATTAAGTGTTTGAAAGGATAAGTTCAAATGGCAAAGAAAGAGGCTCACAAAATATCCCATGAAGATTCAAGATCTCTAGGGCGACAAGGTAAATAGTTTAGGTATCTATTTTATTTTACCGGTCTTGGAGTTAGGTTGCAAGACCGGATTATAAGATAGACGCCATACTATTAAGAGGGATCATGGTGATTGCTTGATCATGTTCAAATGTGCCCTTTGGATCAATTTAGGATCATGCATGCACTTAGAAATTAAAATTAAATCAAATCTGTGCATTGTCAGAAAATCCGGTAGTTCCGGTGTGTATTGGACGGAACTACCGCAGGTCCGGTAGTACCGGGCGCCCGGGCGGAACGTTTTTTCCAGAGAGCGCCCGGACTCAGACTTAGTCTCTCGGAAAACGGAAGTACCGCGGGTTTACCTGCGGAACTACCGGATGGCCGGTAGTACCGGGCACCCGAGCGGAACTTTATTTCCAGAGAGCGCCCGGAGTTTAACTTAGCCTCTCGGAAAACGGAAGTACCGCGGTTTGACCTGCGGAACTACCGCATGTGCGGAAGTTCCGGATACCTGTGCGGAACGTTATTTCCAGAGAGCGCCGAGAATAAAACTTAGACTCGTTGAGATCGGAAGTACCGGGTCCTGGAGCGGAACTTCCGGACGTCCGGAAGTACCGCGGTTTTGCCTGCGGTAGTTCCGGATTTCCTGAATTTTCAGGATTGTTTATTGTAACGGCTATTTGAGGTTGGTGAGGGTATAAATACACCCCCACCAGAACTTGGACATGTTGTTGAACCTCCATTGAATACATTTGAGCCTAGTGCAACCTCTCACACCTCATTCACTCACTTGTGCATTCATTTGAGGTAGTTGACCCAAAATTCAAGTGCATTGCATTCTAGTTGATCCATTGAGCACTTGAGTGAGATCAAGCCGCAGTGGTCTATTCTCTTGGTGCTTGCCGGCACCTAGACGGCTTGGTGGAGTTTCGGTGATCTTCTCAAGAAGATTGTGAGAAGGCCCGGAAGATTGTGAAGGCTCGGAGCTCGCCTACCCGGAGAGGGAGAGGGCTACCAAAAGTGATCGAGGTGTTTAGGCTCATTCGTGGAGCCGGTCCGATTTGTTCGGGCTTACCTCAACGTGGACTAGGGGAGACCGGCAAGTCTCCGATCACCACGGTAAAAAGTAATCGTGTCAATTGTGGTTTGCTCTCTTGTGATCATTTTCTTTCAAGCAACGCTCTTCATTCATATAACTTGATTGCTTGATTAGTTAGAGTAGCAATTGTTATTCTCTACTATTCGTTATTGCTATTAGTCGATTACTTGTGCTAGTGATTGTTTGAACCTCACTAGGTTGATTAGTGGTGTTAGTGTTAGTGTCAAAAGTGCATTTCTTAATGGTACAATTTCCGAATTAGTATATGTGGAACAACCCCCGGGATTTGAAGATGCTAAATACTCTAATCATGTGTATAGATTATCAAAGGCGCTATATGGTTTAAAGCAAGCTCCTAGAGCTTGGTATGAGCGCCTTCGTAACTTTCTTGTATCAAAAGGCTTTAAAATTGGTAAAGTAGATACAACTCTATTCACAAAAATTATTGGTGATGATTTCTTTGTATGTCAAATCTATGTTGATGATATTATATTTGGTTCTACTAATCAAGATTTTTGCAAAGAATTTGGTGAGATGATGTCTAGGGAATTTGAGATGTCAATGATTGGTGAGCTAAGCTACTTCCTTGGACTTCAAATCAAACAACTTAAAGATGGGACGTTTATAAGCCAAACAAAGTATGTGAAGGATCTACTCAAAAGATTCGGAATGGAAGAAGCCAAACCCATCAAAACACCTATGGCAACAAACGGGCATCTAGACCTCAACGAAGAAGGTAAGTCGGTAGATTTAAAGCTTTATAGATCCATGATTGGTAGTTTGCTTTATCTTACCGCATCTAGGCCCGACATTATGTTTAGTGTATGCATGTGTGCACGTTTTCAAGCTTCTCCAAAAGAGTGCCATTTAGTGGCCGTAAAGAGGATTCTAAGATATTTAAAGCATTCCTCAAGCATAGGGCTTTGGTATCCCAAAGGTGCAAAATTTGAATTAATTGGATATTCGGATTCTGATTATGCGGGATGCAAAGTGGATAGAAAAAGCACCTCGGGTAGTTGCCAATTTCTAGGAAGATCTCTAGTGTGTTGGTCATCCAAGAAACAAAATTCCGTAGCACTTTCAACCGCCGAAGCCGAATATATTTCAGTGGGAAGTTGTTGTGCTCAATTACTTTGGATGAGGCAAACATTGTTGGATTATGGGATCAATTTTGATAAAATGCCTCTTTTGTGTGATAATGATAGTGCTATCAAAATATCAAACAATCCCGTTCAACACTCAAGAACCAAGCATATAGATATACGCCACCATTTCTTGAGAGATCATGTGAGCAAGGGAGACATTGAAATTAGCCACATCCGAACCGAAAATCAACTAGCGGACATTTTCACCAAACCATTAGATGAAAGCCGCTTTTGCAAATTGAGGAATGAATTAAATGTCATAGACTACTCAAATGTAGCTTGAAATCTCATTTCATCCATTTCTGCTCATTTGTTGTGCTCATATGGATTTTTGTTGGATTTTCCCCTATTTTTGGTCAAAAATTCGTTTAAATTCATAAAAATTAGTTTCAAAATATAGTATTAGCTCAATTGATGCATAATGATCCTAAATGACTTTAGTTGGATGCAAAACTAGGGATCATTTGCAAAAATTCCAGTTCCAAAAGTCAAATCCTGAAAAGTTCCAGAAAATCCGGAACTACCGCAAGTCTTTGGGCGGTACTTCCGCTCCTGACAGAAAAACCGGAACTACCGCAGTGTAATCCGCGGAACTTCCGGAATTTCTGTGAACACGGTACTACCGGCGTGTTACGCGCGGTACTACCGCCTTTTGCGGGATTTGTTGCGGTTTCCAAAACCGTCGACTGCCTTTACTCCCCTCTCTTTACTCCTACCGTTTCTATCACTCTCTCTCCTCTCCCACTCCCAAAACCGCAGAGGGTCTCCTCCTCCTCTCCTCTCTTCAAACCTCTCTCTCCAACTCCCAAAACTCCTCCTCCTCCTCTCCCGATCTTCGAATCCGAGGGGAGCTTTTCATTTTTGGGCGATTCATTACACTCCCAGGGTTCCTCTCCTTCGCCTCCACAAGGTAAATCGGATTAAAACCCTTTTTATCTTGTTCTAAGGACCCTAGAGTTGAAATTAGGTGAAATTTGAAATGTAGCGATTTTTGCTGTTGTTTCCTTGGGCAAAATAGTTTGTTTGGGGTATTGGAATGTTTATTCATACATGCACTGGATTCAATCCAAGAAATACCCCAAAAAGATTCAATTTTTATCATGCCCTAGAAATGTCCAGAAAAACCGGAACTACCGGTCGTGCGGCCGGAACTACCGGGGTTCCGGAAGTTCCGCATGTTTAATGCCGGAACTACCGGATTTCCCGGAAGTTCCGCATTTTGCCGCCGTACTTCCGTTTTCCCGGAACAATGAGAAATTCATTGCTTTCAATTTCAAACCTACTTTCGCTTATTCTACCTCTTACCTTGATTATCCTATTGTGTCATTGAAGATGCCGAGGATGAAGAATGTCTCGCACAAGTCCTATGGGGGCACGGCTGGTCAATCCTCCTCCTCGACTCCTGCATCTCAGACGGCGGAGCACAAGGGCAAGGGTCCCGCCTCCGACCCTGAGAGTGACTCAGAGGATTCGCATGAGAGCGGATCTGAGGCCTCGCATGAGAGCGAGGAATATGCGGTCTCAGATGAGGAGATGCCTGAGGTAACGGCAGATGAAGAAGTGGACCTCGCCAAGATCACAAATGAGGACTATGCTATTCTTCGTCGCGCAGAAGATATATACGCCTCGAAACTCAATGAACCCCCAGTTTCATTCCAAGTTTCAAGAGAAAGTGTACCAAGAGATGTATGGTCCGGCTCGCAAGTTTGCTGCACACAAGTATGTGGATTGGGATCACTTGTCGCAGATTGACAAGTTCAGTGGTGCTTATCAGCTCTTTCAGCAAGCCGATATTCATCAACTTGTTGCATTCAAATGCAACTATATGGACAACATGATTAGGCAGTTCTATGCTACCCTGTACATCTCTCCCAACTTTGAGCATCTGAGTTGGATGACAGGGACCCAGTTCATTGAGTGCACCAGGCACGAGTTTGAGTTAGCACTTGGGACGGAAACCAGTGCCTATGAGAAGGTGTACAGCAAGCGAGCTCTTCCTATTGCTGCATATTCAGAGTACTATGACCAAGCAGCTGAACGATCACTGGGGACGACAATTGGCTTACTCCCTATTCCCAGCCTTGTCAACAGGATCATCAACCACACCATTCTTCCCAAGAGTGGGAATTATGATGCTATTCGTGGCCATGCGTGGAATGTAATTGATTACATTATGCGCGGCCAAAAGTTTGATGTGGTGGATCTTATCATCAGGGGGATCGACGCCAATAAGAATGACAAACAGAAAAGGATCAACTTTGCACCATTCATCATGGCTGTGATCATTCGGAAGACTGGATACCGAGGAGCACTCTACACCCCGCACAAGCCATACAAGCCGCGTGCAGAGCCTCCTGTTCCAGCTCCTGCTCGTTCCGTGCTCGATCTCGGCCTCGGCCTCGGCCTCGGATCGAGCAACGCTGATCCTCCTCCCGAGCGAGGCGATGTGTCGCTGTCCCAGATTTACTCCGCCATACTCAGGCTTGAGGAGCGCCAGGATGTCTTGATCTCCACTGTATCTTCTCTTGGTGATCGCGTATCATCCTTGGAGAGTGCAGTTCATCCGCCTTCTCCAGTTCGCTATGGTCGTCGCACTCGTCGCCGTGGTCCTCCTTCTCCCAGTGCAGCTCAGGACTAGTCCCTCTTTTTGGTACTTCGATGCCAAAGGGGGAGAAATTGTAGCAAGGAGAAGTTTAAGTCTTTATCTATCCTTTGGGCTTTGTAATAAAGTATGGTGAAATGAACCATGTAATGCGGTTGTGTGGTTTAAACTCTGTGGATGTTTAGTATTTTAATTTCTGATGCATTGTAATGAACTATGTCTTGTCCTTAATGCAATGCTTGTTTACTTGCAATGCTTGTTTACTTGTCTATTGCTTATCTTTGAATTTTGGTGAGTGTGCTGTAATGCTATGATGTAATCATGCCTGATAAATTCCTATAAAATTTGATGCACATGTTTAGGGGGAGCTCTTTCTTATTAGTTTCTAAAATGCAAAAATTCCCCATACTCTAAACTGCTAAAATTTCAAAGACCTTGTGATATACATCTTGCAAACTAGGAGTATATCCAAATCTTAAATTCTTCTCATAAATTGCTCTTGTTGTCATCAATTACCAAAAAGGGGGAGATTGAAAGCATCTAGGCCCCTAAAAATATTGGTTTTGGTAATTAATGAAATTATGTGAATATGAGACTAATGTGTGCATTAAGTGTTTGAAAGGATAAGTTCAAATGGCAAAGAAAGAGGCTCACAAAATATCCCATGAAGATTCAAGATCTCTAGGGCGACAAGGTAAATAGTTTAGGTATCTATTTTATTTTACCGGTCTTGGAGTTAGGTTGGAAGACCGGATTATAGGATAGACGCCGTACTATTAAGAGGGATCATGGTGATTGCTTGATCATGTTCAAATGTGCCCTTTGGATCAATTTAGGATCATGCATGCACTTAGAAATTAAAATTAAATCAAATCATGCATTGCCGAAAATCCGTAGTTCCGGTGTGTATTGGACGGAACTACCGCAGGTCCGGTAGTACCGGGCGCCCGGGCGGAACATTTTTTCCAGAGAGCGCCCGGACTCAGACTTAGTCTCTCGGAAATCGGAAGTACCGCGGGTTTACCTGCGGAACTACCGGATGGCCGGTAGTACCGGGCACCCGAGCGGAACTTTATTTCGAGCGCCCGTAGTTTAACTTAGCCTCTCGGAAAACGGAAGTACCGCAGTTTGACCTGCGGAACTACCGCATGTGCGGAAGTTCGGATACCGTGCGAACGTTATTTCCAGAGCGCGAGAATAAAACTTAGACTCGTTGAGATCGGAAGTACCGGGTCCTGGAGCGGAACTTCCGGACGTCCGAAAGTACCGCGATTTCAATGGCGGTAGTACCGCACTCATTGACCAACGGTTACTTCTGACTCTCTGACATAGCCGTTCTGTCCGGTCAGCGAGAGTCCGGAAGTACCGCGGTTTTGCCTGCGGTAGTTCCGGATTTCCTGAATTTTCAGGATTGTTTATTGTAACGGCTATTTGAGGTTGGTGAGGGTATAAATACACCCCCACCAGAACTTGGACATGTTGTTGAACCTCCATTGAATACATTTGAGCCTAGTGCAACCTCTCACACCTCATTCACTCACTTGTGCATTCATTTGAGGTAGTTGACCCAAAATTCAAGTGCATTGCATTATAGTTGATCCATTGAGCACTTGAGTGAGATCAAGCCGCAGTGGTCTATTCTCTTGGTGCTTGCCGGCACCTAGACGGCTTGGCGGAGTTTCGGTGATCTTCTCAAGAAGATTGTGAGAAGGCCCGGAAGATTGTGAAGGCTCGGAGCTCGCCTACTCGGAGAGGGACAGGGCTACCAAAAGTGATCGAGGTGTTTAGGGTCATTCGTGGAGCCGGTCCGATTTGTTCGGGCTTACCTCAACGTGGACTAGGGGAGACCGGCAAGTCTCCGATCACCACGGTAAAAAGTAATCGTGTCAATTGTGGTTTGCTCTCTTGTGATCATTTTCTTTCAAGCAACGCTCTTCATTCATATAACTTGATTGCTTGATTAGTTAGAGTAGCAACTGTTATTCTCTACTATTCGTTATTGCTATTAGTCGATTACTTGTGCTAGTGATTGTTTGAACCTCACTAGGTTGATTGGTGGTGTTAGTGTTATCTTGCTCTATTTATCCATCAAGTTTAAAATTGCTAATTAGAATTAGACGAAAATTTTAAAACCTCCTATTCCCCCCCCCTCTAGTCGGCCTCCTCGATCTTACAACGCTCTACTCAGCCTATTTGACATGGCATGAATCATAAAAGGATAGCTCAAGAAAGACTAAACTCAAATGCTAGCATGACAAGTCTAATTTAAGTTGATCAATTTTACTTAACTTATCATGGCAAATGCTAGTCTACACATATGAAGTCATGATAAATTTAGCAAGCTAAGCACAAGTCATGGCAAGGTGTAAAGCACTGAAGCATGTCATAACAGGATAATAATCAAGGCTCAATGCAGATTGATTATAATACTAGAATGCTGAAAATGCACGAAAGACCAGTTCCCCCTCAACATTAGATGCAACTTTTAGTTCAAGTTGAGTTAAGTCAATATTAAGCTCCAGAAGCTCCCAAATGAACTCCCCTTGAACCAAAGCAATAAAATCGAGAAGCTGGCAAAGAAAATCAACCAGGTAGTCCTTAAAGCATAGAAAAGATATAGAAGCAACTATGGCTTAAACTGACTCTCATCTACCCCAAATGACTCCAGGACTAACAGCTGATCGTCGAACACACACTAGAGAGCAAACACGTGCTGCCTACCCGAGGGTGGCCCAACCCTCGCTAGAACCTACAAGAAGTGAGTGAGCTCAACCTAGTGAGATAAGAAATAGCTACTCCTGGAAGCACAAGATAAGAGTAAGAAGTCTAAGCAACTCAACACAAGAAGCACTCTAACCTATGCTAGAAGGACTTAACCCAATGCACCCGCAAATGCAATGCAACAGAAATGAGACAGAAGCATAATTAATATAATAAAGCAGTAAAGCCTAAGCTCCCCCTCACTACAGTCCGTAAGGACAAACCACCACAAGCTCTCCCCGCAGAGCTGAAAACCTCGAACTGTCCAAAGGCTTGGTGAAGATGTCAGCCAACTGGTGGTCACTCTCCACAAACTAGAGCACTATATCGCCCTTCTCTACATGGTCTCTAAGGAAGTGAAAACGGATATCGATGTGCTTGGTCCGAGAGTGTTGCACTGGGTTCTTAGCAATGTTAATCGCAGAAGTGTTATCACAAAAGAGTGGAACACTGTCGATAACTAACCCAAAGTCCCGCAGGGTCGAAGCCATCCAGAGTACCTGACTGCAGCAGCTGGCTGCAGTAACATACTCGGCCTCTGCGGTGGACTACGCAACACCGGACTGCTTCCTCGAAGACCAAGAAACGAGAGAAGTGCCAATGAATTGGCAAGTGCGAGAAGTGCTCTTCCTATCTATCCTACACCGCAAAGTCTGCATCCAAAAGGCTCTCAAGGAAAGACAGAAGAGGAAGAGTACCGTATACCATAGTCAATAGTAGCTCGAAGGTACCGAAGATGCGCTTCACCGCTTTGGCGGTGAGATACGCGAGAGAAGCTCGAAAATGAGCACACGACACACGAGAAAGTGTATATCTGGTCTCGAGGCCGTGAGGTAAAGAAGGGAGCCGATCATACTTCAACTCTTTCGATCAATCGCTCGCCGTCCTCATCAGGTCAAGATAGGTGTAGAAGCCATGGGAGTTGACATCGCTTACCATCACTCATGTCGGCGTCTCAGAGGTCACGAGTGTACTTTCCCGATGAAGAAATGTACCCTCCAGTCCGCTTGATTTGGAAGCCAAGGAAGAAGGTCAACTCGCCCATCATACTCATCTCAAACTCGGTGCTCATGACATCCGAGAACTGTGAAACCAGTATGAGAAGAGCCGCCAAAGATGATGTCATCGACATAGATCTGACGAGCGAAGGTCATTGCCATGACGGCGGATGAACAAGGTCTTGTCTACTTTACCCATTTCAAACCCATGACTCAACAAGTAGAACTTAAGCCTCTCATACCATGCTCGGGGCTGCTTAAGTCCATACAACGCTTTCAAAGCTTGAAGACATGGTGTGGGTATTTGGGGTTCTCGAAACTCGAGGTCATCGACGTAAACTTCTTCCTCAATGACTCCATTAAGGAAGGCACTCTTGACGTCCATCTGGTAGAGCTTGAAACCCTTAGAAGCCGCAAAGGCAAGCGTGATTCTAATGGCCTCAAGTCGAGCTACAGGGGCAAAGGTCTCCTCAAAATCTAGACCCTCAACCTGGGAGAACCCCTGAGCTACCAGTCTAGCCTTGTTCCAAATAACCACTCCATCCTCGCTCTGCTTGTTCTTGAACACCCACTTAGTCCCAATAATATTGTGACTCGCGGGGCTCGACAAGCGACTGCACCTTGTTCCTCTCGAAATTTTCTAACTCCTCATGCATGACATTGACCCAAGACTCATCGGAAAGAGCATGAGAAATATCCTTGGGCTCAAAGGAGGCAATGAAAGCAGAGTGGAGACAGAATTGAGATAAGCCAGATTTTGAGCGAGTAACACGCTCGAACAGGTCTCCAATCATCTTCTCAGAAGGATGCCTTTTCTGGATATGTCGGGGAGGTCCAGGATGAGATGAAGAAGTGGCCTCTACCTCGTGAGCTGACGAGGTAGGAACAGAGCCACTAGCTCCGAGGAAGCGAAGGCATGGGTGATCACCTGGAGGTGCGGTAGAAGACGGCACCTCAAGGGGTGGATAAGGGACTGGATCGGGTAGACAACTCTCATCTCCATCGTCCTCGTCATCCACAAAGATGGTCTCGGACTGCTCTAAAGAACCTGAGATATCAGACCTAGTCCCTGACCGCCTCGCCAAAGGTCACCTCACAGTCTCTACCATTTTGCTAGACTCGCAGCCTGCACCCTATAAGCCCGCGAAGAAGGCGAGTAACCTAGAAAGATCCCATCACAAGAACGTGACTCGAACTTATCTAGGTTCCGGACTTGAAACAAAGCACTTGCAACCAAACACACGAAAATGAGAGACGCTGGCTTTCGCCGTATCTCAACTCATAAGAAGTGCGGTGCAAGTGTGCCCAAGAAAACTCGATTTGAGACATGGCATGCGGTGGCTATAGCCTCAGCCCAAAACTTCCGCGGTGTAGAGTATTCATCAAGCATTGTCCTGGCCATCTCGACTAAGGTACGGTTCTTCCTCTCCACAACGCCATTCTGCGAGGGACGTATGGAGAAGAGAATCGGTGCTCTACACTGTCTCACCACGAAACTCTCAAGTAGGAATTCTTGAACTCCGTGCCATTGTCACTGCGGATCGCTCGTAAGGCACCTGGGAGCTCAACAGAAAGCCTACTGAAAAGACCTCGAAAATGTGAAAACATCTCATCCTTCGAGGCTAAGAAAAACACCCAAGAATACCTCGAGAAGTCATCGACCACAACAAGAACATACCACTTCCCTCCTGCTGACTGCACTCGAGCTAGTCCAACTGTGTCCATGTGGAGTAGCTGTCCTGGTGCATCGGTCATAGTGACTGTGACTGGAGGATGAGAAGCGGCAACTATCTTGCCGTGCCGGCATGGAGCACAAATCAGATCTTTGACCATCTTGAGTTTCGGCAGACCACGAATGAGATCGTGACCGCTAACTCGGGTCAAATGGTCAAATCCAATATGACCAAGTCTCCTATGCCAGAAGGAAAGGTCGCGGGACTCAGAAGCAACTAAACACCTGAGAGGATCACCAGAAGACTCAGAAAAATCAGCACGAAAAATCCTCCCATAACGTGAAATCCCGCAAACCAGACTATCCGAAGAATCAAGAATTTTACAAGCATTTTTCTTAAAGCTCACCTCGAAACCGTCATCGGTAAGCTGAGAAACTGAAAGCAAATTGTACTGCAGCTTACTAACCAAGGCTACATCTTTCAAAATGAAAGAATCATTAATGCGCACAGTACCTTTGGCGATGACGCGCCGGATGAAGCATCTCCGAAGGTGATCGCCTCATCACCGGAGCACGGGCAAGGGAAGAAAACCAACGGAGTCTCCGGTCATGTGTCGTGAACACCCGAGTCTACAAGCCAAACCTTTCCTTCCTCGCCCGCGAACTGAGTCAAACAGAGTAAAGTCTCGATCTTGGGTAAATCATGAGTGATTTTGGCACCCAATACTGAACAACACGTTGAGCGATGAAGTAGTCAAGCACGATCGACCTCTATCTACCCTACGCTCTGTCACTCACATGCGGAAGGTCCGTGAGCAGACTGAAGCCGCGCGGGGTCCGATCGCTACGGAGAGCGAGTCGGAACACCGGCAACACGCTGGACACGCCGCGGGTAACTGTCTCGACGAGGGAAACGAGATGTACCCTCAGGACGGTGGAAGTCATGACCAGGAGCAGCATGAGGACGAAAACAAGACTCGGAAAAACCAAGTCCTCGATGCTGCCCAAACCCATCAACAAAGCAGAAAACCTAGACCTCGTGGCTGGTCCTAGGTGCACTCGTGATCCGGGCCGACCGAATACGCCTAGGAGACTCAACACGGTCTCTACGCGCGATCTTGGCGCGCCTGAAGCATCGATCAACCGTGTGTCCATCCTTCTGACAAAAGGTGCAGTGATACTTCATCCTCTGAGAGGTAGAAGTAGCACGGTCAGGCTTCGCCTTCTGAGAGGCCGAAGCAGCAGGTGCAATCACCTTGCTTTCGTAAATCCCTGGACATAGCCCGCTGACTTAAATTGGACTTTCTCGGTCCTGGGCTCGATCTCGATCACACCTGGTGCTATGGGTCTGAGCACAGCAGGTGGATGCTTCCTCATATCCTTATAATAGTCATATCCTAAACCCTGATTAAATCTGCAAATCTTGGACTGGTCTATAATAAGATTAAGCTTCTTCTTGCCGCCTACAAATCTCTCGAGAGTGTTCATAAGGTACTGACACTCCCGAAAGAGAGAGGTGCAAGAAGAGCAGGGGGAAGAGGGAACAGCAGGAGATAAGGGAGCAGATGAAGAACCAACAGCAGAGGGAAGAATGGCTTGTGCACGCACAGCCGACTCTGAATGGACAGTCCTACTGCTAGCAGGTTGGTTCACGTTGCTAAGCGTCTCAACCTTACCCTGGGGCTTCTCCCCCTTCTCAGCACAGACAATACAAGCTGAAGGTTGCTTCTCTACTAGGTCCTTAGTTAGCTTCACACATTTTTCATCCAATGCAATTAAGTCAATTTTTAGTTTATCACAGCTTTTGCATGGTGAGCTAACAGGGTCCTTAGAAGCATACTGAGCCATTTTCCTATCATGATCAATCATATCTTGAAACTGTTTTGAGACAGATTCAAGTTCAGCAGTTAATCTAGAACAATTCAAACATGAATCAATGGGCTCAAGCAAAGAAGCTTGTAGTTCAGCAATTTTATGATCTGCCCGTTTTAGATTCATCTTCAAGTTATTGTAATTTTCACAAGACTCGGCAGATCAAGGAGCATGGCATAAGGTCCTCTAGCAAAGAATGTCCTTAACCTCACATGAGGTGGGAGAAGTAGTCTCATCGGTAGTAAGTAGGGTAACAACCATCCTACTCAACTCTAACTCAGCAAGCGCACTAACATTCTCCACCTTAACAATATCAAGCTCGGAGGACACACTATCATGCGAGGTCCTTAGTTTCTCCATGTCACCCAACAGAGCACAAAAAGCATCACAATCATCACGGAGGGAGCAGATGTAAGTGAAGTAAGCTCCGTGATAGTCTATCTACTTCCTTCTCTAACTCGGTACATCTAGCCCTAGCTCTAGCATGAAAACCACCTAGCTTAAGAAAAGCATGATTGAGCTGGTCGTAGGTGGGGCATACCTCGTCCGAGTCGGAGTACTCATTGTCGCTCGCCGCCCTCGAGGGCCATGAAGCACATGCTTTGGAGAAGTCATCGCCGCCATCCTTGGGCTCTTGGTCACCCGTCCGTCATCGCCGCTCCATCCCTCCACCTCGCCGAGGTCGAGGTCGTCGGCGGTGAGGACGCGGTGGAAGAGCTTCTTGCCTTCCCGGTTGCGGAACTTCTTCTTTCCGTGTCCGAGCCGGAGGCTTCTTGTTGCGGTTCTTGTCGGTGTAGTCGATCTTGCCCAACCGCCGTAGTCGTTCTTGCCTTTCTCCAGCTTGGGGCGGTTGCCCGAATGTGGTTGGGGCCACCACACTCGAAGCAAATCACGGTCCTCCTCTCTTCTCGTCCCTCCTCCCTTGTAAGCATGGGAGAATCTTCGAGCAAGGAGGGCCACCGATCATCCGCAAGTCGCTCTAATTGATCATCGCTTATGTCACGAGAGCAGCAAGGAGAAACCGCAAAGAGAACCGTAAGAAGAGGAACCGAAGCCAACGTGGGATCGGTGACCAAAGCCATCGATCGTGACTTCGACCTCGAGAGACAACGTCAATCTCGTGAGTCTTGAGGCGCGAGTACAGCGTCAAGAGTCAAGGTCGAGAGGTCTGTCGTGTCCTTGATGGTGGTCACTTTCATCTCCCAAACACGCAGATCAAGTGCCGCAAGCATCCGACGAGCGTTGTCCGAGTCGGGTATGTGAGACCGACCGCTCGGAGGTTGCTCAAGATCTTATGGAAACGCGCAAGCACTCATCGAGGACTCACCAGCAAGCATCTCGAATTTGTTGTATTCTCGCTGAACCGGTCTGTCGAACCGCTTTGATCCGGTGGTGCCCTCATGGTATGCGCGCGAGGGTCACCCGATATCGTAGGCGGACGACGGTGGGAGATGCGATCGAACTCGCTACGACTCGGGCCCGGATAATGATGTTCCTTGCCTTAGCGTTTGCCTCAACATCATGCATATTCCCAGCATTGATGTTCTCATCGGCAGAACAACAAACTGCACCTTGACCTTGCGCCGATAGCGTACTTCGAGCCCGGATGTATGTCTCCATTCGGCTCTTCCAGAAGGGGTAATCGATGCCATCGAAAACGGGCGGCTTGGTCGAGTACTTGTTCGTCGCCATGACTCTTGAGACCGGTTAAGATCTATTGAAAAGAGCTAACCGGCTCTGATACCAATTGTAGGACCGAAATGGCGACAAAGGGGGGGTGAATGTCGATTTTTAAAATCGCCCCCAGAAGTATCCACGAAAATCTCGATTCTCCAGTAGCTATAAAAAGCTATGAAGATGCGAAACACAGCTCTTTGAAAAACCAACACGGATAAAAAGATTGAGAGAAAGAACGCCTGCCAAGAGCAAGGATCAAACTAAAACAAGCATTCGGCACAAGCCTACAAGCGGAGAACAACTTTTAAACTGGAAAGATAAACAGCTAGACAAACCAAACAAAGTCTGCTACTTGCTGCCCAAAAAGAAAAGAGACTTGATTTCTCCTGCTGCTACCTGAAAGAACAAAAAGCGGACCAATCAAAAGAGCCTGCAAGCCAAAAAAAAAAAAGTACTCGGCAGAGAATGGATGTGCTGGCCGAACACAACCAAGAAAACTTCCTGCTGGCCGAACAGCTTACAGGGGGCTAACAAAGGACCATGAACTGCTCACAAATAGCACAATGAAATAAACGTCATTAAGGCCTGTCGGGACAGCAACACACTCCCAAAGGAGCAGCCGAACAAATCAAGAGCATGCAGTAAAATCAACCACTAAAAGTTGATGATCTTTTAATCAAAGACGTGTACTACAAGCATTCTTCTCCAGAAGTAATGATCACTTGCCAAGACAAAAAGTCTATGAGAATTAACTACCGTGAACAAGAAAGTAAATCAAGATCACAAGAAGAGACAAGAACTTTCAGATTTTCATTCCAAGAAATAAGAGAAGTCACGATACCCCGATTACATATAGAGGGATGATTACAAAACTCTCAATCCATCCTCTCCCTCTCAATCCTCAAGAACACCAAGAGCTACGCATGCTTTTTGGGAGGAACACACACACATACACATGGAGAGACACAAATAAAAACCCTAACTTTTACACCCACTCTCTCAAAATTTCAGCACACATCTCTCTCTCTATTTATAGCCTCCACTAATGGGTTTGCACCATGCTTTACCCATTAGGCCTTCAACAACTCGGCGATTTATCCAAACCCGCTTCCTTTTGTGCCGCTTTGCGTTTTTACCGAAACGCCCCTCGCGCACCTTCCAGGAAGCTTCCTCATCCCTTGCCTCACAAGCCACGCAGCTTCGCCGTCTTCGGCACACCTCGACCGTTCTGACCTCAGCGCCACCTGCGCCTAGTCCGGTCCACTGTGCCTCGCCACGACTCCACCTCGAGTCCACGTCGCCTTCGACACATCCCGACCGCTTCGACCTCAGCGCCACCTGCGCCTAGTCCGGTCCTCCGTGTCTCGCCACGACTCCACTCGATGCCCTGCAGCCAACACAGACAAGAAACACATCGCATAGCACGGTACAAAACATGTAAACATGGTTAGCACCTACAAATCCTACTCAAGCGAGAAATGACCCACGTGGCCAACCGGGACGACGCTCACGCGTCAAATTTGTCTAGACACGACCCGACCTCGCCAAATGCCAAAAAGGCACGAATCACTCAAACTAAACCCACTCTAACCAAACCACGAGTCAATTTCTCATCACCAACACGGGATTTAGACCACATGGTCTCTCAAAGAAACTTTGTGAGAGAAAGGGGTGGGTCATACAGCCTTCAGCTGGCTGTAAACTACTATATGAATGGGCTGATAAGTGGACTGTAAGTATCCATACAGCCAGCTGAAGGCTGTATTATTAGCCTTGCTCTTACCTAATTGGAAAACCAAACTGCTTTCAACGGCAGGGAGGCTTATCATCGTCAAATCGGTCCTGACTTCCATGGTTATCTACCCTCTTCTTACACTGGCATTCCCTGCTTGGGCAATCAAAGCCATCGACAAGAAGCATAGATCTTTTCTTTGGACCGGAGACAGTCTGTCCACCGCAGGAAAGTGCCTGGTAAGCTGGCAGCAAACTTGCCATCCATACGAGTATGGAGGACTTGCCATCCCAGACCTCAAGCTTGTCGGCATTACATTTCGCTCACGTTGGGAATGAATGGCGCGCACTGATCTAGGGCGATTATGGCATGGCGTTCGAGTGCAGGAAGATATTGCAACTGAGAACTTCTTTTACATGTCAACATTCACTCAAATAAGGAATGGCAACTCAACTATGTTTTGGACCAACAGAAGTCTTCAAGGCCAAGGAATTTGTGACCTAGCCCTGACAATTTGGGAAAAAGTGAAGAAATCTTGCAAAAAAAAAAGGACTCTGGTAAAGGAGGCACCACACAACTGAAGTTGGATGAAAGATTTACAAGGTCCCTTCACCATGCAAGCCTTTCGCGAATTCTTTACGCTGTGCTCAGCTATAAGCCAAGTACATTTATAAGAAGAGGTCACAAACGACATCATTTGGCGCTCGTCAGCCGGCGGGATCTACTCTCCCAAATCGGCTTACAAAGCCCTTTTTCATGGTTCTGTTTAATTCTCTTGTGCCAATGAATTATGGAAAAGTGCAGTCCCCCTCAAAGCGAAGCTGTTCACTTGACTGGTCCTCAAACGCTAGGTATGGACTTTCGCAAGACTTTTAAAGCACAACATACCAACATTGGCGACATGTCTTTTCTGCGATCAAGAATCCGTGACTGTCGACCATCTTTTCATCTAGTGTTCGGTGGCGAAGGAGATGTTGCACTTCATGTTTTCCTGGTTGTCGCTCTGCACTTCTTACAAGTTCACCACGTAGATGCTGCACGAACACTGGCCAGTGATTCAGGGATTGGTGTCTAGCTCCAAGCGAAAAGGATTAGACTCCGTAATTATCCTGGTCACTTGATCATTTGGGAAGAGAGCATCAGCATGGACGCAGGTGAAGTGCTCCATACGCGTGCAACATAATGGATAACTTTCCGATCATGCCTTGTCGGGAATATATACAGCTAGTCGCATGAGTTCCATGACGCACAGCATCCTGTCCAGCGTCATGCTCGAATTTACGATGGCAGTGGTCGCACCCGTTGTTTTTTTTTTTTTTTTTGCCCTAGCTCGTTTTCTTAAGTTAAAAGTAAGCAGACAGGAGACATAATTTGCATGTTTTTGTCCTAGCTGCGCTGCGTTGTGTTGGGGGCTTGGCGTACTTGATGCAGAGCTCACATTCAGAAACTGTGGCCATTTCATCCCAACCAGGTGATTATATATATATATATATATATATATATATATATATATATATATATATATATATATATATATATATATATATATATATATATATATATATATATATATATTCACTGGATTCAGCTTTGGGCTTTGATGCGTACGCAGGAGATCTTCAATCAAGGTGGGATTAATGGAAATGCGAAGCTGCTTGGGTGATGTTCCAGTTCGTGTCCAAGTAGGCGTACGGACGTCGGCACTTTGCAAGAAGCAGGGATACTACAATCGATTGCGTGATTGTGCTACTAAAAACATAGAAGGATTAACTTTAGTCATAAAATTCCAAGTGCAGAATATCTTAAACGTCAGCATAAGCTGTAGCGAACTACGAAGCACCTCCTGGGTAATTCAAGTACTAACGGAGCCAAACAACAAAGCTCCAAAGTTTACAATGCGCTCTCTACTAAAAAAGAGTAACCTTTGTCGCATCAAAACTGTAGATTCTCTCCTCATCTCACCGAGCTGCCTGCTGTGCTGCTTGAGCTGGCTCCACAATATTCTTTGCAAGCATGTAGGTCCGCATGTTAAGATTCTTCAAGCTTTCGACAATCTGCTCATGGCTGCAAAAGATTGTTTTCCTCCATAAATGAACCACACAGACATATTACTGTTCTAGCTATAAACAAACGATATTGGACCAGATCACACTGTTAAACTAGTACAACCATGTAGGTGAGATCTTCAAATCGACCAAAACTTGGATGTATAAATAAAAAAGAATATAAATTGGCATATGGTTCAGTATGTATGGATGAAGCAACTTACACATTAACATGATTGGTCGTCATGATAAGAGTTCCCGACACTGAATCAATCTTGGCATCCAGTTTTGAACTCCTAACCAAGTTCATTATCCACAATTCTGCCTCATCGGAGGTCATGTTCAGCTTCTTCCCAAGCATGCTGCCCAATGCAAACATCAGAAGAACATCTTAGATTTGTCAACAATTGAGTTCCTATATGGTCCATACAATATGAAGTTATTACAAGTTTATAAAACATAATGAGAATAGTTATTGCACCTAAACCAAATAGTTATTGCAAGTTTTGAACAGAGAATGCTACACTCAGTTAAAAATTGTTCTTAACAGGTTTAGTTAACAAGCTAATTCATGCTCTGCAAACTGAAGGGATGGCAACAGATACATGAGGATGCAACAATAATTACTATCAGTAAGACATCACAGTTTTGTTAACGTTAATAATGGAGTTAAAAATATAGCATGGAACACCTAGCTATATACTAAACGAAGAATAATTCAAGCAAATGGCAGGCACAGAACCAGCAGTGTGACAAGCAGTACATAACTAGAAAGTGTATGAAAGTCTTAGTGATTTGATGCTTTACAATTGCACTTCCTTCAATCTGTCATTGTAACTGAAATTCCGTTGTTCGTTAGAAAATGAGCAGAAAGCCAGAAACACCCACCTGATATCGATGCAACGATGAATACGGCAGTAGGTCTCGAAAATAAACAGACGAGCATTTTCAAGGAATTCATCTCTCAAAGGAACAGTGATGAAACTTCCGTCTTCAATGCGCTTTCCCAGAAAAGGATCATTCAATATAACCTAGAA
Organism: Dendrocalamus sinicus; assembly: GCA_036346575.1. NCBI lineage: Eukaryota > Viridiplantae > Streptophyta > Magnoliopsida > Poales > Poaceae > Dendrocalamus > Dendrocalamus sinicus. Next base: position 26,180,592 of record CM070660.1, on the reverse strand, counting down.
AGGCAGCCAGTCAAACATAAAAAATAAGACACAAGTTCTGTAACATGATAGTATGATCATTATTGACAAAACAATGCTGTCATATGTCATGTCACGTTGTCCACAATTTCATAAAACAGACAACTAAGTACGATAACTGAGATAAGCACTCTATCATCTAAGAGGAAATGTAGGATACACAGTAACAACCATAAGCAAACTGCCAACTGAAAAATTATTGCATACATATGATACATCTAAGGCCGCAGTAAATAAACTTTTGACTTGTTGAACCCAAAACATTTTAGTCAGATATCATATGAAAGCATTAGCAGTTGAGTACTCATAATGCAAAAGGAGGTTTTGCCAACAAAAGAAAAGGTAATACATTGTCTTTCAAGCTTTTCAATATTTCAACAAGTATACATGAATCTCAATAAATAGGATGAACCATCAAAATCAGCCCATGAATATTGTTGGAAAAGCCTCTTTAATTTACCTGCTCACACTCCATGAGTTTCTGTTGTGCACCATCAAAATCATAGTTGACATACAAGCATTCCAGGAATTCAGTTATGGGATCCTTGTAGCAATGCTGCTCCTGCTGAATGACTTTAATCAACTCTTTAAGCATATTCCGTCTCCTTTTGTTCACAACCACTGCAGTAGCAACGTATCTCAGAAGATGGTGTGCATTCGTCTGAATAGCATTCAAATACCTGGAAAAAAAAGAAGAAAGTATGAGTTGGAAAATTGGCCGCTATAACCTTGACATCAAAGAAAAACTAGTTTTAGTTGAACTGGATAAGACGACATGAAAGAATAGATTTAAATTCGAATTTCCCAAACAACCTATTTCAAAACCATTTGTGAACAACAAACTGTTCCTATGGATAGCACCCAATCACATTTCAGAGCAACAACTCGCCCAAATGAAAAATAAACAAATACTGATTGGTTAGTTAGCAGAATGGTAGGCTTCTATATTCAACTCTAAACAATGAAAGAAATCATCAATATCATACTAGGGATAACACATCATTTATATGGTGATTTTTCTAATGACATTGCTTATTCAACTATTTACTAAAAGTTGTAACAATATAAGGGGTGAGAACTAAGTCATTCTGAGCTTTTAAAAGACAGACCTGTCCTGGAAGAACAGATCAATGATCCCATTTCTGCCATTTTCATGGTTAAAGAAGATAAAGAGACTCCAATGCATCAGCCATATCCTATTCTGGAGCTGATTTAAAGGTGATGAGAAGTTCTGCAAAAAAAAAACAAAGAAACATAATTAGTTATATAAAATATGCTAACAAGAAGGGACACATCATGAAGCATTGAGAGCAAACCTTTGAATCAATAATCTCCTTCAACCGATTGAGCTCCTCCAGTGCAACATCCCAGTTCTGCATCAAAATCTCTGCCGCCAGCTTTCCCCACAGGGCACTCAAGCTCCTCTCACTGTTTGTGCACAAAGCACGATACTGATACAGGTAATCAGCAGCCCCTGAGTAGTTCCCACACTCAAACTGAAATTTAGCATACTGATAAAGAGCTTCAAGCTGATCAGGACCAATCTGCATTGTTAACAAGAATTCAATTAGTTAGCAAAATAACATGCCATAGGCCCATAACAATACAATGTGCCCACCTTCCAACATTTCTACTGAATTCTAATCTTACTTATTATGGTCAGAGATTCAAATTTCTTCCAAATTCTAATCTAGTTATTATGCACAGAGCTTCAACAATTCTTCTAAATAATAATATTAGTTATTTCCTTAACAAGTAACAATAAAAGCAAAGAGGAAAGCTCTGAGTTGTTCCTCACTTAAAAGTTGCATGTATGCAAAACCTACATCACAATCCTGCCCAATCTAATTAGCACATTTCCCAAACTTAAAAAGACGATTTTCAATCATTCTAGACACACAATCCACAGAAAGATTGTTTTCACAAATCTCTGAACAAACCTCGCACAAGCTACTAGGCATTACACATGTCCACAATTTCAGGGACCTACACCCCAATACCTCAAATTCTGAACTATGGATCCCACCAAGCTAAATCAATCTCATAATCCTAATGCGACCAGCTGCAAATCGAAATGAACAGTGAACATATCCACACAGCTAACAAAAGGCACTCGCTACATGTGGTTTCACTAATGTAACCACATTTGACCCATCATTGCTCACACACAGATTTAAACCCCCCCCCCCCCCCAACACAGTATTAACTTGAAAACCACCCAGCTTGCAACACCTGAAAACCCAAAACCAATAAGCCAACTGAATCAAGAATCTCTCACAACATAGCAAAGGAAAGAACATACGCTCAAAACTAAAAATCAAATCCCGTGCTAATTATATGCACCACGTCTAACATCACCTAGTCCCAAAGATCTATTTTCCGTCAAAGTAATACCAATTTTGACCATCTTTTTCAAGGCAAACACAAACCTAAACCAACTGCTTAACAGCTCAGGCTCATCGTACATGAACCACACCACAAACCTAACGTCACAGTTGACATACACTACCAACCATTGCCCAAATAAACGGACTAGGAGCAAATCAAACAACTCGCAACACACTCCTATCTTCGAAACCACGCGTTGCATCACCAAGAGCCTCGAATTCTACCAAATCCGACTAAATCAATAACCACAATCTGCATACTCCACAGCCGAAATCATCAGTATAGGGTCAAAACCAAAGGAAGGTGGAAGAAATATCGTAGATCACGGACCTGGAAGCGCTCTTGGAGCATGTGGATGTTATACTGCTTGTCGGGCCTAAGCTCCTGCACGAGGCTCGGGTTGCTGAGGAAGGCGACGAGAGGGGCGGCGGCCACCTCGAGGGACCTGAGCCTGGCGACGACCTCGGCGCGGCGGGCGACCATGTCGGCGGGGACGTCTTCAGTGGCGTGGAGCGACTTGTGGATATCCATGGCGTAATCGACCATGTTGGTGCCGCTAAGGAGGTGGATCTTGGCCTCGAGGATCTCGTCGTCCGCGTAGAGCTGCCGCTCCTGCAGGAACTCCAGCAGCGGGAACACCAGGTGGCGGTCCAGCTGCGCCGCCATGCGCGCCGTCAGGTCGTGCTCCGCCATGGCTGCTCTCCCGGTGGCGTGGGCTAGGGCTTTTAGGGTTCGCGGGTGGCGGCGGGAGGAGGGGGAGGAGAGGGCTCGGGTTGGGTTTGTTGTGGTTTTGTGGTTGGGGACCGTGTGGGGTAAGGTTGCTGCGGTGCGTTTAGCGATAGGCTTTCTGGGGATCGGGCAATCGGATGCCGTTGATTATCGTACAAATCTCAGAATTGGACGAGCGGGACCATACGAAACTCTTTAAGAATCTTTGTTTTGATTACAATTAGGCCTCTTTCGAAGTCCATAACAACCCTAGTTGGTGGCTCAACCGTAAAAGTTGATTTCATGAAACAATAGTGCCATCTATATTCATGTTTGATTGCTACCGTTTTTCTTTGGGTTATTTTTGCAATGTATGCATAAGCAAATGTTGGATCCAACGTCGACATCGGTAGTATTCCGTAGCACAAACCATAAATCTATTAAAGCTGGAGGAATTCATAAGCGTGCAGGCTATCCGCGTCATTCCTCGCTTCTTAGGTGTCCACTCCCTGTTTTACACAACCCCGTCCGATCACGTGAACAGCTAGATCCCCACCATCCACCTATGTGACGCTAGTTTCACCCGCACAGCTCGCTCACTGATAACTCATGCTGCTTGGCTCAATCCGTCCCACTTGCCTGTCATGTGACACCTACTCCCTTTTATCTCTATCGCTTGCTCTGCCCCGTCTCACCGCTCTCCCGCATCCTCCTCTTTTTCTTGCCCTCGCATCCTCCCCATCTCCTTCTCTATGCCCGTCGCCCACCACCGCGAGCCACGAACCCCACCGCCGCCGCGCGGCGAGCGCGCCGCCACCGCCAGCAAGCATGCGCCTGGCGACGCCACAAAGAAAGTTTCTCCAAGGGCATTCATAAATAGCAGCGAGCAGCAATCCAAAAATCGTCGAGGGCGAATGGCTCGTCGGAGGCGGTGCTACGGAGAGACGGTCGGATCCAAACCATCTCTCTCAGATCCGACCGAATCCAAGACTTCTACGTTGGGGAGTCGCCGATGAGCCCCACCAGAGCCACCACCGGAAGAGGAGACAGCTGGTGACGCGCGAGGAGGCGGGTGCAGCCGGAGGGCAACGTCGTGTGGCATCTCTTCCAGGCATACCGCGCCGCTATGACCATGGCCGCTACAACCACGGCCGTGGTCGTGGTAGCAGTGGTCGTAGTGGCCCTTCGTTCTGCTGTTGAAATTCCAAATGTTAAGTGCTTTGGCCTAGAGGGTGATTACAATGATTTCGTGATGGACTTACTACCATCATAATCCTGATGTTTTGTCCAGCCAAATATGAAGACAAACCAGCCTCGCTTACTGTATGACTCAAAATTATACAAAATACTTCAAGGAGAGAGTATTACATGTTTTTTTTGTGTTTACTTGCTTTTGCTTTATCCAATCACTTGTTTTTGGACAGACAGATCAACTGACATTTCCCTTCGTTCTGTAGTTGGAATTCCAAATCTTAAGTGCTTTGGCCTAGGGTTGATTACAGTGTTTTCATGATGGACTTAATGCCATCACGCCTTTAAGATCTTTTCAGTCCCTATAAGAGGAAGCTGTGTCCCTAAAAATTGTTTTGGTGCTTGCTGATCATATCGTATGTTGTCCAACTAAAATTGAACGTATTTTCTATTTTTCATTGTTCAAATGCTACAGACCATTGTTTCTCCATGGCAACATTATTTTGTTACAACTTTATTTGAGCTGCTTTCGTTTCATCTTGTGTGCTTTAGCATCTTATCTATGCTCTTATCTCACTAGATTAGATGATTTTCATAGTATTTACATTGTTATCTTCATTAATCGTTCCCTTAGTTTCCCATGTCAATATTGCCTCTATACTCAGTTTAGATAATTTTCCTTCGCTATCCAGGGAACAAGAACAGATTGGATATGCCTTCCTACTTCCCACAAGTGATTTCCAGCCCACCTAAATTTTAGTTTGTCAAGACACAAGAAAAAGGCTAGCTCATCAAAAAATGTTTTTTCTGATCAGATGTTTCCACAATCTCATCCCTCAAGGTTTCCATGTGATCTCCTGTTTATGAATGAGGCCAATAGTTCCCATCTTGTTTCTTTATCATTGTTAGTATCACTTTCATTATCGAATAGATAAATTAGATTTGGTGACCTTCGTTCTGGTACTTTGTGAACATGCCACGTTTCCTAGAGTAAACATTGCTTTGCAGTTGTTTATCCTTCGATCGCGACGCCGACCACGGCGCCAACCATGCCTTCGACTTCGACCATGACCCTTCGGCCACGTCCCCTCGGCCACACCCATTCGGCCACGGCCCTTCGACCATGCCCATTCCACAACGAGGCTGGCCACGCCTTGGACTTAGCCACGGCTTTGACTTCGACCATGCCCAGTTGACACGGCCCTTCAACCACAGCGCCGACCACAGCTTCGACCACGCCTTCAACCACGACGTCAACATCGACCGTGGTGACCACGGCCCCGACCACAGTGCCGACCACAACTTCAACGTTGACCACGACTTTGACTTCGACCACAACTTCGATCGCGGCTTGAACTTCGACCACGACCTCGACCACAGCACCGATCACGCCTTCGATTTCGATCGCGCCTTTGACTTCGACCACCCCTTCAATGTCAACAACGCCTTCGACTTTGACCGTAGCTTCGAGTTCAATCATGGCCCTACAACCATGGCGCCTCAACTACGGCGTCGACCATGCCTTCGACCACGCCTTTGACCATTGCTTCAACTTTGACCATGCCCATTTGACCACGACCCTTCGACCACAATGCTGACCACGACTTTGATGCCGAACACATTTTCGACAACGGCTTCAATTTTGATCACGCCATCAACATCGATCGTGGCCTTGACCACGACACTGACCACACCTTCAACATCGACCACACCCTCGACCACGGCTTCGACTTCGACCATCCCTTCGACTTCTACCGCGCCTTTGACGTTGACTGTGGCATCGACCACACCATCGACATCGACCATGCCCATTCGACCACGACACCGACGATAGGCCCTCGACCACGGCTTCGACATTGACCATGATGCCTCAATCATAGCGTCGACCACGGCACCAAGATGCCTTCGACATTGACCCCACCTTCGACTTCAACCGTGACGCATCAACTTCAACCACGCCTTTGACTTTGACCGTGACGTCGACTTCGACCATGGCCCTTGGACTATGCTGTGTCGACCACGGCTTCAACTCCAACCACGGCCCTTGGACCACACCCATTCAACCACGACCTTTGGACCATGCCCATTTGACCATGGCCCTTGGACAATGCCCATTCGACCACGGCCCTTCGACCACGGCGTGTCGACCATGCCTTGGACTTTGACCATAGCCCTTCAATGACACCCTCGACCACGGTTTTAACTTCGACCTCAGCCCTTGGACCACACTGCTGACCACGGCCCTTCAACCACGCCATTGACCATGATGCCTCGACCACGGCTTCAATTTCGAACACAACTTCGACCACACCTTTGACTTCGACAGCGGCTTTGACTTCAACCACGGCTTCTACTTCGACCGTGGCTTCTACTTCGACCGCAGCTTCGACTTCGTCCACGGCCTCGACAAAACATTCAACTCTGACCATGACCGTTCGACCATGGCCCCAACGACGGTGCCTCGACCATTGATGAGGACATCCCTACTACTACCACGTCAACTTCTCCAAGTATTCATGAAGCATCAAAAGGACCAATGATTAAAGCGAGAGCCAAGCTTTTAAATAAACAGGCGAATTTGTTTTTTAACGAATTTTCTTGTATTGATGAGAACTTTATACTACCTAATGCAAGTTCTTTATGTATTCTCAGGTTTCAACGAATTGAAGACTTTGGTATCATCAGCAAAGAAGGAAGTCCAAGTATACTAACAGAAGCAAGGAAGAAGTCATGTCGGCCTAGCCTATGCATGAGTGCACATTGATCGTTACCGGGAGGCGTCCAAGCAATGCATGGCCTGTGAAGGAACTAAGAGCCATGAATGAAGCCTATGAGCATAGAGTTCTCACTGGCCTGTGTGCCAAGTATTTGATCTAGGCCATTGCTCGGTTATGTAGTCCATGAGTTTATTTAGTATACATCTTATTTTATTTTATTTTTATTAGTGACTAATTCGGTCCATCCAACCGAATGGAGTAGGATTCAGTTTGAACCAATCCCGTGCATGTGTGTACGAGGACAACGGCCACCGTATAAATATCAAGCCGACTATAAAACAAGACGGACTCCAGAGGCGACTAGAAGATAGAAAATAGAGACTAGATAATGAGTTCATATGAGTTTGTGCACGTTCCTGATGTTTTTGGTTAGCCACTAAATTCAATAGAAGATTTACAAGTTCTTGCAAATCGAGATCGTTCAACCTTTTCACTGGGAATTGGGAGCGCGATAGGACTTTCGCTTGGTGGTCGTGAAGTCCAGCGCGTGTGATCTTGCGAATTAAAGAGTGTTTGTTCTTGCATTGGCAATGGAGGATCGTTGTGATTCGAGAGGCTGCACGTGAGTATCCAATCCTACGTCAAGAAGATCAAGCAACCCCGTATCAACCATGCCTTCGACTTCAACCACAGCTTTGACTTCGACTATGGCGCCTCGACGCCTTCGACTTCGACCATGCCTTCCACTTCGACCGTGGCTTCGACGTCGACCACGGCTCTTCGACCACATCGCCTCGACCACAGCCCTTCGACCACGGCTTCGACTTCAACCATGACCCTTGGACCACGCCCATTCGACCACGGCCCTTTGACTATGCCCATTCAACCATGGCCCTTCGACCACACCCATTCGACTACAGCCCTTCGACCATGCCTATTTGACCACGGCCCTTCGACTGCGACCATTTGACCACAGTGCCGACCCCAGTGCCTCGACGCCTTTGACTTCAACAACACCTTTGACCGCACCTTCAACTTCAACCACGGCCTTTCGAGCACGGCGTCTCGACCACACCATCAACTTCGACCACAGCTTCGACTTCGGCCACGGCTCTTATCCATGGCGTCGACCGCGGTGCCTCGACCACAGCGTTTTGACCATGCCTTCGACTTTGACAACGCATTCGTCTTCGACCGCGGCTTCGACTTCGACCACGGCCCTTCGACCACAGTGCCGACCATGACGCTTCGACCACGACACTTCGGCTACTACGTTGCAACTAGATTATTATGTAACCTATATATAGCTGCAACATAAAAGTCTTGAGATCTATCTATACATTTGGATATCTCTTTATAGAGATATATGTGTGTTGATAAAAAATTATAGCTATTTTCTGCAATGCATGCTATAATTCTGGCTTTTATGCAGATCCCCTAAACAACTGTTGTGCTGTGAATTACAGAGGCTAATATTTCTTGCATGATCAAACATATTAAACTACGTATTTTTATTCAGCGTAACGTAGTGCGCTACCTTATCTAGTAACATTACCTCGTGAAACATCTGCATAGCTGAGCATTATTTCACATATAGGCATAGATTGTCCAAGAATCCTTGCATTTGTGATAAGTGAATCTTCGACTGATGTGCTAGACATGACATGAAATTTCTGTTTTTCTTGATGTTTTCTAAATAAACACAGGCATGCTACAATTACAGTTTGCAATTATGCCTACAGAAAATATGTACCCCGTAAGTTAGCCCTATTTATATTGGTTTTTAAAAACTGTTTTTCTATGGTAAATGGATTTTTTACAATACCTAGCTTTTAAACATAGTATCTTTTTAAGACGGGGTCTACTAGTATCAAATTTGAATTCAAACTATTCAATAAAATTTCAGACAAATTTCAAAGAAATTTTAAACTTTCAAACCTCCCTTGGGCTGGCCCAACCCCAACCCTACCTCTCCCTCCCCTGGCTGGCCTTCGGCCTAGCTTGGATTAGCCCAGAACGGCCCAGCCGCACCAGACACGCTCGCGTGCACCTACACCTCGCCGTGCACGCACCACGCCAGTGCACAACACGCGTGCGCACCCCGCCCTACACCACTCGCCTTCCTCGCGTGTTCCTGGATTCCTGTTACGTCATCACGTCGCTTTGACACAGTTTCATCCCGTCTCAATCCTGCACCGCCTCCCATTCGCCGGAGATCCCTTTTTCTCCCTCCTCCTCTTTCCCCACCACGTCGTTTCAGCCTGTGTTGTTCTATCCCGTCACTTCTAAGCTACACTGTGCCACCTTGAGTCGTGTTCCCATGATGTCGCTTACCACAACGGTGCGCTGACTTCCATGCGCACCTACCTCGATCCTTCGCCGACTTCACTGCTTCGGCCGTAGCAAGCCATCATGATGCCAACAACCACTCAGCCTCCCTTCTCCGATATCAAGCCCGCGCTTGACCTCTTCCAGCCCCTACTCATCCCCCTCGCCTTCAATCACTCCGAGAGCCACCAGGACCCCTTCCGTCCTCCTCCCCAGTCAAAGCGCCACCAACAGCGTTGTTGGAGCTTCGCTGCACCATCCGTCGATTAGCCATGGCTGGAGCACTACACTGACATCCCGAAGACAACCCGAGCTTCCCTGAGAATTCCCTTCCTCTCCAATGAACCATCCACGACAACCCCCTCTCCGCTGCTTTGTTCCCCTGTCGACAGTCCTCACCACACCTCCCCGAGCTCTGCCTCCACTTCCGATGAGTCCCTCACAACCCCATGATGCTCTCCTAGCCATTAAATGGTTTTTTAGCATAATGGATAGCCATGGTGCCATGCCCCTGCCTCTGCTGCCACCTAGGCTCACCGCTAGCCACCATAGGCCTGTTCTTTTTGGCTGCGGCTTATGGCTTTTGGCTGTGGCTTGTGACTTTTGGGCTGTTCGTATGAGAGATTACAGAGTAACTGAAACTCACGTGCAGTTTTTGTCGATATAAATGAAGTCAATACAGTATGTACTACAATTAACTAGTAGACCCTATCTTGAAAATACACTCCGTTAAAGAGCTAGTTATTGTAGAAAAGCCAAAAGCTGAAAAAGAACAGGCCCCATAGCCGTCAAATCAGGCAGCACCAACTCATCTCTAGGTGTGGTATGGCACGAGCTCCCCATTTTTGACCTTGCTTTAGGCAGCCGAGGTCTTCATCGCTAGCGAGGAGCTTTGCCCTTCTTAGCAAAAGCATTGCAGCACCATAGTTAAATTTAGACATGAAGGATTAATTAACTTAATGACTGTCATTAGCCATTGTTAAGTAATCATTGACTAGTGGACCTTCCTCGACTAATTAGTGCCTTGAGTAACTAATGTGTGGGCCCCTCAACAATTTAGAAACCTTTTGAAATGGTTTTAAAAGACATGGCCATCGACAAGTGGGCCCAAGTTATTGTTTGCACAATAAATGGGCCCCACCTGTTAGTCCCTTAGGCTTTTTCTTTTAGAAAATAAATCAAATTTAAATTAAAACCTAGTTGGACCTAGTTGTCAGTCTCACTGGTCTTTTTTAATAGAAATTTAATTCAAAATTTAAATAAAAATCTATGGCCCCTCATGTGTGAGAGAGTAATCTCTCTCATCTATCGTTTTCTCAAATTAAATCCTAATTTAAATTTCGAAGGATTCGTTCCTACTCATTAACTCAAATTTAATCAATTTTGTTTCTAAATTTTTCTAAATTCAAGATCTACCTAATGCAGTGGATTTGTTCAATTTGGAGGTCATTTGAATTTTTATTTTTATTTATTTGCTTTGCTCACTTGTTTGTTCGTTTTTTGATGCGATCTCTAAGTAGAGTACGAAGACGCGAAAGAACCCCAGTGAGTCAGGTGAGTCCATACTTTGATTATATTAAACCTATATTTTATGCAAGATTATGTTTATCTAAGTTATCAAATTGCATACTATTATTTTTCATGCAAATGTATGTCAAACTTAAGGTTAGACATATACACTACTACAAAATAAGCTATACTGGATGGCTCATCACAGACGGTTCACAGAGAATTATCTGTGCTGTAATTATCATAAACGGTTTTACAAGCGTGACCGTGTACCATCTGTGATACGCAAATATCACAGATGGTTCTTGTTAATAACCTGTCGTAGGGATGGCCCCCACCTAAACCCAGCAGGCCTGGTAGGAGATTATAAGGCCCAGAATAGGCCATGTGTAATGACATAACCGCTCTGCAGAGGATAACCGAGATGTAAGGGTATAATCTGTAAAAGCACTCCTCATGTGTATATATATATGAGTAAGCCATGGGAGGACCAGTGCCATGACACTTATCTTCATCACTCTCACTACCATCTCTCTCTCTGCTTGGTGCAGAGCCACAACAGCTTGGCGCCGTCCGTGGGAGGACGAGGACAAGCTCAAGACCAAGAAGAAGGATGGTACCAAAAAGCTTCTTCAACGCGCGAAGGGAAAGAAGGCGGCCGGGCCGGAGCGTCGTATGAGTACCAGGGCTTCGGCATCGGCATCGGCGGACATGGGTGGCGATGCAGGCGCGGTAGCCGAAGACGTCGACGTTCGCGCGGCGACGACCCACCTCGTCACCAGCACCACGACGACCAACCCTGTCACCGGCACCACGACGACCAACCCCGTCACCGGCACCGCGACGACCCGCCCCGCCACCGGCGTTGCGGGGACGGACCCCGCGGGGCTGCAGCAGGCGGCATGGCCCGAAGACTTCAAGTTTCCTAGCGCCATCGACTCGTACAAAGGTGACACGGACCCCCGTGAGTTCGTGCGCGTATACGAAATCGCGATCGAAGCGCGCGGCGCGACGACACCAAGAAGGCGAAGGACTCCCCTCGCTACAAGGAGTGGCGCTCTCTTGGTTCTTTACCATAGAGCGGGCTCCATCTACGCGTGGGAACGACCGCCCGCCTTCACAACAACTTCCAGGAAACTACGTCGACCGAGTCGACGCGACCAGCTCTTTGCCGTGAAGCAAAACCCTCGAGAAGCTCCGGACTACTTCAAACGCCGCCAAGATTCGATGTCAAGTGAAAGACGCCAACGAGACCACCATCGTCAATGCAGCCATACGGGGCCTTCGTCCGGCCCGATGGCCGAGTACAACGCGCGAAAGCCAATCAAGGCGGTGGCGGCTCTTCGACAAGATGGAAGAATATGCCGGGCGGAGGAAGACGCGCGCGCAGCAAGGTGACGACTCGACACCAACCAGCCGAGCCTCGGCAAAGCGAAGATCCGCCGGCGGTTCTTCAAGGGAAAGCGTAAGCGAGAGTCGTCGAGGGCGTGCTCGACCGCGAGGACAACTTCGCATAAGTCGTCCGATCAGCCCAAGCGCGGACAGCAGGTCGAGGCGAAACCGTGCGTCCTCGACATCGACGGCGGTCCGACGAGGTCGCCCAGCCGGCCGAGGCGGTCGGGGCGCCGTGGCGGGGCGGCGTGGCGAGGGCGCGACGATAAGGGTCGTGGAGATTACGACGACCAAGCATCGTGGATCGTGGTGCGTAGTCCACGGCGCGAAAATCACGATACCGCGCTGCACCTCCATCGCGGCTGCGTTGCGGCGTCGCTAGGGCAGAACCGGAGCGCGCCCCTGCGGTGGCCCACGTCCACCTCCCATCGAGGCCCCATGCGGTGCAGCGCAAGGATGCGTGTGCAGCGCAAGGCATGCAACCCCGTGAAGGCACCCACGGATCCAAGCTCACGTCCAGCAGCCTCGGGAGGGCCTCTTGTCGTTGCAGGCCCCGGACGCAACCTACCGCAGGGTCATTAACGTCATATCTGGAGGCTCTGCGCTGGAATTCGCCTCGGCACGGCAGCAGAAGGTCTATGCGCGAAGACTACATCACGTGGCGGCATACCCAGCGCAAGCACCGCCGATTAGGCGCGCGACGGTTACATTCACACCCGACGACGCCCAGGGTGTGGACTTCCCTCATCAGGACCCCCTAGTCATCCGGGTCACCATCGCGGGATGCGACGTGGGGCGCACCTTGGTGGACGGTGGTAGCTCCGCGAACGTATTATTTGCGGCGGCCTTCGACCAGATGGGGATCCCTCGAAGCCGCCTGGGGCCCTTGGGAATCCCACTGCAGGGCTTCGGGGGACAGCCCCTGCATGCGCTGGGCCAAATCGGCCTTCAGGTCTCCTTCGGCCGAGATGACAATGTGCGGACCGAAGATGCCACCTTCGACGTGGTCGACCTTCCGTACCCCTACAATGCCATACTAGGCCGCCCAATCCTCAACTCCTTCGGCGCGGTACCACATCACGGCTACCTATGCATGAAGATCCCGGGTCCCCGAACCATCATCACCGTCCGAGGCGACCAGGACATGGCCCGGCGCATCGAGCCAGGTACCAGGTGCCCGCGTCGCGAAGCCCAACGGCGCTCCTAGAGCTGGCGCCACCGCGCGGAGGTCCGCGGGGCCATTCACACGCGCCTTGGCGGGCCCTGCAGATGTCTAGCGACTAGAGGCTTCGGCCGCACCAAGGGCAAACGGTTAGTATATCTATCCTTTGTAGTTGCTCACCCGCGCAAACGGGGATGTAATGAAGATCGCCGTTTGTCGCTAATCTTTCTTTATCACGCGCAAGTACGTGGTGAAGGCGCGCGCAGGCTTAGCCAACGCGCGCGTCCCCGCAGTATAAATCGAAGTCGCACGTTCGCGTGTGCACTCGCCGTAGCCAGGGGTACGGGGCTGAGTATAAACCAAAGACGCACGTTCGCGTGTGCACTCGCCGTAGCCAGGGGTACGGGACTGAGTATAAACCAAAGACGCACGTTCGCGTGTGCACTCGCCGTAGCCAGGGGTACGGGGCTGAGTATAAACCAAAGACGCGTTGCGCAGTGCACTCGCCGTAGCTGGGTACGGGTGAGTATAAACCAAAGACGACGTTCGCAGTGCACTCGCCGTAGCTGTGCGGGCTGAGTATAAACCAAAGACGACGTTCGCGTGTGCACTCACCGTAGCTGAGTACGGATCGAGTATAAATCGAAGTCGCGCGCTCGCGTGTGCACTCGCCGTAGCCAAAGGTGACGGGTGCAGTATAAACAAAAGACGCACCGGGACGCCGCGCGCGCGGGCCACGGACTTTAAATAAGACGTGGCGCCGAGGTCCGCCTCGCACGCACAAGTCTCGGACTATAAAGAAGACGTGGCGTCGAAGTCCGCTTCGCACGCACCGATCTACGGACTTTAAATAAGACGTGGCGCCGAGGTCCGCCTCGCACGCACAAGTCTCGGACTATAAAGAAGACGTGGCGTCGAAGTCCGCTTCGCACGCACGCGCCTACGGACTTTAAATAAGACGTGGCGCCGAGGTCCGCCTCTACACGCACAAGTCTCCGGACTATAAAGAAGATGTAGCGTCGAAGTCCGCTTCCGCACGCACAAGTCTACGGACTTTAAATAAGACGTAGCGTCGAGATCCGCCTCCGCACACACAAGTCTCGGACTATACGTAAGACGTGGCGTCGAAGTCCGCTCGCACGCACTCGCCTACGGACTTTAAATAAGACGTGGCGTCGAGGTCCGCCTCCGCACGCACAAGTCTCCGGACTATAAAGAAGACGTAGCGTCGAAGTCCGCTTCCGCACACACCAGTCCACGGACTTTAAATAAGACGTAGCGTCGAGGTCCGCCTCCGCACGCGCGAGTCTCCGGACTATAAAGAAGATGTAGCGTCGAAGTCCGCTTCCGCACGCACCAGTCCACGGACTTTAAATAAGACGTACCGTCGAGGTCCGCCTCCGCACGCGCGAGTCCCCGGACTATAAAGAAGACATAGCGTCGAGGTCCGCCTCCGCACGCGCTAGTCCACGGACTCTAAATAAGACGTAGCGTTGAGGTCTGCCTCCGCACGCGCGAGTCTCCGGACTATAAAATAAGACGTAGCGTCGAGGTCTGCCTCCGCACGTGCGAGTCTCCGGACTATAAAGTAAGACGTAGCGTTGAGCTCTGCCTCCGCACGCGTGAGTCTCCGGACTATAAATAAAGGCGAAGTGCCGCGGTCCGCCTCCACATACGCCTGTCTACGGACTCTAACAAGGCAAAGTGCGTAGGTCTGCCTCCGCACACGCCAGTCTACGGGCTGTCCGCTCTAAGGAACCCCGGCGCAGCTACTTCGCCAACGGTGGCATCAACGCACAGCGCATATCCTAAATGCCAGGAAGTCTGCATACCGGAAAAATCACAAGTACAAAGGTCCGGCAACACCCCTGCCGCTCTAAGCCGCTATCCCACGGGTTCATCCTTAACACGCGCTAAAGCCGGGGCTTCGCTCGAAGACGGCCGGCTCGCCCAAAAGTCCAGCGACTCTTCGGCCCTTCGCCAGCGTCGAAGGCGTCGCCGGGTCGAAAGGTCGGCCGCAAGAAGCCGGCCCCCGCGTGGAAGCTGCCCGGGATATAGGCGAAAGTCAGAATGCATGCAGCAAGGGCGTACTTTATTCGCAAAGACAAGGAACAGTACAACGCACGCCTACACCTAGCCACCACGGCGTCAGACCTGCGGGTTCCCGGCGCCTGCAGAGGGCCCAGCGCCGCCATCGTCGCGTCGAGGGACCCCGTCCAGAAATTGGCCGAGGCTCCCCGTCCCGTAGAGCGTCTTACGAGCTCGATCCGCAGCGGCATCCGCCCGACGTAACCCCGGATCCGGTCGAAGAAGGGCCCGAGGCAAGGCGAGCGGCGGACGGCGCGGACATTACTCCAGCCCGCCAGCATCTCGGTGAGGATCATCCAACGCGGCGGCGTGCGTATAATCTGCGGTGCTGCAGAGCGCGCACACCAAGCATGCCGACGATACGCGCAGCGGTGCCGGCGACGCCGCCGCGTCGCGCCGCGACATTGGCGGTATCCCGACCAGCGGAGCGTCCGAGAACTCCTCCGGCCGGCGCGGCCGGCACCTCGGCTACCACCCTTGAAGATGGCTCTCCAGCGCTTGCATGGCGTCCCACGCAACCACCGAGGCGTCGCCGCGTCGGTTGCGCTCCACTAGAGTCAAGGCAAGCTCGCTTTTTCCTTCTCTAGCGGGTGACCTGCCCAGAGCCCGTCCCGCTCGCCGCGAACTTTCGCTCAGCGGTGCCGCGGCCGACTCTGCGCCGATGCAGCGCCCTCGGCGTGTGCCTCGCCGGCACATTCCGCTTCCCGTGGCGGATGCGGGCGTCTGGCGAGCGGGCGGCGAGGCTTCGCGCAGCTCCTCCTCGGCGCCCGCAGCCTATCCTCGGCGCCTTTTGGCTACGAACATAGGCCGTTTGCAGGGCCTGCCCCAGCACAAGTGTCTGTAGAAGTGGCTAGACTTAGCAAACTCAGCTAAGCTCAGGTATGGTCATATGAGTACTTACCTCACCTGACACCTCGGCGTCCTCGGGCGCCCCGCACCGTAGGCCTGCAGCACTTGCGGGTCGACGCTCGTGGCCGCATCATTCACAATCCCGCGCCACGCCCTCGGCGTCTCGGAGGCGCACGAAGTCCGCAGGCTCACGTGCTCGGAGGCCCGTGTTCGCCGAATGCTCCTCCTCCGGAATGAGCAACGCGTAACAAGGATACGGTGAGCACCCCAAGGCATAAAAGCATACACGAGTAAGCTAAGCCACCCTACCTTCGTAGCGAAGAATGGTCCCGCCGCGGCGAGGCCTCGCGTTCGGGAGGACGACGATCGCCTGCGGCGCGGGCGGTGTGGCAAGAGGGGCAGAAGGCGCATAGGCCGCGAGGCCCCCGGTGCTTGTGCTGGAGTCCCACAAGCTTCTGATGCCCGTGGCCACGACGAATCCCCGCGGTGTCCGGTGGAGCTCCGGTCGCACACATGGCCGTTTGGCCGGGGCAGCCGGCAGCGCCACCGCCCCCGCACCCGTGGTTGGGGAAGACCCCACGGCTGCTGCGCCCGGGGGCAAAGGTTCCACGGTGGCAGTCGTCGAAGGGGGCACCTCGGTTCCCGCTGTTGTTGGTAAAGACAGCACGGCTACGTGCGCCCCCGCGGAGGGCGCCTCCGGCACCACAGCGGTCGCGGTCGAGGGCTCCACCTCGGCATCGCCGGTCCGCACGAGGTCCGCCTCGGCGACTTCGGCGGGCGGTGAGGCTTCCCCCCCTCCGGCTGCCCGCGGCAAACCCGCAGTCCGGGACGCTCGCCGAAGACACCTCGCCTTCGGCGCCTGCGCCACAAAAGCCCGAGTCGGCGTATCTCGCCGAGTCTGACTCCGCGTCTGTCGCGCCCTCGGAAACACTAGCAGCAGGCGCGGCAGGCGCCCCGCTGCGGCCCCTCTTCCGAGACGAGGTCTTCTTCTTCTTCGCTCCACCATCATCCGAGCGACACGGTCCGCACGGCAAGGCCTGTGACCTCGCACACGCGTTTATTCGCCCGACCCCGCCTTGGCGATAGCGACGCTTGCCGCTCGTGCTCCTCGGCGGTGTACGGCCCGTGAATACGCACGCGGCTTGCTACGCCTCCTCCAAGGAAATCCCTGAAGCAAAGGAGAATAGCATCAGCATACAACGCATTTTGCGTCAACAAAGGAGGGACGCAATCGAAGGCTTACGAGGACCGGGCGGCGCCGGCAGCGAGCAAACCCACGGCGAAATATTGTCGTCTCGATGCCTCTCGCGCAAGACGCCGATCGTGAAACAGCGACGCCACGCCGTACATCACGTACTCTTGGCGAGGTCGCGCATGTTGAGGCGGCGCCACGCCACGAGCCGCTTGACCTCCGCTTGTCCTCATCATCGATCGGCGCCGCGGCGAGGCTTGAACGTGATTGGTCGGCTGTGCACTCAAGGCGCTCCGCTCTCCACGCGGTGGTAGAACCACCGCTTCATCGATAAGACTCCCACTCCCGCGAGTTGAGTTCGCAGGAAGAGCTTCTTGCACGACGAGCGAAGAATAAAGTGACGCTACCGAAGCTCGACAGCGTCCCGTCCTTCCGCCCTTCTACCGCATCGTGCCTCGTGGAGATAGGCGAACGGCGACGCGCCGGGCCAGCATGCCCCGAGCATAAGGCCCACCTGCCTAACGCGAACCGGCCACGGCGTTTGAGTCGATTGCGCCGGCTCGGCCGAAGGTCCGCAAACGTCGCCGCCCACGATCGCCGCCGCGGGATCCGAGCCCAGCGTCGAAAAGGCAACAAATACGACCGCCTCGACCTCGGGATGCGGTTCCGTCTCGCCGGGCGGCGGCAATCGTGCGCCCCGGCGCCGGACAACTTCCGCAGCGCCACGAGCCCTTGGATCGTCTTCTCGGTCCACGAGCGAGGGCCTAGCTCGCCGAGAACGTGCCTTCCTCCTCGCCACCGGCCGCTCTGGTCCGCGCGCCGGTCGCGCTTGGGCGCGTATTTCACCTCCAACGGCGAGGATCGCCGGCGAATGGCAGGGCCACCAACCGCCTGGCCGCGCTCGCTACTGGAGGGCATCGCTTCCCACGACGAGACTGAAGCGGTGAAGATAGCGCGAAGGTGTGGAAGGCGGAGCAGACAGGAAAGAGGGCGTAAAGGTGCGGGGACGCTGTTACGGGGGGGCTATATCAAGCCACCTCGCCCATACCGCCGCTACCGAAGCGTCGCAACGGTTCGCGTGCCGGATGCAACCGCGGCGGTGTAAAGGCCCGCCCCGCACGATTCCCCGTAATTGAAAGCGAAGGGTCGTGAAGGTCCGGTGCGAGCGCGATCGCAGCCGATAAGCGCCGCCCAGCCGCAACGCCCCACCCAACGCTGGAAGGTCACGACCACAGGCGCCAAGGACCGTCACAACACAGCGTTGCCTAGCCGCTATTATAGGCGCACGGTGGGCGAGGATCACAACAGCTCGGCGCGCGCCATTCATCGCCGCCCGTGTCCCCCTTGCCTAGGGAAGAGGCAAGCGGCTACAAACACGCAACCGTCCACATCCCGCCGCCCACGATCCACAAAGCGCGCGTGCCCCCGGCGCGTCGGGTGCGACGGTGCGGGAACCTAACCTGGCGCACCGGGGCGGCGTAATTCGAGAACTCATGCAGCGCAAGGCCGCATCAAAGACCCCAAGTCACGCCACGCGGCGGTGTTCGCAGGCAAAGCGCCACCGCCGCCACTGCTCGATGGGTAGGGGCGAGCACGCGCGTCTACTTCGACTGGCGCCCGCCGCGCCACCCGCTCGATGGGTACGGACGGAGCGCGCGCGTCTTTCGACTAGGCGCCAACTTCGCGCCACCCGCTCGAGGGGTAGGGGCGGAGCGCGCGACGCCTCTTTCGACCAGGCGCCGGCCGCGCCACCCGCTCGATGGGTAGGGGCGGAGCGCCGCGTCTGCCCGACTGGCGCCGCGGCCGCCGCCACCCGCTCGAGGGGTAGGGGCGGAGCGCGCGACCATTGACCAGCGCGCGGCGCCGCCACCCGCTCGATGCGTAGGGGCGGAGCGCGCGCCTACCCGACCAGGCGCCCGCCCACGCCACCCGCTCGATGGGTAGGGGACGGGCGCGCGCCTTGCCGACCAGGCGCCCGCCCGCGCCACCCGCTCGATGGGTAGGGGCGGAGCGCGCGCCCTACCCGACCAGGCGCCCCACCGCCCACCCGCTCGATGGGTAGGGGCGGAGCGCGCGCGTCACGCGACTAGGCGCCACCGGCCGCGCCACCGCTCGATGGGTAGGGGACGGCGCGCGCGCGTCGCCGACCAGGCGCCGGCCCGCGCCACCCGCTCGAGGGTAGGGGCGGAGCGCGCGTCTACTCGACCAGGCGCCAGCCGCCGCCACCCGCTCGAGGCGTAGGGGCGGAGCGCGCGCGTCTTTTCGACCAGGCGCCCGCCCACGCCACCCGCTCAAAGGGTGGGGCGGGCGCGCGAGTCCACTTTCGCGGCGCAGCAAAGACGGGGGTCTTGTCCTGCGAAATCTACCTCGTTTTCCTTAACAGGCCACCTACAGAGCATCAACATACAAGGTAATGCCGGCAGGCTCCACTAGTAGAAATGTGCACATCTATGACGAATATCTCGTGACGAATAAAAATCGCGTCACTGAACAGTGCCTAACTATGACGAAATTTTGTGTTTCGTCATGGAGCATTGGTGACGGACCTCGGGCACCAACTATTTATGACGAAACTCAAAAACGCGTCATTGAACAACACAGCTATCGTCACAGATGACACGCGCACTCGCATTACTCATTTCGACGCCTGTTTTGTTCAGAATTTAACACGACTTCGCCATTAAACCATTATAAGATAGCCGATTTAACATACTTTCGTCATAAGTCTCCGGCACCCTTGTCCATGTCTTGTATTCTCAGGGGGCCCGACCCATCATGCCACGTATCGCCCACGCGACCGCCACGTGTATTATGGGATCGACGACTGCGTGGCAGCCACCTGTAACAAAGGGTCCCGCGACTAATATTTTGCAAAAACGCTCAAGGTCGGGATCGAACCCGGACTGTAGAGAGCAAAGAACGGCTTTACCATTGCGCTACATGATCACTTGCGTTGGTGTCTCATTGTAAATATTGTAGTACCGTATGCTCCTGGCTCCTCCACGTTGACTCAAATTGGAATCCCGCCTAGTAAACGTGGATCTCTGTCCGCTCCTTGACTTGCGGAGAGGCGGCGGCGAGGAGGAGGATTCCGTCGGGCGCCTGCGGCGAGGAGCCCCGCCGATGCAGTGTGGTGGCTGTGGCGCCCTTTGCGGTGAGGCGGTGGCGCCTCAAAATCATCTTCATCGAATGAAAGCGAGCCAGGGAAGAACTAGCAACTGAAAAACAAGCTTCGCCGCTCTACAAGGAGAACTCGAGGACCTCAAGAAGAAAAGCGAAGAAGGCGATGAAAAGTCAAGCGAGGACCCAAAAGGAGTTGGAGGAGTACAAGAAGCTAACAGAGAAAAATAACCGGCAATGGAGGAGAACAATGCGCTCCTTCGCGTATCTTGGCCTTGAACAATGGTAACTCTTCTTAGGCATGTGAGTGGTGGTGATTGCTTTGGTCCTTCTTTGGTGGTGGTTCTTTGGTCCTTGCATGTGAGTGGTGGTGGTTCTTTGGTCAAGGAATGTTCTTGGTTGCATAATTGAGTAGTTATAAAGATAGCTTTTGTGGTCAAGAACTTAAGTTTATTCTGTGCTGTGAATTAGTTCTGTGAACTGAGTTGGTCTGTGAACTGAGTTGTTTCTGTGAACTAGTTGGAATGTGATGATGACTGAGTTGAGTATTGTTAATTGCTGCACAGAATATTTGAAAATTGTGATGTCTGTGATGAAATAACCATATGGGTCTCTGACGAATTTGCAAGTGCTTTCTGTGACGAATTTGCAAGTGCTTTCTGTGACGAATTTGCAAGTGACGAACTTAAGCCACGTGGCCCAATAAAAAGGAGGCACGTGGGAGAACCAAATCGCGCCAAGCGGTCCAATAAAATTGCGCCACGTGGTCCAGCCACGTCAGCTGCCACGGTAACAGCCACGTTAGCTACCACGTGGACCAGCCACGTCAGCTGCCACGCCATCCGCCACGTGGACCAGCCACGTCAGCCGCCACGTGGACGATGCGTCGCCACCGCCACGCGCCTACAAGCGGTGCCGCTGTTTATGACAAAAAACAGCCCTATCCATGACAAAAACCAATCGTCATAAAACAGAGTGTGTTTTATGACGGGGACCCTTTCGTCATTGAACAAAAGCAGTTCTATGACGAAAAATATAATTTCGTCGCGGTACGACAAATGTGACGCGCGTTCCATGACGAAATGAATTTCGTCACAAATTATAATCTATGACGAATATGGCATCTTCAGTGACGACACTGGGTCGTCATTACTGTTCACATCCCTAGTAGTGCTCCCTCAGGAACACCGACTGTAGGTAGGCCTGTTAAAAAAAACAGGGCAGACCTCGCTGTCGCCTATGGAAGCGCGGTGCGGGGTCAGGAAGCGCAGCTGGCTGTCGATAACCGGCGATGATCAAGCTCCCAGGAAAAATAGACCTCCTTCTGTGCATCAACATTCCCCCAAGCCGCTCAGCGTCACCCAGGAATGTTGATGCACGGCAGGGGCCCATTTTAGGGGAGCAGCTTCTATCACAATATACGCAGGGGCAACGCCTCACCAGCGCCATATATATACCCCAATCAGCAGGCGAACCAACCGGCGGAAGGCCAATCGGCAGAAGTCCAACTGCCGGAAGTCCGCCGCCATATTAATGGTCACGACGCCTCAGCGCCCGCACCACGCCAAGCACGCTGCACCACGTGGACGCCCGGAAGTCCGAGCGTCGCGGCGGCGCCACGTCGCCCGCTCTGCGCGCAGCTCCGGAAGTTTGGAAAAGTTCACAGGCCGCGGGGACGGAGGGGGCCAAAGGACTCGACAACATGGCTTCGGCCTCGTGAAGCCCTTTACCATGAGAGGCTCTGCCGTGGGATGGCCCCACCTAAACCCAGCAGTTCGTAGGAGATTATAAGGCCTGAATAGGCCATGTGTAATGACATAACTGCCCCCAGAGGGGATAACCAGATGTAAGGGTATAACTGTAAAATCACTCTTCATGTGTATATATATATATGAGTAAGCCATGGGGAGGACCCAGGCCATGATACTTATCTTCATCACTCTCCACTACCATCTCTCTCTCTGTTTGGTCTGTAGCCACAACATAACCATTTATGATAGTTGACAGACGATTATTAATATGAACTGTCTGTGATAATTGTAGACTTCACATACGATTTTTAATTAGAACCATATATGATAATTCACAGACGGTTATTAATATGAATGTCTGTGATAATTACGTATCACAGACATTTTGTGGTTGGAACCGTCTGTGATATGTATTTGTACGCATGAATGGTATTTCATCTCCCCGACACATACGTCTCTTCAATCGTTTTGGCTTCTCGATGCGTCTCTTCGTCTCACGCGCTAAATTTATTTCTTGTTGTATAAAAATGATCGTCCGCCACCAGAGATTAATCCCCACATCACTGATCCTGTATGAGCACCTTGTCAGCCGCCAATCTTCCTTGTCTTCTTTATCTCTCAAGCACAAATAAATCACTCCCTACTCTTCCTTGTACCGGCATTAATGGCCAACCTAGCCATCCTGTACGAGCACCTCGCCGGCCATACACTGGCGAATACATATACATACATATACATACATATATATACATATGTACACATACATATACATATACATATACATATACATATACATATACATATACATATACATATACATATACATATACATATACATATACATATACATATACATATACATATACATATACATATACATATACCTCTTTATCATTTTCAGTATACTTAAATACTAATTCTAAGATACTCCAATACGACTTGGTTGAAAAATTTTTATCAGAACCCTTTATTTTTGCTATACATCTTTTCCCATATATAAAAGCAATATATACGCAAATTATGTTATAAAAAGTATATTTTTATTAAATTTCTCATGGAATTCACTCCAGAGTATATTATAATCATTATTAGAGTATACTCAAATAGATAAAGAGATATAACAACACCATTAAAACGGTATATGAGAAGTAGGAGTACGTACTATCAGGAGTATGGAACTATTTTCCTATATATATAGTATAAATATATATGAATTTGCATTTATGTATATGAGAATGCATTTAGAACCATCTGTAGTGTATTTATCACAGACGGTTATTAATACGAACTATTTGTGATAAGTAATTATCACAGACGATTCGTAAAAATAACCGTCTGTGAAATCTCCCATTATCACAGATGGTATGTATTACAGACGGTTCATAGTTGGATGTGTCTAGGATACGCTGCGTTATTAAATACCTAGCCAGACTGGTCTCGACAGATCTGCCTTGATTGCATTGCATTGAAGAAGGCAGTCGGCTTTGGGGAGTTTGGTAAAAGCATACCGCTTGTAGATCTAGCTTGTAAATCGATTTGTTCTTGGTGATTTGAGGTTAGTATGTGCTTCTAATTATATGCTTTGTAATAAAGAGATATGATAGCTAGGTTTGGATCTAGTTTGGTAGTTTGCTTCAATTTAAGAATAGATCACTACTTCTAGTTTACTTCAATCTATTCTTACCTCATGTGTATGTTGCTTCATGAATAGTATGTAGCTAGCTACTAAATTTACAGATAATTTATTAAGGTGAATGATAATTATGTGTAAGTATTAGGCTAGCTAGCTATAGTAGCATTAATAATCTAATTTGATACTAATTTGTTACATGTGTAGTGTAGATGGACCGAAGTTAAATATACGTTGAGAACCACGCGAGTGAAGAGTACATTAATGGTGTGTCTGCTTTTAGTAAAGCGGTCGAGCAGGATATATTGAAGAAGGGGATGGAATATATGTACTATTCATGCATTGATTGCTATAATCTGAAAATGTTTACCAACTCAGCACTGATCGAAGCTCACTTGATTCGAAGAGGTATACATGTTGGACCAGTCGTGATGAAGAGAAGATTATACATGAAGAATATGTATCGCAAACGAGACGGTAAGACCCAACTGAATAAGATTAAGGAGCCTCCCGGGCCCTAGCAGTACAAGCTCAAAGTGTCGTTGGTCTCTGAGTTACAATTATCTAGTCTTGGACTGGTTTACAAGACTTTGCATGCCTGGTACATGTAGAGGTTGAATATGAAGCTAAATCGGCAAAGTGGATTCACCGTGGGATACACAGAGGAGCATTTTCTCCACAACTCAGGATACTTTGTCGTGACCTTCGAAGACTTATTCGGACTATTCAACTTCGATGAACTCGACGTCTCACTTCTACAATATTGGACACTGTGTACAATCAAATTCTACATTCATGTCATATCGATAAATGTCATAACTTATTACTTATGTATAGATCCACAATCTAACAAGCCCAACGACAGCGAGAATTGGTGGGTTTCCCCGACCCACAATTGATCTTCGAGCAATGCATCAACGGAAACGCATCCTATGTCCAATTACATAATGACAGGGTTGCTTGCTCAGAGGGATAAGGACTACATTTTGCTACCGTACAACCAAGGGTAAGTGCTTCACAAGTTATCATACAGGTTTTATTTGTACTTTATACGCAACATGAACTTAGGTTTAATCACTATAATGACATACATGACTAGCTTTCACTGGATTTTGATTCTGATTGTACTAAAGTGGAGTAAGGTAATATACCTTGATTTCCTACTCAACAACAACTACGACTTCACTCGTGTGCGACAAACAATTGACAGGTAAGCTCATTTTCTCCATACATAACTCTATTATAGCTTCCCTTTGTTTGCAATGGCTGAGGCTAACTTTCTAGAATCATGTAAGTCATTCAGCGCTTATGTTGCCTAGGGAGGGAGACACAAAGAATCTAGCACCACACTGTAATACAGGACGTGATTTTCGGTAACCGCTACAAACTACAATCCTATATCACACTTCATAATAATATCTCTAGAACTGACTATACATATGTATGTGATTCTATTTTTGAAGTGCCACCAGCAGCTACAGGGCAACGTATATGGATTCTACGTTTGCCGTCATATGCAGAAAATCATGACTACTAAGAGGAATGATCCAGAGGTTTGTCAACCTGCCAATAATTATTTTGTGAATATCAATATATATACATATATATATAGCTAGTGACTTTAACACTCCTAGTGATAGGGTGTGGAATTCGACTCAAGTGCGTTCAATCTTGACAAACTCATCGAAGTTGAGGAAAGCTCTCTGAATTCTTGATAGCAGAGGTTATTCACTTGAATGGAGAGTTCAACCTCGATGATGATGATTAAATGTTCAAACATTTGATTCAATTGTAATTCACTCAATTGTGCTTAATCAAATAATTCATTCAATTGTACTTCATTCAGTTGTTTAACTCATTTGTGAAATCTATGTAATGATTGTTGTGTACTATATATGTGCTCTGCTTGCTTATTTTCAGATGGCATGACGAGGATTTCCTGACGCTATCTAAAAAATAGAAAATAATTTACCTATCCAAACAGCAATCACAAACAGTTTGTAACAACAAACCATCTGTGATATATGACATATCACAAACGATTTTTGGTATTAGCCGTCTGTGATATGTCAAATATCACAGACGGCTATATTTAAGAGCTATCTATGATATATGACATATCACAAACGGCTTTTGGTATTAGCCGTCTATGATATATCATATATCACAGACGACTATATTTATGAATCGTTTGTGATATATAACATATCATAAATGATTTTTGGTATTAACCATTTGTGATATGTCAGATATCACAGACGATTACGTTTAAAAACCATTTGTAATATCTGACATATCACAGATAATTTTTTTGATAAATCATCTGTGTTGTAACTTCACAGACAATCTGAGAGCTGTCTGTGATAACCACCTGTTATCATAGACATATCAATTCAGATGGTTTAGAAACCATTTATGATGACGATTTTGAATTGTCTATGATGACCCTTTCTGTAGTAATGATGCCTATTTGACATTGTAATATTATTATACCATCCTTTGGACACTTGAATCACCTAAATCTTGTCACCCTAGAAACTTAATAGTAATTTACTAGCTATAGGTCGTACTTAGGCATCATGTTAGTCTTGCTTAAGTACTAGGGTACTAATTTGCCCTAATCATCATCCTTTCATTTTCCATGATTTGGATGTTTTAAGTAAAATGATATCTAAGCTGAAATGAATCTAAATAGCCATCCAACAACAACATTGTAAGAACAATGCCGATAATCAGAGTAGAGTGAATGGTTGTTCAAACTTTTCTCCCAATGGTATTCAAAATTTTTACTCAAGTAACTATGAAAGTCATCATCAAGTTCAGATTGCACCAATTATGTTTTACAAAACAAAGCTAGACAACTAAGCTAACAAAAACAGCAGTCTTCAACGCAAGGCCGGCCAGACCACCATGGAAGGGACCGCCATGGTCTGTCTGACCGTAGGCACAAGGCCGGTCTGACTGTAAGTCCAGGGACGGTCTGACCGGCCCCCTATTCCTAGACTTAAAAGCCTCTCGGGACAAAACTCAAATATCAAGAACTTCCTCAATTCTCGTCTAAACACTTTTAAATTTTACATAAGACTTGTTCAAGGCATTAGGAATCTAAGAAAACCAAGAAACATGAGTTTATTGGGCTTAAGTTCACTAAATTGAAAAGAATCGAATCTAGATCATAAGAACACCAAAAACCCTAAAACTCAAATTACGTCTTGCTCATGAGGATCTAAGACATGAGGTATTACAGAACTATTCTCACATGTCCTAGCAAGACAATTTAAGCAAGAGTTTAGGCTAGAACTCCTACAAACACAAAATCACAAATATAACTCAAGAACAAGCAAAACTAAGTAAGAATACAAACAAAAACATGACTGAGATAAAACTTTTATCCATTTCCAGTAGTGGATAAAGTTTACATACTCATAGATGATTGCAAAGGTGCAGTCAAAGTAACACTCTTTCCTCTCTCACACAACCATGGAAAGAGACAAGGTGGTGGAACAAAAACCTAAACCCTAGAATCCTTCGATCTAACAACTTCTCTCCTTCCCTTTAATAACTAGCAATAAGCCCTAATAGGTCCAACCCATTAGGCCTACTGGAGAACCCGTTAACACCATTAATGAGCTTTACACACTCACTCACATTTTTTAAAAATGTTTATAAGACTCAATCCGCTAACACCCTAGTGATTGATCCACTTAGCAATTTCATCTCTCCTTAACCTAAACCACTTCTCCTTTGTGTCTTCTCGTACTGCAGTTTTGATTAAGGCACTAACTCGGTATTTGGTCAACTACTAAAATACCACCGACGAAGCTTCCAGGAACCTTTCTTGACTACACCTTCACTTTCATCTCAAAGCATCTCTGTATGCTTTGACATGTAGCCTGTAATTCCCGATGACTAGCCTGTAGAAAATTCAGTGAAATTTCGGAACTCACAAATCTGGCCAGTTTCAGGCATCACAGTCCAGAAAATGAGGTGAAACTGATCATTCTAGTAGCATCGCGGTCCAGAGAACGAGGCACCAGTGGCGGACCCACCGGGGGGTCAGGTGGGGCTGGCGCCCCCTACGTTGGCCGCTCCCCTGGCCCCCGTACAGGAGCACATCGGTGACCGTTGCCGCGACGCGAACAGGTGGTCGTGCGTTCGCATGATCGCCTGACCGACACGCAGCGCGGGGACCACACGACGAGGTTCCGGACGGCGCCGAGGCGGAAGAGCATGAGGCCGTCAGGTCAGGGCCATGCCTCCTGGCAAGGTTGCAAAGGGAGATGTGAGGGTGATCACCAACGAGGCAACGAGGTGTAGCCGGGCGCCTAGATCTGCTGAGTACTCGCCGAGAGAGAGAAAGAGAGGGAAGGCTGAGGCTGGGAGGGAGCCGGGAGGGAGGCCCAGGCCGGACCGTTGGAGAGCAGGGCGGCGGTTGTGAGCCTGCCTGGCTCTGTGACTGTGAGGAAGGGGAACTGGGGAAGTGGTCTGCTATTCTGCTGCCGGAGGAAGAAATATCTGGACTCAGGACTAATTGTCGGGTCGAGTTGGGCACTCCGCGCTTGGGCAGTTCAGCTGGGTGCAGACATTTAGGCCCTGTTTGGATCCCTTAACTAATTTTTAGTCACCTAAAGTTTAGATCTAGTCCATCCAAACAGGTGAACTAATACATGGACTAATTTTTAGTTCATCCCCAACTAGCTATTAGTTCATTAGTTGGCAAATGTGGACTAATTGTGGACTAAAAGGTGGTACCAAACAGCAAAAGACAAAAATACCCCTGCTACCCTTTCTCCACTACTCCACATGCAACACACTAACAAATATAGGGGTATAAATGTCTTTGCCCATGAAAGTCACCACCTTTTAGTCCATGTATCCAAACAGCACTTGACTAATTTTTAGTCACCTAAAGTTTAGTCACCTAATTTTTAGTCCACCAACTAGTGAACTAATAATTAGTTCTAGGCGATCCAAACAGACCCTTAGTTTGGTTTGGAAAGTACTTGTCGTGGCATGCCTGATGCAGTGACCAGTGAGCTAGTGATGTCATGTCAACATGGTCTCCTCATTCGGTCCTCTTACTCTGTCCCACTCCTTTAGTCAAATATCACAACTATCAAACTGGTTGTAGAAATAGACACTAGCTGTTTAGTTCACTTGTTGATAGTTCTAGTATTTTTTTAAGATACTAGAACTATCAACAAGTGAACTAATTATAGTTCTAGTATTTTTTTTAGTTATAGTATGGCACTATTATTCATTTATTTATATTTAATATCTCTCAGATTGACACTTTAATATCCCTATTCTAATTATATGTGGTTTTAGATTGCAAAATATAGTTCGCTTTATGTTTAGTGTGTTTATCTTTTGTATATTATGTCCCGCTAGCCCCCCCTAAAATTTGGCTCTAGATCCGCCACTGCGAGGCACGTACTACTTATCTGATAATTCAAAGATTGGCATTCATAATGTTCGACGCATTTGGCCATCCACCCAAGTGGTATGTAATATGCCAGTAAATTCAATCGTTAATGAAAAAAACAAAACAAAACCTTAATGGAGGGTGTCAAAAACTAAAACAGCAAAATTTTAGTGGCAAAATGAAAAATAGGACATTGCTTACTGGCAAACACACACACACAAAATCCCTTCTATGGATGGGTGGTTGTTCCCCTCTAGCTTTCAGATAGTTTTGTTGCCTCTGTTCAAGTTTGTGTACTTATCCTTTGAGGGGGAAATTTGTCCAATGCCATAATCAGCCACTTATCTCCAGCATTCAGGTGGTCCTATCATCTCTGTTTCCTCCCGGAATTTCCTTCTCTAGTCAGAGAGGCCATAATCAGCCAGTAAGAAGGGAGTTCATAATAAGAGAGCTGGATGTGACAAACTTGTGTCGAGAGGGGTGTAGAAAGGAGAAAAGGCTCATCACAACAAAAAAAACTCATTTTACTTCCTAACTATTGTACAAACCTCTATTTTTCATTAACGGTTCAAACAAGATTCACTATCTTTCTCATTGTACTCTTTGTTACTTCCCCAACATGTCGAGTTGTTACCGTCGGTCTCGGCCTACGCCACGCCCTCGACACCACCGCGATGCCCTGCCTATGCTGCACCCTCGGCCCTATTGCCAGCCCTGGCCTACGTCGTCATCGTCTTGTTGCAGCACTTGCAGCCAAATGACCCTGTTGGGACCTGGAGAAGCAGCCTCACCGGGGAAAGTGAGAGGATGAGGAGAGGACAACGGGAAGCCATGGGAAATAACTTATGTGAGTGAGTAGGAGGTTGTTGGTACAAGAACGAAATTTGTGAGAAGTTAATTTATTTGTTGGAGAGGTTTCTTTTAAGAGGTTTTTAGGAGTTAGAAGGTGGAGGTAGTGGGAAGAATGTATCACTTAGTATTGACCAACTGCGTCTTAGTACTTACTAGTTAAAGACCCGTGCGTTGCAACAAAGTCATAAAAATAGTGAGACGAAACTTACTGCGTGGCCAACTTCACACATTAAACATTGGAGAGCAAGCGACAAAGATAGAACGGTGATCAGAATACGCGAGGAGATGGGAAAAGTGAAGGGGGTGGACGGTTGTATCCTAAGAGAGAGAGGAGGAGGAGATAGACGAATGGTCCTGATCAAATCGGATTGCTGAGAAGAGAGAAGAGAGAATGGACCAACCACCAACTCACACTTTTATAATAGTAGAGATTATGTTAAACAGTTTTCAAGCGGAGTTGGAGGTTGATGGAGATGCTGGCCTTAAGCTGAGCGTTATGCGGGCAACAATAGTCGACGAGGAGACGCACACCCGTCATAATTGAGGCCAACGAGGATAGCATGGCCAAAAACAGGGGGAACTTGGGAAGATTTATGCAGGATCCAACGATAATGGCATTGATACACGGTGATTGCATCGATTATGAGGAGCGTCAGGATGAAGAATCTCAGAATCCCGTATTTTTTTTTTGAAGGTAGAATCCCATTCTTTTATTTTTTAAGGTAGAATCCCATACTTGGAACTACAGTAGCACAAGGATGCCCAGAGAAAAGAGATGAAAACTTAGGGGCCAGAAAAAATAAAGGTGAAACCTAAGACGTCGATCTGCAGTAGTGAGGGAAGTGGCTTAACATACACTCGCGCTCTATTAGATGTGTTCATGGTAGACCTAGGAGTTGGCCGTGCCGGCGGCACGGCATAGGCCTCACGGGCTTTAGGCCATGTTGGCTGCGCCGGCCTGGTACGGCCATCCTGTCATACTATATTAGCTTAGGCCTGGTCCTATTGGACATGTAGAGCCATGGACGCCACCATTGTCGCCTTGTCACTGTGGACGGCACCGTGGACGAGGAGCAGGCGCTGGACGACAGTGAGGATTTGGTGGAGCAAAGTCGAACCATACGAGGAGGCCGCCCGCTGATCTAGGCCTGCCACCAGCTCTCTCTCTCTCTCTCCGCTCGTGAGATCTCTCTCTCTCTCTCTAAACACTTGCAAACCGCATCGCCCAGCTCTCTCTCTCTCAGCTCACTCTCTTCCTCTCTTGTTGGCCGGTCGGAGATAGCCATGGCCCGCACAACCTCTCCCTCTCTACCAGATTTGAGCGACGACGGCTGCGAGCCAACGACGCCAGTTGTTCCCTTCCCCTCTCCTAGATTTGAGCAAAGACAAATGTGTGCGAGGGGGATTTGGGACGGCGAGTTTGCAACGAGCCACGGCAGCGGTCTTCCTCCTCTCTCCTTGACGGCCACAACGACATCGAAGAGGAGCATCTAGAATTTTAGGCCATACCATCCCGATTACGACCCATTGGAGCGTGTTGTGCCATGCCGTCCGACATGCCCAATTATCAGGCATGGCCTAGCCCGGTAGTTGATGTCGTGCCGCCCTGGCCCACCATGTGTTGTGTTGTGGTTGGGTCATGCATGTGCTGCCCAAGCCTCGGGCCGGTCCAAAAAAGCACGGCCCAACTACTAAAACTAGTTCATGGGTAGTCCAACCTGGGCAACTCAGTTTTTTAGAGAGAGAAAAGAAAAAAAAAGCCCGGTCAACTCAGGTTGATTTTTATTTTTGCTTGGGCTTGGCTTTTCAAAACCAGACTTTTCTTGGGCCGATCCAGTGTTTGAAGGCCTTTACTCTCTTCATCTTGTGTTGTCATGAGGTAAACTCAATCAGCTTTCGGTCAACCATCTTAGTTCAAATCAGACTCAGCCAAACCAGGCCGGGAATGGTTTATGCCTAAAGTTTGCAACAAAATTGTTGGATCGTAAGAGACTTCTCACCCCAAAAGCTAGCCAATGAGGTGAGGGACTACCCCACTTTTAAATTGAAAAAATTGCTCCCTTGCCCCAAAGTTTAATGGCGTTTGCTCATTTGCCCTATGATGTCTCACTGACATGCGGGTCCAGGGCCCACATGTCAGTGGGACATCATGGGGCAAATGAGCAAACGCCATTAAACTTTGGGACACATAGTCCTATTTCCATGCCTCAACCCATTATGCAAACGCCCCGGGATCTGTGGTTACTGTTGAGGAACCGTCGCTGGCGACCAGTCCGATCGATTCCTCTGCTTAGAACAAGAACGAATCAATCACAGAATCACAGAAGAATAGATTGAACACACAGAGAGATAGAGAGAACTCCCGGTCTTTCTTTATTGCTTTTCTTTCATGCGTACATAATGAGGGGGGTATGGCTCTCTATTTATAGTCTACGGTGGGGTGCCCAAATATGTCAGGACTCTTGGCCATGGGCCCAGTTTCCTAACACTCCCCCTTGGGCACTCACCCAACATGCTCATGCCTCGTCAAAACTCCATAAAAATCCAGTGGGAAAAATTTGGAGAAAGAGTACATGATACATGTGATGTTGCGATGCACGAATTGCCTCATTAAAAACCTTGGTCGAGAAACTTTATGGAAAACTCGTCAAGGGAAAAAGAGTACAATTCACCCAATTTCATTTGGTCTTTAGGACTTTATTTCTTTGGGTACTTAATCTTCATAATCAAGATTTAATAACGGGCTTGAGAGAATTCTCCCCCTGAATTCTGCACTTTTCTAAGTCTCATCATTTCAATCCCTCACACGCACCTTTCAAAGATAGATGCGAGGAGTGACTAAGTGAACAAGTCTTAGTGTGCAGTACTCTAATCTTGTCCATCTTTGCAATTCATGAGCATAGAGGAACTTGGGGTTGATATGCTTACATAGTCCGTCTGCACTTGTGCAACGCAAGCTGCATTATCTTCATGGATAATTGTGGGGGGTTTGCACAATGTTCATTCCACATGACTGCTGGATGTGGTTAACCATTCGGCGGAGCCAAGCGCACTCTCGTGCGGCTTCATACAGTGCTATAATTTCGAGTGGTTCATCAAGTAGCTACGAGCTTTGCTTAGACGATTTCCATGAAATTGCGCCCACCACACGAAATACATAGCCTGTTTGTGACTTAGCGGTATGCGGTCCGACAGATACCCAAAGATCTCTGCATAGCCAATCAAGTTCAGATCTTGATTCTTTCAGAAACAATCCGAGGTCCTTGCTACCTTGCAGTATCGGAAAATGTCCTTTATGCCATGCCAATGCCTTTTGGTGGGCTCTGCCTCAGTATCTTGCTAAGAGGTTCACGGCAAATGCAATGTCCGGTCTAGTGCAGTTTGCTAAGTACATGAGTGCTCCCACTGCACTCAAGTATGGGAATTCGGTCCCGGACTTCCTCCCCTCTTCCTTAGGTCGGAAAGGATCTTTTTCTTGTGTAAAGACCTCACCGATCATCGGTACTTTCGAGGGAAATGCCTTCTCGAAGCCAAACCTTTCAAGCACCTTCTGGGTATAGGTCGACTGATGTACCAAGATTCCTTCAGGGACATGCTCAAGCTGCAGGCCTAAGCAAAACTTGGTCTTGCCCAAATCTTTCATTTCAAATTCGACTCCAAGTAGGAGCTTGCTTCTTTTATGCCTTCTACTGTCCCGATGATATTCAGATCATCTACATACACGAGATTATACGTAATCCATTCGGATCGCCAGTATAAATACACAAGGACAGTCTTTTATGTAGCCTTTCTTGCGAGAAAAGTCGCTCAGCGATTA
Source organism: Dendrocalamus sinicus (assembly GCA_036346575.1). Lineage (NCBI taxonomy): Eukaryota > Viridiplantae > Streptophyta > Magnoliopsida > Poales > Poaceae > Dendrocalamus > Dendrocalamus sinicus. The sequence goes on along the minus strand of CM070660.1, from coordinate 26,146,455 downwards.
TACCACATTCTTCCAGTTGTTTCACCATATAGTGACTTTCGAGTTTCACATCGCATGATTTCTATTTGCTCTGTCTTGGTTGGAGAGGATTCCTTCAGTGACTCTCATATAAATCTTGAATCCAAGTTACCGTAAAGGTATGCAATCACAACATCCATCAATTTCATTCCCAAATTCAAGTTCACCGCCATTGAGATCAAGTATCTAAAGGTAATTCCACTCATGACTGGGAGTAGGTTTCTTCATAATCAACTCCGGGGCGTTGAGTGAAACCTTGGGCTACCAAACCTTGCTTTGTATCTCACTACTTCATTTCTTTCATTTCTCTTTCAAACAAATACCCACTTGTGCCCAACGGGGTGTATGTGGGGAGGCGTGCGGCATACGGGCCCAAACACCTCTCTTTTGTTCAGAGATAGCAATTTAGTTGCTATTGCCTTCTTCCAATCTTCCCAATCTGATCTTTTCTTACATTCAGCGAGCGATGTAGGCTCGGGATCAAGATCGATGATGGTGGCAATTTTCTTTGCGAAGTAGATATCGATATTAGCTGTTGTCCTATTCAGGGACTCTCCCGTGTGCACATAATTTATAGCTATTTCTTCATGAGTTGCTTCTTTTGGAGCTTCACCTTGCGCATCGCTTCTTTCAATTGCGGTGGCAAGTTCCTTTAGTTTTTTGGCTCCGATGTGCGCGCACACATCCATGCTGATGGGGATATTCAGATCCGGTATGCCCTTTTCGGAAGGTGTCATACTTGTGCCAAGTCTCAACTGGCTCCCCTTCTCATTCTGGGGAACTTCAATGATCGGCTGTGATAAATCTCTCTTATCCTTTTTCACCAGGCGTCCCCGATTACTAAGAATTCGAGGAACCGGAGTTCTCGTCCTCTTTTTTTATTTTTCTAAGGCCTCTGGACGAGATTAGGGATACCTTCTGCTTTCTTTGGTATTTCAACCCTCTCTGGTGCAGTGCGTGCAGGCACATGCGACTTAGTCACGCTCTTCAAATCACTAAAGTGATCAGGCAGTTGATTTGCTAATGCTTGCAAATCTATTTTGTCTTCTGGACTTCTCTTGTCTTCTGGACTTCTATTGTCTTCTGGACTTCTCTTGTGCGCGGGTCATCTGCATGGATTCCCCTGGCTTGCCACGTAATTTCCCGACATTCTTCATCAAGGGGTTGATTTCCTCCCCCTAATGTTGGGAAATTTTCGGTGGTGACCCTTGTGCTAGTTGCATAGGTGAATGGATGTTGTAGGCCAAAAGTCTAAGGTTGATGAGATTCACTGCATAAAGGACTGCGTGTCCCCAATATGTAGCTGCTAGATTTCTATTATGCAAAAGAGGTCGGGCAATAAATTTAATTCTCTTAATTAAAGCCTCTGCCAAACCATTCTGGGTATGGACATGCAGTACCGAGTGCTCAACTGCAATTCCCATCGCCATGCAATAATCATCAAATGCCTTCGAAGTAAATTCTCCGGCGTTGTCCATTCGGATGGACTTGATATGATGATCTGGAAACACATTTCTGATGCGAATGATCTGCGAGATCAATTTTGCAAAGGCGTGGTTTCTTGTGGTCAACAAATCCACATATGACCACTTCGAAGAAGCGTCAATGAGCACCATGAAATACTTAAACGGCCCTGGGACGGGCTGAATGGAACCGCAAATGTCTTCCTGGATGCGTTCCAGGAATGTAGGGACTTCATCCTTCACTTTCAGAGTGGAGGGTCTAGTAATTAGTTTCCCTGGTGGCACATGCAGGGCACACAAAATCTTCATGATTCGGGAAATTCTTCTTATTAATATTATGCTCATGCGAGTTATTTATTATGCTTCTCATCATTCTAAGACTTGGGTGGCCTAATCTGTCATGCCAGAGACAGAAGAATTCAGAGCTTCTAAATACTGTTTTGAGAACAGTGCACGCTGCAGGCGCCTAATTTTGGTATAATATAGCCCAGGAAGATTTTGTAATACCCTTTTCTATTCACTTCGCGCTTCGTAATGAGCAGGTATTCCTTACCGTACTCTTCTTCAATCTCAACGTGGAAACCATTTGCGCGGATATTCTTAAAACTTAGGAGAGTTCTAGTCGATTCTGGGTACAATGAGGCTTCTTTAATGACCAAATTTGTGCCCATGTGGCTCTTCCGGAACCAATTATACATGCATCGCTTCCGGCGATTGTCGTAAGGCTGCCAGTGCTCTTACGAATCAACTTGAAAATTCTTAGTCTCTCTTAAGATGGTATGCATTGTGCCGCTGCTGGCTAAGCACACTTCCTTTATAGGGCGCCACACTCGTTCTAATATAGGGTATTTATTAACATGTATGAGAAGGCAATCAACACATAAATAAAATACTCCAATATCAGAACATATCATGCCATCATAAACTGAATAAATGAATGAATTCTTCAAATATCATCCAACCATCACGAGAAGATAACAATTCTTAAGTACCATCCATGCAAATTCTAACATATTCTTCCACACAAAATAAATGACAATTAAAGTCGAAATGCATTCGGTAATCGGACTTCTTCGCTATTTTCTGGGTGACATTCTCTTCAAGAGAAATCATGACGGTGGTCGCTTCTAGGTCGAGAGGGTCTTCTTTGTCGTAATGGTCTCAAACACCATCAGCTCAGGCAGCTGCTCAGAACGCTCCCCCTCAACCGATGCAGAGTGGGCTTCATGTGCCCTTTGCCATCCCGTTTTGGCTTGCTAGCCTTATTCTCACGTGGAGTATCTGATTTGCCTTTTTGGGCTGTGGTCTTACCCTTCCTTCCCCTTTTCTCTATCAAGGGCTTTCGCACCTTGTTGCTCCCAGCGTTGGCTTCACGGCCAGTGGAGCTACCAGATGGCTGAGTGACTTAGTTCTTGCGGAGAACTTTGTCCTGAGCTTCGCAATTTGCGTCATATCAATCAATTCGGCATATTCCTCATAGCCGTCTTGACGATAATTGCGTGCGGATTGTACTTCATTTGGGTGGAAGGATTATCTCAATTTTCTGTATTGGGGTACAAATCCTGTGCAAGGTAGAATTGTAATCCCCGACCGTCTTAAAGTCGGCAAACCTCAGTCTGATCCACTCCTCTCTGCTTGAGGAAGAATGGTGTACTTTAGCCTCTCAAACTCGCTTCTTGGTGCGGTCCAGTGCTAGCGCTATTCTCTACCATGTACTCATTCTTGAGAGTGAGGCGTATGGTGCTGAGAAAATGAAGTGCCTGATCGTTCTCTTTAGGCGTGGGTTGGGCGTCATTCAGTCCACCAATCCCAATAGTCGCGCGGAGCTTCCTGACTCCAAGCACAATCTCGACATTGGATGCCTACGTCAGATAGTTTTGGTCATGCTGGGCCAGCTCCTCGAACTTCTAGTTCGTGATGCTAGTCATCTAAATGTGTATAAGTCTACTGCTGGTAGACATGCACGGAATAATTCACTGCGGGTAAATAAATGGTACAAAAGGTTCTCGTAATGTTTCATAATTTTCTATGCATTTTCTATAATTTTACTGCTAATTTCAGTGATTAAAAGCAATTTAAACAATTACAATTAACCAAAACAGTAAATAAATACAGAAAATACATAAAACAGTAATGGCATAAATAAATAAGCTTCAAATGCTAAAAATAATGCAAAATTCGGATTCCCGAGGCCCTTTTATGCTAAAATATGAAATTTCATCAAAGTCTGCAATTTCTGGGGGTTTCTACGCAAATTTCCAGTTCAGAGAAAATTTTGCGTGATTTTCTAATTTACCGAGGGTTTTTCTGCAAAATTCTGGACCCATACGTAAATCTGAGGACCTATCGGCAATTTTCAGAACTACCGGGACCTTTCTGCAAAATTCTGGACTCAAATGCAAAGATTAAGGGCCCATTGGTGATTTCCAGAGACTATGTGGCCTTTTTTCGCAAAATCCCGCCCCTCACCCGATTCGGGCCCCCGTTTTTTTTTCTTTTGGCCCGTTTTCCTTCTTTTTTTTTTTCTTCGCCTCCCCCCGGCCTGCTTTCCCTTCCCCGGCCCGTTTGGCCTGTCCGGCCTGCCCAGCTGCCTAAAGCCACGGGAGGTAGGGTTTCCTCCTACCTCCGATTCAAAGTGGCGGCGCTGGGAGGCGAGCCAAGCGGCGGTGCACGGAGGTGCCGTTGGGCGGCGGCGGCGCGCGTCCCGGCGAGGCGGGAGGCCGGCGGCGAGTTAGGGGACCAGCCGGCGAGTGGCTCGGCGGCACGATGGCGAGCGGCCGCTCGGTGAGGCGAGAGGCGGTGCCGACGGGCAGTCATCTTCGGCGCCGGCGGCGGTCAAGGCCAGGGCGGCGGCCAGATCCGGGTGCAGCCGGTCGGCCGAACGGGAGGCTGCGCTTCGGGTGCTTCGAGTGGCGGAACTCGGGTGGCGGCGGCCCCTCGGCTTCTAGCCGGGAGACGGTTCGGGCGACGCGCACGGGACCAGTGCCATGCGGGGCGCAGCGGAGGGGCTGGGGCCGCTACAGGGCGGCTCCATGCGGGGCGCGGTGAGGAAGTAAGGCCGGCGATGGCGGCGCCAAGCGGGGCTAGCTGGGGGCCTCTGGCGCCGGCGACGCTGCTTCGGGGAGCGCCGGGTGGTGGCCGAGGTTCGTGCGGCCGGCCTACAGAGCTTGGGCGGCGGCTCACGAGGTGCTACCGGCGGGGCAGCGCGCGCATGCAGGCGCGAGGCAACATGGGGAATACCGGCGAGCGCGGGGAGGCTGCTTCGAGCAGCGTGCGACCGGCAAGCGGGCGGCGCCATGCGGGTTGGCGCGGTCAGCCCGTACGGGGGTAGCTTCCATGTGGCGGCAGTGTGGTCGGCCGACCGTGCGGGGAAAAAGAGGCGCGAGGCGGCATCCATGCGGGGCTGCACGCACAAGGGCCAAGGCGGCCGATGGCGAGATGGCTTCGGGCCGAGGTGAGGGGAACCGGACGGCGACACACGACGGCTTCTAGCCGAGCTCCTTCGGTGATGCACACGGCGGCGAGGGACCGGCCGCATGCGGGCGGCGGGCTTCGACCGGTGGCTTCAGACCGGCAATGGCTTGTTCTTTTTCTTTTCTGTGTGATGCTTTGCATGAACAAAACAGATGCATAACAAAATTTCTGTGCAATCTTTCTCATGCAATCTCCAAACAGAAAAACAATGCATAAAATTAATTTATGATGCAATCAACATCTACCCCTTTTCACGGATCTACCGATCGACATTGTGCCGGCGATTTCAGATCTGCTCGCGGAAGATTAGGGGCAGATTTGCATCGTTCTACAGTGCAATCAACATCTACCCCGTTTCACAATATACCGATCGGCATTGTGCCGGCGATTTCAAGTCTGCTCGCGGTAGATTGGGGCGGATTTGCACCGTAGAATTTTCAATCTAGAACGTGAAAAGAAAATACAGATTCAAAAGCGATCTAGAAATTCAATCTGTGCTTCGATGATTACCTCGTTCACCGGAGCGAAGTCATGCTAATAACGTGTTGAGGAACCGTGGCTGGCGACCAGTCCGATCGATTCCTCTGCTTAGAACAAGAACGAATCAATCACAGAATCACAGAAGAATAGATTGAACACACAGAGAGATAGAGAGAACTCCCGGTCTTTCTTTATTGCTTTTCTTTCATGCGTACATAATGAGGGGGGTATGGCTCTCTATTTATAGTCTACGGTGGGGTGCCCAAATATGTCAGGACTCTTGGCCATGGGCCCAGTTTTCTAACAGTTACTATCTTAAACATCATTCACTTAAAAAAACCGCCGTCCTCTGCATTGGGTGAGTTCGATAGAGCTTATGCTTAAGCTTTGGCTTTCGTTGCGACAATAACTAGCTTTTAAATGTACGTTTTTTAATACGGGGTCTAAATTGTAGTAGACATAGTACCAAATTCAGCTATATTGGCTAAAATTACATATAACTATTTTTCTCAATGTATTATCTCTTACGAACAGTCAGAATTCAAAATTATAAACCAAAAGCCAAAGGCGTAGCCCAAAAAACCACCCATTTTCTAGGGATTTGCCATCTCCGCTACCTCCGGTGCCCATTCCGCCCAAAGGGGCTCGATCGCCGAAGCCTTAATCGACGTCCGCTTTGTCTCACAGATGAGAGCGACTCCACTGCGTCCGCCAACACGTCCGGCCACGAGTCATACCCGCAAAATTTGTACAATAATTTCTACATTAAATTTCTACACTACATTTTCTAAACTAAATTTCTAAACTACATTTTCTAAACTATTTTTTAACTATATTTCTAAACTAATTTTCTAAACTACATTTTCTAAACTAAATTTTCTACCTAATTATCTACACTAATTATCTACACTAACTATCTACACTAATTATCTACACTAACTATATTTCTAAACTAATTTTCTAAACTAATTATCTACACTAATTATCTACACTAACTATCTACACTAAATTATCTAAAATAATTATCTACACTAATTATGTACACTAACTATATTTCTAAACTAATTTTCTAAACTAATTATCTACACTAATTATCTTTCTAAACTAATGTATGTACACTAATATCTACATAACTATCTTTCTACACTAAATTATAGACACTAATTATCTACACTAACTATATTTCTAAACTAATTATCTACACTAATTATCTACACTAACTATATTTCTACACTAATTTTCTAAACTAATTATCTACACTAACTATATTTCTACACTAATTTTCTAAACTAATTCTCTACACTAATTATCTACACTAACTATCTTTCTACACTAAATTATCTACACTAACTATCTTTCTACACTAAATTATCTAAACTAAATTATCTAAACTAATTATCTACACTAACTATCTTTCTACACTAAATTATCTAAACTAAATTATCTAAACTAATTATCTACACTAACTAATTTTCTAAACTAATTATCTACACTAATTATCTACACTAACTATCTTTCTACACTAAATTATCTACACTAACTATCTTTCTACACTAAATTATCTAAACTAAATTATCTACACTAACTATTTTTCTAAACTAATTTATCTACACTAATTATCTACACTAACTATATTTCTAAACTAAATTATCCACACTAATTATCTACACTAACTATCTACACTAACTAATTTTCTAAACTAATTATCTACACTAACTATATTTCTAAACTAAATTATCTACACTAACTATATTTCTAAACTAATTTTCTCTGATAACAAAAAATATAACACAAAAATTACATGAAAATCGCGCACGCCTCTCTTCTTCTCCTCTCCCTCCCTCTTCTTCTCCTCTCCCTCTCTTTCTCTTCCCTTCCTCTTCTCCTCCTCTCCTCTCTTTCTCCTTCTCTGCGCCAAGAAGTGGGCGACGTCGGGGTGGCCGCTCGGCGGCCTTATATCCACCCTCGATCGCCCAACGGTTGGGCGATCGATATTCGATCGCCCAACGCTTGATGTGGCCGTCCTCTCCACCGCGAGCCGCCAGGCGAGCATTTTGTAAAAAAATTTCTATATTTATGTAATTTCAAATAAAAATGGATTATCCGTACAAAAAAATTCGGAAGCCTTCGACGTCAGCTTGGACCACTGCGTCCGCCAACATGTGGCCGTCCCTCTGGCGAGCCGCCAGGCGAGCACTCTTCCCCTCCCCGCTTCACCCTGCCGCCGTACTGTGTGTTTTGCTTTGCACTGCTTGCAGTTCTCATTTGATGAGGACTCTATGGAGGGTCTTTCAATGTGAGATCTACTAATCGATTATACTACATACTGTAGTGACTTCATTTATATCGGTTAAAATCGTATGTGAATATTTATCTCTACAAGTTTCTCTATAAGCTATTACTATTCATAAACTTAAGCTAAAAACTATTAACAAAAACTAATATGAACGCTCCCATAGAATCAACATGCTTTCTCTCTATCGAAATGTTTATGCATCCCAGCCTGATTTTTCCAGGCTCCATACAAACTAGATTCGTAGGCACGCTATACTGCACGCGGACCAGCTAGACAGATGATACGCAGCCAAACCACAGAACCTGCCTCCTCTTCGATGATTTGACCTTACGTTTGCCGACTAATAGTTTTTTGTTCTAATGACGTGTCCTCCATGCTAAAAGTCATCGTGCCAATGGTATAGTCAACTAATGAATTGAGCAAACTGTCAAATCCCAACAAACTATTTCAACCATTATACGTTTGCACATGTGTGTGCTGTAAATTGTAATCCTAACATACGAACCCTAATTTGTATAGAGACCAATATTACAGCACCTAAGAACTTCTGGATATAGTTTGTTTGGCTAGTGTATAACTGCATCAATGTAGAGAGATGGGTAAAAAGAACCGACCTGCATGCCACAAGAAAGCTCTGCATGTCAATACCACTACCGCCTTTGAACTACAAAAAATTCAGTCATGTTACAACTTTTAAGCTATTAAAAGCCTGATTCTTTTGGATACAGAACCTAATTAAAAAGATCTCTCCTCTTGTTGGACATGTGAAGCATCCCAATACAGCTAAAAAAACTTTTATAGAACACATTATCTACATCCTTATATTTTTGCCTATTACTTTCTGTAACCAAAACACTCGCTAAAAGAAAGGCAATATATAAAATTGCTTCTTGTTGCTCTAGCCAAATAGAAAGACGAACATAAGAGTTGTACCTCCATGAAATACCAGCAGGAGCAGAAAGCGAACTGAAAATTCATGCTAGTTTAAGCTGCCAATAGTTACGTATGAACATCTCGAGTAAAAGGAAGTTGAAAACTATGACAAACAGAAAATATAAATTACAAATTCTCGCATCACCAATGGAGAAAACATCACGTTTCTTGTACCAAAGCTTAATATATAAACAACTGCAGCAATCATAAGTTATTTTCCTTTTCATGCATGTTTTTCTGGAAGAGCATAGCACCCATTTATGTTGCTATCTGCCAGTATATTGAACACAAGAAAATAAACCATAGTGTGCAAGGGATACATATTTTACAGCAAGATTCATGTAAATGCATCCATGCAAAAGCACATATGCGCACAATACAACGACCTGTTACTCTAACTTGTCTAAGGGCAAAGGCATAAAGATATGGAAATGTACATGTCTTGAAGAGAAATACCTTGTGGCAAACAATAATTATAGGAAAAGCACAAACCTTGTCCTTCAGCACAGCAACCTTATTCACATAGTACTGAGCCACACGCCATGCATGAAAGGTAGTAGGGTAGCGTCCTAGTATATACTGCGGCAAATCTCCGACCACCACGGCAGAAAGATTGATGTATCATTTTGTGTGGATCAGACTTACGCTTATATTGTATTTATTTGTGCTAATCAGAGGAGCCCAACGTCGTTGTGGGAAATCTTAGAGGGCTCTCCACAAAAATTATGCTAAACGGAGGAGCCGACGCAGTTGCGGAAAATCCTTGGGTGCTTCGCAAAAATGTTGACGTGGCAGTCTGCTCGCATCAATCTCTTCCGCTTTAATAGGATAGATATTTGCTGTTGTGAAGTAAAATCAATGGACTTTCTCGCAGCCAACAATCTCAGTTCAAATCGACTCAGCCAAAAACAGGATCAACATGGACATCATTCATGCCAACAGCATGGAGCACAGCAATAAATTTTACTCGCAAAAGAGAGAACAAGAAAAAAAGAAGAGGGATCATCTAGAATTAGACTTGGCAAAATGGGTCAAACCAGTCGTTCCAGCCCGAGGTATAATACTATTGATTCGATACAAACACGGCACAGCACAAACAGTAAACGGACCGTGCTGGTTCGGCTCGATTGGGCGTTCCGTGCTTGGGCCAGCACCTCGGCATGGCAAACTGATCTGGTACGGTACGCACAGTAACTCTCCTATGGTAATCAATAAAATTGCTTAAGGTTACCAGTAAAATTATCTGTGTTAGAGTGACAGCACTCTTCTGAATATGGAAGGGTGACTTGGTAGTAAAACTAATTGTGACTGACAGTAAAATTACTTGTGACTGACAATAAAAATACTTACGACTCAGCGACTGGCAGTAAAATCAATGAGCCATTGATGGCTATGGTCCATTTTGGCTAAGCGTGTCTAAACCAGCCGGCACGACCCAACCCCTCTCTATGCTATGCCTAGGTCGAAGAACAGACACGTGGGACAACATTACACAGCACGCTAACTTATTCGGACCAGCCGTACTAAAACTAATGGGACCAGTGTCCTATCGAGACTTGTGCCTGTCCAGATGCATGTCGTGCCTACCAGCAAGGTTGTCAGGATTTGCGATCCTACCTGAGATAGTTTTCTTGCGAGCAGGATCGAATTGTAGGATCACGATTATATGAATTTTTTATTTTAAATATTATAAATTCATCAATTATGCAAAATATCACAATCCAATACTTCATGTTCATAGTTCCATACTTCCCTTGTTCAAGCAGCAACCAGCAGTTACAATCATACGAATACAATGGTTCCATTCCATACTTCCATAGTTCATTGTACAATGTCAGCGCTGCCCCTGCTCTTACATGCACCCAATCTGATATTCCACAATGTATACAATATAACAATACACCTTGCAAAAACCAAAGATGCAAATGCTGTTGAAGAAACACACAAGGAAAATTGATAGTACAATGTCCCCGGCTAAACCTATAAATGCACCACTCAACCCATCAGTGGCGGACCCAGAAATAAAATACAGCTAGGGCGAAGTCAGAAGCATGAAACAAACAGTATTACCCAAAAGCAAAACAATCCATGTTCAAACAACATTGTAATCGCACTAATAAGAGTATATGATACAAAGTAAAAACAACAATTACAATTCGCATGTAAACATATATAGATAACGATTTGACATTGAAAAATACCTCGCTAATGAAGCTTAATCCACAATTGTACATGTGCGGCCACCGTTCTGCTTTCCTTGGTACTTCTGCTTGACAATTTGCTAAAATAGCTATTCAAATCCTTTCTATTCATTTTGAATTTGAACAAGCCAAAGATCATTGTTTCTGGAGAGGTAAAAATATAAATACCCTCATTTAGTCATTTTGACAAGCTAGTTTACATATTCTACAATACAATCTACATAAAAATTTTACAAGCTATCAAAACTAATACTCAAATACACAAATCTAAAATCTAGAATAAATAAAATTTATTGCACCTTTATAGAATAGAAATTATAGAAATGCTCAAATCAGTGAATCAGCTCACTCAAGCCTCAGCCGACTGCTCAAATCCTCAGGCCTCACGCCAGACGCCGACGCCCCACCCGGCCGCTCCTCAATTCCTGAAATCCCCCGGCTGGCCGGCTCCCGGTCCCGGGCTCCCCGCGACCCGCCTCCGCCTCGCGCCTCCCACCGCTGCCTCTCCCGCCTCCGCCTCCCGCGGCCTCTCCCGCCTCCCGCCTCCCGCCGGCCTCTCCCCGCCTCGCGCCTCCGCGGGCTCCCGCCTCCCGCCTCGCGCCTCCGCCGGGCTCCCGCCTCGCGCCTCCCGCTGGCGCGCGCGGCGTCCGAGACTCCGAGTGTCCGACGACTCCTCCGCCTGGGCGCTGCCGCCGCGCCTTCCTCCGCCTCTGCCGCCGCCCTCCCGGGATCTAGGGTTAGCGCTACTCTTCGACTTGTGTTGGCCCCGGCCCGTGCGTACCGGTACTACGTAGGATATCTCTTTGCTTTGTTGGGCCGAGTATTTGTGTGTTGCTTGGGCTAATGGACTTGGGCCTTGTGTGCTTCCGAGCTTCCGGCTAATGGAGGCGGCAGCGGCTAATGGAGGCGGCTTGTGCTTCCGCCGGCGCGGGGGGAGGGGGGTTCCGGCCGCCGGTGGGGGGTTCCGGCCGACGAGGAGCTCGGGCGGCCGCCCGGACTCGCCCGAAGGGCAGGTCCGCCCCTGCAACCCATAGTACCATGCTGCTAGCTAACAGTTTGACATTGCCAACATTCTGCAATTAAATTGACTATCATGAAATTTCAATCATCACAAAACTTTGAAATAGCAAAGCATAATTATTACTTGGTTTTACTTTTGTCCAAGAAGCCATTGCGTTATAAAATGCTAAGAAACCTTGCTTGCATATTCAATCACCAAGACTCCCTAATTGTCTAGAATTTACTCATCTAGATATCGGTCAGCCTAACTAGAGTACCAAACCAAACAAGGAATAATCACAAACCTAGAAAAGAAAGGACGTCATGTTGCAGACTTGCAGTGGGGCGGCCGGCTGCTCTGCCTCTAGGAGGGCGGCGACCCTCGGGGAACGCAACTACATGATGACGGCACCGCCGGCCATGGCTCCAGGAAGCCAGGCCAGCCGGCCTCGATGGCACAGATATGGAGAAGTGGAGATCTGCACTCTGGAGAGGGAAGTGGATTCTAGAGATTCTGGAGGTTGGAGAATGGAGATGGAGTGAATTGGAGTCCGACTCACTGAATGAGACCAAAGCCGCCGCTCTCTCTCTCTCTCTCTCTCTCTCTCTCTCTCTCGAGGGTTTTGCTTGGTTTAGCCGGGCAAACACGCACCCATTTTCGGCCTCCGATCGAATCGAATGGCTACCTTTTCACCCGATGGTGGAATCGCGTAACACCGTTATGTGTCACAATTCTAGCGACTCTACGATCCGGATCGCGATCTAGGTGTGATACCACCCAAAAGCGATTCATACGGTGACATGTGTGCCATACAGCCATGGTAGGATCGTAGAATCGCACGTCTTTCGTGATACTAACAACCTTGCCTACCTTATCAAAAAAAAACAACAACCTTGCCTACCAGCACTAATCATAAAGCAGAATTAACCCGTCTCCGTCTGGCCCTCTGGTGGTGCTATCTCGGTCATCGGTTCGCGTAAAAACCCCGCCGTCCGCCGTCGACAGCTGTTAGGGTTTTGCCGTCTCCGCTTCCTCCGCTGCCTATACCGTCAGAGGAGGAGAAGCCTCCGGCCGCCGCATCCGCCGACATGTGGCCGTTGCTCCGGCGAGCCGCCAGGTGAGCGCAACTCCCTCCCCCGCTCCATCCGCCGTTTGGCCTGTCTTAGCTTTGCTGATTCGATTTGGTCGGCGCTGTACTGTGTGTTTTGCTTATCATGCACCCGATGTAGGTGTTAGTAGTTTTGATTTGATGACTCCGTGCTGCCACCCGATGTATTATCATTAGGTTCCCAGTTCCGGTTTAGGCCTGCTTATAATGCACGGCCTCATTTCAATTGTCCTGTGCAGAAGCTGTAGTTGTTTCTTTAGTTCTTATATGTCAAATTGTATTGGATTGGGCGAGGAATATTGGCTTGGGAGAAAGGGTGTAGGACCGAAAAGGCAACAGAGGGGGGTGAATGGTGCCTTAAAATCTCTCCAAGTATTCAAACAATCTTCTTCTCCAATAGCTACAAAGCTATGAAGAGGAAGATCGAATGTTCAACGGAGAACGTAAGATCGATCGACACCGAACTAGAATCGCCGCGCCGAGGACAAAACAAGGCAGTCGAAAGGATCTATCGTGATCACTCTGACAAAGAGATAGACCATCTGTTTCAGAGAGATCGAACGCCAACTCGTGGTCGATCGAGTCACTCGGTAAGACAGACGATCCACTGAAAACCGAGATCGACCGACAAAAGAGATCGCATAAGAATGACCGAAAACAGAGAAGGCGCGCACGACCAACTAGACAAGCCAGAGCTCATGACCACTTGCTTTGATTTCCAAATATCTTGCAATTCACAAAGCAATCGGGTATGAGACTTTAGACAACGTTTGCTCACGTCCTTTGACAGAGAAAAACCAAGGCAGTGAAAAACTTCTTTGCTGAGATCTGGACAAACGGCGTGGTCGAAACCGAAACAGAGAATTCGGTCGACTCATGCACAAAAGTCTCAACGTGGTCGTAGCGAATGCAGAGCATGTACTCGGCGCACGACCGCGAGACGCAAACACTTCTCCGATTCGACTCTTGCTCTCGGAATGAATCGCCAAATAGCCTTGAGATGATTCCTGTTCGAGCAAATCAAAACTAGGCCTACTCAAACCAAGAACACAACTCAAAGCAAGAAGTACCGAGTTGATGAATAGAACCGCTCGTGGGACTAGAATAGCCAAGATGGCTTGGAGTAAAACCCACATGTCACTGCGATTTGAAAGCCAAGAACACAGATATACGAAGGAACAAAGAGAGCGCAAACAAATCATTCAAACACAAGACAGAGAACACAACTCAGAGTTTCCATTCCAACCATCAAGGAGTACAAGGAATCCCGATACGCCCGGAGAGCATAGAGAGGAGCTCACACCTCTTCTCTTTCTCTCTTTCTCGATTATTCATACATGGATTCTCCACTCATCCTCTCTCTCACACAATCCCAAGAACACACTCACAGACTCCCATGGGAGGGAGAGGCGGCTGCCTCCAAGGCCCAGCCGGCCAACCCACTCAAACTCGTGCCTCCCCTCTCCCTTTTATAGCCTCACACCCGAGACTAACCCTAATGGATCCATCCATTAGTCCACACTGGGCTAACCCAAACACCCTCCTAACACCGGGTTTTACACCTCGCTTACCCACTAGCGAAAACAAGCTTCCAGTGCTTTACCCGTTAAACCCAACGGTTCCACCGCTTTGCCCGTTAGCGCCAACAACTCCTGTGCATTGGCAGAGACACGCCTTCCTTTGCAGCTTTCCGCATTCCCAAAATGCCACTCCGCTGCCTTCCCGAAGCCTCCTCCTACCTTGCCGTCCAAGCTTGCAACCACCTCGCAAGACTAGGTCTTCTTCGGCTTCCTTTGGTCGTTCGGACCCGACACCGCCGTGTCTCGTCCCGACCATCCCAGCCTCGCTGCACTGTCACCAAGATCCTCCGCAGCTCCACCCGGTTCCTCATCTCCTTGGCTTGCAACCACCTTGAGCCCCAAGTCTTCTTGGCTTCACCCAGTCGTTCTGGACCTCAACATCTCCCATGTCTAGTCCCGACCACTCCAAGCCTCACCAAGACTTGTCTCCAAGGTCCTCTGGCAGCTCCAGCTTCGGTTCCTCATCTCCTCGGCTTGCAACCACCTCACCAGCCTCGATCATCTTCGGCGCCTCCAACCGTCTGGACCTCAACACCTCCTGTGCCTAGTCCCGGTCCTCCCACGCCTCACCATGAAATAGCTCCGAAGTCCTGCAGCCACACAGACAAGCAAACCGTCACATAGCACCGCACCAGACAACAGACAAACCATCGGTACAACCAACAAGTGTCACAGCACACAACCTGATCGTAAATCCCCTACGACCACTCGAATGCACAACTCAAGAAATGGTCGGCCCGAACACTTCCTGCTTCTTCGACCACACAACATGTCGTTACGACCGCCTCACACTCACTACGACCATGCGGACACATGCCACAACCATTGCTAGCCGCTACGATATTATCGCATAAGGACCATACCCCATACGACCACTCAAGGTACGCGAGCAGAGAAACCCTCCAGCTCACAAGAGCCTTCCTGCAGCCTATGACCACTCACTAGGCTGCTACGACCGCCAAGACACAAGCTACAACTTTATCGCTCAAAGTCTACGACCTCATCCCAAGTCGTTCTGTCATCTGACCGATCGAAATGATGAACCAATAAATGCACGAGGTCTACGACTTCACCACAAAGCCATACGACCGATTCCCAGCTCACATGGTCGATCCTAGAGGTCATACGACCAATTCCCATGTGTCTACGACCACGTTCAAACATCTCGGGCACAACCGACCGCCTACGACCCTAGAAGACTGCATCTGACGCGCTACGAGTGATTCCGACCGTTACCGAGCACTTCCGACCGAGTCCCGCTGCATTTGGACCGCGTCCGATCGCTCCTCACGCCCGCCCAATGCATCACAACGTGGTCGTAGGCGCCGACTACTCAACGTGGTCATACGCCGAGCGCCGACTTCCACCACAGCAATCGTGATTCGACTTACGACCTCGCACCACGGCCAATGTGGTCGAAGAGGCTTTCGATCGGGGCCAAAGTGGTCGTGAACGAGGTTTTCGCTTCCGATCGCTGTCGGTGTGGTCGTAAACAAGATGGCTGACTTCCGACCACGGCCAAAACGGTCGTACTCTCTTCTCGTGCCCTTCGACCATGGCCAAAAGCGCCGCGGTGGTCGAACACTTCCACCGCCAAGACAACAAACAATGTGGTCGTAAGGCTATTGCCAAGCAAGTCGTAAGGGCTTAGGAACCAACAGAGAGACCCATTCTCCTCTCAAACTTCAAAAAACCAAACTCAATCTCACTAGATTAAGAGTCAATTACTCATCACAACCATGAGGCGACCTCCACATGGTCTCTCAATCTCCCCCTTGATGAGTATATTGACAAACACAGAAAAAGGCAAGAAGATGAGTTCGTTTTTGAAAAGAAAAGGAAGGAGAGATGCATGAGCTAGACATGGTCTAAAAGAAGTGAAGACAGAACCCATGACCATGTTGGCAAAAAGTGTCCAATCTTGCTCATGGTCCAGAGACAAGAGCTGTTGCTCTCATGACCATTGTCAGAGCAAGACGACCAAGTATTCTCCCCCTTAAAGCCCTTTTCCAATCCTTCTCCCATCTCTTAATGCATTCTCCCATTTTAATGCCTTTTGCACTCCTTAATGCCTTTTTCTAAAGCCCTTTTCCAATCCTTCTCCCATCTCTTAATGCATTCTCCCATTTTAATGCCTTTTGCACTCCTTAATGCCTTTTTCTATAACCTTCTCCCCCTTTTGGCAATAGAATCATCAAGATGCAGGGAACAAAAGAATAGAGCATGAATGAAATGGAGTGCCTACAATTGCTTCATTTTAAGCACGGGGAGCCATGAAGATTATCCTAAGTGATTTTACAGATTATACCAAGCCATAAAAGTGACAATGCTATCGGATCATAACAAACTATGTATTGCTAAGCTCAAGCCAAATAAGTCATGATCATAAATTAAATGGTTTGATTAACATGTCAAGTCACTCAAGATTATAGTCTAGAGAAAGGTATCCAAATGTGAGTCAAGCCATGTCAATATTCTAAGTGGAACCAAGAAGCTATGGTTGAGTCAATTTAGAGTGCTATAAGTTCAAAAATGAGACATTGGTTCAAGTACTTGGTTCTTGTTGTAGCTTAAGCAAAATTGAGCACAAATGACATATTTTGTTTTGAAATTCATGGTAGTTGCCAACCAAATTTTTATGTTATCATGTGCTAGACCTCAAGCCTTATGCAACTACTCCAAGCGATAAGCTTAAGAAGATAGTCTAGGTCATCCAAAACTCCCCCTGAGTTCATGCCTAGTGCAATGGCAAGCCGTCTCATGAGAAAGAATTGGTGAGATCAGTTTTTTCGCACAAAAGAGATCTTTTTGCATTTACTTGAGTTAGTTCATGAACAAAGAGTTAAAACTTAACTCATGCATCACTAATGAACTAACTTAGCTCAATCTAAACCTCAAAAACAGATTCAAGACTCAACTTAGCCTATTCGACATGGCCTGAATCAAGAGAGGATCACTAAAGCCAGACTAGTCACAAGATTGAACAAGACATGTTTTACTTTAAGTTGTTCACATTTAATTAAGCTAGTATGGCAAGAGCTAAGCAAAGACATAGAAGGGCATGATAAATCAAGCTATCACAAGACATGGCAAGATATAAAGCATGATATCATGTCACATAAAGATAATAGACAAGGCTCCAAAGACTGCATGCATTCAAGTGAATTTTATGCATTATGATACAAAAGAATGCACACGAGATGAACTCCCCAAAGCTAGCCCAACAGATAGAAAGGTTCCAACTCCCTAGAGAAGGCAACTCGAGAAGAACCAAGAAATTTGGCGCAAAAACCAGAAAAAGAGGGTTCTAACTCAAGGAGGTGATTCCCAAACACACCCTATCCACATGATCTCTAGTCTCAGAACCTCATACCACGGGCAAAAGCACACTATGTCAATGCACAAGACTCTAGTGGCCAAGAAAAGGTTCAATCTAGGTAGAAGAGAATCCTAGAGAACCAAAGCCCAAACTAGGTAGTAAATAATCCTAGAGAACCATTTGGACGAGAAGTGTGATCGAGACAATATCACCTAGAGTCGGTTCTGTCTAACCAATCGGACCCTTCCCCACTAGAACAGATAAACAAAGCAAAGCCAAGTGGAGGAAGCAAAACACCGAAAGATCACAAGGAGAACAAACCTCTGTCATGGTCGCTGGTTGGTAGTCGTGGTCGTAGAAGGGTCCCGGTAGTAGTCGTATAGGAGTCCCGACCTCGGTTGAGTGATCGAAGTCGCCTCGCCATGGTCGTAGATGTGTTCACTCATGATCGTAGTCCAATTCGGGGTGGTCGAACACGAAACCAGGTCGTGGTGGTAATTGCATCTTGGTCGTAGTCGCAGATGAGTCTGGATCGTGGTCGTTGCGTCCTGGCCGAGGTCATAAAACGAGTTCGGCCGAGTGTCCAGACCATGGTCGTGGTAGCTACGACGTGGTCGTAATGACCAAAGGAGTGGTCGCTCAAGCACTCGATCTCCCCTCACACACGACTGCAGTTAACCACGAGGAACAAGCGGTGTCCTAGTACTGGGGTAAATGATATACAGGCATGATCCATTACTGAGACAAAAGACCACAAACAGTAGCATTACAAATATTAATGCATGAGAACACACCCCCCACAAGCTCAATCTAGCCCTCATCAAAAGCATCTAGAACAGCGAGCCTAGAGCCACCCAATACTAGAAGAAGCTTGTGACCTATCCACGCTTCTCATGATGTCTAAGCATAAGCACGTACTAATGCTACCAAGGTGTTGTACATTTTATGTCATGCCAAAACCGAATGAGAAAGATCAAGGTAAACATGTATCTCAATGAATCACAACCATGCACATAGCAGGTGACAAGGAAAGATCACAGAAGCATATGCTAGCATGGATATAAGCATGTATACCAGAAAAGATAAGAAGGCATAAATAAACAAAACATCATGACATAGAAAATCTATCCAAGATATACTCAAGATCATACTGTCCATACATGTGCATACATCATGTAGACATACAACATGACAAATTAGAATCATGAAAAGTATGCTAACATGTATAAATAATGATGAATGAACATAAGGAGCAAGATGTGAACCATGATAGATACTACAGAGCACAAGGTCATGATGATACTTGACTTCTAATATACACATTCTACTTCGCTCATGAAGTCAGGTCAAAGCTTAAGCATCTAACAAATATGACAAGATATATGGATACTTAAGCAACATACACATAAAGGCATGACATGAAAGTATTGAAGAAAGAACATGCCAAGTATGGTATAAGTGAGCACTGAACAAACACAACATGCCAATTAAGACTAACACATGTATATAGAGACATGAAGGTAAAGAATAGCTCACAAAGTAGGTGAAGACACCAACGTGAGAGCATATGTCTCTTGGAGGCCATGAAGTGGAGAGCCAATAAATGTTCTAGTCATATGATGAGGCAGAAGACTAAAACTCCAATCAATTCCATATTTTCCAACAAGCGTCTAGAGACCTACAAATGACAAGAACAGAGTGCCCAAGTCTTGGGTCTCAAGAGTTAGCAAGCAATTACTTGAGAACCCAAGACTTTGACACACGACCACTCAGCAGAAATGAGTGATCGTTACGTGCTACGACTACGGCCGAGAAGACATGAGCGTGGTCAGAGCACAAGAGGCATAGTCTTGAATGACTACAATGAGAGACGTGTCGTAAAGCCTTTCACCACAATTGGGGATTGCGGCGTGATCAAAATATAGTTTCGACCATGGCGACCGTGCGGCAACGTGCTAAGAAGCAGCAGACGGTCGTATGGACTTCGACCATGATGACAGTAAGAGTGTCCGCCGAAGACGTGGTCGTATGAAGCTACGACTACATCCGAGAAGCCAAGCCGTGATCGTAAGACATTACGACTACAACGATGACACAGTAGAGGAACTTGGCTTTTACTAAACCAGATTCTAGCAGAAACAAGCTCCTCTATACAAGTGTGGTGAGTCAAAATTTTAATTTCTCATTTTTAGATTTTAACATGCAAGAAGGGAAATTAAATTATCGCCATCTGTAGTGGAAGACTCACAACCTATACATGCTAAATGAGATTTCAACCTAGCAAGAACGATCTAGCAGTTTACCATCTAGGCACTCATATTATCCCTAAGAGCAAGTATATTCATCTTGGACAAGGCCAAGGTCATATTGACATTTTACCTTGCTCATGATGAGTTGTTGTTCGTCCCTCTTAGCATTATCATCCGTGTGTTCTTTTGATCTGGCACATGAACAACCAAGAAAAGAACCAACCAAAGCATCAAAGGAGACTCACACCTTCTCACTTGTAGGTGCGCACCTCGCTTGGGCGAACAAGGTCTACCAATTAAGAAGCGGTGGAAGTCCTTCCTCAGTCGAGACGCAGACAAAGAGCAACAACAAAAGAAACAAGTCTACGATGTCAAGATGTCCATCCTTCTCTCAAAATGAGCATTGATGTAAGTGTCCTCCATGAAACATGGTCAAAAGGACAAAGCACCATCCTTGCTTAAAAGGAGAAATCCTTGGACTAACCGAGAAGAGCCAACAAGAAAAGCACTAGCCAACTAAGCAAAAGGCACAAGTGCTGACAACAAAAGAACTATGCTCAAGGAAGGGTCCACCTCTTAAATGAAAGAGGTGACAAAGTCTCAAGATGCGAGTGCTCGTATCATTGCACTCCTCTCCTCAAAGAATTTTCATCATCCGTCGAAGAACAGGGTAAATCAAGACAAACCAAAGTCTTGAGAGTCAGGCGCGAGGGAAAGCACTGTGTCGACGAAGTGTAGTCGCAGATGGGGCCACCGAGACCGTGGTCATAACTCTTAATGACCATGTCCCAAAGACTGCGAATCGCTCTCGCCGCCGCTTCTCGATCGGTGATCGTGCTTGCAAATAACATCACCCTCCAACCGAAATCAGCCTCTTGTCACAAAGGACATCATTGGCAAAACACCCCAAGCAAGATGCAAAGAAAAGCTCACAAGATCTCCTACTAGTTGCCATGCTCCAGATCGGTTAAGATCAAATATAGAGCAAACCTTGCTCTGATACCAATTGTAGGACCGAAAAGGCAACAGAGGGGGGGTGAATGGTGCCTTAAAATCTCTCCAAGTATTCAAACAATCTTCTTCTCCAATAGCTACAAAGCTATGAAGAGGAAGATCGAATGTTCAACGGAGAACGTAAGATTAGATCGACACCGAACTAGAATCGCCACGCCGAGGACAAAACAAGGCAGTCGAAAGGATCTATCGTGATCACTCTGACAAAGAGATAGACCATCTGTTTCAGAGAGATCGAACGCCAACTCGTGGTCGATCGAGTCACTCGGTAAGACAGACGATCCACTGAAAACCCGAGATCTGACCGACAAAAGAGACGCACGAATGACCAAAAAGCAGAGAAGGCGCGCACGACCAACTAGACAAGCCAGAGCTCATGACCACTTGCTTTGATTTCCAAATATCTTGCAATTCACAAAGCAATCGGGTATGAGACTTTAGACAACGTTTGCTCACGTCCTTTGACAGAGAAAAACCAAGGCAGTGAAAAACTTCTTTGCTGAGATCTGGACAAACGGCGTGGTCGAAACCGAAACAGAGAATTCGGTCGACTCATGCACAAAAGTCTCAACGTGGTCGTAGCGAATGCAGAGCATGTACTCGGCGCACGATCGCGAGACGCAAACACTTCTCCGATTCGACT
This sequence comes from Dendrocalamus sinicus, assembly GCA_036346575.1. Classification (NCBI taxonomy): domain Eukaryota; kingdom Viridiplantae; phylum Streptophyta; class Magnoliopsida; order Poales; family Poaceae; genus Dendrocalamus; species Dendrocalamus sinicus. The sequence goes on along the minus strand of CM070660.1, from coordinate 26,124,677 downwards.
CTTGCTCTCGGAATGAATCGCCAAATAGCCTTGAGACAGATTCCTGCTCGAGCAAATCAAAACTAGGCCTACTCAAACCAAGAACACAACTCAAAGCAAGAAGTACGAGTTGATGAATAGAACCGCTCGTGGGACTAGAATAGCCAAGATGGCTTGGAGTAAAACCCACATGTCACTGCGATTTCAGAAAGCCAAGAACACAGATATACGAAGGAACAAAGAGAGCGCAAACAAATCATTCAAACACAAGACAGAGAACACAACTCGAGTTTCCATTCCAACCATCAAGGAGTACAAGGAATCCGATACGCCGGAGAGCATAGAGAGGAGCTCACACCTCTTCTCTTTCTCTCTTTCTCGATTATTCATACATGGATTCTCCACTCATCCTCTCTCTCTCACACAATCCCAAGAACACACTCACAGACTCCCATGGGAGGGAGAGGCGGTCGCCTCCAAGGCCCAAACTGGCCAACCCACTCAAACTCGTGCCTCCTCTCTCCTTTTATAGCCTCACACCGAGACTAACCCTAATGGATCCATCCATTAGTCCACACTGGGCTAACCCAGTAAACACCCTCCTAACACCGGGTTTTACACCTCGCTTACCCACTAGCGAAAACAAGCTTCCAAAGGCTTTACCGTTAAACCCAACGGTTCCACCGCTTTGCCGTTAGCGCCAACAACTCCTGTGCATTGGCAGAGACACGCCTTCCTTTGCAGCTTTCGCATTCCCAAAATGCCACTCCGCTGCCTTCCGGAAGCCTCCTCCTACCTTGCCGTCCAAGCTTGCAACCACCTCGCAAGACTAGGTCTTCTTGGCTTCCTTTGGTCGTTCGGACCCCGACACCGCCGCGCCTCGTCCCGACCATCCCAGCCTCGCGGACTGTCACCAAGATCCTCCGCAGCCCAGCTCCGGTTCCTCATCTCCTTGGCTTGCAACCACCTTGAGCCCCAAGTCTTCTTCGGCTTCACCCAGTCGTTCTGGACCTCAACATCTCCCATGTCTAGTCCCGACCACTCCAAGCCTCACCAAGACTTGTCTCCAAGGTCCTCTGGCAGCTCCAGCTTCGGTTCCTCATCTCCTCGGCTTGCAACCACCTCACCAGCCTCGATCATCTTGGCGCCTCAACCGTCCGGACCTCAACACCTCCTCGTGCCTAGTCCCGGTCCTCCCACGCCTCACCATGAAATAGCTCAGAAGTCCTGCAGCCACACACAAGCAAACCGTCACATAGCACCGCACTAGACAACAGACAAACCATCGGTACAACCAACAAGTGTCACAGCACACAACCTGATCGTAAACCCCCTACGACCACTCGAATGCACAACTCAAGAAATGGTCGAAGCCCTGGAACACTTCCCTGCTTCCTTCGACCACACAACATGTCGTTACGACCGTCTCACAGCTCACTACGACCATGCGGACACATGCCACAACCATTGCTAGCCGCTACGATATTATCGCATAAGGACCATACCCCATACGACCACTCTGTTGCACAGAACAGAGAAACCCTCCAGCTCACAAGAGCCTTCCTGCAGCCTATGACCACTCACTAGGCTGCTACGACCGCCAAGACACAAGCTACAACTTTATCGCTCAAAGTCTACGACCTCATCCCAAGTCGTTCTGTCATCTGACCGATCGAAATGATGAACCAATAAATGCACGAGGTCTACGACTTCACCACAAAGCCATACGACCGATTCCCAGCTCACATGGTCGATCCTAGAGGTCATACGACCAATTCCCATGTGTCTACGACCACGCTCAAACATCTCGGCACAACCGACCGCCTCGACCCTAGAAGACTGCATCTGACGCGCTACGAGTGATTCCGACCGTTACCGAGCACTTCCGACCGAGTCCCGCTGCATTTGGACCGCGTCCGATCGCTCCTCACGCCCGTCCAACTGCATCACAACGTGGTCGTAGGCGCCGACTACTCAACGTGGTCATACGCCCGGCGCCGACTTCCGACCACGGCAATCGTGAGATTCGACTTACGACCTCGCACCACGGCCAATGTGGTCAAGAGGCTTCGATCAGGGCCAAAGTGGTCGTAAACGAGGTTTTCGGCTTCCGACCGCTGTCAGTGTGGTCGTAAACAGCATGGCTGACTTCCGACCACGGCCAAAACGGTCGTACTCTCTTCTGGTGCCCTTCGACCATGGCCAAAAAGCGCTGCGGTGGTCGAACACTTCCAGCCGCTCAAGACAACAAACAATGTGGTCGTAAGGCTATTGCCAAGCAAGTCGTAAGGGCTTAGGAACCAACAGAGAGACCCATTCTCCTCTCAAACTTCAAAAACCAAACTCAATCTCACTAGATTAAGAGTCAATTACTCATCACAACCATGAGGCGACCTCCACATGGTCTCTCAATCTCCCCCTTGATGAGTATATTGACAAACACAGAAAAAGGCAAGAAGATGAGTTCGTTTTTGAAAAGAAAAGGAAGGAGAGATGCATGAGCTAGACATGGTCTAAAAGAAGTGAAGACAGAACCCATGACCATGTTGGCAAAAAGTGTCCAATCTTGCTCATGGTCCAGAGACAAGAGCTGTTGCTCTCATGACCATTGTCAGAGCAAGACGACCAAGTATTCTCCCCCTTAAAGCCCTTTTCCAATCCTTCTCCCATCTCTTAATGCATTCTCCCATTTTAATGCCTTTTGCACTCCTTAATGCCTTTTTCTAAAGCCCTTTTCCAATCCTTCTCCCATCTCTTAATGCATTCTCCCATTTTAATGCCTTTTGCACTCCTTAATGCCTTTTTCTATAACCTTCTCCCCCTTTTGGCAATAGAATCATCAAGATGCAGGGAACAAAAGAATAGAGCATGAATGAAATGGAGTGCCTACAATTGCTTCATTTTAAGCACGGGGAGCCATGAAGATTATCCTAAGTGATTTTACACAGATTATACCAAGCCATAAAAAGTGACAATGCTATCTGGATCATAACAAACTATGTATTGCTAAGCTCAAGCCAAATAAGTCATGATCATAAATTAAATGGTTTGATTAACATGTCAAGTCACTCAAGATTATAGTCTAGAGAAAGGTATCCAAATGTGAGTCAAGCCATGTCAATATTCTAAGTGGAACCAAGAAGCTATGGTTGAGTCAATTTAGAGTGCTATAAGTTCAAAAATGAGACATTGGTTCAAGTACTTGGTTCTTGTTGTAGCTTAAGCAAAATTGAGCACAAATGACATATTTTGTTTTGAAATTCATGGTAGTTGCCAACCAAATTTTTATGTTATCATGTGCTAGACCTCAAGCCTTATGCAACTACTCCAAGCGATAAGCTTAAGAAGATAGTCTAGGTCATCCAAAACTCCCCCTGAGTTCATGCCTAGTGCAATGGCAAGCCGTCTCATGAGAAAGAATTGGTGAGATCAGTTTTTTCGCACAAAAGATATCTTTTTGCATTTACTTGAGTTAGTTCATGAACAAAGAGTTAAAACTTAACTCATGCATCACTAATGAACTAACTTAGCTCAATCTAAACCTCAAAAACAGATTCAAGACTCAACTTAGCCTATTCGACATGGCCTTAATCAAGAGAGGATCACTAAAGCCAGACTAGTCACAAGATTGAACAAGACATGTTTTACTTTAAGTTGTTCACATTTAATTAAGCTAGTATGGCAAGAGCTAAGCAGCACATAGAAGGGCATGATAAATCAAGCTATCACAAGACATGGCAAGATATAAAGCATGATATCATGTCACATAAAGATAATAGACAAGGCTCCAAAGACTGTACAGGCATTCAAGTGAATTTTATGCATTATGATACAAAAGAATGCACACGAGATGAACTCCCCCTGAAAGCTAGCCCGAACAGATAGAAAGGTTCCAACTCCCCCTAGAGAAGGCAACTCGAGAAGAACCAAGAAATTTGGCGCAAAAACCAGAAAAAGAGGGTTCTAACTCAAGGAGGTGATTCCCAAACACACCCTATCCACATGATCTCTAGTCTCAGAACCTCATACCACGGGCAAAAGCACACTATGTCAATGCACAAGACTCTAGTGGCCAAGAAAAGGTTCAATCTAGGTAGAAGAGAATCCTAGAGAACCAAAGCCCAAACTAGGTAGTAAATAATCCTAGAGAACCATTTGGGCGAGAAGTGTGATCGAGACAATATCACCTAGAGTCGGTTCTGTCTAACCAATCGGACCCTTCCCCACTAGAACAGATAAACAAAGCAAAGCCAAGTGGAGGGAAGCAAAACACCGAAAGATCACAAGGAGAACAAACCTCTGTCATGGTCGCTTGTTGGTAGTCGTGGTCGTAGAAGGGTCTCGGTAGTAGTCGATAGGAGTCCCGACCTCGGTTGAGTGATCGAAGTCGCCTCGGCCATGGTCGTAGATGTGTTCACTCATGATCGTAGTCCAATTCGGGGTGGTCGAACACGAAACCAGGTCGTGGTGGTAATTGCATCTTGGTCGTAGTCGCAGATGAGTCCGGATCGTGGTCGTTGCGTCTGGCGAGGTCATAAAGCGAGTTCGCCGAGTGTCCGACCATGGTCGTGGTAGCTACGACGTGGTCGTAATGACCAAAGGAGTGGTCGTCAAGCCGCACGATCTCCCCTCACACACACCGCAGTTAACCACGAGGAACAAGCGTGTCCTAGTCTGGGTAAATGATATACGGGCATGATCCAAGATCGAGACAAAAGACCACAAACAGTAGCATTACAAATATTAATGCATGAGAACACACCCCCACAAGCTCAATCTAGCCCTCATCAAAAGCATCTAGAACAATGAGCCTAGAGCCACCCAATACTAGAAGAAGCTTGTGACCTATCCACGATTCTCATGATGTCTAAGCATAAGCACGCACTAATGCTACCAAGGTGTTGTACATTTTATGTCATGCCAAAAACCGGAATGAGAAAGATCAAGGTAAACATGTATCTCAATGAATCACAACCATGCACATAGCAGGTGACAAGGAAAGATCACAGAAGCATATGCTAGCATGGATATAAGCATGTATACCGAAAAAGATAAGAAGGCATAAATAAACAAAACATCATGACATAGAAAATCTATCCAAGATATACTCAAGATCATACTGTCCATACATGTGCATACATCATGTAGACATACAACATGACAAATTAGAATCATGAAAAGTATGCTAACATGTATAAATAATGATGAATGAACATAAGGAGCAAGATGTGAACCATGATAGATACTACAGAGCACAAGGTCATGATGATACTTGACTTCTAATATACACATTCTACTTCGCTCATGAAGTCGGTCAAAGCTTAAGCATCTAACAAATATGACAAGATATATGGATACTTAAGCAACATACACATAAAGGCATGACATGAAAGTATTGAAGAAAGAACATGCCAAGATGGTATAAGTGAGCACTGAACAAACACAACATGCCAATTAAGACTAACACATGTATATAGAGACATGAAGGTAAAGAATAGCTCACAAAGTAGGTGAAGACACCAACGTGAGAGCATATGTCTCTTGGAGGCCATGAAGTGGAGAGCCAATAAATGTTCTAGTCATATGATGAGGCAGAAGACTAAAACTCCAATCAATTCCATATTTTCCAACAAGCGTCTAGAGACCTACAAATGACAAGAACAGAGTGCCCAAGTCTTGGGTCTCGAAGAGTTAGCAAGCAATTACTTGAGAACCCAAGACTTTGACACACGACCACTCAGCAGAAATGAGTGATCGTTACGTGCTACGACTACGGCCGAGAAGACATGAGCGTGGCCGTAGCACAAGAGGCATAGTCTTGAATGACTACAGCCGAGAGACAGGGTCGTAAAGCCTTTCAGCCACAATTGGGGATTGCAGGCGTGATCAAAATATAGTTTCGACCATGGCGACCGTGCAGCAACGTGCTAAGAAGCAGCAGACGAAGTCGTATGGACTTACGACCATGATGACAGGTAAGAGTGTCCGCCAGAAGACGTGGTCGTATGAAGCTACGACTACATCCGAGAAGCCGAAGCTGTGATCGTAAGACATTACGACTACAACGATGACACAGTAGAGGAACTTGGCTTTTACTAAACCAGATTCTAGCAGAAACAAGCTCCTCTATACAAGTGTGGTGAGTCAAAATTTTAATTTCTCATTTTTAGATTTTAACATGCAAGAAGGGAAATTAAATTATCGCCATCATAACTCTTAATGACCATGTCCCAGCACCTGCGAATACTGCTCTCGTCGCCGTTCTCAGTACGGTGACTGTGCTTGCAAATAACATCACCCTCCAACCGAAATCAGCCTCTTGTCGCAAAGGACATCATTGGCAAAACACCCCAAGCAAGATGCAAAGAAAAGCTCACAAGATCTCCTACTAGTTGCCATGCTCCAGATCGGTTAAGATCAAATATAGAGCAAACCTTGCTCTGATACCAATTGTAGGACCGAAAAGGCAACAGAGGGGGGGTGAATGGTGCCTTAAAATCTCTCCAAGTATTCAAACAATCTTCTTCTCCAATAGCTACAAAGCTATGAAGAGGAAGATCGAATGTTCACTGGAGAACAGTAAGATCGATCGACACCGAACTAGAATCGCCATTGCCGAGGACAAAACAAGGCGATCGAAAGGATCTATCGTGATCACTCGACAAAGAGATAGACCATCTGTTTCAGAGATCGAACGCCAACTCGTGGTCGATCGAGTCACTCGGTAAGACAGACGATCCACCAAAACCCGAGATCCGACCGACAAAAGAGACGCATGCGAATGACCGAAACAGAGAAGGCGCGCACGACCAACTAGACAAGCCAGAGCTCATGACCACTTGCTTTGATTTCCAAATATCTTGCAATTCACAAAGCAATCGGGTATGAGACTTTAGACAACGTTTGCTCACGTCCTTTGACAGAGAAAAACCAAGGCAGTGAAAAACTTCTTTGCTGAGATCTGGACAAACGGCGTGGTCGAAACCGAAACAGAGAATTCGGTCGACTCATGCACAAAAGTCTCAACGTGGTCGTAGCGAATGCAGAGCATGTACTCGGCGCACGATCACGAGACGCAAACACTTCTCGATTCGACTCTTGCTCTCGGGAATGAACTGGCCAAATAGCCTTGAGACAGATTCCCTGTTCTGAGCAAATCAAAACTAGGCCTACTCAAACCAAGAACACAACTCAAAGCAAGAAGTACCAGAGTTGATGAATAGAACCGCTCGTGGGACTAGAATAGCCAAGATGGCTTGGAGTAAAACCCACATGTCACTGCGATTTCAGAAAGCCAAGAACACAGATATACGAAGGAACAAAGAGAGCGCAAACAAATCATTCAAACACAAGACAGAGAACACAACTCAGAGTTTCCATTCCAACCATCAAGGAGTACAAGGAATCCCGATACGCCCGGAGAGCATAGAGAGGAGCTCACACCTCTTCTCTTTCTCTCTTTCTCGATTATTCATACATGGATTCTCCACTCATCCTCTCTCTCTCACACAATCCCAAGAACACACTCACAGACTCCCATGGGAGGGAGAGGCGGCTGCCTCCAAGGCCCAGCCGGCCAACCCACTCAAACTCGTGCCTCCCCTCTCCCTTTATAGCCTCACACCGAGACTAACCTAATGGATCCATCCATTAGTCCACACTGGGCTAACCCAAACACCCTCCTAACACCGGGTTTTACACCTCGCTTTACCCACTAGCGAAAACAAGCTTCCAGTGCTTTACCCGTTAAACCCAACGGTTCCACTGCTTTGCCCGTTAGCGCCAACAACTCCTGTGCATTGGCAGAGACACAGCTTCCCTTTGCAGCTTTCCGCATTCCCCAAAATGCCACTCCGCTGCCTTCCCGGAAGCTTCCTCCTGCCTTGCCGTCCAAGCTTGCAACCACCTCGCAAGACTAGGTCTTCTTGGCTTCCTTTGGTCGTTCTGGACCCGACACCGCCGCGTCTCGTCCCGACCATCCCACCTCGCCGGACTGTCACCAAGATCCTCCGCGGCTCGGCTCCGGTTCCTCATCTCCTTGGCTTGCAACCACCTTGAGCCCCAAGTCTTCTTCGGCTTCACCCAGTCGTTCTGGACCTCAACATCTCCCATGTCTAGTCCCGACCACTCCAAGCCTCACCAAGACTTGTCTCCAAGGTCCTCTGGCAGCTCGGCCGGTTCCTCATCTCCTCGGCTTGCAACCACCTCACCACCTCGATCATCTTGGCGCCTCCAACCGTCCGGACCTCAACACCTCCCGTGCCTAGTCCCGGTCCTCCCACGCCTCACCATGAAATAGCTCCAAGTCCTGCAGCCACACTGACAAAGCAAACCGTCACATAGCACCGCACTGCACAACGACAAACCATCGGTACAACCAACAAGTGTCACAAAGACACAACCTGATCGTAAATCCCCTACGACCACTCGAATGCACAACTCAAGAAATGGTCGAAGCCTGGAACACTTCCGCTTCCTTCGACCACACAACATGTCGTTACGACCGTCTCACGACTCACTACGACCATGCGGACACATGCCACAACCATTGCTAGCCGCTACGATATTATCGCATAAGGACCATACCCCATACGACCACTCATTTGCACGTAGCAGAGAAACCCTCCACTCACAAGAGCCTTCCTGCGACCTATGACCACTCACTGGTCGCTCGACCGCCAAGACACAAGCTACAACTTTATCGCTCAAAGTCTACGACCTCATCCCAAGTCGTTACGTCATCCGACCGATCGAAATGATGAACCAATAAATGCACGAGGTCTACGACTTCACCACAAAGCCATACGACCGATTCCCAGCTCACATGGTCGATCCTAGAGGTCATACGACCAATTCCCATGTGTCTACGACCACGTTCAAACATCTCGGGCACAACCGACCGCCTACGACCCTAGAAGACTGCATCTGACGCGCTACGAGTGATTCCGACCGTTACCGAGCACTTCCGACCGAGTCCCGCTGCATTTGGACCGCGTCCGATCGCTCCTCACGCCCGTCCAACTGCATCACAACGTGGTCGTAGGGCGCCGACTACTCAACGTGGTCATACGCCCGAGCGCCGACTTCCGACCACAGCAATCGTAGATTCGACTTACGACCTCAGACCACGGCCAATGTGGTCGAAGAGGCTTTCGATCAGGGCCAAAGTGGTCGTAAACGAGGTTTTCGGCTTCCGACCGCTGTCAGTGTGGTCGTAAACAGCATGGCTGACTTCCGACCATGGCCAAAACGGTCGTACTCTCTTCTGGTGCCCTTCGACCATGGCCAAAAAGCGCTGCGGTGGTCGAACACTTCCAGCCGCTCAAGACAACAAACAATGTGGTCGTAAGGCTATTGCCAAGCAAGTCGTAAGGGCTTAGGAACCAACAGAGAGACCCATTCTCCTCTCAAACTTCAAAAAACCAAACTCAATCTCACTAGATTAAGAGTCAATTACTCATCACAACCATGAGGCGACCTCCACATGGTCTCTCAATCTCCCCTTGATGAGTATATTGACAAACACAGAAAAAGGCAAGAAGATGAGTTCGTTTTGAAAAGAAAAGGAAGGAGAGATGCATGAGCTAGACATGGTCTAAAAGAAGTGAAGACAGAACCCATGACCATGTTGGCAAAAGTGTCCAATCTTGCTCATGGTCCGAGACAAGAGCATTGCTCTCATGACCATTGTCGAGCAAGACGACCAAGTATTCTCCCCTTAAAGCCCTTTTCCAATCCTTCTCCCATCTCTTAATGCATTCTCCCATTTTAATGCCTTTTGCACTCCTTAATGCCTTTTTCTAAAGCCCTTTTCCAATCCTTCTCCCATCTCTTAATGCATTCTCCCATTTTAATGCCTTTTGCACTCCTTAATGCCTTTTTCTATAACCTTCTCCCCCTTTTGGCAATAGAATCATCAAGATGCAGGAACAAAGAATAGAGCATGAATGAAATGGAGTGCCTACAATTGCTTCATTTTAAGCACGGGGAGCCATGAAGATTATCCTAAGTGATTTTACACAGATTATACCAAGCCATAAAAAGTGACAATGCTATCTGGATCATAACAAACTATGTATTGCTAAGCTCAAGCCAAATAAGTCATGATCATAAATTAAATGGTTTGATTAACATGTCAAGTCACTCAAGATTATAGTCTAGAGAAAGGTATCCAAATGTGAGTCAAGCCATGTCAATATTCTAAGTGGAACCAAGAAGCTATGGTTGAGTCAATTTAGAGTGCTATAAGTTCAAAAATGAGACATTGGTTCAAGTACTTGGTTCTTGTTGTAGCTTAAGCAAAATTGAGCACAAATGACATATTTTGTTTTGAAATTCATGGTAGTTGCCAACCAAATTTTTATGTTATCATGTGCTAGACCTCAAGCCTTATGCAACTACTCCAAGCGATAAGCTTAAGAAGATAGTCTAGGTCATCCAAAACTCCCCCTGAGTTCATGCCTAGTGCAATGGCAAGCCGTCTCATGAGAAAGAATTGGTGAGATCAGTTTTTCGCACAAAGAGATCTTTTGCATTTACTTGAGTTAGTTCATGAACAAAGAGTTAAAACTTAACTCATGCATCACTAATGAACTAACTTAGCTCAATCTAAACCTCAAAAACAGATTCAAGACTCAACTTAGCCTATTCGACATGGCCTTAATCAAGAGAGGATCACTAAAGCCGGACTAGTCACAAGATTGAACAAGACATGTTTTACTTTAAGTTGTTCACATTTAATTAAGCTAGTATGGCAAGAGCTAAGCGACACATAGAAGGGCATGATAAATCAAGCTATCACAAGACATGGCAAGATATAAAGCATGATATCATGTCACATAAAGATAATAGACAAGGCTCCAAAGACTGTACAGGCATTCAAGTGAATTTTATGCATTATGATACAAAAGAATGCACACGAGATGAACTCCCAAAGCTAGCCCAGCAGATAGAAAGGTTCCAACTCCCTAGAGAAGGCAACTCGAGAAGAACCAAGAAATTTGGCGCAAAAACCAGAAAAAGAGGGTTCTAACTCAAGGAGGTGATTCCCAAACACACCCTATCCACATGATCTCTAGTCTCAGTAACCTCATACCACGGGGCAAAAGCACACTATGTCAATGCACAAGACTCTAGTGGCCAAGAAAGGTTCAATCTAGGTAGAAGAGAATCCTAGAGAACCAAAGCCCAAACTAGGTAGTAAATAATCCTAGAGAACCATTTGGACGAGAAGTGTGATCGAGACAATATCACCTAGAGTCGGTTCTGTCTAACCAATCGGACCCTTCCCCACTAGAACAGATAAACAAAGCAAAGCCAAGTGGAGGAAGCAAAACACCGAAAGATCACAAGGAGAACAAACCTCTGTCATGGTCGCTTGGTTGGTAGTCGTAGTCGTAGAAGGGTCACGGTAGTAGTCGTATAGGAGTCCCGACCTCGGTTGAGTGATCGAAGTCGCCTCGGCCATGGTCGTAGATGTGTTCAGCTCATGATCGTAGTCCAATTCGGGGTGGTCGAACACGAAACCAGGTCGTGGTGGTAATTGCATCTTGGTCGTAGTCGCAGATGAGTGCGGATCGTGGTCGTTGCGTCTGGCCGAGGTCATAAAGCGAGTTCGGCCGAGTGTCGGACCATGGTCGTGGTAGCTACGACGTGGTCGTAATGACCAAAGGAGTGGTCGTCAAGGCGTGCGAGTCTCCCCTCACACCACGACTGCGAGTTAACCACGAGGAACAAGCGGTGTCCTAGTCTTGGGTAAATGATATACGGGCATGATCCAAGATCGAGACAAAAGACCACAAGCAGTAGCATTACAAATATTAATGCATGAGAACACACCCCACAAGCTCAATCTAGCCCTCATCAAAAGCATCTAGAGCAATGAGCCTAGAGCCACCCAATACTAGAAGAAGCTTGTGACCTATCCACGATTCTCATGATGTCTAAGCATAAGCACGGACTAATGCTACCAAGGTGTTGTACATTTTATGTCATGCCAAAACCGAATGAGAAAGATCAAGGTAAACATGTATCTCAATGAATCACAACCATGCACATAGCGGTGACAAGGAAAGATCACGAAGCATATGCTAGCATGGATATAAGCATGTATACGAAAAGATAAGAAGGCATAAATAAACAAAACATCATGACATAGAAAATCTATCCAAGATATACTCAAGATCATACTGTCCATACATGTGCATACATCATGTAGACATACAACATGACAAATTAGAATCATGAAAAGTATGCTAACATGTATAAATAATGATGAATGAACATAAGGAGCAAGATGTGAACCATGATAGATACTACAGAGCACAAGGTCATGATGATACTTGACTTCTAATATACACATTCTACTTCGCTCATGAAGTCAGGTCAAAGCTTAAGCATCTAACAAATATGACAAGATATATGGATACTTAAGCAACATACACATAAAGGCATGACATGAAAGTATTGAAGAAAGAACATGCCAGTATGGTATAAGTGAGCACCTGAACAAACACAACATGCCAATTAAGACTAACACATGTATATAGAGACATGAAGGTAAAGAATAGCTCACAAAGTAGGTGAAGACACCAACGTGAGAGCATATGTCTCTTGGAGGCCATGAAGTGGAGAGCCAATAAATGTTCTAGTCATATGATGAGGCAGAAGACTAAAACTCCAATCAATTCCATATTTTCCAACAAGCGTCTAGAGACCTACAAATGACAAGAACAGAGTGCCCAAGTCTTGGGTCTCGAAGAGTTAGCAAGCAATTACTTGAGAACCCAAGACTTTGACACACGACCACTCAGCAGAAATGAGTGATCGTTACGTGCTACGACTACGGCCGAGAAGACATGAGCGTGGCCGTAGCACAAGAGGCATAGTCTTGAATGACTACAGCCGAGAGACAGGGTCGTAAAGCCTTTCAGCCACAATTGGGGATTGCAGGCGTGATCAAAATATAGTTTCGACCATGGCGACCGTGCAGCAACGTGCTAAGAAGCATCAGACGAAGTCGTATGGACTTACGACCATGATGACAGTAAGAGTGTCCGCCGAAGGCGTGGTCGTATGAAGCTACGACTACATCAGAAGCCAGAGGCGTGATCGTAAGACATTACGACTACAACGATGACACATGAGAGAACTTGGCTTTTACTAAACCGATTCTAGCGAAACAAGCTCCTCTATACAAGTGTGGTGAGTCAAAATTTTAATTTCTCATTTTTAGATTTTAACATGCAAGAAGGGAAATTAAATTATCGCCATCTGTAGTGGAAGACTCACAACCTATACATGCTAAATGAGATTTCAACCTAGCAAGAACGATCTAGCAGTTTACCATCTAGGCACTCATATTATCCCTAAGAGCAAGTATATTCATCTTGGACAAGGCCAAGGTCATATTGACATTTTACCTTGCTCATGATGAGTTGTTGTTCGTCCCTCTTAGCATTATCATCCGTGTGTTCTTTTGATCCTGGCACATGAACAACCAAGAAAAGAACCAACCAAAGCATCAAAGGAGACTCACACCTTCTCACTGTGGTGCGCACCTCGTTTAGGCGAACAAGGTCTACCAATTAAGAAGCGGTGGAAGTCCTTCCTCAGGTCAGCACGCAGACAAAGAGCAACAACAAAAGAAACAAGTCTACGATGCTGAAGATGTCCATCCTTCTCTCAAAATGAGCATTGATGTAAGTGTCCTCCATGAAACATGGTCAAAAGGACAAAGCACCATCCTTGCTTAAAAGGAGAAATCCTTGGACTAGCAGAGAAGAGCCAACAAGAAAAGCACTAGCCAACTAAGCAAAAGGCACAAGTGCGACAACAAAGAACTATGCTCAAGGAAGGGTCCACCTCTTAAATGAAAGAGGTGACAAAGTCTCAAGATGCGAGTGCTCGTATCATTGCACTCCTCTCCTCAAAGAATTTTCATCATCCGTCAAGAACAGGGTAAATCAAGACAAACCAAAGTACTGAGAGCTGTGCGCCGAGGGAAAGCACCAGGTCGACGAAGTGTAGTCGCAGATGGGGCCACTGAGACTGTGGTCATAACTCTTAATGACCATGTCCCAAAGCACTGCGAATCTTCGCTCGTCGCCGTTCTCGATCTGATGGTGTGCTTGCAAATAACATCACCCTCCAACCGAAATCAGCCTCTTGTCGCAAAGGACATCATTGGCAAAACACCCCAAGCAAGATGCAAAGAAAAGCTCACAAGATCTCCTACTAGTTGCCATGCTCCAGATCGGTTAAGATCAAATATAGAGCAAACCTTGCTCTGATACCAATTGTAGGACCGAAGAGGCAACAGAGGGGGGGTGAATGGTGCCTTAAAATCTCTCCAAGTATTCAAACAATCTTCTTCTCCAATAGCTACAAAGCTATGAAGAGGAAGATCGAATGTTCACTGGAGAACAGAAGATCAGACTGACACCCGAACTAGAACTGCCGCTGTCCGAGGACAAAACAAGGCAGTCGAAAGGATCTATCGTGATCACTCTGACAAAGAGATAGACCATCTGTTTCAGAGAGATCGAACGCCAACTCGTGGTCGATCGAGTCACTCGGTAAGACAGACGATCCACTGAAAACCCGAGATCTGACCGACAAAAGAGACGCACGAATGACCGAAAGCAGAGAAGCGCGCCACGACCAACTAGACAAGCCAGAGCTCATGACCACTTGCTTTGATTTCCAAATATCTTGCAATTCACAAAGCAATCGGGTATGAGACTTTAGACAACGTTTGCTCACGTCCTTTGACAGAGAAAAACCAAGGCAGTGAAAAACTTCTTTGCTGAGATCTGGACAAACGGCGTGGTCGAAACCGAAACAGAGAATTCGGTCGACTCATGCACAAAAGTCTCAACGTGGTCGTAGCGAATGCAGAGCATGTACTCGGCGCACGCATCAGCGAGACGCAAACACTTCTCCGATTCGACTCTTGCTCTCGGGAATGAATCGCCAAATAGCCTTGAGATGATTCCTGTTACGAGCAAATCAAAACTAGGCCTACTCAAACCAAGAACACAACTCAAAGCAAGAAGTACCAGAGTTGATGAATAGAACCGCTCGTGGGACTAGAATAGCCAAGATGGCTTGGAGTAAAACCCACATGTCACTGCGATTTCAGAAAGCCAAGAACACAGATATACGAAGGAACAAAGAGAGCGCAAACAAATCATTCAAACACAAGACAGAGAACACAACTCAGAGTTTCCATTCCAACCATCAAGGAGTACAAGGAATCCCGATACGCCCGGAGAGCATAGAGAGGAGCTCACACCTCTTCTCTTTCTCTCTTTCTCGATTATTCATACATGGATTCTCCACTCATCCTCTCTCTCTCACACAATCCCAAGAACACACTCACAGACTCCCATGGGAGGGAGAGGCGGCTGCCTCCAAGGCCCAGCCGGCCAACCCACTCAAACTCGTGCCTCCCCTCTCCCTTTTATAGCCTCACACCCGAGACTAACCCTAATGGATCCATCCATTAGTCCACACTGGGGCTAACCCGTAAACACCCTCCTAACACCGGGTTTTACACCTCGCTTTACCCACTAGCGAAAACAAGCTTCCAGTGCTTTACCCGTTAAACCCAACGGTTCCACTGCTTTGCCCGTTAGCGCCAACAACTCCTGTGCATTGGCAGAGACACAGCTTCCCTTTGCAGCTTTCCGCATTCCCCAAAATGCCACTCCGCTGCCTTCCCGGAAGCCTCCTCCTACCTTGCCGTCCAAGCTTGCAACCACCTCGCAAGACTAGGTCTTCTTCGGCTTCCTTTGGTCGTTCTGGACCCCGACACCGCCCGCGTCTCGTCCCGACCATCCCAGCCTCGCCAGACCTGTCACCAAGATCCTCTGGCAGCTCCAGCTCCGGTTCCTCATCTCCTTGGCTTGCAACCACCTTGAGCCCCAAGTCTTCTTCGGCTTCACCCAGTCGTTCTGGACCTCAACATCTCCCATGTCTAGTCCCGACCACTCCAAGCCTCACCAAGACTTGTCTCCAAGGTCCTCTGGCAGCTCCAGCTTCGGTTCCTCATCTCCTCGGCTTGCAACCACCTCACCAGCCTCGATCATCTTCGGCGCCTCCAACCGTCTGGACCTCAACACCTCCTGTGCCTAGTCCCGGTCCTCCCACGCCTCACCATGAAATAGCTCCGAAGTCCTGCAGCCACACAGACAAGCAAACCGTCACATAGCACCGCACCAGACAACAGACAAACCATCGGTACAACCAACAAGTGTCACAGCACACAACCTGATCGTAAACCCCCTACGACCACTCGAATGCACAACTCAAGAAATGGTCGAAGCCCTGGAACACTTCCCTGCTTCCTTCGACCACACAACATGTCGTTACGACCGTCTCACAACTCACTCGACCATGCGGACACATGCCACAACCATTGCTAGCCGCTACGATATTATCGCATTAAGGACCATACCCCATACGACCACTCTGTTGCGCGAGCGGAGAAACCCTCCACTCACAAGAGCCTTCCTGCGACCTATGACCACTCACTGAGGCTGCTCGACCGCCAAGACACAAGCTACAACTTTATCGCTCAAAGTCTACGACCTCATCCCAAGTCGTTACGTCATCCGACCGATCGAAATGATGAACCAATAAATGCACGAGGTCTCGACTTCACCACAAAGCCATACGACCGATTCCCACTCACATGGTCGATCCTAGAGGTCATACGACCAATTCCCATGTGTCTCGACCACGTTCAAACATCTCGGCACAACCGACCGCCTCGACCCTAGAAGATCGCATCGGCGCGCTACGAGTGATTCCGACCGTTCGAGCACTTCCGACCGAGTCCCGCTGCATTTGGACGCGTCCGATCGCTCCTCACGCCCGTCCAACTGCATCACAACGTGGTCGTAGGGCGCCGACTACTCAACGTGGTCATACGCCCGAGCGCCGACTTCCGACCACAGCAATCGTAGATTCGACTTACGACCTCAGACCACGGCCAATGTGGTCGAAGAGGCTTTCGATCAGGGCCAAAGTGGTCGTAAACGAGGTTTTCGGCTTTCGACCGCTGTCAGTGTGGTCGTAAACAGCATGGCTGACTTCCGACCACGGCCAAAATGGTCGTACTCTCTTCTGGTGCCCTTCGACCATGGCCAAAAAGCGCTGCGGTGGTCGAACACTTCCAGCCGCTCAAGACAACAAACAATGTGGTCGTAAGGCTATTGCCAAGCAAGTCGTAAGGGCTTAGGAACCAACAGAGAGACCCATTCTCCTCTCAAACTTCAAAAAACCAAACTCAATCTCACTAGATTAAGAGTCAATTACTCATCACAACCATGAGGCGACCTCCACATGGTCTCTCAAAGGGAAGTGGCATTTTACGCAAGAAGGGGAATAAATGTAACAGTTGTATATTACTTAATGGGAGTGTCTAGACATCACCCAGATGTTTTCTTTGTAACTATCATTCAAATTTATGACCTTTGGATTAAAGATCAAGAGGTCCTTTGTTTTTTAAGGAGGAGATTTTTTTCAAAGTGAAGGGAATAGAATTCAAGGGGGAGGGGGGAGAATTCTGCCCATTAGATCTCTAATCCAACGATCCTAAATCTGGATGATAGTTAGGAAGAAAATATACGGATGATGTTTAACAAAACCCTACTTAATTTGAGGAATAGTACCTTTTGATGATCTGATCACGTGCGAACCGGAAAATTTATAAATTCCGTGTCTATATATACCACTAAATTTTATGATGACTGTATATAAGTGGCAAAGGCAAACTTTGGGTTGCAACTTTTCTTTAGGGGCTGAGTCTTGAATTTTCAAAACTATGTTTTTCTTTTTTTTTTTCAGGTTGAAGAATGTTTCTCATGTGTTTCCTGTATGTTCTGGATTCACGGATACTAACTTGACCGGTGGTTCTTTGAGTGGTTCGCGAGATAGTGGTTGCCAGGTGTTGTCCCAAGTACTTCCGTTGTGGTATTCAGGAATTGTTATCACCTTGATTCGGAGATTTTCCTCAGAGGCTGCAGAGAGGCTCACCAACAGCAAAGTTGATGGTGAGTTCTTGGGTCAAGATGCAACTGATGTACCAGATGACAACTTCGATAGTCACGATAAGCCGAGTCAAGGGAATGGTATCATTGATGCATTCAGGAATCTAAACAAAACAGAGGGCAAGATTCCAGGGTCTTTAATTCCTAAAACAGTTGGCAATGGTGATACAAAATTGGAAGACAAAACCTACAGACCTTATCTTTTCCAAATTGTATTGGATGCTCCTTCAAATTCTCTTAAAACCGTGCTTGATAAGTGGATTGAAGATGGTAACCATCTTAAAAGAAATGAAGTCATGCTGGTCTTGTTCCACCTCAGGAAGCAGCGACTGTATTCGAAGGCCTTGCAGGTACCTGTTTTGACAATTATGTAATCACTATGAGTCTATGACTGTTGTATTGCATCTCATCAAGTGTTTTTTAGTAAAATACACTACAAGTTTTCAACTATTGGTAAATTCAGCAGTCTTTATTTGGCATTTAGCCTAAGTTACCTTCTTCCCTGTGCAGTCTCTTAATGTTCATGACACAATTCTCTGTCCAAGTTGTTGTACAGAGTGGTTCATACGTGCATTGTCTGGTGTGCAGTGTTGAACT
Source organism: Dendrocalamus sinicus (assembly GCA_036346575.1). Taxonomy (NCBI): domain Eukaryota; kingdom Viridiplantae; phylum Streptophyta; class Magnoliopsida; order Poales; family Poaceae; genus Dendrocalamus; species Dendrocalamus sinicus. The sequence continues at coordinate 26,106,045 of CM070660.1, read as the reverse complement.
GTATTATATTTGTTTTATGTAAATTGCTAGTAGTCATTCAAGCTCAAATTTCTCAAGCTAATTGGGTGTTGATGCGGCATCTGTTGCCTCTATCCTGGGATACTTATTGTGGCAACTACTAAAAGATAAAACATATATCAAAATCCTGTCCATGCTAGATCATGGAAATTGGAACCGAATTCTATGCTGAGACCCTCAAAATTGTACCTTTCTGTGGCAAGATGACAGCATTTCTATCTTACTACTATTATTAAGCAGAAAATTAGTGTTATTTGCTGATAAGCTATTAAAGGAAGGCCTTGCAGCTAATAGCAGCAGTTTGCTCGAGGCTGCTATTTATTCATGAAATGTCACTTCCTTTATAGCAAGTTCTGGACTTATTAAAACACTAGCCTTCTTATTTTTATGAAACATGTGTTTGACGTGCAGAAGTTTCAAATAAGCCTGTACTTTGTCTGTTTGATGGGGAATTGGGCTCTGGACGAAGCTTCACAAGGAGCTGTACTAGCTCATGTCCTTCTCAATCTGGACATGACATGTCTTGAAACATTGGTACTAAGTAGTAAGTACTAACCCATTATAATCGCTAAGTTTGTCACAGGAATCCAACACAAGCCTGAAATTTGCCTTTTATCAGCTGGTCTGGAGTGGTTGAAATATATCTTCAGTTAAGTTGTTGCCATTGATGGTTCTAGAGTAGAATGTAATTTAAAACACTTGAACTAATTCTGAATACATCAAGAAACTTGTATTATTTGTTGATTCAAGCATTCATTTTTATTAAATGTATCATGTTTGGCTCTCCTGTTTAATCTGTTGACACAGCTCTTGTCATGGGCCGGCCGTATGGGCTCATGGAAGTGACGCAATGGAGGGCAGATTACTTAGCCCTCAAGTATGACTTAGTTATAGATAGAATAGGAACTTATCTATTAGGAAGGTTATCTTTATTAGTTGGAAAAATTAGATTGGATTGTTAGGGGCTCAACATCTATATAAGGGGAGCCACATGCTACCATTATCAAGCAAGCAAGAAGAATAAAGAATTGATTTAGTCTCTCCCCAAGGTTCTAGCATCCCAGTCTATGGTCTCCTCCTAAGTTCCCTCCCCTTTAGTCGTGCCGTCCCGGCCCTCCTTCGTACGGTAGTTACCCTGATGAACTAATGTTCATCAAAGCTCTAGAAACTCGATGTGACATGTCCCATTGACAGCTCTAGATGTAACTGGAATGATCCCTTTCTTGCTTGCACTCTTTGATATTCTGGAAAACAGGGACACTGTTTCCATTATAGAATTACTAGTATGGTGTTTAGTGCTGTAACCATTTCGAAGTGATAACTTAGCTGGAAAATAGAAAAGGATGTTAAATATTTTATACAGCAGATTTGAAGAAAGGATGAAACATCAAGTTGCCAGATTACCACTAGCATAGTATTTTGTAGACTATACAGTATGGCCTTTAAAGGTAGCAGCTGAACAAATTGACCAGAATTCAAATATATTTAATTTATATTTGGATTTGAAGTCATCTTTGCCTTTTGCTTAGCGCATGCCGTGTATTGCCTTTTTCTTACCCATTTCTTTCTGCTTTGGTAAAAACATTTGTCTTATTGGTTATGCAATGTTAAATGGAGGGCAAGACTCTAGAAGCCTCTGACAAAATGTGATGTGTTATGTCTGTCGATTATTTCAGTTTTTTGTTATTTTTTTATATCTCATGTTAGTTGTTGATGTACCTTTTGATGGTAGGGATAAGCCTACCAGGACATTGTTATCATGTTAGGCTCTTTATGGCGTGTTCATTGTTTGGGAATTCATCTTAGGTTTTACATGCAAGAGTGGGCATTTTTCTCATGGAAATAATCAGTATGTATAGTGTTCAATGCTAGGTGTACAATTGATCTGCATTTTTACTATATGTTCTAACCTGTAGTTTTTCCTATTTTACGGCAATTTCACTAGCTTTGTATCAGTTCCTCAATGAAATATTTTTCTATGTATGATTCATCAACTATCACATGCATATGCTCTGTCTACAATCTGACCTAGATACACAGCTGACACAGGCTACCTTTGCATATTTCATTTTTACTTTTGTAGAATCGTGGAAACGCAAACACACTTTTTTTTAAACGTATCTCTGAATGTTTGCAGTTCGTGGAGTGGATAGAAAGAGGAAAACTACTCAATTTTGAAGAACGTGACTATGCTTGTCATCTTGATTTGATTGCACGGAACCATGGTATTGAAAATGCTCAGAAGTACATTGAACGAGTTCCGGAATCCTTTAGGAATGAGGTGCTCTACGAAACTCTGCTCGTTAACTGTGTGTGTGTGAGTGATATCCAGAAGGCAGAAGAAGTCTTCAAGAAAATAAGAGACCTCTCTTTACCTTTAACTGTGTCTGCTTGCAACCAAATGATATTGCTGTACAAGAGGGCTGCTCGCAGTAAGGTAGTTGATATACTCATGCTGATGGAAAAGGAAAATATGAAGCCTTCTCACTTAACATACAAGCTCCTGATTGACTTGAAAGGGCGGTCCAATGACTTGCCAGGCATTGAGCTGGTCTTAAATGAGATGAAGGTCAGTGATTTTGAGCCAGATTTTGCAACCTGGACAATGGTTGCAAAATTCTACATATACGGGGGCCTCACAAAGAAAGCAGAAGCAGTTATGAAGGAGATGGAAGTGGAGTATAACAAGGATAAACACCATGCCATCAGACATCTTCTTCACCTCTATGCTGCCCTCAGCAAGCCAGATAGTGTGGCGAGAATATGGAAGTTGTGCACAGAACCTAAGTTGGAAGACTTCTTGGCTGCAATTAAGGCATGGGGTAAACTTGGGTGTATTGAACAAGCGGAGGAGACCTTTGAGGTGATGTTAAAGACGACACCAAAGCTATCTTCCAAGTACTACAATGCAATGCTGAATGTGTATGCAGAAAATAAACTTGTGGCCAAGGGCAAAGAGTTTGTAGAAAGGATGTCTTTTGATGGGTGTCCAAATGGCCCTCTAACCTGGGATGCGCTTACCAAGCTCTATGTGAATTCAGGTGAGGTGGGGAAAGCCGACTCATTTCTGCTGAATGTGACAGAACAAAATCCTGACAGAAGGCCCCTTTACAGTTCGTACATCTTTTTACTGATGGCATATGCAAAAAGGGGTGATATCCATAACTCTGAGAAGATATTTGATAGGCTGAAGAAGATTGAGTACCCAGGAAGGGCACCACCTTATGCTGTGTTACTTGAAGCTTATGTCAATGCCAAAATTCCACCCCACGGGTTCAGAGAGAGGATGAGAGCTGACAATGTACGTCCAATCAAGAAAGTAATAGAACATTTGAAGTTTCTTGATAGGTTACGGAAAGGAGGCTTTTGAGAACTGGTGGACAAATTTTTTGTTTATTTTTGAGATGGATCACATTTAGCATTTCTTGCGGAAGTTCCACAGAAAGGAAGCAGTTTTAGGCGAGTGTCTGTATTCGCCCACAATTCCACATCAGCTGCTAATGGTTATTATGGAAAACTGCTTGGTAGCTGAAGTAATGGCATGTATTCTTAACATGCTAACTTTCCTAAAATTTGAAATTGAAATGGTTCATCGCCAAAATTGGAACTCAACCACGGGTCGTCGACCACATCTGCATTTGCAAAATGTGACCAGAGGCTTTTTGTACGACCAGTGTCGTGGACTTGTATTGGGGGAAGCATTATACGCGAAGACATCAACCAATAGCGCAGGTGGGCGCCTCGGCGATTCCAGCCAGCAGCACCGGCGATAAGGGATGACAGGCTACAGTCGGTAGACTGTGGTTAGTTCGTAACTCCGGCTATTCTGGGGCGGAGGGATATCTATTAGGGAACCTATATTGTTTAGCATCTTCTATTCAGATTCTATTTAGTATATTAGAGATAGCTCAAAGTTTGGGAGTCCGACTTGGGTAAGATATGATATTAGTCGGTTTGCTGCCTCAATATAAGGAGGCTCAGTCTGTACCTTGGAGAGTTAAGCAATAAGAAAGACAACTATTACCTGATGTCTTAGAGCTTCAGCCATGGCCGGAGATAATCCCGGTTCGGTGGCTGAAGGTGAGCAAGTGCCTTCTCGCTATCCTCTTCGTTCACATCCGGAATCCCAGCAGCAGCTCCTTCCGCCCCTTTCCGGGCTTGTTTGGCAACGGCTGAGGCTTATAGATTTTGGCTAAAATTTTTGAATTTTGACTGTTTACGGTACACATTACGGAGAGAGATACTCACTTGTGATTTTGGCTGGTACAGATGTTAGGTTTTTAACGTGTATATTGTTTAACTTGTAGACCCTATCTTGAGAAAATACTATGTTTGAAAATTAGGTACTGTAACAAAAGCTAAAAGCCGCTAGCTTCGGAGGAAAAGAACAAGTCCTCCTAGTGCAAACCCTACCCATGAACCGCCCCTACTGTCTTGGTATCTAAGCTAACAACCGCCACACTTTCCATGGAGGAACGAAGACCATTAAGGACATCGACAAGATGATCTCGGTGGTGATGAAGGATATCAATGATATTAAGCAACAGCAAGGATAGCACAGGGAAGCGATTTCCTGAGTGCAGCATGGAGGGCACAACGCCTCATCTGGAGTATTCGAATCAGGCGCCAGAAGCCGCATATTGGATGGATCGGCCGCTAGATGGGACAAGAAAGAGGAGGAAAGAAGAGGCACACCACGATATCACAAACTCAACTTTCTGATATATGGAGGAGACGAGGATCCATTGCTCTGGCTTAATAGGTGTGAGCAATTTTTCTATGGACAGATGACCTTAGAGGAGGAAAAGGTTTGGTTGGCGGCGTATCACTTGACCGGCGTTGCACAACATTGGTATTATTAGGGGTGAAAACGGGTCATGTTAATCCCGACCGATCCGGCACCGAATCCGATTGGTACCGAATCCGACTAGTACCGAATCCGGAGAAAAAAATATGGGTTAGGATATGGTAACAGCAATATCCGTCGAATCGAATACCGTCGAATCCGATACATCTTCAAGTTTGATTTCAGGTTAGTGCTACTATTTGACGTTTCATTTTCTTTTGCAATGGTAAAATAAAATCTTCCACATCAGCTATTAAATAGTAACATCAAGTCAGTGCGTCATATTCCATTTACTGCACTGTATGCATTCCTTACAAACAAGTAGGGGTGCAAACGAAATGGGTTAATCCCGACCGATCCAACACCGAATCCGATTGGTACCGAATCTGATTGGTACCGAATCCAAAGAAAAAAATATGGGTTAGGATATGGTAACAGCAATATCCGTCTGAATCCGACCCGTTTTCACCCATTATCAATTGGAGCGTGATGAGGGCGTATTGTCTAGGACTCGGTTTGCAGAATTTGTTAATATGCGCTTTGGCCCTCCTATTCAGAGTAATCCCTTGGGAGAACTCGCGCAATTACGCCGGACAGGAACGGTGGAGGAATATCGGAGACAATTCTTGGCGCTACTGTGCAGAGTTGAGCCGCTATCACCTACTCAGCAAGTATAACTATTCACAGCGAGCCTTTTGAAACCTCTGAGTACAGATGTGGAGCTGCGAAATCCAAGCAACCTGCAAACCGCCATGAGTTTGGCTCGAGCATATGAGCAACGACACTCGGAGGGGATTATGGAAGTTAGGACTATAGGGTGGACACCGTCGGCGTAGACTGCCAGCAACGGTCATGAGCATCCCGAAACCCACTCCCACCCCAGCAATATCGGCATCCAGAGGGGCTTCATCCACAGCGCCGAACATCAATACCTTTCAGTCAGTTGCGGCGCCTCCATCACCACGGTGGAAGCGGCTCTCGATGGCTAGAATGGTAGACTGCTGGGCTAAGGGATTGTGTTACAACTGCCCTGAGAAATCTGGGCCAGGTCACAGATGCCCCATGAAGGAGATTTGCGTGATGGAATCAGATGGAGGGGAAGAGCTAGACGCAGAACAAGAGGTTGAAATCTCGCTTCATGCTCTGACGGGAGTGAGAGCCAGCCGAACCATGCAGCTGCAGGTTGTGGTTGCCGGTCGAACCATCAGAGCGCTTGTGGACACCAATGGACACATACGTTTCTGGATGTGGAGACTGCTCGATAGATCAGCTTGTTAGTAGCAAACGGAGATCGCATGGTGTGCGCAGGGGTTTGTAGCAGGTGCCATTGAGCATTGACGAGGTGTTTTTGGTTAGCTATTTTGCAGTTCCATTGGGTGGATTTGACCTTGTCCTAGGTGTACAATGGTTACGCACTCTTGGACCCATTGTCAAGCTACTCACCATGTCCTTTTGGCCGGAGGACCACCGTGTTACCTGGAAGGGATTGGTGCAACAGTTGGTGAGTTGGTCGAACAGGACTTGATGACCGAAGTTTTACAGGGGTTTGTGGATCTCTTCGAGCCGCCTCGTGGCTTACTGCCGGCACGTCGGCACGACCATAGGATCGGCCTACTTTCCTGGGGTAGTAGTTGTGGCTGTTCGACCTTATCGTTATCCGCATCTTCTAAAAGATGAGATTGAGTGACAATGTGCGGGTCCCTTGGGTTGACAGGATATTATCATAAATTCATCCAGGATTATGGTGCGTTGGCATCCCCCTCACTCATCAATTGTTGAAAAAGGAAGCATTTGTCTGGTCTGCGGAAGCATCCGAGGCATTTCACAAGCTCAAACATATTATGACGTCAGCACCCATGCTCCAACTTTTGAATTTATCTAAACAATTTATTGTGGATTGTGATGCTTCGGGTGCAGGTTTTGGCGTCGTTCTTTATCAAGGTGGGCGGCCGATTGCTTTCTTCAGCCACGTCGTGGCTCCTCACCATGCTAAATTGGCTACTTACGAGTACGACACTACTACAGAAAGCCTAATACTAGACGGCCAATCACAGACGGTTTTGTCAAACCGTGCAGTGATTGACACTGCTTCACGACGGTTTTGATTTGGACACCGTGCGTGTTAGTGGCGTCGATAAAGCGAGTATCACGAGCGGTTCTTACCGATGAACCGTCGGTGATACTAAAAATATCCTGAGCGGTTTTATTAAAAACCGTGCGTGTTGTGTAGAACTATCACGACGGTTGTTGTTAAGAACCATCATTAATGTTCCTGACGGTTTTAACAAGAACCGTGCATGATGTCCCTTTGTCTGTCATATTACATTTCATGATCGAGGTTAACATATAAGTACACATTGCTTCTAATAACTTAACTACGAACTACGAGATAAGAGATCACAAATTAAAGGCAAATTTATTAGTTTCAATTAGAGGCAAATTTACTACAAAAGTCGCACAGGTAAAGAGTTTCCCAGTTGTAATCTTTTGGGCTTAATGCGCTTCTTCTTGACTTTGGGACTTGGAGGATCGACCACGACTTCTCGAGCGCCGTTAAGATTATCCTTGTCCTCGGCACTTCCTCCTCCGGCTGGGCAAATAATCGATACCATAGCCCATAATGTCGTGAGGATAGCATGAAAAGATTCATCGAATCTGCCGTTTACGCTTGATCGGCAAGGCTATCCATCGATCTCTCAATGCATGTAGAACTTCTTCCGCTGCGCACATTGTGGAGAAGAACCGGGTAAGGGTTGTTTCCCTTTCTTGAGCGGCGGCGAGACGCCTCCGTCGGCGAATGATCGAGTCGGTGACGGATGCAAGAAAGACGGGGAAGGAGAGCAGGGCATGTGCGGAGAACCTGCTCCAGATGCAAATTGCTGGTCGCCTGTGTAAGGTTCCGGCCGAACAATTCTTGATGAACAGATGAGAGGAAGGAGATGATCACAATAACAGTAGAAGCCATATTATGCGTGCGTAAAGAGACACGGATTAGGCGTGCATATTTAACCTTTAGCATAGGCGGTTCGTATACCCAAACATTAATGATATAGATGCTTCGTATAACGATCGAGAGCGTAAATTAGGCGATCGAAACACGGCGTTACGACATGAAGCTTATGATGAGCGGTTTTTATAAAAACCGTGCAGCGATAATATTATCACGACGGTTTTAATAAAAACCCGTCGTGATAATTCCTGACGGTTTTAGTTAAAAATCGCGTGATAATAACTAAGGCATTTATTGCGCTGCTCGGACCGCATCTGTCTTCATTTCGATCGAGATCTAGCCATCTGCGCACTTTTCACTCGGGAGGAAGCTAGGCGATTTGAGGCGATTAATTTGGTGGGAAGAGGCGAGATTGAGCTTTGAAGATTCAGACTTTTCTGTTGCTCTAGATATGGTTAGTAATGAAATTTATTTTTTCTTTAATTGCATTACAATTTAGGTCTAAGTAATCCATGAGTGGTTATTGAAGATGGTTAATTTGCAAAATTATTGGTTATATAATAGTTGTTGTGTTTGTAATATGAATTGAGCTAGCAAATTAAGTCTCAGTATAATAAATGTGGCCGGTATATATGTAGTTATAATTAGTTAATCTAGATTTTAATACTAAGTTGTTATATATGTATGTAACGTAGGATCGAAGCTGGATGTATGCCACGAGCCGTGTGAGTGAAGAGTACATTAATGGCGTTTCTACTTTTATAAGAGCCGCCGAGGAGGATATGTTGAATAAGGGGGCGGAATATATGTGTTGTCCATGCACTGACTGCGAGAATTTGAAGATGTTTAAGAACCGAGGGCAAATTGAAGCGCACTTGATTCGGAGGGGTTTCAAAAGGATTATCGTGTTGGACCGATCATGGCGAAGTGAATGATCATATGCCGCGGATGACATCGCCGTTGAAGTGAATGATATGCCCCGGATGACATCGTTGGTGAAGTGAATGACATGCCGCGGTGATGTCGATTGTGGCTCGGATTCGGTTAGGTTGCGATGATAATCTGGATCGGATGCTTGCGATGTAGAAGAGAACTATGATGAGAGAGAGTATGTTAAATTCGTGGCTTGATGGAGGACTCGAGAAACCTTTGTACACGGGCTGCAAGTACACGAGGTTGTCGGCGTGCTTGAGCTGTTGAAATTGAAGGCAAGCAGCGGTTGGTCCGACAAGAGTTTCACGGCGCTGCTAGGTCTTTTAGCGGACATGCTTCCGGAGAAATCGTTACCTAAAACCACGTATAAAGCCAAGAAGGTTCTTTGTCCGTTGAGAATGGAAGTAGAAAGAATACATGCATGCCCGAACATTGTATCCTCTACCGTAAAGAGTATGCAAACATGGATGTATGTCCGGTGTGCAACGCATCCCGATACAAGCGTAACAATCAATCGGATGATGGCGAGGAGCAGAGGCGAAGAAAGGACCTCTGCTAAGGTGGCATGGTATTTTCCTATAATTCCCCGTTTGAAAAGGTTTTTTGCAAATCCAAAGGAGGCAAAACTACTGCGTTGGCACTCGAAGGAGCGCAAGAAGGATGGAATGATAAGACACCTTGCTGATTTCGCGCGATGGAGAAACATCGATAGGAGTTTTGCGAGTTCGGTGCGAGAACCAAGGAATGTAAGGTTTGGGTGAGTGCGGATGGAATGAATCCTTTCGATAGCATGAGCAACCGACATAGCACATGGCCGTGACTCTCTGCATCTATAACCTTCCTCCTTGGTTGTGTATGAAGCGAAAGTACATTTCTTTGTCGATACTTATCCAAGGGCCAAAACAACTGGGAATGATATCGATGTGTTCCTAGCACCGTTGGTGGAAGATCTAAAAATCTTGTGGAGCGAAGGGTATAGGTATGTGATGCATACAAGCGAGAGAACTTCACTCTGCGCTCCTTATTGTTCTGCACCATAAATGATTATCCCCCTTGGTAACCTATCGGGCCATAGTACAAAAGGTGTCAAAGCTTGTACTCACTTGTTTAGATGGTGCCGAGAGTGTGTGGTGAGACACTCACGCAAAACCGTCTACATGCGTCACCGCCGGTTCCTTGGAGGGCTCACCCATACCGCAAGATGAAGAAACAATTTGTGGAGAGAATGAAGGCGCTTCAGCTCCAAGGCATTTAAGGGGACACGAGGTTTATGATATGGTTAAGGATTTAGATGTTGTCCTCGGAAAGGGATGTAAATTGAGGGCTCATGAGAAGAACATCTGGAAGAAGAGATCAATATTTTGGGACTTACCTTATTGGGAGTACCTAGATGTTCGACATCTGCATCGGCGTCATGCACGTAGAAAAGAATGTATCGACGACTTGATTGGTCTCTTCACGAACATCCGTGATAAAACAAAGGACGGCGTCAACGCACGGCTTGACTTGGCTGACATGGACATCAGGCCTGAGTTAGCACCGACACGCACTAATAATGGACGAATGTACCTTCCCCCTGCGTATTACACTCTGTCCAAGGTTGAGAAAACAGAACTGTGCCAGTGCTTGCATGGTGTCAAAGTTCCGTCTGGTTACTCCGGCAACGTGAAGAAACTTGTTTCGATGCAAGATTTGAAGTTAAATGGCATGAAGTCTCATGATTGTCATGTGCTGATAACACAGATGCTCTCTATTGCAATTAGAAATATTTTACCGATCAAAGTCCGAGAGACAATCATGAGGCTATGTTATTTCTTTAACACAATTGCTCAGAAGGTCATCGATCCCGAAGGACTAGATGCTCTGCAGGACAAGGTGGTGATGACTCTATGTCACCTTGAAATGTATTTCCCTCCTTCGTTTTTCGATATCATGGTCCATCTCATTGTTCACGTTGTGTGGGAGATAAAAATGTGCGGGCCCGTATTCCTACGTAGCATGTACCCATTTGAGAGGTTCATGGGAATTCTCAAGTCCTACGTACGGAATCGTTCTCGGCTGGAGGGCAGCATCGTCGAAGGTTATGCAAGCGAAGAGGTCATTGAGTTTTGTGTCGATTATATGGCTCAGATTCAACCGATAGGTGTCCCTCAATCTCGTCATGAGGGGAGGCTGAAGGGTCTCGGAATCCCCCCAACGACGAGATCATGACTCTAGGACAGGCCATTGGAACATTCATCCAGTGGCCCAAAAGCGACATCTCCCTGGAGGCTTCTTCACCGGTGGCAGGACCAGAAGTGCAGTGCGAACCACAGCAACATGCACTGGTGCCATCTCCACACGGCGATCGCGCGAGCTACTGCACCGGTACTATCTCCACGGGTGCTATTCTCGCCAAAGCAACTTGCACCGTCTGTACCATTACAGTCGACTACCATGAAGTCGACCTGCAGTCGAGGCAGTGGCCATGGCAAATCAAAGACGAAGGATGATGACGATATCTTGTACCTGCCATTGGCCCGCAAATTTGTGCTAGGCGAGCCGATGATATTCCCGCAAGAGTACCTCACAAAGCTAGGACTTGGTTGCCAAAGATTCCACACTTGGTATATGGAACAGTCCAATAGACCAGAGGCAGAACGGCGCTCAAGTATCATTGTCAAATTCAAGCCGGAACATTTCTTGCACGAAGTTCAGGAATGTGTCTTTCCGGTGACCTTTGACGATATATTTGGTCTTTTCACGCTCAACGCTCTTGACGCCTCACTCGTTCGATGCTGGACGCTGTAAGTCTGTACAATCACAGTCTCTGTTCACGTAATACCGATATATGTCACAATTTGTTGCTTTTCTGTGTATATATATAGATTTATGTTGACCGAAGCTAGATCATTGATGTCGCACGTGCTAAGATCATAATGTGTTATATATTTTGGACCTAGCCGCATGCTTAGGTCCAACCGGGTGCCACAGGTTTAAATAGGCTGAACACAACTAATCCCACGGAGCAACGGAACAACAACATTATAAGTGGTATTGGGCCTTCTCCCTCCCCCCAAAAGACTAGTCCAATGGGTGGGGGCTCCCTCACACTTATAAGTTGTGCTTGCTCCTCTCCCACAATCCATAAGGGACTATTCCTAACATAATGTGTTTCATATTTCTTTACTTAAGCCCTTTCATGGCGATCCTCCTATCACTATTTTCCTACTACCAGAGCTTCATCATGTCCGCGTCATTCAGACCCCCGCTACGGTTCAGCGTTCGCGTCTACGACGTGATACATGGGAAGTGTCGGTGCACTGGAAGGATTGTCCTAAGTCGGAAGCTTCATGGGTTTCCCTTTTGGACTTCCGTGAACAATATCTGGATTTTCAGCTCGAGGACGAGCTGTTTGAGCAGAAGAGGGGAAATGTTGTGGATTGTATTGGCAGAAGCATTATACGCGAAGACATCAACCAATAGCGCAAGTGGGCGCCTCGGCGATTCCAGCCAGCAGCACCGGCGATAAGGGATGACAGGCTACAGTCGGTCGACTATGGTTAGTTCATAACTCCGGCTATTCTGGGACGGAGGTATATCTATTAGGGAACCTACTATATTGTTTAGCATCTTCTATTCGGATTCTATTTAGCATATTAGAGATAGTTCCGAGTTTGGGAGTCCGACTTGGGCAAGATATGATATTAGTCGGTTTGCTGCCTCAATATAAGGAGGCTTAGTCTGTACCTTGGAGAGTTAAGCAATAAGAAAGACAACTATTACCTGAAGTCTCATAGCTTTACCTGAAGTCTCATAGCTTCAGCCCTAGCCAGAGATAATCCCGGTTCAGTGGCTGAAGGTGAGCAAGTGCCTTCTCGCTATCCTCTTCTTCACATCCGAAATGCTAGCAGTAGCTCCTTCCGCCCCTCTCCTCCCAGTAACCGCTCCTAACATCCAGACTTACAGTTGGTTGTTGCATTTTTTTCGCAGAATGTATGTTGCACTGGTCATGCCTCGTGTAGATTGAAGACAACAGAGACCACTGCCCAAATCTTATGTTTCAGGGATAGGCCTATTTGGTTCGCAACTTAGTAGCTTCTATATTTATTTATTTATTTATTTGTTTGTTTGTTTTGCCTAACCTGTGAAACTTCTGGCGGAGAAAAACAACACCACAATCAAACCTGCTAAAGGGAATCTTCTAACAACTCCTTGTCTATGACACGCGGGCCCTAGCTGATATATATATATTGAACGTATCCAGTGCTAATGGGCATTTGGTGCTAACATGCTAATACCGCCTAGGATCGTTAGATCTGCCCCCTACGGCCTGGATTCTTGAGGGTGGAAGCACCCAATCCACTTATGCACATTTGCCAAACCACCCCCCCGGCTCCCCCATCAATTTTTTTCCTCCCCGCTTAACTCCCTTCTCTGCACGACGCCTGATCCATTCGCACCCAGACACCGCAACTCCCTGTGCGCCACGGTTAGGGTTAGGGTTAGGCGAAAGGGTCGGCCTCCTACCGTCTGCACCACCACCGCATCCCTCCGAGCTAGCCACCTCCCCGAGCTCCGACGCCCTCCGACCCGACCTCCTCCCCAAGCGTCGACGCCGTCCGACCCAGCCTCCTCCCCCCACTTCTTCCATAAGCGCCGTTGCCCTCCGACCCGGTGTATTCCCCGAGCGTCGACAACCTCCGAGCTGGCCTCCTCCCCGAGCACCGCCGCCGCCCTCCGACCTGGTCTGCTCCTCGAGATTTGATGCCGTCCGAGCCGGCCTCCTCCCCGAGCATCGACGCCCTCCGACCCGGCCTCCTCCTCGAGTGTCACATCTCAAAATTTTGCTTTTTGGAAAAATTTAAATTCAAATTAATTATTTTAAAGTAATTGGAGTTTCTTTGGCTTTTATTGGATTTTCTGAATTTTCTGGAATTTAAAACCTATTTTAAAAATTAAAAGGTAATTCAAACTATGAAAATTAAATATCAACAGTAGTTGGAAATAATTTTATTCAGTCCAAAATGTCCCCAGAAGCTTCTGTGAATTGTTCTGGAATTTTTGGAGGTATTTTCATATTTTTCTGAGGCCTAAACAATTTTCTAGCCTTTTCTGAAAATCAAAATCAAATTCGGGAAAAATAAAAACCCCTTCTCTCCCTCCAGCCGACGCGTGGACGGCCAGGACCGCCCACGTCGCCGCTCGGCCAAATCCCGGCCGCACCTCCCCTCCCCCTCGCTGCTTCGCGGGCCCAGCCCATCAGCCCCGCCTTCCCCTCCCCTCGGGCCGACACCTGTCTGGCCCGATGTGTACCACGCCACCCCCGCAGCTCATCCAGGCCGCTCCCTCCCACTTAGCGCGCGCGCCGATCGCCTGCAGGTTACGTGGCGCCATCGCACCACGCGCCACGCTCTCGTGGCTGCGGGCCATTGCTGGTCGATTCCGTCGTCTCCGCGCGGACGCCGGACTCCTCCTTCTCTCCCTCTTCCGAAGAATCCGGCGATCGAATCCCGCTCGAACTCGGCCTCTTTCTTCGAATTGAACGGGAAATTCGAATTCCCGGGGAGATGCGCTCCTTATCCCCTAAAGGCCCGGGGCCCCGCGTGCCTCCGACGGCTTATCCCAATTCAAACCGAACCACCGGCCACGACTTGGCGAGAATCCCGCTGCCTCACCCTCCCGAGCTCTATAAATAGTCCTCGGCCTCCGCCTCTCCCGCACCACCTCCCAAAGCCTCTCGCCTCTCCTCGGGCCCGTAGAGCCTCGTCACCGTGCCACCTCCTCTCCGAGCTCGGACCAACTCCGCGAGTCTTCCTCGCCGCCTCGGTCCTCCTCGGGCCGCCGTCGCCACTCCGAGCATCCCGCATCCGTGCGAATCCGTGGGCGCCTCGGCCGCCTCTCCCGTCGCCGGGCGCGTCGCGACGGAGCTCCCGGGCCGTCTCGCCATCGCCTCGCCGCCGGCCATCTCCGCTCACCCCGGACCACGCCGACCCCTCCAACAGAACCCCCTCCGCACCAGGATTACAAATCACGCACCGCCCGACCACCCCGGCCTTCCCTCGCCGCCGGCGTCGTCGCCTCCGACCATCGCTGCCCGGGCCACCTGAAGGTACCCCTCAAGAGGGTTACCTACCCACTATGGGTAGGCAACGCCTCCCCGCTCACCTGGCTAGCACCGCTCGCTCGTTTCCCTTTGACTCCCTCGGCGCGCGTTCGAGCCTCCGGCTCCGCACGCTGAGGTTGAGTTTTTCGTTTAATTTCGCGACTGACAAGTGGGTCCCACCCGTCAGCGGCAGCCGTCTGTGCGGGCCACTGCCGCCTGGGTCCCATCTGTCTGCGCCAGCCTCTGACAAGTGGGTCCAGATTCCAGTGGGTCCCACCTGTCAGTGACCAAAGCAGATGAGGTCACTAACGAGAGGGTCCCACATGTCGATGATGCAGAGGCTCTCTTGTTCATGGGTCCCACTGTCGGCTCTCGGAATTAAAATAAAAGATTAAAATTGAATATTCCCATGGGCCCCACATGCCGAAATTTCTTACTTTCTGGATTTATTCAAACTGAAAACTTCGAACAAGCATAACTTTCTCATTTTAACTCCAAATTCAGCCATTCAAATTTCTAAATTCATCTAAAATCCTGATCTATCCAACCATGGCCTCCATTTGAATTTTTGAGTTTGTTTGAATTTTTATTTGAATTTATTTGTTTTGCTGCTTTTCTCTCGTGCGTAGAATCCAACGTTGAAGAAGACCTCTCCACTCCTCAACAAGAAGACCCAGAGCCCCTGCAAGAAGGCAAGTCTCCTTTGATCATCTTGAACCCATGATTTGAAATGTTTTCAAATTATTTTAAATTATGTGCATTGCTATTTACATAAAATATTAGTTCAAATCTTTAGGAACTAGTTATTCCAACTTGCTATGCCCTCCATTGACATTGAATGCCATGTACTCTTGTCACCATAGAATTTCCTTTGTCTCATTAATGAGAGTATTATAATTACTTGTTGATGTTAGTATAGTAGTATAATGCTTAGTCATGCTATCTAATAACTTTGGAAAATCTTGAAAATGGGAAATTATGAATTATTATTGAACCTTGTGTTGGTAAATGTAGTGGCAATTGGAGTTGCCACTGTTCTTTAAAATAAAAATAAAATGTGAAAGCTGGTTTAGACTAGGGTGGATGGTTGGTTTGGGTTGGTGCGATTAGCACGAGATCTTGAAAAGTGTATGTTCCACCTAGTCAATTAAGGACCGACGCTTGTGTTTGTCCGCATCGAGCACTCTTGTACAACCACAAGTCTATATGGTACGACCTAGGTGACTAACTTATGATAGTCTAGTTTAGGTGCCACCAGATGGAAAGTGAGTGCCGAGGATGGACCGGTTATTCACAGTGAGGGACGAGGATTTCTTGTACTCATATGGCGCATGAGGGGGCTTCGGTTCGGGCAGTTAGCTTACCTACGGTGAAACCTCGGTGGGTGGTATCTAGCTAGATTAGAGTAAGGTAAAGGCTTTGTGATATTTTATCTGGGTCTCATGCCAAAGGAAGCGTGTTGACTTTCAGGATAAGTTATCTCTTGTGGGTAAAGATGTACAACCTCTGCAGAGTGTAAAACTATTCGAATAGCCGTGCCCACGGTCAAGGGCGGGTAAGGAATGCATTCACATGGTAGATTTCTGGTTTTGTTTTAAAATCAAAGTTTTGTATTCGAGGGTGGAGGAACTCTCGGAAGGGTATCTGGCGGTTGGAGCCAGAGAGGGTGGATGTAACCCGCAGTATTAAACATGTTCAAGTTGTTGAAGCTAGTGTTAGTAGATGGAACCTTCACTAGTGAGTTAATGTTAGTTCTGTTAAAACCATTATTTTAATAAATGGATGCCTTTGAAAATAGTTATTGGTAATTGAATTTAAAACATTGCTTTGTGCAAAAGAACCATATAGCCTTCTTTTGTCAAGCCTTGCATCTATGCATTTTCCCAAGACTTGCGGAGTACTTTATGTACTCACATGCTACACTTAAATATACACCTCGTAAGGTGGTGAAGCTCAAGAAGGTGACTACGACTCTCGCTTGCGTGTGGTCGTGATGGATTCTTCCCGAGAACTAGGTTGCGCTTCCCATCAATTGCACGTGGCGTATTGATGGGACTTCATCGAGTTTATCCTTTGCTTCCGCTTTATTTCGTGTGTGTGAGGTCTTAAACCTCTATTGTAATAATGAGACATTTTCGGTCGATACTCTCAATTATTGTAATAAATCGATGTTGGTGATGTTTATCCATTCTGTTTAACTGTGTGCACTAGCTTTGATCTGGGACTAGTGCGGTAATACACAGAGGGTCCGGGTTCGGAAATCCGGGGTCCTGACAGCGATGGTATCAGAGCTAATTTGACTGTAGGACGTGACCTAGTTTAGGAATGGCAAAACCATAAGGACTTATATTTATGAAAAGGTATATTAAAAATGTATAAGCTTCTTTGCTTCTACTCTCTTCCTACCTAGAATCTCGTTCTTGTCTCCAACTCCATTTGTTAAAAAACTTTTACTAATCTTTTCTTTTACTCAACTTTGTAGATGGCTGGTTCATCCTCCGCTGCCCCGTGGGACTACTACTCACATGGAGAGGATCTTTGGAGCATTCGCTAGCCTTCTCCGGCGGTGATGCAAGTGCTTGAGTACCGTCACCGCCCATTTTCAGAGGACGGAAGACGAGGATCCTGGATCGAGACTCTTGGACGATGGAGGTATTCCTGTATGCACGGGAAGAGGAATTCAACTCCCACACATACCCCATCAAGCACCCTCGATCCCGCTGTTATGACGATGTCCAGGATGCAGCACGTCTCGCCATTGATGAGTTGTGCCATCTGCACAAGGATGCTGTACATCAGTCCCCATTTTGCTTCTTCATCAACCTCGCCAGACAGAGGTATCGGACCCATTTGACATACCAAATGGCGATCCTCGACTGTCACATCAAGTGCAGCTCACCCAAGCGATGGACATCACTTACTCTAGAGCTCAGGAGGAGATTGGACAACTCCGGATGCTTCTCACTTCCAGCTATCATCACTCCGACACTCTTCGCGCGCAGCTTCTTCGGGGCCAAACAGAAGAGTTCGGGCTGGAACGTATCAAGGTCGTACCCGACTACACGCCATCTTCACCTGCACCAGCTGCCGTCCCCAACAAACAAGCGCCGGCACGACTTTCGGGACTTCGCACTAGGCTCACAGCACGCAAGAAGGTGCGACGCCCAAGTCCGCCACCCGTCATCACTCTCAAGAAGCGCAAGCCTTCTCCTTCTCGCTCGCGTTCGACGGCCGCCAGTCGAAACCGTCCCTCGACCGCTTGTGATTGTTCACGACATCACGTGAATGAGCACGAAGAACGAGAAGAAGAACTAGAGGAGGAACCAGAAGAAGAAGAACCTGAGGAGGACCCTGAGGAGCGCGTCTTTGGAGAGGATTAGTAGTTCTTTGAGTCAGTAGAACCCAAATAATGTCCACGTTATTAGAACGCTTTATGTTATGTCTTGAGTGTGCTAGATGGACTGTACCAAGCCTAAGCGCTCTTGTGGTACAGCCATTCTTGAACCTAATTTGATTTTAATATAAGTCCTTTTGCTAAGATGTTTGCCTGCCTTCTTCTTTGTGTGTTGGCTTGGGATGTGACTTAGTCTCCCTAAACTCTTACCTTTGCTAATTCCCTCTTACCTTATGCTAACCTGGAACCCCTTCAGATGGTGAACACAAGGAGCAACCTTGGCGCACTCGTGACACCAACAATCACCCGAAAGCAACATTCCACCACCTCCTGCTCAAGCCCCCAGCATGGAACAGATGATGGCCATGCAACTGCAACTCCTTCAAGCTCTCACCCAGAATCAAGTGCAACAAGCCCCGCAGGCACCCAACCAGGCACCACAGTCTAAGTTGGGAGAGTTCATGAGGACAAGGCCTCCCACCTTTGCTGGTTCAGTGGATCCTCTGGAGGCAGATGATTGGATCAAGGATGTGGAAAGGAAGTTGGTCTTAGCTCAGTGCAGTGACAATGAGAAGGTGTTGTATGCTGCTCATCAGCTCAAGGGAATGGCTGCTAACTGGTGGGAAAACCATCGCGCCGCTCATCAGAACGCACAAACCATCACTTGGGATGAGTTTGTTGAAGCTTTCCGCACTGCCCATATTCCTACGGGAATAATGGAGATGAAGAAAAGGGAATTCTACCAACTGCAACAGGGAAACCTCAGTGTTTCTGAGTACCTGAATAAGTTCACCCAACTGTCCAGGTATGCATCTGAAGAGGTCACAACGGAAGCAACAAAGATTTGGAGATTCACTCAGGGACTTGATCCCAACCTCAAGGTGCAGTTAGTGTCCAATGACTACCCGACCTTCCAGCACCTGGTGAACAAGGCTTTTGTACAGGAAGATGCACAACGCCAACTGTACGAAACTAGGAAGAGGAAGTTTCAAGCTCAGCAAGGAGCAAGCGGCTCTCGATTTCGCCCCAACGCACCTCATTTTCATAAACCCTTAGAGCCAAGCGTGCCAAGGACTCCATTTTCAGGACCCCGCCCAAATCCACAACCTCCCAGGGCAGGCAGTGGTGGCCAACCACAGCAGAACAAGACTGCAGCAGCAGGAGTGCAGTGTTTCAACTGCAAGAACATGGGGCATTATGCCAACAATCGTCCCAAACGCCACTGTGACCCGGTTCGTTTCAATTTGGGAACTACTCCAAAGACGAGCTCCAACCGCGAGACAAGGCCGTGGGGCGCCTCAAACTCCAAGGACTCCGCGAGCAATGAGCCGAGGACATCTCAATCATGTAACCGCGAGCGGCCGGGATGTACCCACGTAGTTCTGGGTAAGTTTCTTGTCAATTCAGCACCTGCATCAGCATTATTTGATTCTGGAGCTTCGCATTCTTTTGTGTCGAGAGATGTTGTTGAAAGATATAATTGGGATGTGCGTAGATTACAGAACCCCATGCTAGTCCAATCTCCTGGAAAGGAAATGAGGACTAACACGGTTTGCCCTAATGCAACTGTGGATATTAATGGAGTTAAGTTCCTAGCGAATCTTATTATAATAGACTCCAAGGGTTTAGATGTGATACTTGGTATGGATTGGTTATCCAAGTATAAAGGAAAGATAGATTGTGCCGACCGTGCTGTTACTCTTACCAACACGGAAGGGATTCAAGTAAGGTTTCAGTCCAATGCACCTTCTCAGAAGAAAAGTAAGTTAAACAGTTTGAAGGGAATAACCTTGGAAAAGGTGCCTATAGCGTGTGAATACCCAGATGTATTTCCTGAAGATTTACCAAGAATGCCACCAGATAGAGAGATCGAATTTGTCATAAATCTGGTGCCTGGTACAGCTCCAATTTCTAAGAGACCTTATCGTATGCCTGCAAATGACTTAGCAGAGGTTAAGAAGCAAATTGAAGAGTTACAAGA
The DNA here is from genome assembly GCA_036346575.1 of Dendrocalamus sinicus. Lineage (NCBI taxonomy): Eukaryota > Viridiplantae > Streptophyta > Magnoliopsida > Poales > Poaceae > Dendrocalamus > Dendrocalamus sinicus. Next base: position 26,085,838 of record CM070660.1, on the reverse strand, counting down.
TAAAGGTTTTGTAAGACCAAGCTCGTCACCCTGGGGAGCACCAGTACTACTAGTGAAGAAGAAAGATGGCAGTCTTCGTATGTGTGTGGATTATCGATCCTTGAATGATATGACTATTAAGAACAAGTACCCTTTACCCAGAATAGATGATTTGTTTGATCAGTTGAAAGGATCATGTGTCTTCTCTAAGATTGATCTTCGATCGGGTTATCACCAATTGAAGATAAGACCGGAAGACATACCAAAGACAGCACTTGCTACCCGTTATGGATTGTACGAGTATACAGTGATGTCTTTTGGTCTAACCAATGCTCCCGCATATTTCATGAATTTGATGAACAAGGTGTTCATGGAATATTTGGATAAGTTTGTAGTTGTGTTTATCGATGATATTCTGATATACTCCAAGAATGAGGAAGAACACGCAGAACATTTGAGGATGGTTTTGGAAAAGCTTAGAGAAAACCAGCTGTATGCCAAGTTTAGTAAGTGTGAGTTTTGGTTGAAGAAAGTGGCTTTCTTGGGCCACGTGATCTCTGCGGGAGGAGTGTCAATAGACCCCGACAAAGTAAATGATGTGCTCGGGTGGACACAACCTAGGTCAGTATCTGAGATCAGAAGCTTCTTGGGTTTGGCAGGTTACTATCGTCGCTTTATTGAAGGATTCTCCAAGCTTGCCAGACCTCTCACTCAGTTGCTAAAGAAGGAGAAGAAGTTTGAATGGAGTAAAGCCTGTGAGGACAGTTTTCAAGAACTAAAGAAAAGGTTAACCTGCGCGGTGTTAACACTTCCGGATATTAGAAGGGATTTGAAGTCTTACGTGATGCGTCGAGCAAGGACTAGGTCAGTGTCTTTGATGCAAGAGGAAAGGTAGTAGCATATGCTTCAAGGCAGCTCGACCCCATGAAGAAATTACCCAACCCACGACTTAGAGCTTGCTGCGTGGTACATGCTCTAAAGATATGGAGGCATTATCGATCGGCAACCGTTGTGAAATCTACGGATCATAAAAGTTTGAAGTATATATTTACCCACTGATCTCAACATGAGGCAAAGGAGATGGCTTGAGTTAATAAAGGATTATGATGTGGGAATACATTACCATCCGGAAAGGCCAATGTAGTAGCGGATGCATTGAGCGAGAAAGAGTTCTTTGCAATAAGTCGTGGATCAAAGACAGTATGCCGAAGACTTCAATCAAATTTCAGCGACTCAACTTGGAGGTAGTAGAGGAAGGATTCTGGCTACTGGAGGTTCAACCAACTCTAGAGGAGATGATCAAGGCAGCTCAAGGAGAAGATACGTATGTCAAGGAAATTAAAGAAAATATGAAGAAAGGGAAGGCGCGGGATTTTCAGAAGATGAGGAGGTATCATTTGGTTTGGGAAAAGAATTATTGTACCTGAAAAGAAGGAAATAAAGGAGTTAATTCTGAAAGAAGCCCATGAGTCTGGATATTCAATTCATCCTGGGAGTACAAGGATGTACCAAGATCTCAAGGAAAGGTATTGGTGGTCAAGTATGAAAAGAGAAATTGCAGAGTATGTAGCTTTATGTGATGTTTGCCAGCGAATTAAAGCGGAGCATCAAGAGACTGCCGGGCTTTTACAACCTTTGCGAGATACACGAGTGGAAATGGGAAGAAATTGGAATGGACTTCATAACCGGACTACCTAGAACAAGATCAGGGTATGATTCGATTTGGGTTATTGTGGATCGTCTGACGAAAGTAGCCCATTTCATTCCAGTAAAGACTACCTACTCTGGGGACAGACTCGCCGAGTTGTATATGTCCAGGATCGTGTGTTTGCATGGAGTTCCAAAGAAGATCGTATCAGATCGGGGGACTCAATTCACTTCAAGATTTTGGCATAAGTTACATGGACTTTTGGGCACAAATCTAAACTTTAGCACAACCTATCACCCCCAGACAGATGGTCAAACCGAAAGAGTAAATCAAATTTTGGAAGATATGTTGAGGGCTTGTGTTCTCACAAACAAGGCCAATTGGGATCAAAGTTTGCCCTATGCAGAGTTCTCCTATAACAATAGTTATCAATCTAGCCTGCAAATGTCTCCGTTCGAAGCCCTGTATGGCAGAAAATGTAGGACCCCATTGTATTGGAAGGAGACAGGAGAAGGACAAGTATTTGGACCAGATGTGTTGAAGCAAGCAGAGGAACAAGTTCGTCTAATCCAAGATAGATTAAAAACAGCTCAAACCAGACAAAAGAGTTATGCAGACAACCGTCGAAGAACGTTAGAGTTCGTACCTGGGGATCACGTTTATCTGAAAGTTTCACCCCTCAAGGGTATGCGACGTTTTGGGGTTAGTGGAAAACTTTCCCCTAGATTCATTGGACCCTTCCCTATTACGGCAAAAAGGGGAGAAGTTGCCTACCAGCTTGAGCTTCCACCTCAATTGTCCAAAGTGCATGATGTGTTCCATGTGTCTCAAGCGAGAAATGTCTCCGGTGCGAGAGGAGCAGATGTCACTAGAAGAAGTAAATGTGAATGAGGACCTAACCTATCCAGAGTATCCTGTGAAGATATTGGAAGAAGCAGAGTGTCGTACCCGAAGCAAGGTCATCAAATCTTGTAAAGTGCAATGGAGCAACCATTCGGAGTCGGAAGCAACATGGGAGCGTGAAGATGATTTAAGAGAAGAGTTCCCCAATCTTTTTCCCAGTCCATCCGAATCTCGGGGTCGAGATTCTTTCTAAGGGGGGTAGGTTTGTCACATCTCAAAATTTTGCTTTTTGGAAAAATTTAAATTCAAATTAATTATTTTAAAGTAATTGGAGTTTCTTTGGCTTTTATTGGATTTTCTGAATTTTCTGGAATTTAAAACCTATTTTAAAAATTAAAAGGTAATTCAAACTATGAAAATTAAATATCAACAGTAGTTGGAAATAATTTTATTCAGTCCAAAATGTCCCGAAGCTTACGTGAATTGTTCTGGAATTTTGGAGGTATTTTCATATTTTTCTCGAGGCCTAAACAATTTTCTAGCCTTTTCAAAAATCAAAATCAAATTCGGAAAAATAAAACCCCTTCTCTCCCTCACCGACGCGTGGGCGGCCAGACCGCCACGTCGCCGCTCGGCCAAATCCCGCCGCACCTCCTCCCCTCGCCGCCGCGGCCCGACCCATCGGCCCGCCTTCCCTCCCCTCGGGCCGACACTGCGGCCCGATGTGTCACGCCACCCCGCGGCTCATCCAGCCGCTCCCTCCCACTTAGCGCGCCCGCGCCCGATCGCCTGCGGGTTACGTGGCGCCATCGCCACCACGCGCCTGCTCTCGCCGATGCGGGCCCGCTGGTCGATTCCTCGTCTCATGCGGACGCCGGACTCCTCCTTCTCTCCTCTTCCGAAGAATCCGCGATCGAATCCCGCTCGAACTCGGCCTCTTTCTTGAATTGAGCGGAAATTCAATTCCCGGGAGATGCGCTCCTTATCCCTAAAGCCGGGGCCCGCGTTGCCTCCGACGGCTTATCCCCAATTCAAACCGAACCACCGGCCACGACTTGGCGAGGAATCCCTGCCTCGCCCCTCCCGAGCTCTATAAATAGTCCCTCGGCCTCGCCTCTCCCGCCACCTCCCAAAGACTCTCGCCTCTCCGGGCCCCGTGAGAGCCCCGCCACCGTGCCACCTCCCTCTCCGAGCTCGGACCAACTCGCGAGTCTTCCTCGCCGCCTCGGTCCTCCTCGGGCCCGCCGCCGCCACTCCGAGCATCCCGCATCCGTGCGAATCCGTGGGCGCCTCGGCGCCTCTCCCCGTCGCCGGGCGCCGTCGACGGAGCTCCCGGCCGTCTCGCCATCGCCTCGCCGCCATCTCCGCTCACCGGACCACGCCAACCCCTCCAACAGAACCCCCTCCGCACCAGGATTACAAATCACGCACCGCCCGAGCACCCCGGCCTTCCCTCGCCGCCGGCGCCGTCGCCTCCGACCATCGCTGCCCGGGCCACCTGAAGGTACCCCTCAAGAGGGTTACCTACCCACTATGGGTAGGCAACGCCTCCCGCTCACCTGGCTAGCACCGCTCGCTCGTTTCCCTTTGACTCCTCGCTGCTTCGAGCCTCGGCTCGCACGCCGAGGTTGAGTTTCGTTTAATTCGCGGTGACAAGTGGGTCCCACCCGTCGGCGGCCGTCTGTCGGGCCACGCCGCTGGGTCCCATCTGTCTGCGCCAGCCTCTGACAAGTGGGTCCAGATTCCAGTGGGTCCCACCTGTCAGTGACCAAAGCAGATGAGGTCACTAACAGAGGGGTCCCACATGTCGGTGACAATGAGAGGCTCTCTTGTTCATGGGTCCCACCTGTCAGGCTCTCGGAATTAAAATAAAAGATTAAAATTGAATATTCAGGGCCCCACCTGCCGAAATTTCTTACTTTGGATTTATTCAAACTGAAAACTTGAACAAGCATAACTTTCTCATTTTAACTCCAAATTCAGCCATTCAAATTTCTAAATTCATCTAAAATCCTGATCTATCCAACCATGGCCTCCATTTGAATTTTTGAGTTTGTTTGAATTTTTATTTGAATTTATTTGTTTTGCTGCTTTTCTCTCGCGTAGAATCCAACGTTGAAGAAGACCTCTCCACTCCTCAACAAGAAGACCAGAGCCCTGCAAGAAGGCAAGTCTCCTTTGATCATCTTGAACCCATGATTTGAAATGTTTTCAAATTATTTTAAATTATGTGCATTGCTATTTACATAAAATATTAGTTCAAATCTTTAGGAACTAGTTATTCCAACTTGCTATGCCCTCCATTGACATTGAATGCCATGTACTCTTGTCACCATAGAATTTCCTTTGTCTCATTAATGAGAGTATTATAATTACTTGTTGATGTTAGTATAGTAGTATAATGCTTAGTCATGCTATCTAATAACTTTGGAAAATCTTGAAAATGGGAAATTATGAATTATTATTGAACCTTGTGTTGGTAAATGTAGTGGCAATTGGAGTTGCCACTGTTCTTTTAAAATAAAAATAAAATGTGAAAGCTGGTTTAGACTAGGGTGGATGGTTGGTTTGGGTTGGTGCAGTTAGCACGAGATCTTGAAAAGTGTATGTTCCACCCTAGTCAATTAAGGACCGACGCTTGTGTTTGTCCAGACTGAGCACTACTGTACAACCACAAGTCTATATGGGTACGACCTAGCTGACTAACTTATGATAGTCTAGTTTAGGTGCCACCAGTGGAAAGTGAGTGCCAGGGATGGACTGGTTATTCACAGTGAGGGACAGGGATTTACTGTACTCATATGGCGCATGAGGGGGCTTCGGTTCGGGCAGTTAGCCTACCTACGGTGAAACCTCAGCGGGTGGTATCTAGCTAGATTAGAGTAAGGTAAAGGCTTTGTGATATTTTATCTGGGTCTCATGCCAAAGGAAGCGTGTTGACTTTCAGGATAAGTTATCTCTTGTGGGTAAAGATGTACAACCTCTGCAGAGTGTAAAACTATTCGAATAGCCGTGCCCACGGTCAAGGGCGGGTAAGGAATGCATTCACATGGTAGATTTCTGGTTTTGTTTTAAAATCAAAAGTTTTGTATTCCGAGGGTGGAGGGAACTCTCGGAAGGGTATCCTGGCGGTTGGAGCCAGAGAGGGTGGATGTAACCCGCAGTATTAAACATGTTCAAGTTGTTGAAGCTAGTGTTAGTAGATGGAACCTTCACTAGTGAGTTAATGTTAGTTCTGTTAAAACCATTATTTTAATAAATGGATGCCTTTGAAAATAGTTATTGGTAATTGAATTTAAAACATTGCTTTGTGCAAAAGAACCATATAGCCTTCTTTTGTCAAGCCTTGCATCTATGCATTTTTCCCAAGACTTGCGGAGTACTTTATGTACTCACATGCTACACTTAAATATACACCTCAGAAGGTGGTGAAGCTCAAGAAGGTGACTACGACTACTGCTTCGCGTGTGGCTGTGATGGATTCTTCCCGGAGAACTAGGTTGCGCTTCCCAGTCAATTGCCTGTGGCGTATTGATGGGACTTCATTGAGTTTATCCTTTGCTTCCGCTTTATTTCGTGTGTGTGAGGTCTTAAACCTCTATTGTAATAATGAGACCTTTTCGGTCGATACTCTCAATTATTGTAATAAATCGATGTTGGTGATGTTTATCCATTCTGTTTAACTGTGTGCACTAGCTTTGATCTGGGACTAGTGCGGTAATACACAGAGGGTCCGGGTTCGGAAATCCGGGGTCCCGACATCGAGCTTCTTCCCCAAGCACCACCGCTCTCCAACCCGGTGTGCTTCCCGAGCGTCGACGACCTCCAAGCTAGCCTCCTCCCCGAGCGCCATCTCCGCCCTCCGACCTGGTCTGCTCCCCGAGCGTCGACGCCGTTCGAGCCGGCTTCGTCCCCGAACCGCCCCCCCAATCAAACTTCTGTGGTGTTCCATGAATTGCCGATTTCAACAGTATTTGTTAATCCAATTTCTATGGTAGAAGTTGCATGTATGTGAAAAGGTTGTATACTGAGATTATGAAGTATGCTCTTCTGAATGTATCATCCCTGAACATAGGGAAGTGTGTTGAAGTCACTAATTGTGTACTGAGAACTGATTGTTGAAGTTGAATGAATTTGCGAATGTGTTCAATGAATCGTTTAATTTCAAAGCTTGAAATTGTTTTCATTGTTCAAGATTAATCATTGATGTCCATTTTCTCTGTAAAAGCCGGAGAATATGTTATGTGTGTGAAAGCCTAAGAATGCTTTTGTGTGTGTGAAAGCCACAGACTATGCAACTTGTGATTATGTTTTGTGATGTGTGTGAAAGCCACAGACATTGCAACATGACAATGCTGAGTTTTAGACAACAGGTATCTGCCCAGCTTTTTATTAAAGCAGAAGAAGCTTTTATTAAAGCAGAAGAATTGGGTTTACCATTTTACAAGGAAAGCCCAACAATTGAAACCAAAACAGAGAACTTGTGCTCAGTATCAGATTTGTGCCCAGTCTCTGCACTGCATGTCCACTTCATCCAACATTATATAGTGTAATGTCCATAATGCTATTTTGCACAAAAAAAAGCATCAGGTACATGTGGTAACTTGGATAAAGCATCAAGTTGCTTTTAGAAACTTGTTTGCAGTTAAAATTAAACAAGTCTGATCTTTAAAGTAAAGTAAACAAAATCAGGGCAAGAAAGTTTGATCTGTAAATATAATCCAAAAAGAGCAAAACCACCCTTTGTGAACAATGCACTTCATGCCATTTTTCTACTTTACCATATTAGAACTAGAAAACTTGTAAAAAAATGTCTGCAAGCAAGCACACAATGGAAGTAGATACTAACAACTATCTTCTCAGCAAATTTGTCTCAAAACCTAAGCGTCTGAAATCAGAGAAATATTCATCTATTGGATAGAACCTGAAAACCATGCTTTTTTATGCTTAGAAGAAAGAAAGTTGTAGTTGTTTGAACAATTTGCCAGCATAACAAAAATAGTAGCCATTGTCCACATGATATTGCCCATTTCTTTGCTTTTCACTCAGAACCAGCCAGCACAACAAAAACCTGATACTGCTCATTGTCCATGCTGCTCATTGTCCACCTGATACATATGCACACAACCTGATACTACTCATTGTTTCTCTTAGAACCAGCCAGCACAACAAAAACCTGATACTACTCATTGTCCAGGTTGCTCATTTCTCTGCTTTTCACTCAGAACCAACCAGCACAACAAAAACAGTCATTATTTCTCTCCATTCGACAAAACAATTAGAGCACAACACAATTTGATTACACATTCCACTGCTTACACAATTTGATTACACAAAACAATTTAGGTTCACATCACATATTGCACAATTTGATGGTTCAATTCACACACAAAACTACCATGCATACACCATCAATAATGTCACAAACATTCCACTGCTTCATTACAACTGGTAATCTAAAGGAGAATGCATTTTTTTTTTGCAAAATCACAACACAATTAGAGCACAAATCAACCTCCCTAGTATGCTGTGATGGCAGGGGGATGCCGTGCAGAGGGGGAGGGAGGTAGCGACACTGCCGACGAAGGGAGGAGCGAAGAATTGTGCCATGGTGGAGGGCAGCGATGCCGTCGGCCAAAACCCTAGCCGACGAGGGCGACGGCGGCTTAGTGGTGAAGGGGGAGGCAGCGATGCAAGTATGGAGGGCGATGCTGTGCAGAGGGGAGGGAGGTGGCGACGTTGCCGACAAAGGGAGGAGCGAAGGGCTAGGCTGCGCCATGGTGGAGGGTGGAGGCGCCGTCGGCCAAAACCCTAGCCGAGGAGGGCAACGGCGGCTCAGTGGTGGAGGGGGAGGCGACGATGCAGGTATGGATGCGGCGGCTCAGTGGTAGAGGGCGATGCCATCGTCGAGCTTCTAGGGTGGAGGGGGCGGCGGCGACTGACTCCGGCGTGACTAGCAGAGGGGAACGGGAGGGGGAGCCCGACATCGCCTGAACGCGGGGGAAAGGTGAATGGGAGGCGGAACGGGGGGGGGCAGAAAAAAGATTGGGAACCGAGTAGGGGGTTTTTCGCAAGATTGCATAAGTAGATTGGGTGCTTCCACCCTTAAGGATCCAGGCCGTTTGAGGTACATCTGATGGTCCACAACAGAGTTCACATGTTAGCACTGAATAGTGCATTAGCACTAGATATGTTCCCACACACACACACACATATATATATAGGAAGCTTTTTTACTCTCGGGTGTAGTTACTCGTTATGCTGTATTTTACAAAGTAGGGATTATCTAACGCAACGGAAGGTATGTACATGTAGTATATGACTATATAAGATCATCTAAGTAGCATGTAGATTTTTTTTTGAGATGGTATGTACAGTTTTTTTAATATACTCTTTTTTATATACGAATATGAAGGTATTAACAAAATATGCTAAAAACCATGTGCTCCTTTGCAAATTTTTTGTGTGGTTAGCATTGAAGTGTCTTAGAATTAGTATATGAGTATACATAAGGTGATAAAGGAGTATGTAATTTCGTTTAGGTGGTGTGTGTGTGTGTGTATAGGCATATATATATAATATAAATAACAGGGGCACCATGGTGCTCAGGCTCTATGATTGACTTTCCATCCATGATTAAGACTTTCCATCCATAATTGTTTCAGCATGCTAAATCAACGACTTTCGTTCCAAATCAATGCCTTTTCTAATTAATGAATGTTAACGGATTTGCCTGATATATTATATATCATTGCACTTTCATGCATCTAAAAGCAATCCAAAGGCAGGGATGCTTGATACTTAGACACTATGGTGCCTCATTTTAGCATCCTACATATATACATATACATACATACATACATACATACATACATACATACATACATACATACATACATATATATATATATATATATATATATTAAAATTACTTTTTACTCCTGGGTGTAATTACACCCACCTCTAATATACCACCTAAACAAACTTAAAATATTTCTTTATCACTTTAGGTATACTCGTATACTAGTTATAAGATACTTTAATATGAACCATACAAATAAATTGCTAGGAAGTCCATAGGTTTTAGCGTATTTTATAAATACCTTCATATACGCATATAAAAAGAGTATGTCGAAAAAATGTACATACCACCTCTGAAAAATTGTTCATACCACCTAAATGGTCTTAAATACTCATATACTACACGTACGTACCCTCCGTTACGCGAGATACTCTCTACGTTATGAGATACGATATAGGGTGTAATTACACCCGGGAGTTGAAAAGTGTATACATGCCTGCCTAAACTGTGACTGGCAACCAAACGCTAGTCTAACTCAACTCGTCTAAAGGAATTGTGGTAGAGTGTGGCTAACTTTGGCTTCAAATCCAACACGCATCATCCGTAAAACAAAGCCGAGGGGAACTCTGGCCAGCGGCTGCATCCACATTGACTTTCCTTTCTCTGCGGCTGACGCGTGCACTTCTCTGCGGCTGACGCGTGCTTGCATTTTTTGCTTCCGCTCCACTTGCTGCATGACGTCGAACGTAGAACAGTCTACATGACCGCTCCTGCCCATAGGTAGCGGGTCGCGGTTTTCTCGTGTTGTCTTGCGTCGCTCTTAATCAGTGATTAGTGACACGCGGTTTCGACGCTCGCTTTGTCTTCGCTTGACGCGTGTGTACGCGGGGTCGCTCTTAATCACCGGTTAGTGACACGTGGTTTCGATGGTGTGGCGCCGTGCATCATCGCCTCACTCATGTGTGTTCTCCCGAATATTCGTGTGCCTTTCCTCGTGGCGTGTCGCTTTCATGGTGGCACATTGCAGCTAAGGCGCGTCGCTTTCTTAGTGGCACACCGCAACTAACTTTGCGTCGCTTCCATCCTTCCATTCATGTGTCCTAGGCCCGTGCTCTATTTCTTCTCTCAATTGCCTCGTAGCGGTCACCATCTCAATCCCTCCCCCAGATCTACTCGTGCTGCTCTCCACCGGCGTCGCTTGCTCCATTCACCGGTCGACCTCTTCTCCCCTTACTCCTGTGTGTGCCTTCTGGTTTCCGTTGGAGGTTCTCAAGAAGACTTTGCTCTTCTTTCGCCGGTCGACCTCCTCCCCCCTCTTCCTCTGCATGCCCCCCTCTTCCTCCGCGTGCCTTCCGGTCGAATAGATCTAGCCCTCCACCCATGTATCCGATTCCCTCTCACCGGCCGCCGTCTCAGTCCCTTCTCTAAATCTATTCCTCTCACTCTCCACCAGCATCACTTGCTCCACCTTCACTAGTCGAACTCCTTCCTCTTCTGGCACTCCGGCCAGACGAGCACGTATGGCCATCCTTCGAACACGGCTGCGCATGATCTGTATCGACTACTCCATCGTTGATTGCGACAGCAGCTCGAATTGGCAGATCGACCACGTCATCTTCACCGTTGTCCAGGACTCCATGTCCCTTTCCTTCATCCTTTCCCAAGTTCCTAAGCACAATTAAATCACTTGCATTAGGTAGCGGTCTATTCTTACTAACATACGAAGGCTGAAGAAACGAATTCACCTTTAGTTCAATCTTGATATTGGGCGCTATTGTCGTATGTGTTTGTGGCGTGGTCACATCATCCCCCCTTCTTGATAGAAAACCGTCCTCGGTTTTAGCATATGTGTAGCCTCACGTATTGCATGATCTTCATCATAAATGTCGGTACATAATAACAAACGCAACAAAGTCTCATTATGCAATATCATAAGTTCTTTGTCAAACAAAGTGAAACCTCTTTGAAACGAGCTCACCTTATAATTTAAGCGATGCGTAGGAACTCTTGTAATTAGGACAACAAGCATAGCAAATATGGTTGTATCCATAGGGGTCATGTCCTCATCATCCTCCCCTTCTTGAAAACAAAGCCGTCCTCGGCTTTTGATAAACTGAAAGTATGGTAACAAAGAAGCCAAGGTGTATGCATGGTATATGTATATGTCATCCGTTTTAACAGTTCTTCGTTGTTGCACAATTAATGTTATAAAACAGCAGTGATCATAAAAGCTCATTATATTATTAACCCAAAAGTAATCATATATGTTAATGAGCAAATCAAAATTTCTCACAAAGCAATTATTGCAACTTGTTTTGCAAATGTAAGTGAAGCATCTATGCAATTCAAATCTTTGAAGTTGTTTACTTGTAGTGGTGGCACATATGGGTAAAGCTACAACTTTTGGAATCAAATAAAGTTCTTTCATATAATCGATATCAATTGAGCAATAACAAATTCATCTATTATGGGTGAAAAGATTTGCAAGTTTTTCCATACATCAATTTCATTATTCAGATTGTCAATGTTAGATGGTTCAACAAGTGAAGAACACATAGGCATTGAATGATTACTAAATTTTATTTTTCTTTCATAATAAACAAGATTGAGCATACAAGAGTTGTTGTTGAAAACAACAAGCTTCAATTCATCCATGTGATCATAAGTTATGCATATTCGATATACAAGAAATTGATTTGCTACACCATAATCTCCAATCAAATTAAACTTATATCCAGGGGTGTAGGCACTAAACAAGAATTTCGAACATGCAAGTTCAGAAACTTTCTCCATAGCACAATCCAAACTAACGGCCTCATTAAGCATGATATAGCACAATGCATCAATAGGATATTCTATCAAATACTTCCTTATGTGTAATTAATTTGACATGTGCAAAATTATGAGAATTTAGATCAGCACATGGTTCGTCCAAGTCAACACAAGGAATATCAAAAGATTGCACTACAGCGGTATATACTCACAAGGTTGCCCTATGTCTTGTTGTAGCACCAAATCAGTACCTTTGCTTTTATCGTCCTCATCGAATCATCAGAGGTACCTCAAACTTCTCCTCTAATGGCATAGGATGCACTAGATCATCCTTCACCTCTTCAAGTATCTCGGTGGTATCTGTAGATGGAGTAGGAACCAAAACAATATCAACATTTTCAGTTACCTCAGGTTGCACCTCGCTTGTGACCTTGGGTGCTGGAGGTACAAAACGATATCGCAATTTCTTTTTCATCTCCTCCCATGTGTATATATAATGGAACTCGAGATTTGACCACCAATGTTGAACATCACCAATCAGCGCCGTCCTTGCCATGCTCATCTTCTCATAAGGATCAAGATCTTGTCTTTCAAAGTAGCTATCCATCATAGTAACCCACAAGAAGTAGTCCGACGACGTACTCTCGCAGTGAGTGGCAAGATATATACGGTAATTGTTTCCTCGAGTTCAAATCTGCCCGCGATGACATCATAATCTACCAATTTTCTCAAGCCTGTCATTGTTAGTAGAAAACAAGGAAACAAATCACAAGTAAATGTTCCTATCAACTACTAGGATATGGAGGCTCATATCAAGTCACACATCTCTCAAGCTCTTACCAAATTCTTACGAGTTCTTACCAAAGCAAACAGGTGGTGCAACCGGTGGCTGGTTCGTGATAAATCTAACTCAAGTGATGAGTAAAGCGATTGCAAGGTACAGCGAGACCTGTTCGGTTAGTAGAAAAGTGGAGCTTGGATAGGCTATGTATTTTGTAGCAAAGGAAAACAATCAATTAATTTCAGAAATTGCATGAATTGAATTATAGTTCGTATCTAGCACTTAGCCTATGTTGCTGATCAACCAAGGATGGAAGAAGGCTAAAATATGTGTATGGTAATGTATAGGAGTGGTAAATGCAAGATAATTCAATCGAATGCAATCTGGAATTGAAGAACACAAGGATTGACCCAAAACTTGAAATCTGGAGATTTCTGTCCACTGGACAGCACGCCGGTATTTCGGTCGTAACTTTCTGTCAGTTGCCTTTTTTTCAATGATTCTTTTTCTCAGTTTCCTGACGGCTTTTTCTACAACTTTTGTTTTGGGCCCAAGTTCTGAAACCGACCGAAAATTCGCACAAAATTCACAAGTGCCGGCTGTTGCAGATTCAATCTGGATTTTTAGGTGAAATTGCACCGCAGATATCTCTTAACTGCCTGGCTGGAATGACGTGAAATTTTACAGATAGATGGACAATGAAGTTTTGAATCTAATGGCGGTGGTCTCACTCAAAATAATCTCGGAATCAAAAGATATGACATTTTTGGTGGCGGCTGCAGAGAAAGGACAGATCAGCCGAAATTGGAATTAGGGTTTGGGGTGGGAATTTTTTTATTTGGATTTTTCTTGGAACAAAGATATGACCAGCAACTAGACAAAGCTAAACGGACACAAATTCAATTTAGCAAACCAAAACTAACAGATTGAAAAGCACAACGGGGTTTGGACAGCGGAAATTACCTCTTTTTGTGGGGCAATTTTTCTGGACTATGGGAAATAAAAATCAATCTACTAACTAAGGATACAAGAAATTCCTACCGGTCAACTGAAGCTCTGATACCAACTGATGAGGCGATGGGGTCCCGATCTTCCGATAGGATGATAACTATCGATTTCGGTGGAGATGACTCTTGCGATCCGACTACAACCGCACGTGACTGATGAGGCGATGGGGTCCCGATCTTCCGATAGGATGATAACTATCGATTTCGGTGGAGATGACTCTTGCGATCCGACTACAACCGTACGAGACGTCACGTGCGCCTTAGCAATCGCTGAACCAACCCCAAGATGTTATCAACCGTGCCAAGAACACGGTTGACCTGACCACGAAGGTCTATTCCTGCATGCAACCGAAGAACACGCAAGAACAAGGATAGTGAGCAACCTGAAACTTGCTAGATATAAAAGTCGCACAAGGATAGTTGAGGTTCGTAACACGAATCTGTTGGTCTAGCCGACACAAGAGAACGTGGAGTTTGCACAAGGGGCTAAACTGATCTAAACAAAACCTAAGTCCTAGAAACGGAGGCGCGGCTCCTATATAGTGAAAACAACCAGGGAGGCGTCCCAAGCTCTCCACCGTGTCGCTTGCTCGCCTCCACCGGTCGACCTCTCCCCCTTCCTCCTCCGTGTGCCTTCTAGTTTCCGTTGGAGGTTCTCAAGAGACTTTGCTATTCTTCTTGAGAACCTCCACAAGCTATAACGACGGGTTACGGCTACAGTGTTCAACCACTGGTAGGATGCGACCACGCGCTACGACCACAATCTTCAACCACAGGCTACAACCACGGCTTCCACTTCAGCTGCTCCTGATCGCTTCTCCGATCATGGCTTCGACCTCAGCACTCGACTGATCGTCCACGACCACTCCCACAAGCTCTGTTACGACCACACACACCGTGGTCGTAACCGACTACAGACAACATGGTCGTAACGACAATGGACAACGTGGTCGAAACCCGTAACAACCACTCACAATGTCGTCGATGTTGGAAATAATCTTGTTTAGAAGCTGTGTTCAAGTTTTGGTCGTGATCGAAAGTCAGTTGTAATCGAAGTCGAAATTAAGTAGTAATCGAAGTCGAAAGTTAGTTGTAATCGAATCGGAGTCGGAATTCAGTTATATTCGGAGTCAAAACCCGTGCACAAGTCGTAGAGCCACGTATAAAAGGGGAAGAGTCATGTAATCTAATTAATGCGAGAAGTAAAGAAGAGAAAAAGAAAAACTTGAGTGTCGACTTCATCGAGTAATCTCGCAGACATGGTCGAAGTCGACTTATGTAACAGCCCAGGTTTTTATTAAAATAAAAAAATAAGAAATATTGAAATAAAAATTTAAATTAAATAAGTATTTTTGTTGCCTAAATTTTATTTTTCGTTTTGCCCTGGATTTTCTGTTTTTGAAAAAGCCTGATTTGAAAAGTAAATTAAGTGAAAACCTAAAAATAATTATTAAATAAAATGATATTTTGATTTTCTATAAAAAAAATTCTATGTCAAAATTAATTATTTGGCTTTTATTTGGGTTTTCTGAGTTTTCTGGAGTTTTTAAAATATATTTTGAAAATAAAAAGTATTTTAAATATAAAAATATAATACCAACATTAGTTGAAAATATTTTTATTAAGTCCAAAATATCTCCAGGAACTTTTGTGAATTTTTTTGGAATTTTTGGAGTTTGTTTCATTTTTCTGAGCTATATTTAATTTTCTAGGCTTTTCTGAAAATCAAAATCAGAAAATAAAATTTCTAAAAACCCTCCCCTCCCTCCGGCCGACACGTGGATGGTCTACATGGAGCCACGTCCCACGCGCCCAGCCCATCCCTGCCACATGCTCCATCCCGCCTACCCCCTCTCGGTGGTCGCCACGTGTGCGGCCCGACTAATCTCGGCCGTCCACCTCCTTCCCTTCCCTCGGCCGCCCGATCCGCGCCGAAGCCATGTGGCCTCATCCCCGCCGCCCGCGCCTCCCCGCTCCTCTCTCTCTCTCTCTCTCTCTCACCCCGGCCCTACCTGTCAGGGCCGTCTTCCTCGGCCGCCTCCTCCTTCCTCCCGCGCCGCCGCCGAGCCGCAATGGTCGCCCCGCCCTTCCCGGCCTCCCCCACTCCCCGCGCGCACTGCCCACTTCCCCAACCTCCCCCGCACACGCCGCGCCCACCTCCCCACGCCCCACTCGGCCTCTCCGCCCGTAACCGCCGCACGCGACGCGCCATTCCCAGCGAAAAATCGCCGCCGGCCTACCCCTCCCCTCCCCTATTTAACCCCCACCCGAGCACCTCCTTACCTCGCCCCACCTCCCTCCGCCGCCCAAGCTCCCTTGCGCCGTGCTCTCTCGCCATCGCCGCCGCCTCGAACTTCGGGGAGAAATCGCCGCCGTTCTGATCACCCCCGCGCCCCGCCGACGCCGCCCCCGGCTCCCCACGACTCCCCCGACCTCCTCCGCCCCTCGACCGAACCCCTCTGCCGCCGGAGCGCTATCTCCGCCGTCGCCGAGCGTCTCCGCCGCCTCTCCCTCGTCGCCGGCCATTTTACGCCCCCGCCGAGCTCTGTGCCAGGTAGAGCCGGACTCCCGCAGCCGGAGCGCCGCCATTGCCGTCCCCGTGCGCCTCCGGCCGGTCTGCCCACACCGGCCATCGGGCTGACGTGGCAGCCGAGTTGGCTACCGAAGTGGACGCCACACGGGCACCCGGCTGCCACGCCACCCCCCATGCCACCTCAGCCCCGCCCGAGTCCATGGACTCGGTCCACATGGACCCGGCCCACCTGGCAATCGGCCCAACCCCAGGGCTGACGCCTGCTGACGCCATAAAGCCCATTTTTCAATAGAAAAACAATTCGACCGAAATTAAATCCTCTGCTGACGTCATAATTCATATTTTCCTTTAGGAAAAATAATTCCAAAAATTCAGAATTTTCTTTTTCTCTGAATTTAAGCTTCCCGGAGCCCATTCTTCTTCGTCCTAACTCCGATTTAGCCCATTCAAATTTCTAAATTCATCAAAAATTCTCCTCTATCCATTTATGGCCTCAATTCAAATATTTTAAGTCAATTTGAATTTAATTTGAATTTATTTTGAGTTTGGTGGGTTATTTTCACGTGTATACTTGACGATCTCTGAGAATTCAAAGATGAAGATTTGCACAAATTTGAAGAGCAAGGCAAGTCACACTCCTTGATCATGTTGATCCTAGATTTCAAAATAAAATTATGTTATTTTAAATTATTCTGCATGCATATTTTTATTCAACGATTTCAATTCAGCTTTTAAATATAGTTAATGCCTACTTGTTAAATTCCTCCATTGATATTGAATTCCATACCTTGTCACCCTAGATTAAAACTCTAGTTAGTACACTAGTATTGACTAGAGAATATCATATTCAAATGCTTAGACCTGCTTAGTTATAATATTTGTTTTGGGATACCTTTTCACATAAAATAATGACTTTTTCACATAAAATGATAAGCTTTTCAAATGAACTCTTGACTTTGGTGAGTTAAGGAGGTTTATGAATTATTTTCAAAACAAAATATAAAAACTCATTTAGACTTAGGCAATTGGTTAGGTGGTGGGTGTAGGCATGCTCTGTTGGTCAGAGCCGCAGGGTTGACTATCGTGCACAAGGGTATGTGGTTGGGCCTAAGTCAAATTAAGGACCGGTCTGTGAGCTACTATTGCAAAGCCCTATCTTACTACCACATGGCTAGTATGGGACAGCCCTGGCTGAATAATTTGCGAAGTCCCAACCTGAGTCAAGTCGTAGGTTGAAAGTGGACGTGGTTGGTGCCATGAGAAGTCCCACTTGGGTGAGCGTGGTTGTAGCCATGAGAAGTCTCACTGTGCTCAAGAGGGGTCCCGGTGCCGTGGATTCTCTTCTCGGGTGAAACCTTAGAGTTGGATTGGCCAGATTGAAGGCTTTGCATTGTAAAGGCCTTGTCACGACTCCTCGCCGCACACCTAAGGAAGTGTGTAATCTAGTGGTAAAAAGGGATGATCGTGTCGTGTAGGTAAAGATGTACAATCTCTGCAGAGTGTATAATCTATCCTGGATAGCCGTGCCCACGGTCATGGGCATGTTGAGTAAAAGTTTTTCATGGATTAGACTTTGTTTTTCAAAAACGATTTTCGAAAACCTTATGGATGAATGGAATCCATAAGAGATTGAAAACGTGTGGATGGATGGAATCCATACGAGTTTTTGGCAAGCTTGTGGATGGATGGAATCCACGAGTGTTTGGAAGCGTGTGGATGGATGGAATCCATACGTGACCTTTTTGGAAAAGATGGTCCGGGTGGGATGCCCGTGGATATGTTGGTGTTTGGTCGGAGCCTACACTGACGGTATTACTTTTAATTACAAGTTATGTTTTTACTTATTGTATGGAATTTAGCCATTTCAATCTATCTACTGTATTTCTTTAAATGTTGTTTTATGCAAACTAACCCTATAAGCCTTCCATTGAAGCCTTTATCATTATGTTGCATTTCTCCTTGTGATTTATGAGTACATGTTTGTACTCACCTTGTTATCTCCACACGAGAGGAAGATGACGTCGACTACGGTGAAGATCCGACGAATAGGCCGCGCTCATCGTTGTTTGCCTCGTAAGGCGAGCTTGGGCTTCGCTTTTTTCGCTTTGCTTCGCAGCTTATTTGCTTTATTTATCTTTGCCAATGGGCGTTGATGTAAGACTTGGTCATAAGGCCGTACTCCTTTATTTAATGAATTTAGTCATTTGTGCTTGGTATTTATCTTTGTTGTCACTGTGTGCACTAGCTGATCTTGAACTAGTGCGATTTACATAGAGAATCCAGGAGTCGTACACTCCGGGTTCCGACAACTTACAACCATGGCAAACATGATCGGAGGGGCTTACAACCACGGCAAAACATCAGCAAGCATGGTCGGAAGGCGTTCGACCACAAAGAAACTCAAGAAGACGTGGTCGGAGGTGATACGACCACGGCGGAGAAAGTTTGAGAGTGATCTAAGACGTCGACCGCAGCAAAGAAGTTTGAACGTGGTCGTAAGGGCGTTCGACCACGTTGAAGAAGATTGAATGTGGTTGTAAGGGCGTTCGACCACGTTGAAGAAGATAGAACGTGGTCGTAAGGGCGTTCGACCACGTTGTGAGACTTCGACCACGGTGTGAGTGGTTGGAAGAGGCTGTGACTGTGCCGTCAAGAGTTGAACGTGGTCAAAAGGGACTCCGACCACGTTGTAAGGCAATGAACATGGTCGAAAGGGTGTTTCGACCACGGTGAACAGTGATTGCCGAAATCACTACGTGGTCGTAGGGAGCTGTGATCATGGTAATTCGAGCGAGGTCGAAGAAAGAGTAGCGCAACGGTAGAGAAGCGTGGTCAACAGAAGGTTTCCGACCACGAAGATGAAGCGATCGGAGGAGTAACTGAGTGGTCGAACGGTAGCAGGAGGCGGTCATAAGCGATCGAAAGCTCTCATAACCAGTCGTAAGCGCTCGTGAGAGGTCGTAATGTCCTGGGAGCAGTAGTAAGACTTGCATCAATCGAAACCTACCACGAACAACGTGGTCGAAACATCATGGCTTCGCCGCAAAGACTCGAAGTTTCGACCACGCAATCATCAGGCCGTTGTCTTCGACTTCAACAAACCGATCATCCATGACCACTCCCACAAGCTTTGTTACAACCACACACGCCGCGGTCATAACCGACTACGTATAACGTGGTCGCACTCGAGCTTCAACCACACAATCACTACGCTGGTCGTCTTCGACTTCAACAGATCGATCGTCCGCGACCACTCCCACAAGCCCTGTTACGACCACACACATGTACCGACAACCACCAACTCACATTTTAAAATAATAGAGATAGAGATATATAAAAGCTTCTAAACACATATGTCAAAATCATATGTAAGTGTTTTTTTTTGTACCCTCTTTTGTAAATAACCAGAATTCAAGATTAGTATTTTTAACCTGGATTACACATATGTCAAAATCATATGTAAGATTTTAAACCAAAAGATATAACCCACGACTCAAAAGAATTTAACCTGGATTCTTTTCTTTTCAATTAACATTAGTATTTATCACTGAAGAACCCAATTGGCCAACACAGAGGACATTCCAAAACAGAGGGCGACACACGGTGAGCTCGTCGTCACTTCCGGAGAGAGACAAGAAAATGGCCGCGGCGGCGCTCCGTCCGGCGATCCTCCGCCACATCCGCCTCTCCCCCTCCCCGGCGGCGCCACTTGCCGCGGCGGCGGACCAGCGCCACGCCCTGGCGCGGTGGCTCGCGCGGCCCATGTCCTCCCACGACGCCCACCTCACCCGCGACGAGGTCGTCGACCGCGTCGTCGACGTCCTCAAGAGCCACCCCAAGGTCGACCCCTCCAAGGTAACACCAGCGCCAAACCTAACCACCACCAAATCCGAATCGCATCGCGCCGACGCGGTGCCCTCCAAACCCTAACCCTAAGAGGGAGCACGGTTCTTGGTGGCGGCTGTGGTCGCAGGTGACCCCAGAGGCGCACTTCGAGAAGGATCTGGGGCTGGACAGCCTGGACACTGTGGAGGTGGTGATGGCGATCGAGGAGGAGTTCAAGCTCGAGATCCCCGACAGGGAGGCCGACAATATCGACTCGCTCCCGCTCGCCATCGAGTACGTCGCTAACCACCCCATGGCCGCCTGAGCTAGGTGCCTAGGTGCATCCGAGGTGATGGTTTTCTTGTTTTTTTTTCGATCGGGGGATGAATAATTGGCTGGAGTGGTTCAGGAAAACTGGTCCCTGGTGCTCTACGCTGTGTCACCGTGGATCCTGATCTTGAAACGTTAACATTTTGTTCTTGTGACAGTACAATGTTAGATTCTTGCTCTTGCGTTTGTTATATGGTATGTGATGTTGTTGATGAACTAGTTTCGCTGGTCACAAGCTTGCCCTTTGTTGCATTGTGCAAATTGGGTTCGTCAACGCATGTCATTTTCTTTTACCAATTTTCTTCCATCTGTTTATCAGAGCCAACCCAAAATTTGTGAACAAATGATGGTTCCTTGCATTTCGAAATTGATGCAAGCGATGGCAGTTCTCATAGTTTCATGACAGATGTAATGTTGCCTTTTTCTTACCCCTATTTGCATATTGATGTTTTCAGTGTGGTTTTGTGTAACAAAATTGTAATTAGGTTAGTGAAGAGTATTACAATTGTTGCATGGGAAGGAAAGCAGAGTTCAATATGGCCTTTCAGTTAATCACATTGTCCTAAAATCCATGAATTCCATATATACAAGCTTCCGATGTAAGTAATTACAATATATGCTTCAGTTTGTACTTTGCACTTACCCAGCCATTCAGTGCCTTAATCAGGTGTTTTTAAATTCAGTGCCGGACTGGCTACCTGCTTAGCACTAGGTGGTTGGCGGTGCAGGTAACCAGGCTTTTACTAGATTGTACTCTACTTGAGCTGGAGTTACTTAGCAGCAACTGACCAAAAACCGGCTGCATTCTAGTGGAGCATAGAAAATTGTTGAGTTATGCATTTTTTTTCTTCATATTTTCCAAACAGTTAGTGAAATTTGGTAGGATGCCATGACTGATATGCTCCGTTGCTTAATGTTTTGTCATATTCTATTGAATAACACAGTAGATGGTGAATAGCCATTGTGTTGTTTGGTTAGTAATCAAATATGCTGACTATTTCTGTCATTTTGAACTCCACAATTAGTCAATTATTGTCTACTATCATGAGGAAAGTATATTAGTGGTTAGTCATTTGTGCGACAGCCACAGCTAAATAAGCAAACCAGGTAGATTGGAGCAATGTTTGATACACTAGTACTTAACCAGCTTCCACTAGTTCACCAATATTTTTTGCTGCTTATTGAGAGTAATTTTTGCAGTACTGGCATGAACAGAAAAGGCGAAAGCCCCATCCCCTCCTCCATTAAAGCTCACAAAAAATGCAATCTTAAACCTTTTGTTTGGTTTTCATAAACATTAAACAATTACATTTGCATGCAACTTGCAAGACTAGTGAAGAAAACACCCGGTTTAGTATGAACTATGAATTATTCATACTTGGGTTTGAATTGGTGCTGAATCCATAAACTGGATGACATATCCAGTTACCAGTGGTAATTGAGAGGCTGCCACTGACAGATCATGTATCTCGGCTGAGATGTGCCCAACACTTGAGCATTGCTGACCAGCCATTCTGTTGTGCTCTGTCTTATCCATATCTAGCTATGATTTTAGTAAACCTTTTGCTAGATGCACCTTCTGTGTATCTAGTTGCTTTTTCACAATTTTTTTCTTTTGTCATCTTCATCACCTGACTATGTAGTTTTTAGTTTTTGTTTTTTACTATAATGAAGTGTGGCATTGGGAGCATGGGTGACATATATGATTCGCTGCTTCAGAAGCACTTAGCACAGGATTGGGCAGTACACATCGACGTCGTCTTTTTATTTGGATATATGATTGCCCACTGTTCAAGGTGTGCTTTGGGAGGGTAATTTTTTGGCTAAAAAACTAGTACGTTGCTGTGGTCATCTCCTAACTTTTAGGAGTTGATACAGCAATGGTGATGTTCAGATATTATTTGCCAACATGAAGCACCACAAAGTTTATTGCCTTTTCTCCTCTGATAGATTCGCACCAACCGAATTTGTGCCCTCATGCAACTAGCCTTATTTTTTAACATTGGATAAAAATCCAGGTATTATGTCAGTTTGTGTTATGGTATTTGTTCACTTTGGTTCTGATGGCTTAGAGCCTTCAATATGTTTGTTAGCTGCTTTATTGTGACAAACATATAATGCTGCCGGGTGGATTTTTACGGATGTTCCAACTGCAGCAGCTCAATTCTTTCCTGTTATTTACCCCCTGATGAAGCTATTCTGCAATTTCTGTGGCCTGGAATGCATTTAGATCTGTATTAAACAATTGACAGAGGGATTGACCCAGACTTTTGAGGGATGCTCTGTAAATGCGGGGTTCAATCTGCGTCCAGTCATTTACAATCTATCTTGTTGGGTGACATGAAAATTTGATGTGCAAAAGTTCCAACTTGTCGCATAGTTTCATTAGCCTAATCTCAAACTGAACCAAGCTCAAAGACTTAGGAAGCGACGCATTGTACTTGTTGTGTTATTACCGTTCATGTAATCCGCATGTAGCTGCACTACTCATTGGCTTTGTTTGTTCCAAACCAAACAGTTATTCCCCCATTTTTTCCTTTACATTATGCCACTGCCACGATGGAAACGATATCGAAGGGCTATATGTTGAACTGCAATGACTGATGACTGACTGATTTAGAGCGTGAACTGTGATTAATTTGATTCTGAGAAATTACCTTGTTCCGCTTCTTGTGCAAAGTGCTACTTGAAGAAATTGCAGTACAGTTTTGCACACTGAGAACAAGGACGCAGATCTCAGTGTTCTCATTACACACGGTACTACGGGGGATGTGCATGGAACTACAATCTCCTAGAGCAACTGCATTCAGTCGCCGATGCATCTACTTGTTCAGATTTTCATAATCATCCTTAAGGCTCATCAACCGAGAGGTTACATGATCAAATCCCGGAAATTCTAGTCAGTGAAACTGGAAATCTGGAATCGTGATCGTTGGCTATATGACACGGGTAATTCAGAGCCGCTTTGTTTTCACCAGATTTAGAAAAGGAGCCAATCTTTGTTGCTTTGTCAGCCCCATTAAGGGTTTGTCCATATAGTTTTTAGCTTATAAATAGTAATGGAATGTATAGAAGCTTATAGAGAGAGACAACCTCGTGTAATTTTGGTTAATATAAATAAGTTATTGCAATATGTATTACAATCGATTAAAAGACCTCACTTTGAAAAGACATCTTATTTTAAAATTAGATATTATAAAAATCATTTACTACGAAAAATAGATTTTAGAAGGCAATATGAACAAACAAAAACAGCGAGAACCTCCATGTCACCAAATGTATGTCAGGGTCAAATGATTCGCTGCCGTTCATTGCATTTCTCGGCACCTTGGGGTAGTACGACTAAATCGGGCTATAAGAAGGGCATGGACAAGAATGTTGACGGCCCTACTATCAAATCAAACAAAAACAACACTCGTACATGAGTGTTTAAAAAGAGAATATAGCAATTACGTTTTTTGCAAGTGTTTAACAGGTGCAATATCCATCATTTCGAAGTCGTTACATGTGTAAGCACCTGTTAAGCATCAACTGCCTCTGAGTGATGCTAGATCAACACTTCTTATCTATGGTACATGATGCTAGATCAACACACTTTATCTATGGTACATGATACTAGATTAGCACCACCATTTCGTTTACACTAAGGGCTTGTTTGAAAGTTTGAGGAGAACACAGTTACACAGGGATGAAAATCGCCAAGGGGGTTTTGAAGAACACATAAGATCCCCTTCAGCCTCTTGGGGAAATATTCCCGGTTGGGAAATGTTCCCTGTCACTGGTTGAAAGCCATAGGTATAAAATTTTGGGCTTAAAAAATTTTAAAAAAAATCAGAAAAGAATTAGGGAAACCTCAAACAATTCGGGGAAAATAAAAAAATCGTAAATACGAATAATAAAATTGGAACTAAAATCATGAAAAAGGAGAAAAATGTGCTAAAATCTGCACCAACATATGATCCGATTCATGTGTCCGCATATTCAAATCAGATCCATACATGGGTAAAATCAAAAGAATTTGCATCTATAGCTTTAATCATATATAACACTCAGCCACATTAATCATATATTCATATATAGCATCCATACACCCACACATCAAATAGTTTTCGAATATTACGTTAGTCCAGCTCATGCAAAATTAATTTTACAGCTCCCTGCGAACAATATTCAGAAGATCATAACATATCATGTGATCAATGATAACACAAAGCCTGCATTCGAAATATGATATATAAGGAACAAAACAATATCTGTTTGGGTGTTCAGTCTTAAGTTTTAGGGTCAATAAGTTACAGATTCATAGACAACAAGATACTACTTCCCAAGTGCACTTTCTAATCTTCTTTCCTGTATTCATGAAATCCCTGCAGCTAGAGACCTACATAACACAATTATACAGTATTAGGCCAGTGACCATGGCAGCTGTATTTAAACCGTCCAAGTAAAACAAAGAATTCCACAAGGCTTTAATTTTTCGAGATAATTGGTTTTTTAGGACTCTAAACGTTGAGCTTCGCATATTTAGGACTCCAAACGTTGGCTTCGTAAAATTAGTACTTATATTATTGACACTTTGATTCCTATGGTATTATACCTTATTTATTATTTCTTAATCTCTTTTCTTAATGCTTGGCACCTAATATAGCCCTTATACCCCTCCCTCATTTAATCACATACACGTACCTGGGAGGAGCCTGGTAACTCATGATCGATGCAAAAGATGGGAGCTAGCAACAACTGTGTAGAATGCTGGCTGCCTTCTCTTGATGCAATGGATATCGATCAAGAAGAAGAATAATCCAGGATGGAATGAAGGGTTGCTGCATATCTCGTGTTTGATCTCTCTCTATATAGAGAGAGGAAGCTAGCTCTACGCGATTGCTAGGCGCGTTATCTTGAGAGGAGAATAAAGAAATAAAACAGAAACGTTCAGCAGCGGCTGCCTTGTCACCTTGCCGTTGGGAACGTTCTTATTTTCCCTTATCTGCCATGAACGTTCGCCGTTGTCGCTGCAAGCCGATGGACTTTACGTGTACGTGATTAAATGAGGGAGGGGTATAAGGGTCATATTTGGTGCCAAGCATTAAGAAAAGAGATTAAAAAATAATAAATAAGGTATAATACCATAGAAATCAAAGTGTCAATGATATAAGTACTAATTTTGCGAAGCCAACGTTTGGAGTCCTAAATATGCGAAGCCCAACGTTTAAAGTCCTAAAAAACCAATTATCTCTTAATTTTTCAATACTGTAAAGAATTACTTAATAACCACAGATGGCTGCACTGGATTTGGGAGAGAGGGAATTTATGGCAGATCAACACACTTCTAATGAAGAGGTATGCAATTCAAATAAGAAATTAGAGGGTAATACTACCCTATGCAAACAAACAGGATGACATTCATTATCTAACATTGATGGATAGTAAGTTGCATCCTGAAGATATACTTGCATCAAAATAAATCGGGAAAAGAAGTGAAAATGTCATAAGCAATTGCACAGCAAGGAAAATGGAAATAAGAAGAGAACTTACCTATGGAGCAATTTCTCCCTTCAGCCATAACAAACGGACACTTGGGTTCTTGGTGTTCACAAAAATCTCTCTGTTCAACTCACACTTGAAGAGTGGTAATGTCTTTGCCTTTTCCATATCTGTTAGCTCTTCCATTGATACCAAAGCAGCAACACACTTTGCAATGGAAAAATCATCATTATGACCTTGTCTTGTTTCATTTAGTTCTTCAACATCTTTTTTGGTTTGCTCCTTCTTGGATTCTAGGTAGCTCTCAAGAACCCCGACAATTGGACTTTTTTTGCATTTTTTTTCCTATTATCATCTCCTTTCTGTCAAGGTGAAGTAGAAGCAGGAGCAACACATTCCAATTCATCGGCTTCTATGTGAGCACTTGATATCTCTTGCCCTTCCATATTTGCAGCAAATGGGTTTAAGCCAACATCATGGGCATCATGAAGTTGTGTTCACCTCCTCTCACTAGCGGCAGTGCATGAGTAATATACTTGTATGCTGCATTATGAAAATGTGTTCACCTCTGCTCTGTTCTTTGTTTTTCTTCAGAATCTTCAGACTTGAGTTAGCTTCTGACTCTCTCGAGCAACACCTTCCTCAACACTCACCAAGGAACAGCGAATCTGTGAGAAAAAGAGTTAAAAAAACAGAATCCTAAGTAGCAAGAGGAGGAGCAACGAAGATATAGTGAGAGGAGACATACCCCGAGCTGGCCAGTGCTAGTGTAGAGCGCACATCGATGACTAATTTGATGGGGGGAGAGGAGTACAAGCGAACGGCCATCTAATGCTTCGATGGCAAATGAACCTCTGATGGCCGGAGGGTCCTTCTCCCACCTCTCACGCCTCAGTAAATCCTCACAAGAGCATCTCCAATAGTGATTTATGAGCTAGCTCTAAGCATATTATTTCATATTTTAATAGAAGAGAGAGAAAAGCTCTATCTTGATCAAGAGCTAGTCTCATACACATATTCCAAGATTATGTGAGAGTGTCATGTGAGGCTATTTATGTTATGAGCTATGTGCTAAAAGTTAGTACTATTAGAGAAGTTGTCATAGAGCTAGTAACTAGCTTATACTGTTGGAGATGCTCTCACCCTCAAACGACCTAGACAGAGCACTAACTCGAGAAAAGGTGTCGATGAAACCTAGGAACAGGAGGACAAGGGGTGGGACGAGGTGTCGACACAATCAACGCACATCCATAATAACCGTAGCGTATGAGTCAATTGTAGCTTTTCCTTGAGGATTACTAAGATTTATCGATCTCGTGTAATGATGTATTTACAGCCAAGGCTAAAACATTACTACCAATGATTAATAGATGAAATAAACTATATACCTAAGAACAGAGATGTAAGTAGGTTTCTCTATATTTGACTAAGTCCTCCTCTAGGCTAGGTTCACAAGCAAGTAATCAACAAGCACAAATTACAAATAAGTATTTAAACTAATATCGTTTTGACCCTATAAAACTACACTACCCTTTTCACTGGTTCACTTGTTGCGATAAGGCTAATCTTAGCATACAAAAGTCTTGCACTATTTGATATAGATCAGTTGACTAATTAAACTCAAACATGATGTTTCAATCTAGCAAATACAGAATCAACAAGTATTTACCAATAGGAAAACAATATCAAATAGACTGATCAAAGTAAATAAATACCGAAGTTCATAGATAATACCAAAAGTTGATTACATAGCTAGATCCCTTGAACCAGGAGGAAGAACAGGGATTACTCCCTCCTGGTTCAAGAATACATCACGAAGGTGTAGGAGAACAATAGGGAAGTGTTGGAAGTTGTCGGGACGTCGGTGCAGGGTGGTGCAGACGTGGCGCCAAGATGGCATCGGGTCAATGCTGAGTGGCACTGGCTTCCTCTTCTCTTTTCCTAATTTCTAGTTGGCGCGAACAGGGTGTCGATGACTTTTTATCCTTTTCTCTTGGCAAAACCCTCGTTTTTGATCTCATGTCCCAGCGTGTTCATAATAGGGGTCTCGGTGCCCTTTTATAGACGTCGAGAGAGGGGTCTCCAACTTGGGCGACACGAAATAGGGCTCAGGTGGCAGCAGCGCTAAGTGGCGCCGGCCGGAGCCAAGGAGCCAATAGGTGGGTCGCTGTCTCTCCCTCTCGTACACACTCCGATTTTGTTTTTCCACAAAAATTTGTCATGTTTTGGGATAAATCCTTGTGAAGATACTTGATCTTATCTCTTTGTTTGTCTCATTTCTAAAAGGTTTGCGGAATTTACTCTTTTTTGCACCAATTTTGATATTTTTCAGCAAGAAACACATTACACACAATCTTTCGTATTTTGTTAGAGCAACTCCAGCAGGGCCCCTACTTGAGCCTTCATCCTACTTTTGAGGGCCGAGGGGCAAAAAAACTCACTCCAGCAGGGCCCCTACTTGAACCCTCAAAAGTAGGGGGCCCTCAAATCTCCCCCTCGAGCCCTCATTCCTGGGGGTCTGGAGGGAACCTCTATTTTTGAGGGCTCAAGTAGGGACCCTGCTGGAGTGAGTTTTTTGCCCCTCGGCCCTCAAAAGTAGGATGAGGATGAGGGTGTGTCCTATGTGTCATCCCCTCTAAGAATGAATTTGAGGGTCATGTTTTGAGGGCTCCTGCTGGAGTGTAGCCCAAAAAATAGAGCCATCAAAAGTAGGGAGAGCCCTCAATTAAAAAGTAGAGACCCTATTTTGAGGGCTACTGCTGGAGTTGCTCTTAGGTTAGCCACCAAATAGCATTGTTAGCACTAAAATTTTGGAGAATAATAATAATATGATAGTCATGATGCATAAAACCCCCAGCCAGGAGGTTTCCAAACAATCTCTGTGGACTTGGCCGAAAAATTCACGGATGGCGAAGGGGTTATTTTTGCCTCCCCTCCCCCCCAAGGAGATTTCGAACGAATTAGGCCCAAAAACCCTATCTCTATGGACTCTCAAATGGCCCTTTTAACTGACGGGCGGAAACCTTCTCCATGGATCCCATCCCGGGGATTGGGCTGGGATCCCAGCCGGGAGGTTTCCAAACAAGCCCTCGAAATCTAGGCCTCACAACCAGCTTCGGAATTTAAATTAATCTCAGCCGTTTATCCGGAGCTCCCACCTTAACCAGCAGGCCTCGCCACCCGAAGCGCGTCCGTAACATTTCCGCCTCCCCAGAATCCCGTTCCACCCCCAGCCGAGAAGCAAATCCCCAGAATTTTCCTCCGGAATCGTCGCATCTCGGTCGGATCAGGTGAGCCCCAATCTCCTCCCCTCTTCCACGATCGGATCTCGCCTGTCTCTGCCCCGATTGCTTGCGCGGCGGCGTCGCCGGAACCTGTTCGTCCGCTCCTGGATCTCAGATGGATCTCTCCCCTTGCAGCGGATTTTGATTTCTTTCCTCGCGTGTGGTGCGGATTCGTAGATCTCTACGAGTTTTCGGTGCGATCTGCTCGACGATTTGATTCGCGGCGTGGATTCGCCGCGATTTGCTCTTGCTTAGGTTTCGTGATCCGTTTGGACTTGGGGAAGTGTGGAGATCTGAGCTAGGGATGGCGTGTGGCGAATTGTGTTGCAGGTGAGCGAAGGAGGAGGGGGAAGATGGGGCTGGCGTTCGGGAAGCTGTTCAGCCGGCTCTTCGCCAAGAAGGAGATGCGGATCCTCATGGTCGGTCTCGACGCCGCCGGAAAGACCACCATCCTCTACAAGCTCAAGCTCGGCGAGATCGTCACCACCATCCCAACCATCGGTGAGATGTACTTACTGCTCGTTGCATTCGCGTGCCCTCTCGTACAATTGTTGTTATGGCTGTTGCATGTTGTTTAGGCTCGGTTCATTAACTCAGTTGGGGAGAGTTGTTGGTATGATGTTCTAGGGAAAAGATGCTCTCCTAATTTTTCATCTGGAAAGAATCTGTAATTTCTTGAATGATGAGGATCTGATGGAAACATGATTTGGTTCACAACCCAATAAGGTCTGTCGAGTGCCTCTTGGCTTGAACAGGTTTACGAGTCCCTATAATTCTAGGCCCTTTCAACACATTTTAACTCCTACCATTTCTGATATAACCAATAGTTGTGCCTTATGTTGCACCTGAACTTCACATTTTTCACATAAGCCTATTGGACTCACTGTTCTTAAAAAGGTGCCAGTACATGAACCGTCACACTACCTTTGAGCAACTATACGGCGGAACCTACCAATTTTGGGAACAGTAATTTGACTGTAAGATCTCATGTTTCTTGCTAGTGAACATAGTTTGTTTATCCAGCCAAGGATTGTTGAAGGCCATGCCAAAGCACATACTACTAAAGTACTTCCTAGCTCTTGTTCGTAGATGATGTCGAACTTGGAAGCATAAAACAGAAGGTGTTAACTGATGGCTGCTAGCTTTTGAGTAGGACAATGATCTATTGAACTTTTGTGCAGGAAATAGCAATAGCATGTTCATCTTCCTGCTTGAACAATTGTTATGCACTTCAGAATTGTGTCCTCATAGAGGCTTAAGAGGTTGATGCACACATTGCCATGTTATTTTCTGTATCTACATGAAAACTACAGTTTTAAGACTGATGGAAGGTCCATGTAGACATTATCATGGTGCAGAAGGTCAAATCAACAACAGTCGGGTTGAATAATGTGATGGAAAAGAATTATGTAAAACAGGGCCTTAAGTTAACATTCCATGTGGCAGCCTCTACTATCATATAACTGACAAAAGGGCTTAATTAGATATTTACATAGGTTAAAATCAACATAGTTTGGATCAACAAATGCATGGTGAAGGTGCCTCTATTGTGATTTCTCGTATGCATGAGCTATGGCACAGCCTTGATGTTTTATATTTATATTTACTGATTTCTTTTGAAATACAGGGTTCAATGTTGAAACTGTTGAGTACAAGAACATTAGCTTCACTGTCTGGGATGTCGGGGGTCAGGACAAGGTATGAGCTACTGCAATGTTTTGTTTTTAGTATTATGCACTGTTGTGTAATCAATTGATGCACTAAGCCTATAGCTAACATCTGTTTTACCCCTAAACTCTCTACAGACTGTTCTCTCACATTTTGGCTGATTTTTTTTCATGCATGTGAAAACAGATCAGACCTCTCTGGAGGCATTACTTCCAGAACACGCAGGGTCTTATCTTCGTTGTAGACAGCAATGATAGGGACCGTGTTGTTGAAGCCAGAGATGAGCTCCACAGGATGCTGAATGAGGTAGATTATTTTCCTGGGTTACTCTTATCATGCCATCCATGTGCTATAACAATTAATTGATGAACCGTGCCATTGTATTGAAATCGACATGATACACCAATTGATTAACTAAACAAGTTATTGACCAATGAAGCAATTGATTTGACATCCATATGACATGCAACATATTTTGCATTGCTTTCAACTCATTTAGTCTTTCTATTTCCTTTTTCGGGAAATTTCTAAATATAATAAGTGGGCTGGCCCTTTCTTTCAGAAT
Organism: Dendrocalamus sinicus; assembly: GCA_036346575.1. Taxonomy (NCBI): domain Eukaryota; kingdom Viridiplantae; phylum Streptophyta; class Magnoliopsida; order Poales; family Poaceae; genus Dendrocalamus; species Dendrocalamus sinicus. The sequence continues at coordinate 26,054,317 of CM070660.1, read as the reverse complement.
AGTGTTCTTTGGTTAGTGTCTAGTAGTTTTTTGGGAAATTTTGCTTTAGGATGGGAAAGTGGTATTTTTACTGTAAAAATTCTCTTGGAGAAACATGACAGAAAGATTTTGTCTGAAAAGTTGTCAATTTTGTGCAACTATAATTAATGAAATTAACCTGAAATTGTGGACAGGATGAGTTACGTGATGCTGTGTTGCTTGTTTTGCCAACAAGCAAGATCTCCCAAATGCTATGAATGCCGCTGAGATAACTGATAAGCTTGGACTACATTCCTTCGACAGCGACACTGGTAAATAAGGACTAGATGTTCTTGCTTTTCTTTTCTGTGTTTGCTGTAGATATAGTGTGAAATCCATGTGTAAGCCACTCATGAGCTTTCCTTTTGAACTATAAAGATGCTTCGATCTTGTGACTTTATAGTAACTGATCAGCTGCTTTAGCATTATTGATGCAACTTGCAGACATAATTTCCTGCAAACCCTTAATTTCAATCTGGTATTTGTTCTGACAGGTACATACAGAGCACTTGTGCCACAACCGGTGAGGGTCTGTACGAGGGCCTGGACTGGCTTTCCAGCAACATTGCTAGCAAGGTATGCACAATCCGTTCTCTGTTCAGTTTTAGATATCTTCATGTTCTGCAATTCTATTGGGATGTTCCTGGGGATAGTTATGGCGCACTTTCTATTTGTGCTGATTATTTTGCTTCCATGCTAGCAAAAAGTTGTCTGTGTCAAAATTCTAGTGCACACTTGTTGCCCGTCAACTCTATTCATCTATTGTCAGCACATGTAGGCTTGAGGCTTGGAATTTCGACGGTGAGCTGACTAGGAGCTGTGGATGTATCATTGATTACTTAGACGAAGCAACTGTTCCAATCTGTTACATATCTTCGCGAACTCAATATTTTTGTAATGATGTCTCAGTTAAATGTTTCCTGTACTTTTGAATGTTCTGTGTACTTGTTCATTTTGCAGAAGGATTTCCAATATCATATTTCTGTTTCAAGTTGTGATGAACTTGTTTAAGTACTGCTAGCTCGAGCCAAAATTATTGAAGTTGATACGGTGGAACTCCAGTTTGTTGTATGGGCGACTGCCTTGGTCCCAGGTTACAGTCTGTAGTACCCAAATATGAAAAACTTGCATGCTGAGGTTGAGGAATGTAGAATTTTCTCATGAAACATTTTAATTCCAGCTAACGATGCCTGTGTTTCAAATGGGACGACACGCCAACCTGACCAGATCATCACAGGAAAATAGGTAGGGAAGTGGTTAGCCTGACCAGGCATTCACAGGAAGGAAAATAGATTAGAAACATAGTAATCCTGTGAGGAGTCCTTCCAAAACTGTTTTTGAACTGGCAACAAAGAACAGGGCCGTGCCGTGAAATTTGGAGGCCCTGTACAAAGCTCTAAGTGAGGCCTAAATCAAAGTATCAAATATAGCCAAAATAATGTATGTATTGCAGAGCAAATGCGATATATCAAGAATAGTACCTTTTGAACTCTTGGTTTGCATAATTTTTACTTGAATAACATCATTCTCTTAGTGTTTGAAATAAAATCTTCAATAATATGCTCATAATTAATCTTCTCCAAAGAATCCACTCAAGTGCTATCGTAGCCAAACTATTAAGTCTTTCTTGTGTCATTGTAGAACGCAAGTATGACTTCAATAGCTTCAACTTAGAAAAGCTTCGCTCAGCTGATATAACAGTCACAGGAATGGTCAATAAAATTCTATATGCAATAGCTGCATTGGGACAACAATCATGCCGCTTTAGAAACTTAAGAATTTCAAGAGGACCCATATTTTCTTTTGGAATGAAATCTTGAAGAAACCTCAACTCAGATATAGTTCATTGGCATCAATATCGATTTTCCATCTCTTTTAAGGGCTGCTTCAAGATTGTCACAAGAAGATTTCAAGCTCTTATTATCCAATGACCGCAATGAGTCGAGTAAATAAGAAACCAAAATTCTTTTGGTAATCCCGATATTGTTCAAATCTCCTTGTAAGCGAGGAAATAGCTTGATCAACAATAGGTATAAAATAGTTGATTCTAAATGATTCGTCTGCAGATCAGTGACAACATTTGTGTCATCCAGGTTCTCATCAAATTGTCTCTTTCTTTTAATTTCTCGCTTTTAAAATGTTGTGCCGATATTCAGCTCAAGTGCGATTCCTTTGGTCGCCTCCAATGCTTCTAAGAAACCGCTTTCTCTATACCCTTTGAAGAAAGAAATTATCCCTTGCACTTTCTCAATAGCAACATCAATAAGCATATCCTTTGCTTGCAAGTGTTTGCTTACTAAATTAACAGCATATAGTACCTCATACCAAATGACTATTGCCACTATAAATTCATATTCTCCAAGTTCATTATTTACCAAACCTTTAGCCTCACTGCTTGTTTTTACATCATTATCAATATCAAATACCTGAAATTAAAAGAAAGAAAATATAAGTTAAATTTTGAGGACAACCAGAGGAAATGTATCGTTATTAATATGTCAATGTCAAATACCAAGTAGAGCCTCTCGAATGTCGTGCATTGAAATCGATAGCTTTAACACTTTCAACACGACTCTCCCATCGTGTAGCTGACACTGACTTGAGAGTCAATCCCGTTATGTTATCTTTTAGAATCTGCCATTTCTTAGTGGAATTAGCAAAAGTTGTATAGATGCGTTGGATGATTCCAAAGAAGTCTTTAGCTTTACCCCAAGTCTTGGCCATATCACAAAGTGTTAAATTAAGGCTATGTCAACCACAAGCAGAATAGAAAGCTCTAGGATTTACATCCAAAAGTCTCTTTTGCACCCCTTGATGTTTTCCTTTCATATTTGACCCATTATCATAACCTTGTCCTCTCACATCATCTATATCAAGATCAAGACACTTTAGTTCATTCTCTAGCACATCAAAAGTCCTTGTCCTGGTCAGATCATTTACATCTTAAAATCCTAGAAAGGATTCTTCTATGGAAATATTATCTGAAGATGAATTCACATATCTTATAATTAAAGACATTTATTCTTGGTGGCTTGCATCAGGGGTACAATCAAGTATGACAGAGAAATACTTTGCTCTCTTTATTTTCCTTACAATTTCAGACTTAATAGCAGAAGCAAGCAAGTGTATCAACTCATTCTGAATCTTTGGATCAAGATAATGAAGTAGAGTTTCTTCACTTGTAATACGACGAACATGCTCTTGGATAACTGGGTCAAATTCTGCCAACATCTCTATCAAACCTAAGAAATTCCCATTGCTATCTTCATACAGTTTGCTGTTAGTACCACAAAATGTTAGATTATGCTTGGCAAGAAATTTAACAATGCAAACAATTCTGAATAAAACTTTTCTCCAATGGTCCTTTTCTTTCTCAAGTAGTCGCTGAGCAGTTTTGTCAATAGCTTGATCCTTTTGCAACCTACTACGCAACTCATACCAAGTGGTCATATTCAAAACATGATCTGCACTTGTCTCATGCTCTTTAAGCCTACTACCAAGATGTATCCAATCATTATACCCCTCATTTGCCAATTGACCCTTTCTATGCCCTTTTGTAAATAATTTACAACTGAAGCAAAATACTCTATCGAGTTCCTTAGAATAGACAAGTCAATCTCTATCGCAATGCTCTCCATTTGATAGAATTCTAGTATAGAATAGTGCAGAAAACCTTCTAGAATATCTATCTTGGGACCTTTCTGAATTGATAAGTCTCTTGTAGGGCCCTTTTGTGCTAAAATGTTGATCTGTTTAGGATTAAGTGAATCCCAATATCTATCAAAAAAAAAAGTGAATCCCAATATCTTGGATCAAATATATCAGGCTGAAAAGAATCACCAACATTCTCACTGTTATCACCATCATTATCAGTTTCAACATTTGTGTTATTAATAAGAACTTCCTGAACTTCAACATTATTTTCTGTCCCTGTCTAACCATCTCTAGGATCATTTTCAATATTACTATCAAGTGCAGGAGCTTGATCAAGTGCCTGATTACCGGAAGACACTTGTGATTCTTTTATAATAAATCTATCCATTGCTCCTTTTTGACATTGAGTTAACTCCTCAATTCTTTGTTTCTTCTTACGTTTTTGGGAACCGGATTCATATTTTCTAAATCGATTTGCAGAAGACATGGCTTCAAAAGATGAAAAGAACAAAATTAAAATTATACAAACAGTTCTAGACTTTCATACGAAGAATTTAATTAGTACAATACAATTAGAATTGAAAAAACGAATCTCGCACTGCACTGCACTCCTGCAGGCCTCCGCCTCTCGCCTCTCCCTGACTCAGGCCTCACTCACTCACTGGATTGCGTTTAACTTCTCCAGAATAGATGGGAGCCTCTAACTTCTCCACTTCTAACTTGATTGCGTTTAACAGCTGTATATGATGACAAAGCCCAAGTATTAGAATTGTGAGTTTCAACGATGTAAGGCTACTATATCCCCAGACCCCAAATAGTACAAGAATGTAACCACAACCGAAATATACGGGCATACGTATACATGCCTGGTATGAGAGGAAAGTGCTGGCCGTGGCGCTCGCGGAGACGAGACGAACACGAATCGACGAAGTCACGAATACAAGAGAGAATACGAACGCCGTGGGGCCTCGGGGCTCGGGCCGAAATACGGCGCCACGCACGCGAAGTCGCCGCGAGACGCTATGGCCTCACACGAATACATGGGCCTTCTCTGCTGTGCTGATTTTTGAGGCCCTGAAAATTGGGGGCCTTGTACGATCGCATGAGTTGCACGCCCATGGGCCCGCCCGACAAAGAACAATGGTAGCATGGAGTGAAGATGAACGGAATAGGTACTCCAATGCGGGGAATATAAACTTGCATCGAGTCGCTCAACTATGCGAAAGATAATCTTCGTCTGCTCGCTCATAGAAACGCTAGTAACAATGGCGGGTTCGTATTCTCCTTCTATTAAGAAGGCTGTAGTATACATTATAGCGACTTTATTTATATCAATTAAAATCATACGTGAGTTTCTGTTACTCCGTTCTCTCTCACGAATAGCCTAAAAATCATAAATTACAAGCATAAATCATAAGCTAAATTAAAAAAGAACCAACCCTGTATCGGTAGCTACGCTAGCTAGAAAAAGAAAGAGAGGGGAAAGTTGATTAGCAATCATGCTAGCTGGCTACAATGTCAGCCAAAACTTGGGTTGTTTCAGGTTAAGGGTGTGATTTGACTTTTACAAGAGTTGTAGATTGAAAATTAAATGGTTTACGAGATCAGGAAATGAGACAAGTTGAAGAAGCCGTGTGGGTGTTAGCTACGTTTTCGGTGGGAAAACACGTGCTCACGCTATGTGGGGTTTTGGGTTCCTCAAATAATTTTGGGTGTATATATGTGTGTGCAGGGGTGGACCCAGGGCCCGGCGACTGGGCTCCTGCCCGGGCTCATCTCTTATGGAGTATGCTTCATAGCTAGAAACTAGCATGTATTTTTCCTGTTAAGTTTTACTTTATAGATCCATGTGATCTTGTGAACATGTGCTACGATATGATTCTAGTTAAAACTAATGTGGTTGTCATATTTTGCTTGTATTATGATCTATATTTCTGAGCGCTTGTTATTTAGACTTTGTTCTTCGCCCAGGCTCGTCAAATTCTCTGGGTCCGCCACTATGTGTGTGCACATCTATAGTGTGAGTGGTGTATTGAGAGTGTGTGTTCGTCTTATACTCTCAAGAATATGTATAATTTTTCCTTTTTTGGGAAAAGAGAAAGAAGCTGGGCTAACAGGCCGTCAGTCGAGCGATAAGATGTGGCCACACTTCAAATGGCTTTCGTTTATAGTTTTTTAGCTTCCAGCTTATTTAAGTCGGAAATCACTTAGAACATATCGGTTTCTAATTTTAGTTTTTTGGCTTTTTATATTTTTTTGCTTTTATTTCCTTTGTATTGTCTGTGACAATATAATAGTTTTTTATTTTTATTTTTCTTTAATTAAATAACTAAAAAACTAACATCCGTTACAATACAATTTTAGCTAAAATATAATAGCTAATGCTATAAATCAGAAATTTAAGTTCTTTGGAATGGGCTCATATTCGAGTAATGGGCCAAATTTTGTATTCTTTTTTGGGGCACGCATGACTGCTTCCAGACCTCAAAAGTTTCGGCATGCATGGACGCACGTGAAGGCATAAATAAAAGTCAGGCAGACTACTGGGCCACACGAAAGGATATAAAGACATGTATATTAGACTGTCTTTTATATTATTTTTAAGGTTTTTATCTTATCTAAAAATAGACTAAAATAATTTTTTAATAGTAAATTATTTCTCTAATTATTTTATTTTTTTTATCATAACTGCATGTCTCATACCCTCTCACTATTTACGTTAATTTATGAGTTTAAATTGTCTTTTATATAAGAGATATCACATTATTTTTCTTCTACATAAAAATTTACTTATTTAATATAACTAAGAAATAGTTAAGATAATACTAATGAAGATGGCCTAGTAAAAAGGCCATCCTGAATGATACTTAACTAATGGAACATGCTTCCGCCTGTCAGATGAAAAACGGTACAAGCTAGGCCACCTGATCCGACTCTTTTATTCCAAGTCCGATAAAAAAATTCCAAATCCATTGATAACAATAAAATCTATTGGTTAAAGTGGTCGAAGCTTACGTGCTTAAGGGAGACCCGGATGATTCAGTGTTTCGTGTGGCCACTGTATGGACATATGCTGTTCGTTTGTGGGAAGCTGTCAGTAAGTTTTCAGGGAAGAAATTTGCAATTCTGCATCCAGCGACATGGGCGAAGGATATCCTTGTTGGGAGGCATTGCTCAATGGAAGATGCGGCTTTAATTAGTTACTTGTGGTGTGGTCCCGGTGGACAGGAAGAAATAATCGATGACATTGGAACGTTGATCGGAGTCCAGGTGATGTCGTGTTACATGATCGAGATGACAAGGACTCAAAGCGCCTGCTCAGTGGAAGCCGCCGGCCTAGGAGGGCCTGTTCTTTTTAACTGTGGTTTGTGGTTTTTTGTTGCGGTTTGTGATTTTTAGGCTGTTTGTATAAGAGATTACAGAGCAGTAGAAACTCACGTGCGGTTTTTGCCGATATAAATTAAGTCAGTAAAGTATGTACTACAATTAACTAGTAGACTCTATCTAAAAAATATTTCATTTAAAAGTTAGTTACTATAGAAAAAGTTAAAAAGCAGCTTTTAAAAGCTAAAAAGAATATCACTATATTGAAGTTAATACGGATGAGTATCCGGGATGCAGCTGGTCGAGTGCTGGTGGCGGAACGCGTTTACTATTGAAGCGTTGGGCGGCAAGTGATGGCCTCCGTCTAGCGACGACTCGAGGTTTCAGCGACGTTGAGCTGGAGTCGGACAACCAAACTCCGGCCAGCATGCGAAGATGGTGAACGTTCGACGATTGCGGGCCTCCGGCAAGAGATCCAAGAGTTTTTCATTTTTATTTACCCTCCGGGAAACGAACTCAGCAGCTCATTGCTGCGCGACACAAGCTTCGGTCTGTGATTTAACCTGTACCTGGGTTCAACGTATTCCGAACTTTCTGAAAGTGGCAGTCACCAAGAACTGTAATCTTGGGTTGGAACCGATATGGTAATTAGAGGGGATAAATGATATCTTTAAATTCAACCTTTCAAAAGTAATCTTAACATTTCACTCCACTACCTATTGAAAGCTAAGAAGATCAGATTTATCCACCAACAAAACTCTTACAAAAGCGCTAAAGCAAATAGAGTGCAACTCTTTTGGACCGGTCAGATTGCTACAGAGAAAGCGGTTGGACCGGTCGAGCGGTCTGACCATCGCAACAACTGGTCTTACTAGCCTCTAGTCTGAATATAGGCCTGAGTGCAGTCTGACCGCACACCTGATTCCAGAAGTGAAAACCAGACCGAGCAAAAACTAAAATGTTGCATTCTTCAAAATACATCATCAAATAATATGAGACTTTACACACAATTTGTTGATGATCTCTAGAACCTAATCTATCTAAGGATCGTATATATCTTGGCTAAAGTTCCAACCTTACTCGAGACAAGCAAGGTTGCATCAAAATTGGTCAAAATTCAAGAACTTATATAAGACTTGCTCGTGGGTTGAAGATGAACAAAAAGACTTTAGATAGTTTTCATATATCATAACAAGCAAGAGCACCCAAAGATTTAAGAACAAAACTCTAAGGGCAAGAATTAGGGGTGGAAATAGATCGGATACGATCGAATAGTCTCAAATACGAATATGAATCCATATTTTTAAAATGAATACGAATTCAAATATTCTCAAATACAGATACGAATGTTCTCGAATACGAATACGGATATTCTCGAATACGAATGTGAATACGAATATTCTCAAATACGGATATGAATATTCTCGAATACGAATACGAACATTTTCGAATACAGATTTTGCTTACCACATTCACATTTTCTCGGATACGAATATCGGATAAAACAAATTATCCGTTACCGTTTTCCACCCCTAGCAAGAATCCTCGAGAAAAGCTCCAGATCAAACCAAGCCGGGCAAACTTCACAATATTGCAAACCTCAGTACCTAGATGGGTATGATTTGATCTATATAATTCATCTCCTTCACTTACATGTCCTTAATACATAGAAAGATCAAGAGTGGGGAGAAGAGGTAAATAATCAATAAGAATAAAAGCAAATCAATCAAGATAAGATCACTTCATGTAAGATAAATAATATTGATCTATTGTAACCTGTAGATGTATGTTTTATAACTACTCCATTATGGATAGGACTGTTCGTTCGGTTTTTTCTGTTTATACGGTTCGGTAAATACGGTTTGATCGGTAAATACAATTTTAGTATTTGAAATACGGTGTGGTATTGGTAAATACCATTTTATTTCGGTTCGCATCGATTAATACCAATTTTACCAAAGTTTACGCGAATTGCTAAACTCAATTCTCTATTCTAGACGGCACACAACAATCTCGCAATACAAGATTACATTTACATCATTACAGCATTACATTTACATCACAGCTCACAAAGACACGCGATCCACAGACTCACAAAGACAAAAGACGGCAAGTAGAGCGATAGTAGACAAAAGCAAAACAAATGAAAGTATGAAACCAGCTTGGAGCAGTCCAGCCGTGGCGGGCGTTGAGCACCGGAGGTGGCGGAGGCGCGAGCACCGAGGAGGAGGAGGCGAGGCGAGGCGCGAGCACCGAGGACGGCGAGGAGGCGGATCTGGCGAGGCGAGGCCGAGGCGCGCGCTGCAGCTGCGCCGATGGTTGATGCGCTCGCATGGCGTGCGGCTAGGGTTGTTCACTTGCCGATCGTCGCGTGCGTGGGCATCCCCACCACCAAGAAGGCGACCGCCACCAAGAAACCCTAATCCATTCCATCGCAAATCCACCGCCACCGGTGAAGGTAAAATGGTAAATCATAAAATACTAGCATACTAGCAAATGCAAATCCCATCGAATCAAGTAAAATAGCCATCAAACCAAACTCCAATCGGGTGAATTCGAGGCGAGGCACCGATCCGAGCCCTAGGCCACGGATCTGGCTGTATCTCACCGTGCGGCCTGCGGGCGAGGCGAGATGGCCCAGCGGCGCGGCGCGGTGCCGCTGGACCGGCGACGCGAGGAAGGCGCGTCTGGCGGGTGGCGCGAACCGCGAAGGAGGAGGCGAGCGAGGGAGAGGGCCGGCAGTGGAGGCGTTAGAACCGGGTGGAGGGAGCCGAGACGATGCAGCACGGAGGGACCGGGCGGCGTGGGTTGAGACTTGGAGTCAGATGAGAGAGAGAGAGAGCCTAGAGAAGAAGCGGGAGAGGAGTTGAGGCGTCGGAGGAAGGAAAGAAAAGGCAGCGGGAGGAAGAAACGAGGCGTCGGCGGCGGAAGGAAAGAGGAGAGTGCCGCGTGCGTGGGCCGTCGGTGGAGACCGAGACACGTGGTGGGCGGGACCGAGAGACGCAGCTGTTCGGTTTAATCGGTTTTTCCTCGCTTTACCGAAAAACCGAATCATACATATACCCTTTTCTAGCTACCGAACGAAAACCGAAACCGGTCAAACCGAGTTGACCGGTTCGGTTCGGTTTTTTTGGTACGGTTTTTCTATGCGGTATAAAACTGCACAACCCTAATTATGGAGGACAAAATTTTCTCTCTCATAAGAGTACTTACCAAAAAACTTCCTCTCCAAGGAAGTATCTCTCTCAAACCCTAAAAAATAGATGGTTGGTTAGCCTCTCTCCACTCCCCTAGAGACATGTAGATAGAGCAATCAACTCATATCTAATTCTAATGGATACAATCTATTAGCACAACTGAAAAAACTCGTTAATCTCACACACCGAGTTTTATACTCACATATTACTTATGTACGCTTCTAAAAGCACATAAGCCAAAATCTACTAAAGAGCAAGTTTCTATTCACTTGATCTCCTCAGCATCTCCTTGACTTAAATCGCGCTCTAAATGTCCTCCAAGCACTACGGTTTTGGTTCCATCGCTGTTTTCGGTATTTTGGCTTCTCTGCCAAAACATCGTCGTTTTGACTGTAGACCTCACCTCTTCCCCGAGCCTAGTCTATGGTCATCTCCTTCTTTGCAAGCAATTCTCATGCTTACAACATATAGATTCACCAATGGCTCGTGCATCGGTAAATCCCTCTGTGTCATTCCCCTCGACTACGCCTTACTTGCACCGACCGCACTATTCGATGAACTGTTGCTTAAACTTTCCCTTCAACATCTCTTGTCTTCTTTGCGCCTTGCTTGATCCTAATCATCCCACCTGGCTTCCTTGACCATACCTTAGCTTATCTCTGAGCCTAGTGCCGGTCCACGCTATTGACCATGGTTGCCTTCAAGCTTCGTTACACATTAAAGATCAAGAAATCATTTTCGAGCACAAGTTTTTCAAAATTTGACCCCACGTCAATACAAACATGTTTTATGCAATATGAATACAATAACCTAGAACTTTAAAATTCAAACCATAACCATTTTCACAAATATCCCTAACCCCTCAGATAATTTTAAATAAAACTAGTCTGACCTCTATTGATTGCCACATCAGACAGCTCTGGTTAAACACCGATTAATAGGGGGTCGGCCAAACCATGGCACTACCGGTCTGACCGCTCGATCTACCTTGGTTGGACCGTTTCCTATTGGCTAGTTAGATCGCTCCCATTTCTCTTGTGCACACAAGTGAGTATCTCTCTAGAAAAATCAGCTGCCAACTAAAAACTGGTAGCATCGCACATGTAGTCTGATCGTGCCCCAAAATCCGGTCACATCAGGCACCGGTCAGACTGCCTTTGCAGGTCGGTTAGACCGTTGCTAACGAGCAGCAACTCTGAGACAAGTAAACTTTCACAAATTTAAATCTCAAATCGACACAATTGTTAATTATTCAACGCAAATGAATCATAGGCATTTCTAAATATGGTACCAAATCTTGCTTTGCCGTAATAAAGTTCTTGTGTTCTCTTAAAAAAAATCCAAATAGTTGTGTATCAGAAACGACATCTATTTGGAGTATGTATAGATATACGTAGGTAAACCTTCCCTCGAAAAAGAAAAACATACCTGATTTTCTGAAGAAAACATAGTTAAACCAGTCAACATAATTCTACGTTTGTTCCAAACTTAGCTATCAGAGTTAAACCATAGACTTAATTTCACCGACAGATTTTAATGTGTTGAATGGCAGAAATTAACATTGCACAGAAACCATGCATGTTTTTTTCTTTCTGGCCGGCCAGGTACGGTGTACGCTAGCTTAATGCAGAGTACGAACGAACGTATCGATCGACCTACAGACAGACGATCCATTAGCAAACACCAACAACTACTAGCGTCAGCATGTATGCAACTGGGTCCCACCAGTTCGGTCAAGGTCAACAGGTCACAATCACAGGTCACTAACGGCCGTTCCAGATAGTTCGGTTTCCGTTCCACACGTGTGCTGCATGCATCTTCTTGGAACTACTCGTACTAATTAAACAAGATAGCTAGACTAATCAGCGGCCACATGCATTGCGTATGCGGTGACGTCACTTACTGCTTCTTCAAGCTAAAGCTACATCGTAACGGCCAACATCATACTTGTTGCATTGCATGTATGCATGCTTCCTGCCTAGCTGGTAAACTACTAGACGCTTCGAGCGAGTCTCACTTGAGATCAACGGAGTATATAACTTCTAACATGTCACTTAACAGATGTGTTATACATTTTTATCATTTTAGCATACTAAAATATAAATTTTAAAATACTTCAATATAATATGATTGAAGAAATTTTACCATTTCTTTTTGTAAAAAGAGTGCGTGTGTGTATATAATAATTATGCTACAAAAGTAGACTTTGATGAAATTTTTCATAAAACTCATTTTGGAATATTTTATAATCATTATTAAAGTATGCTCAAAGGGATAAAGATATATAACTTATTCATTTCAATGGTATATTATGAGAAGTGGGAGTACACACCCCCAGAAGTATGGAATCATTTTTCTATGCACACATGGTAGCATTATTCCGTGTTTGAGCACCAACTGTAACGGGAGTCGCGCGACCCGACCACGCCCAACAAAAGAATTTGGCCCACCATTATGCGTTAATTGTGAGTTTTGGTAATTGATGATAACTGTTTGTAAGACTAACATTTTTCATGATATGGTGAAGTAGGTTAGATCCATGATGAGAATGACTTAAGAAGGTGTCATGATTTGATCGTCATCAAGTCAAGATTCATGATGAATGATGGCATCATATATTAATGGTCATCAAGTCGATATCACAAAGTTGTGGATGGCTTCATGTGTTGAAGGCCATTTAGTCAAGAGGACAACATCATGTGTTGAATGTCATCAAGTCAAAAGGTTGCATCTTATGTTGATGCATATCAAAATAAATACCCGGACTTGAAGTGAAGATGTTCGCCATCAAGCTTCAAGAGCATGAGTAAGACAAAAATATAACTAGTTAGGTTAAGGATGTATTCTCTTAGTTTTTTACCTGTCTCGGTGCTTGGTTACGAGACCAAATTATTAGTATAGGTTACTGTACTATTAAGAGAGGTTTTGTCTAGTAGCTGAGTTTCATCATGTGTTAATAGCTCAAATCTATTTGCTCTAGCTCTCTATGGCATGATGCTTATATTTGCAAATGTGTTATGCAAATAGTTAAAGTTTATGCATAATCTTTGGAACATTTGACTAGAGTTTGCAAATGTGTTTTATAATGGTTTATATCCATGCACCTATTCCTTGTGACATGATGTTTAGTGTTTGCATATGTGTTTTGCAAATACTTTAAACTCATGCATAATCCTTGTAGCATGTCTCTTAGGTTTGCGAATGTGTTTTGTAGATGGTTTGAGTCTATATACATAAACCTTGTGTAGTGATTCTAAAGTGTGCAAATGTATTTTGCAACTTGTTGTGAATCATGTTTTAATCCTTGTGTGCATCGTACTATGGTTTGTGAATGTGTTTTGTAAATTTGTCGAAGTACATGCATCTTCATCTGCTAGAAAAATTCAAGGTGGTACGACCAGTTCTGTATGAGCGGTCTGACCGGCCATGAGTTGGCTATCTGACCAGCTTTTGTGGCGGTTGAATCAGCCATGCAATATGATGTGCCGGTTGCTTTTTTTAGAGAGCCATTTTTCTCTGGTCCCGTTGAGTGGTACAATTGGCCCGTGTGGTGGTCCAACCGAGCAGTGCGGTCATAGGGTGGTCTGAGTGGCAGTGGCTATAACAGCTAGTTTTTTAGCTGTTGAGAGGAGGCTGGTCCAACTGGTCTTATGCCTGTGGTATTATAGCTTATCCAGTTTTCTGCTAACAATTTGTCCCAATGGCTAGTTTTGTGTGTAGGCTATAAATACCCACCTTGGCTTGTTGGGAGAGCAAGAGATGATCTTTTGGCATCCCATTCTAATCTTTTGAACTAGTGTGAGTTTCTTCTCTTAATTGTGTATGTATTGCACTTTGTGAGCAAGAAGAAATGTCTCTAATTGCATGTGTTGCATTTAGAGGTGAATTGAGTATCCATGAATTCTTGTACATTTGTTGCAACTAGTGAGAGTCAAGCAAGGGACTTGACTTGTTACTCTTAGAGGTTACCGATTCCTAGACGGTGTTGGAGGCGTTGTGGTGTCTGATCTTCTCTAGAAGCTTGTGAGAAGGAACGATGTGTTGTAAAGGTTGGAACTTACCTACCCGGATCGGAAAGAGATACCAATAGTGCAAGTTAAGATGTTTGGCTTTATTCGTAGAGTCGGTCCAATTTGTTTGAGGTTACCTCAACGTAGACTAGAGGAGATTGGCAAGTCTTCAAACACCATAGTAAAAAGAGATGGTGTCAATTGTGATTTTCTTTCTTGTGCCCATTTATATTATTGTAATTAATATTAATAGAATTAAATAGATTGCTTATCAGCCTATGATTATAAATCTTGACATAGACTTAGGTTGTTGGTGTACTTAGGTAAAACTAAGTGATTTAGATCTTAATTGAGCAAAAGCCGATCTATTTACTTTCGCATCTAAAACTTGGTTTTAGCCTAAGAGATTTTAATAGCTTCTATTCACCCCTCTAGTCGGCTTTCTCGGCACGACACCCATGCGCCCGACCACGCCCATTGCGCCAGCGCCCTCGTGCAACCACGAGTAAAACCGCATGACCCCAATCTTCCACGCCCCTACCCACCATCTTCCACCATGCCCACCCTTCCACCGTAGTCTCCTGTGCCAACACCATCGCTGAGTTATGGCGGTAGTAAAAATGAAATCACATTTACAAACAGATACAACCAAGTTACGATTAGAGGAATGCACTTTTGTTGTACTGACCAATTTACTAGATGCGTTGTTAGAATTTAATACCACACCTAGCTATGTCATATGATATCCATGTGATAGTGGCAGTAAAAATGGATACCACATTTTCATCTAGATACATTTCAATTTACAGTCAGGCGAAAAAATGGAACTGTTGTGTGGTGGCGGTAGTAAAAATGGATACCACATTTACATCTAGGTACATTCATATTTACGATAGATGAAAGAATAGAATGGCTGATGTTGACAATAAAATGGATACCACATTTACATCCAGATACATTCACATATATGGCGAGATGAAAATATGGAACTGTTGTGTGATGGCTGCGAGAAAATTGAAAACCACGATTACAGCGGATGCATTTCATTTTACACATCAAATGAAACCGCTTATACTGATAAATTTGCTAGACGGGTCGTTAGAATTTACTACCTCACCTAGTCATGGCGTATGTTGGTCATGTGAATTGGAGACCGTAGTTACTACCGAATACACTCTATTTTATGGTCAGATAAAACTTTTTATATTGTACTAATGAAATTATGGACATATTATTAGAGTTCTTGACACAATCGTCATGGCACATGCTAGTCATGTGATGGTGGTAGTAAAAATGTAGGAATGCGCGTGAGGCTACGATAGCGAGAAAACAAAACTTTTCTACCGCGCACACCGGACATCATGTTAAGGAGGGATCATGGATCGTTACCACTAGGCGTGCAGCGCGATGGAAGAAGAGAGTGGAGAAGCCGATCCAACCACGCGCGTCGAGGTAGTAGTGGAAGTAGCCGATCGTCCCGACGGATCGTCTCCTCCACGCGATCAACCACACCACGAGCGATCTAATCAGAGATTGTTGATGCCGATCAACGCCGCAACGAGCGGCGCCTCCACCGGTATCCACACGTCCGGGTGGGCGCCGATCGCGAGTGTACCGAAGACTCGCGGCGGCTAGGGTTTGGCTCGGGAGGTGCGGCTAGGGTTTGGCTTGGGATTAATGAAGCATACATCCTCACCTCGCCTCCATATATAGAACTCCTCACTTGGGCCTCGTGGACCGAGGCCCAATAGGAGTCTATTCGGATCTCTATCCGAATTAAGCCCACATCCGAATCACATTCGAATTAGTATTCCAACCCGTTAAGTGTGCGACCACAGCAGGTTCACGTATACTTGGTCGCGACCGAAACGCCTTTCCGGTCACCTCGTTAATAGCGACCTCTAGTAAGACATATTAACCCCAAAGTATACGTAAAGATCATATCGGCTGAACTGTAATGTTCTCATGTACGAATCCCTTTGCCTCACGATATAGATTGAGCTCAAGGCGAGACTGTGTCATCCTCTTAATAGCTCAATCACTTTCGATTCCGTGATGGATTATAAACTCGTGATTGACTCCTCAATCACCTTGGCATGGCCATGCACTTTCATAATCCATTACATTGAGGGCCAGAGATATCTCTCCCATAAGGAGGGGCAAATTCTATCTTGATCATTCACATCCCACTACATGTTTCATGGCAAACCCGAAGACTACTTTTATGACTACCCGATTCACGGAGTAGTGTTTAGTAGTCCCAAAATAGGCTACTACGCATGTTGGGAACCATGATGATCTCAAGTCTAAGGATTCTACATAAACACTACTTGAGACCAACCGATGATGACATGGAATCTCTGCAGTTGTCTCATGGCGGGTCTATCCAACATATGTTCACTAACACATGTCCATATTATTGATTTGGTATCACCATACCATGATCCATGAGACATGATCGTCAATCAATACATATGCTGATCTTTGAATCATATTTGTTCCTCATATGATATATGATCAGGGGTCATTTAGAAATAGCAACATTTTAGCATTAAGAGTCTCATGAATAAGTCACATACTCATTGATCAATAATGATAATGTCTATTTCAAGGAACAAAGTAATGCATCATAAACATAGTATGTGATATATATAACATCTCCATGTTGCCTCTAGGGCATATCACTAACAAAAAACATACTTTATTTACGTACAGATACATACCAATTTATGTCTAGATGAACCAAACGACCTAACCATGACCCACCTGCACATGATCCTAGGTGCCCCTGGGCAACCACTTTTACAACCAGATGTGTACAAAATTGCAGTCAGATGAAACCGTTTTACTGTACTAACAAATTTACTAGATGTGTCGTTAGATTTTACTGCCGCACTTAGCCGTGGTGTACGCTGGCCATGTGACGACAACAGTAAAGTTGGAAACCACATTTATGACCAGATGCATATCAATTTATGGCTAAATAAAACCACTTTTATTATATTGATGAGTTTACTAGACACATCGGTAGAGTTTACTGACATACCTACCGTAATGCATGCTAGGCATATGATGATGGAAGTAAAAAAAAGTATACCACATTTACGTCTTGATGCATGCCAATTTACTGCGAAGATGAATCGTGAGTGGGTGGGGACAGGCGGGACGTAGGTTCATGACCCGTAAGTGTCGTGAGAGGGTGGGAACTGATCGGTGGGGGACAAGCTCGGTCTGGGTGGGGGGATTGGCTCGAGTGCAGAATAAGTAATTCTATACCTAGGCACATAATAGGGTATATACCCATCTATAATAATTAAAATGAGACACATATATTTGAAAAAAATATCACTCAAATTTAAAGATTTTGAACGAATTTAGATCACATGCTTCACTAATTTTTTATATAAAATTAGCACGTAATTACAATCAAACTACAATAAAAAAGGCAATTGCACTTCACATTTTAGTTTAAACTTGTTTGAACTAGTTAGTAAACTAGTTAAACTCGACGTCCAAAAAAAATTAAAAAAAATTCGCACGTGATACATAGGGAAAATACCTATTTTAAATCATGATGCCTTGACACCATGGTGTGTGTATAACGAAAAGTCTGCCGTGTGTGAGTGAAGTTCTTGACGAACACATGTAGAGTTACTGTCAGTTGTAACACTACACAACTGACAGTAACTCTACATATGTTTGACAGTAACTTCACTCACGCACGATGGTAACTTTCCAGTGCGCACAGTGCATGCAAGCACAAAATAACACAGTCATATATGTGTGTGTATTATCAACTATTTCAACTCCATTCTCTTTAATTTACCTGTCGCTTTAGACACAAATACATACATATCTTGAACCATTACTTATTTGATTATATGTTAAAAATAATAAAAAATAATGATATGAAAGTATTTTTGATGAGAAAAAATACAAATATTATTTTGAAGATATAAGAAATTCAAATACGTATTTACACATATTGGTGATCAAAGTTTAAAAGATTGGTTAACCGTAAATTCGAGGCGACAAGTAAAAGAGCATTTGTACTTTATACAGGCCTTGTGGGCATTTCACTGTCAGTCCCAATAGCTACATATATGCATCCATTTAGCTAGCACAACATCTTTTGTGTGGATGTAATTTTACGCAACCATGCAATTGTCGCCACACGATTCAAACGCAGCTTTTGGGTTGCGGCCGTGTGGCCCGGCCGGGTCCTCCCCTTGTCGAAGGAAACCTCTGGATCCCCTTGTCATAATTCTTATACCATCATCGACGCTGCGCAAATGACATCAGCAAAATTAATAATATAGGAGCAATTAACTAGCTTCACCAATTAATTATGGGGTCTCATGAATTCGGTTTTCTTCTCTGCAGTTTGAGTTTAATACGGCTCATATATGGACAATCAATTGTTGGCTGTTTAACTCACACGGCACATGGATTTAAATTAATGAAAGTTAAATACTTGTCTGCTTGGTTATATTTATCCACAGTCTACCATACGCAAAAACTAAGAAAACATACTAAATGAGAAAAGACAATATATACCACTATTAAATGACATACCATAACCACTTAATCTTTTTCAAAGTATTTAAATATAGATAGAGAGACGGTGGAAAAATTACAATAACTACACTTTAAATTTTCTCAATAGACAAATATATTAAAACAGATACTTGGAGGCCATGAGACAAATATAGTGAAATGAATGAAATATATACATATATATATATATATATATATATATATATATATATATATATATATATATATATATATATATATATATATATATATATATATATATATATATATATATATATATATTAAGACTTTCCATCTGTGTTAATGACTTCTTTTCCATACTATTGTACTAGCACGTATCTAAAAGCAATCTAAAGCAGGAGGCTTGATGTACAGGCATCATGATATCCCATTTCAACGTCTATATATATATATATATATATATATATATATATATATATATATATATATATATATATATATATATATATATATATATATATATATATATATATATATATATATATATATATATATATTCACCCCATGCATTGCATGGATCTCTAATAATAAGAAGCTGCTGCCGCCCTTCGCGTCATGCACCGGCCGGCAAGCTGTCCGTCTTGCGGAGCTCCAGCGCATGCATGCATGCGGCTGATCACAAACCAACCGCCAACTCCAGGTTAATAATAATTACTTCTCTATTTGGCTATATTTATTCATGATCCAATGTACACACAAATAAAAACACTAAATCAAAAAATATTTAATAAAAAATAATCATATATATTTCTATTAAATGATATACCATAACCACTTAACTTATTTTAAAACATTTACGTAGAGTACAGAAAGAAAAAATACGATAACTATACTCTAGATTCCTTAAATGGATAAATATATCGAAAGCGGAACTTTTGAGGCCGTAGACAAATATAGAGAGACCGTGAGAGTTGTTGGCTTGCTGTTGAGCTCAGGAAGGAAATTAATTACATTCCTTTAAAATCAAGGTAGAGTTCATCTGATGGACACACTAGAGGACGGTTGTCATCAGAACCCATATGTTGCTGTTTTCATCAATTGAAATCCCCTTAATCGTTTTTAACAAAAAAAATCGCTGTCATTTGATATGTATAGCACAATCGGACCTACTAGAATACTATTGTTTTGAGATTTAAGAGAAAAAAAGAGCGCAGAAATTAAAACCCTATCCGGCTTCAGTGGGAACGGAGGTTGTTCGAGATGCACGTACGCGTGCCTTAATTTTGTGTGGTGATACGTACAGTAGTCTGGCAGGTGGGCCCGGGCAGAAAAGTCCTGCCCCTGAATGGATGCAATATCCCATTTGTTGTTTGACCTGCCCCTGAATGGGCATGACCAGCTGCTGACCGATGGAGCACGGCATGCAGGGCCCGCTTGGACCATGACAGCTAGAGAGTGACGCAGATTAAAGCATCAGCAGTTCGTCCTAGCTAGCCTGCACGAGTAGAGCCTCTCCCGTCGAATCCTTGGCTATTCATATTACCTTTTATTGACAATATTTAACTTTAATTTATAAATAGTAACACTTTATAGAGAGATATTTACATGTGATTTTGATACTATAATCGACTAGTTGATCTTATCTTAAAAGTTAGATACAGTAGAAAAGTTATTTATTATAGAAAAATAGTTTTTAGAAGACAAAATGAACATGCCATATATACTTAGAAAAAGTAAGCTAATTGCGCCTGTTCAATTTAGCTGTAGCAAATGACTTTTAGTTTTTTTAAAAATGATACTGTAGGGTCTATCAGTTTTTGACTAAGACATTCAACTAAATAAAATTAAAAAAACATTATATCTATAAACAATACAAAGGAAAAAAATCGTACTAAGAAGTTCATGTGTTTAAAACAACTATCAGAAACTAAAAAATGTTTTAAACGGGGCGATATATATTAGCTAGCTAGCGGAATCATGGCATCAATTAATTTGTCGTGGATTAGCTTTACTGGTGAGCGCATTAAAAAATCAATCAATCGCGACGACCGATCAAGCTGACGCCCTGCTGACATACATGGCATCCCAGAACCCATCCCGCCCGCGTAGCTGCGTTGCGTACAGCGTACTTATAAATAGCCGCGCCGCGCGCCGATGCTCACCCATCCCAGAACCCATCCCGGCCCAGGCAGCTAGCTCTTGCTGCAATCTAGCGACACCTCTCAATATATAGAATATAGATGGATCGAATGGGCAGCGACACCGGAGGCGGCGCCAAGGATGCTACTCCGAGGCCGCACTGGAGGCGGCGGGACCCCTCGGCCACGGCGGTGTACGTGGTCCATCCCACCCAGTTCCGCAGCGTCGTGCAGAAGCTCACCGGCGCTCCGACCACCGGGACTACTCAGCAACACAGCTCAGCCGCCGCCGCCGCCGCCGCTGCTCCTGCTAGTGCTAGTGCGGCAGCAGAGGCGGCGCAGCAGCGTGGTGGCGACGAGCACAGCAGCAACAACAGGCGGACGCTGGGGCAGATGCACCAGGAGTGCATGGCCTGGGCCGACAGCGCCGACGACTCCTAGCAGGCTCGCTAGCTACTTCATGAATTCACCAATCCAGCCGGCCAACGATCCATCAGCAATATAGTGTTCCTTCCAGGCTAGCTTAGCTACGCACTCCAATCCATCAATTCACGCTAGTTTAAGTACTTACCTATCCATTCTTGTATCCATGCATGCATATACGCGTGCGTATCATGTACCAGGACCAAATAAGTACGGAAGCAATATATATATGGATCCATCACCTACGTTTTATACCACTGCGTAGGGAGTCAGAGGAACCACTGCGTATACTACTGCCCCCAATTAAGAACAAATTAAAATTCAATATGATACTTCTTCCGGCCGCAGCATAAGTCCGATATATATATCTAGGAGGTACATTACGTAACTAATATTTAATGAAATTAGACCTTAGTTGCTCCTATTAGATAGATATAAAACTATTCTTTTTATTAGAGACAAATATAATCTAATTTTATTAAATATTACTTAAATAATATACCTCCTAGATATATGTCTCAAACTTATATTGCGAAACGTAGGAAGTACCTAATTGGTGTAGTGATGCTAATCCTAACGTATGGAGGCCAACATACCTACTCTCCGTGATTTTAGGGCTTATTCTTTTGTGGCAACGGCTTTTGGCTGTTCGTGTAAGAGATTACGAAGTAACAGAAACTTACGTGCGTTTTTTGCCGATATAAACGAAGTCGGTACAGTATATACTACAATTAAGTAGTACACCCTATTTTAAAAAGATACTCTATTTAAAAGCTAGTTACTGTAGAAAAGCCAAAAGTTGAAGCAAAAAGCTGCAAAAGAACATGGCCTTAAATGCAAGTTGTTTTAGCCTCTCATTCTAAATGTAATTAATTCTACAACTTTGAAGTATATTTATATGGTTTGTAACATCTTGGTTTTTCTACCTTTTAAAAGTTTTTAAAATAAAAATAACTATTTTGATTTTCTTAAATTAATTAAAGCTTAATTTGAATTTTAATAATTAAAAAATTAATATGAATAAAGTAAACATCAATTACATTAAACCCAGTTATGTTTGGGTTCCTTCTATTGCAAGGAAATTTTCTTTATTTTCTTGGATTTTTGGAGTTTATTTGCTATTTCTTTGAGCTCAATTTGAATTATCTCCTTTTTCTAAAATTTAGAAACTCCCCCAAAAAGTCCGGATTTAGCCTTGTGGGCTGAATTCATTCTCTTGGCCCAGTCCACTTCCTTGCTCCGGCCCATCTTCTGCAACCCAGTCCGGCCTAGCTGCATCTTTGTCTCTTTCTCTCTTCGCCAATCCAGGCGTCTGCCATGCGTCGTCACCCCACCTTTCTCTACACGCTGTCGCTGCCAATTGGGCCCACCTGTTGGTGATCAGTGTCGTGCACTGTTCATCTTCCCCGACCATCTCTGATTGGACATGACGGCGCCATCTCACACATGGACTCTCCTTGCCAAGTTATAAAACAGCATGCCAAGCCACCCCAAAAACAGCACCCCGAGCCGCCTCGTCCCTTTGCGCTAGCTCGCCCCCCTAGTCGCCCAACTGTTGGGCGATTGGATTTCTACCATTTACATATGACTAATAAATTAATTAAGAATTTAAATTTGCATCAAAATGATTTAAACGACAGTACGTCAATTTAATCGGTACAAATTTTAATCTACTGACAATACAACAACAACAACAAAATCTTTTGTCCCAAACAAGTTGAGGTAGACTAGGAATAAAACCTTCTCAAGATCAAATAGATATAAGCCTTGAAACTTGAAATAAAACCTACAATGCTAATGCTAAAACTCTAAGCTGTACAACCTGCTATCTGAGCCAAGAGTCTAAAACACTGCCCCTAACTTTCTTATGGTTCCGGTACGTGGATCACTAACTTCCATGCGCTCCTATCCAAAGCTAATTCTTTAGATACATTCCAATCCCTCAAGTCTTTTTTAATTGCTTCCTCCCACGTCAATTTTGGTCGACCTCTGCCTCTTCTTACATTTTCAGTACGTCTTAAAATTTCACTACGTACCGGTGCCTCAGGAGGCTGTCGTTGGAGATGTCTGAACCATCTCAAGCGATGTTGGACAAGCTTCTCTTCAATTGGTGTTACCCCCACCCTATCATGTATATCGTCATTGCGGATGTGATCCCATTTTGTATGACCACAGATCCACTGCAGCATCCTCATCTCGGCTACATTCATTTTCTGTATATGTTGTCTTACAGAAATTTATTTGCTAGTGGGCTGGTGGCAGGGGAGATGAGAGAGGCTGGCTTGGGCTGAGCAATGTTGGGTTAAAATCTTGGATATTCGGATCCGTATTATCAGGATAATCCGTATTCGTATTCACCGGATATTAGGCATACTGTATTCTTATTCGTTTCCGACAAAAAAAATCCGTATTTGTTTCTTATCCAAGAATTATCCGAAGAAAATCCGATCCGATACAATCTGTGTTCGTTTTTATCCGAATCGGTCAGAAACTATCTGATCCGTTTTTACCCCTAAACACAACAAGGCATGCCTGGTAAAAAAAAATCCTACAGCAACGTGGTGTATATAAAGAGAGAGGGGTCGCCCCATGCATGCGTGTATCTCTAATAATAAGCTGCTGATGCCCTTGACGTCATGCACTGGCCGGCGAGCTGTCTGTCTTGTGGAGCTCCAGCGCATGCATGCATGCGGCTGATCACAAACCGCCGACTCCAGGTTAATAATAATTACTTCTCTATTTCACTATATTTATTCATGATCCACTGTACACACAAATAAAAAACACTAAATCAAAAAATATTTAATAAAAAATAATCATACATATTTCAATTAAATGATATACCATAACCACTTAACTTATTTTAAAACATTTAAGTAGAGTACTGAGAGAAAAATACGGTAACTATACTCTAGACTCTCTAAATGAATAGATACATCGAAAGTGGAACTTTTGAGGCCGGAGACAAATACAGAGAAACCGTGAGAGTAGTGGCTTGCTGTTGAGCCGATCGCTAGCTAGCTAGCTCAGGAAGGAAATTAATTACATTCCTTTAAAATCAAGGTAAGGAGTTCATCTGATGGACACACTAGAGGACGGTTGTCATCAGAACCCATATGTTGCTGTTTTCATCAATTGAAATCCCCTTAATCGTTTTTTTAAAAAATCGCTATCATTTGGTATGCATAGCACAATCGGACCTACTAGAATATTATTGTTTTGAAATTTAAGAGAAAGAAAGAGCCCGGGCAGAAAAGTCCTGCAGTACATGGAGCACGGCATGCAGGGCCCGCTTGGACGGTCCACGCATGACAGCTAGAGAGTGACGCAGATTAAAGCATCAGCAGTTCGTCCTAGCTAGCCTGTACGAGTAGAGCCTGTCCGTCGAATCATTGGCTATTCATATTACCTTTTATTGATAATATTTAATTTTAATTTATAAATAGTAACAGTTTATAAAGAGATATTTACGTGTGATTTTGATACTATAATCGATTAGTAGATCTTATCTTAAAAGTTAGATACAGTATAAAAACTATTCATTATAGAAAATAGTTTTTAGGAGACAAAATGAACATGCCACATATACTTAGAACAATTAAGCTAATTGCCCGTTCAATTTAACTGCAGCAGATGGCTTTTAATTTTTTTTCAAACGATACTGTAGGGTCTGTCAGTTTTTGACTAAAACATTCAACTAAATAAAATTAAAAAACCATTATATCTATAAACAATGCAAAGGAAAAAAAACGTATTAAGAAGTTCATGTGTTTAAAACAACTATCAGAAACTAAAAAACGTTTTAAACGGGGCGATATATATAGCTAGCTAGTGGAATCATGGCATCAATTAATTTGTCGTGGATTAGCTTTACTGGTGAGTGCATTAAAAATCCATCAATCGCGACGACCGATCGAGCTGACGTCATGCTGACACGTCGTTGCGTTGCGTGCTTAGGGCATCTGTAGTGTATATAACTCAAAGGGCCTTAAGGTGGGTCCCATCTAAACCTTAAGACCAACTCCATAGTGTATATAACCCAAGAGGCCTTAAGACGGTCCCACTTGGCAGATAAAGAAAAATTATATTTTAATGCTTGTGGTCAGGTCTTTAGCTTGAGGACCGCCTTAAGTTTTTTTGCTTAGGTCTGCTTAGGTCACCCTCAGAATGTATAAGGTTGGCCTTAAGATGGCTTAAGATCTCCTCTTTTCATACACTACAGATGCCCTTATAAATAGCCGCGCCGCGCGCCGATGCTCACCCATCCCGCCCCAGGCAGCTAGCTCTTGCTGCAATCTATATATAGAATATAGATGGATCGAATAGGCAGCGACACCGGAGGCGGCGCCAAGGATGCTACTCCGAAGCCGCACTGGAGGCGGCGGGACCCCTCGGCCACGGCGGTGTACGTGGTCCATCCCACCCAGTTCCGCAGCGTCGTGCAGAAGCTCACCGGCGCTCCGACCACCGGGACTACTCAGCAACACAGCTCAGCCGCCGCCGCCGCCGCTGCTCCTGCTAGTGCTAGTGCGGCAGCAGAGGCTGGGCAGCAGCGTGGTGGCGACGAGCACAGCAGCAACAACAGGCGGACGCTGGGGCAGATGCACCAGGAGTGCATGGCCTGGGCCGACAGCGCCGACGACTCCTAGCAGGCTCGCTAGCTACTTCATGAATTCACCAATCCAGCCGGCCAACGATCCATCAGCAATATAGTGTTCCTTCCAGGCAAGCTTAGCTACGCACTCCAATCCATCAATTCTCGCTAGTTTAAGTACTTACCTATCCATTCTTGTATCCATGCAT
This sequence comes from Dendrocalamus sinicus, assembly GCA_036346575.1. Taxonomy (NCBI): domain Eukaryota; kingdom Viridiplantae; phylum Streptophyta; class Magnoliopsida; order Poales; family Poaceae; genus Dendrocalamus; species Dendrocalamus sinicus. The sequence continues at coordinate 26,028,232 of CM070660.1, read as the reverse complement.
GCATATACGCGTGCGTATCATGTACCAGGACCAAATAAGTACGGAAGCAATATATATATGGATCCATCACCTACGTTTTATACCACTGCGTAGGGAGTCAGAGGAACCACTGCGTATACTACTGCCCCCAATTAAGAACAAACTAAAATTCATTATGATACTTCTTCCAGCCCGCAGCATAAGTCTAACATACATATATATCTAGGAGGAACATTACACAAGTCCTTGCTCCGGCCCATCTTCTGCAGCGCAGTCCGCCCCTGCTACATCTTCGTCTGTTTCTCTCTTCGCCAATCCAGGTGTCTACCATGCGTCGTCACCCCACCTTCCTCTACACGCTGTCGCTGCCAGCCGGCCCCACATGTAGGTGAACAGTGTCATGCACTGTTCATCTTCCCCAACCGTCTCTGATTGGACATGACGGCGCCATCTCACACATGGATGTCAGTTATTACTACAGGATCACTAGTAGTAGATCTGCTAGGGTAGGGTTGCTATTCGGGATGAACTAGGGGTAATGCGTCTAGATCTAAAGGAACAGAGAGTAAAGAGAGGGGTTTTAGGGTGACCGACCATCCGTGGTCTTGGTTGCTGGTGCAGAGGCGTCCGCCATGGAGTCGGTGGAGTCGGGAGACGTCGGTGGTGAAGTCCGGTGGCGGCGCCGTCCAGGGGCGGCGTGGCAGTGGTGCTTCCGTCATCACTGCGCTCCCCCTTGAGATCGGGTTAGGGTAATGTCGGTGGGGAGTACGGCTCAGACGAACCTCGTGATCAGAGCCGCCGGCCCCCACCTGTATTTATAGCGCAGATGTGACAGGGCCCACCAACCATTAGGTTGGGCGCCCGATCGTATGCTGAGCTCAAGGCCCAGTGACCGTTGGGCCAAACTCGTGCAGAGATCATCCTAACATTCTCCCCTTGATCTCAACTTATACTTAAACTCTATACTTGTCTCTCATTGTTTTTCTCATTCCATCACGAGATCACAGCATAGAGCGTGCCTCATCGTCACGGTCTTATGCCATTAGATTGAATGACCACAATGCACTTCTCTATTTTGAAATGTACTCTCAACTGGGCCCTTATTGTCCAGGAATCATAGGCTTTCCCGTAAACCCATGCCGGCTAAGTGTTCTCTGAACACATTGGGCGGTAAGCCTTTTGTGAGCGGATCCATGAGCATCTTTTCTCGTCCTTATATGCTCAAGACTGATTATATGATCCCGGACTTTATCTTTCACAACATAATACTTTATGTCAATGTGTTTGGCAGCACCACTTGACTTATTGTTGTGAGCATAACATCTTCTTTGGTTCATTATCGCAGATAACTTTAGTGGCTTATGTATGTCATCTACCACTTTCAACCCGGTATGAATTTCTTTAGCCAATTCACCGCCCGTGGCCTCATAACATGCTACAAACTCGGCATACATTGTGGATGATGTAGTGACGGTTTGTTTTGAGCTTTTCCACGATATAGCTCCTCCTGCGAGTGAATACATATCCGGATGTCGACTTTCTATCATCTCCGCATAATCGAATCAGATACCCCACTATATGGAGTGAATCGATCTTACAGATGTCATCATGAGGCCTTTTGTTCCTTGCAAATAACGCAAGACTTTCTTTACTAATTTCCAATGTTCTATTCCAGGATTGCTCTGGAATCTGCCAAGTAACCCGGTAACAAACGCTAAGTCAGGGCGCGTACACACTTGAGCATACTGCAAGCTTCCGACAGCTGAAGCATATGGAACCGCTCTCATTTGATCGATCTCATATTGGTTCCTGGGGCATTGAAATTCCCCATACCTGTCGCCCTTGACTATAGGAGCAGATGAAGGCTTACAATTTTGCATACTATATTTCTTTAGAATCTTTTCTAAGTATGCCTTTTGTGATAAACCTAAGAACCCCTTAGTTCTATCTCGGTGAATCTCTATTCCCAGTACGAACGAAGCTTCACCAAGATCCTTCATATCAAAATTCGAGGACAAGAACTTCTTTGTCTCCAGTAATAGGCTAACATCACTACTAGCAAGTAAGATGTCATCCACATACAGGATTAGGAAAATGTATTTCCCATTCTTAAACTTTGCATAAACGCAATTGTCCTCTACATTTTCCTTGAACCCAAAACTTCTTATTGTACAATCAAACTTCAAGTACCACTGCCTTGATGCTTGTTTCAATCCGTAAATGGATTTCTTCAGCCGGCATCCCATACGTTCTTTTCCTTCCACGACAAAACCTTTCGGTTGTGCCATGTAAACATTTTCCTCCAAATCCCCATTTAGGAATGCCGTCTTTACATCCATCGGATGCAATTCTAAATCATAATGAGCTACAAGCGCCATTATTATTCTAAAAGAATCTTTACACGAGACTGGAGAAAATGTCTCATTGTAATCTATGCCTTCTCTTTGCGTAAAGCCCTTTGCCACAAGTCGCGCTTTAAATCTTTCTATATTCCCTCTAGAGTCATGTTTTGTTTTGTAGACCCATTTACAGCCTACTGTCTTGGCTCCTTTAGGAATAGTTTCTAAGTCCCAAACACCGTTGGTGCTCATTGACTTCATTTCATCCTGCATAGCTTCAAGCCATTTGGATAAATGAGCGCTTCTCATGGCTTCTTCAAAAGAGGTGGGATCACCCTCCATTTGAAAATCCTCAGTTTCATAGACTTCGTAATCATTAGGGATAGCTGATCTTCTGACTCTTTGAGACCTTCTGAGTCCTCGCTATTTGATGCTTGTTCTATGTGAGGCTGTTGTTGCTCTTCCTCTTGGGTTACAATGGGTTCTATGGGATCTGAAGGACAGGTTCCTCATGTTCACTCATCGTTTCCACAGAGAACTAACAACAGTCTTTGTCCACCACAAGTGTCCGCATTGTTGGTGTAGCAACAACAGGTAGCGTGAAAAATGGTTCCTGAACCATCGGAATGGGCACATGTACCCGCTTTTCCTCTAGGTTAATTTCTCGCGCTACTCTGCTCCCCCTGATCATCTCTTCCTCCAAGAAGACAGCATGTCTTGTTTCTACAAACTTCGTATGTCTGTCAGGACAATAGAAGCGATAACCCTTCGATTTTTCTGGATAGCCAATAAAATGGCAGCTGACTGTCTTGGGATCTAGCTTCCCTATGTTTGGGTTAAAAACTTTAGCCTCAGCAGGACAACCCCACACACGTAAATAGTTAAGTGAGGGTTCTCTTCCTGTCCACAACTCATACGGTGTTTTGGGTACCGACTTGCTTGGTACTCGATTAAGAATATGAATGGCGGTTTTAACGCTCCATCCATAAACTTATCGGTAGCGTGGAGTAACTTATCATACTTCTCACCATATCCATTAAGGTACGGTTCGTCTTTCAACCACTCCATTCTGCACGAGGTTCGCCTGGTGTAGAGTATTGGGCAACTATGCCATTTTCCGTAAGAACCTTGCAAAGGTCCAGAACTTGGCCATACGGGTGTGCCGACCGTAGTACTCCCCACTATCGGATCTTACTATCTTAATTTTTAAATTGTGCTGATTTTCTACTTCACCTTAAATATCTTAAATTTATCCAATGCTTCGTTCTTTCTTTAATTGGATAAATATAGCCATAACGCTAATAGTCACCGTGAATGTTATAAATGAATCATAACCATCCACACTTTTCACAGAAATGGACCACGGATATCTGTGTGAATTATTTCTAAATTTCCTGCGCTTCGTTTGGCGTCTTTCTTTATTTTCTTAACATATTTTCCTTTTATGCAATCAATACATTGTTCTAAATCTGAAAATTCTAATGGCGGAAGAAGTGTTTTCTTAATCAATCGTTCTATTCTCCCCCTCGAAATATTGCCTAAACGACAATGCCATAATTTCGACGATACATCATGATTTATCTTCCGCTTTTTACTTACATTCATAGACGAAGAGGTATTCTCATTCTCAATAGACACATGATTCACATTCTCAGAAAGTGATAATAAATAAAGCTTGTCTTGTCGGAAGGCAAGACCAACACATTTATTATTAAACACAATTCTGCATTTGCCATTACCAAAATGGCAATCATAACCATCATCATCTAATTTCGACACACTTATTAAGTTTCTGCGCAAAGAGGGCACATAAAGAACGTCTAAAAGCCTAAGTACAAAACCATCATGAAATTCTAAAGAGAGATCTCCAATGGCCTCGACTTCGGCTTCAATTCCATTCGCAACTTTAATTGTTCTTTCTCCTCTTTGTAGGGTCCTCCTCGTATGGAATCCCTGTAATGAATTAGCAACATGAATAGTTGCACCTGAGTCAATCCACCAAGTAGATTTTTCATAACTTAAATACAAGGATTCATCTATAAATGTAATGATATCCTTACCATTCTTCAACAGATGCTTCAGGAACTCTGGGCAATCCCTCTGATAGTGGCCCGCCTTCTTCTTACAAAATTTACAGTGTCTTTGTCTCATAAATTGGTTGGGTTTATGAAACTGGGAACCTTTCCTGTGACTTAGAAGAGGAGCTACTATCCCACCGAGGTTTCCTTGTGGTTTGGCATTAAAGTTCTTTCTTTTGTTGTTCTTCACAAGGTTTGCAGAGTCACCCTGTGAGGTTTTAAGCCTCTCCTCTTCTTGCACACACATTGCAATGAGCTTTTCTATGTCCCATTTGTCGGGCTGCATGTTGTAATTAACAACAAAAGTGTCAAATTCTTTTGGCAGAGAAGCAAAGATCAAATGAATTAGAAACTCATCCTTGAGCCCCATATCCATTGAGTTTAGCTTAGCTGCCGTTGTGCTCATCTTAAGTATATGCTCTCTTATTCCACCACTAGAGTATCTCTCATTCACTAGTTTCTTAATCAGCGTGCTTGCTGTTGCCTTTGAAGAGCCAGTAAACTGATTCTTCACTTTCTGTAGATACTCTGTGGCAGTGTCACAGTCTGGGATGGATCCCCTTATTGGATCTGCAATGGTGGCCTTGGCCACCATCAGGCACTTGCGATTCGAGATGTCCCATTTCTTTTTCTCAAGATCATATTTCATTCTGACTTCTGCATGATCACGCTTTCGGGCAGTGAAATTAGCATCAGTCTCATTTTCTTCCCTCACCGGGTCCTCTGGCTCAGTAGGACACGGAGAGGTGAGGGCTAAGTCATTCTCGGACAGCGCAAGTGCCAAATCATACTTTTCTCGCCAGACCCGATAATTGTTCCCATCAAGTGCCGGGATGTGCGAGATGTATGCCATTGGGTTGAGTCCTGAAACATTATCAGAAAAAAATGAGGAAACATGATAATATAATAATTGCATGCTTTGATTTAACGTTGGTCAAAATTAAAACATGCAAAAATTCTTGTACATTAATTCTACATCACCGTTGGGCAGAAGATAGAATTAATGCATAAATTCAAGAATAAATCAATTTATAATATTGCTATCATCAACTTTGGTCTAAAATAGCAAAATTATAAACATTAATCAGAAATAAATATTATATTCCTCTAATTTTAATTTTCCCGTTGGTTCCAATTAAAATTAGAGAAAAACTTAAAATTTCTGCTCTTCAAAATTAAATTCTCCCGTTGGTTCGAATTTAATAAGAAGATAATAAACTTTAGCTTGCGTGGAAAAATTTTGGTTTTGGATCAAAATTGTACCAAATTTGATCCCAAACTTAACAAAAATTCATCAAATGAATGCTTCTGGAAAAAATAAAACAGAAAATCACTTTTCTTGTGCAAACCGCCATTTGGCCCGCTCTGTGCAGCCGCTGCCCACGGCGCACGGCGGCTCGCTCGCGCCGAAGCCACGCCTCGCCGCGCGAGCGCCCACGGCCCGCCTCACGCGCCCACGCGCAGCGGACGCCGCGCCGCCCCGCCGCCGGCCTCTCTCGCGCTCCTCACGCCCTCACCGCGCGCCACGCGCCACGCTGCTGCTGCGGAGCCTCGCGCCGAGCGCGCAACTGGGCTCGGGCGCGATTGCGATCCCGCTGGGCTCGAACGGCCGCCAACGCCAGGCCGTCCATCTGATCCAACGGCCAAGCGCGCTGATCGGAAGAACAAAAGTCCTCCCGCGCCGCCAAAACCCTAACTCTCATTCATTCTCCTCTCCTCTCTCTCTCGCGCGCAGCGAAGAAAGGAACCGGCGGCGTCATCGGCAAAGAGAGAAGAGCGGCGGCGCGCCGTGGGTCCCCGCCGCGCGCACGTTCGCCTCGAGGTGTGCGCGCGCCGCCGAGCGGTCCTTTGGCGGTGCCGATCCGAGCTCGTCGCGCGGCGGCGGCGGCGGTTCTTCTGCGTCGCGCGCAAGGCGCGGCGAGGTCTGATGCGCGGGAAAAACCACGGTAGGTCCTCCCCTTTCTTTCTCAACGCATCTTGCGTTAGGGTTAGGGTTTGGGATATCTGAGTTCGGGTGTTCTAGGGTTAGAGTTCCTCTTCTCCTTCTAATCTCTTTCTTTCTACCCAAAGAACTAGATCTACTAAAAGTACGCTCTGATACCATTGTCAGTTATTACTACAGGATCACTAGTAGTAGATCTGCTAGGGTAGGGTTGCTATTCGGGATGAACTAGGGGTAATGCGTCTAGATCTAAAGGAACAGAGAGTAAAGAGAGGGGTTTTAGGGTTACCGACCATCCGTGGTCTTGGTTGCTGGTGCAGAGGCGTCCGTCATGGAGTCGGTGGAGTCGGGAGACGTCGGTGGTGAAGTCCGGTGGCGGCGCCGTCCAGGGACGGCGTGGCAGTGGTGCTTCCCGTCACTGCTGCGCTCCCCCTCGAGATCGGGTTAGGGTAATGTCGGTGGGGAGTACGGTTCAGACGAACCTCGTGATCGAGCCGCCGCCCACTGTATTTATAGCGCGGTGTGACAGGGCCCACCAACCATTAGGTTGGGCGCCCCGTCGAGCGCGAGCTCAAGGCCCTGTGGCGTTGGGCCAAACTCAGGGGTGGAGAGATCATCCTAACAATGGACTCTCCTTGCCAAGCCGGCAAGCTATAAAACAAGACGCCAAGCCCCAAAAATCAGCACCCCAAGTGCCTCGTCCCTTTGCGCTAGCTCGCCCCAAATTATCTCGTGATTTCACCGGATTTGGAGCTCGAAGACGTTCTACCATCGCCATTAGGAGGAGCTTCATCGATCTACCAAAATGCTTCATCTTCATCAATGTGGATCACGTAACATCGTGTTCTGGAGTTCCTCCATTGAAATCTGTCAGCCAATCAAAGGCGAGGTGCTTTGGTCACTGAGGTTGAGGTCTTCTTCCTCACCATCATCTGAGTTCATTCGCCATCAGATTACACCACAACCAGTGAGTAATGTTGGATTTAATCTTGAGCATTTGCTATTTTTAGACTTCAGTTTTCAGCATGCATTTAGACTTTAGTTTTCAGCATTTAGACTGCAGTTTTCAGGGCCTTTATACTGCATTAACAAGGCAGTTGGTACTGCATGTGTAACTGGCCATTTAAGTCTTATTGCTATAAATAAGAGGAGAGCTTAGCAGCTGTAAGTTGCAGCAAAAAAAATTCAGTACACAAAGGTTCAAATGCTCGAGTGGTGTTGAAAAAATAGAAACTGTTGCTCAAAAGATGTAAGCGATCGGTTCGTGAGTGTAGTGTTCTTTACCAAGTGTTTTTTCTAGTTCCTTTGTTTCTCAAGATGTTTTCTCCATTTCGTTTTGACTTGCCAGTGTGTTAGTTTATCTAGTCATGTGTTTGTATCCGTGTTTGAGTACTCTCAATTCTATCTTCGTGTTCATCCTCTTTACCGTGCAAGTGATTGTTCTCCTGGGCTAACAATTGGTATCAGAGCCGGTGTTGTGATGGCGAGGATAGCAAGATCGGTGTCTCCGTCGTTGTCGAGGTGTATCGTCGGTGGCCTAGAGGTGGTGGCCAGCGCGGTATGCATGTGGCTAGCGGCGGCGAGCATGTGGCTCGCGTTAGGCGTTAGCGCGAGTCGGAAGGAGGAGAGCGTCACGCTCAGCACCGTTGTTGACTAGTAGCAACTATGCTGCATGGTCAATGAAGATGCAAGTGTACATGGAGCGCAAGGAGTGTGGGATGCCGTTGAAGAAGACGGCGTCGAGAGCGCCAAGACAAGAAGGCACTTGCGGCCATCTACCATGGTGTTAGCGAGAGACCCTTCTTGCTCTTAATGGCAAGAGGACGGCGAAGGAGGCATGGGCGACTCTCAAGTCTATGTACGTTGGAGTTGAGCGTGACGAGGGCCAAGCTCCAAGCGCTAAGAAAGAATTTGACAACCTTCATATGCGTGAAGGTGAGTCAATTGATGCTTTTTCCATGAGGGTCACCCTCGCTCTTAGCAAGATGCGGACGCTGGGAGAGAGGGTTGAAGACTCTTGTGTGGTGGATAAGGTGCTTCGGGTCTTGACACCGAAGTTTCTACCGATCGTTTGCACCCTCGAGAACCATGAGGACTTGGATGTGATGTCGGTCGAAGAAGTGTTCGGACGGCTAAGGGCGTTCGAGGAGCGCCACATGGTTGATGAAGAGAATGGTGAGCACTGCCGCTCACCCGCGCCAATGGGAGTCCAGAGCCAAGAACAAGGAAGGCGGCTACGGCCGGCAGAAGAAGAGCACCTTTGACAAGGCGAAGGTGCGTTGCTATAACTGACAAGAGTACGGGCACTATTCTTGGGAGAAGAAATGCCATGAGTCGAAGAAGGAGAATGAGGCGCATCTCATTATGGCGGGCGACGAGGAGCCAATGCTACTTTGAAGACCGACGAGGAGGTGATTGGTATCGATTCTCGGTTTAATCTTGTTTTGCATTAGTTAGCGATTGTGTCAAGAATGCATGTAATAAGCTTAGTCCAAACTGGTTTAGTGCGAGCCGCATGGCGTAGTGGCGGATCTGAGTGTGTAGTGAGCGGATCGCCACCAGGAGTTGAGAGCGCATGTTTGTTTGGATTAGCCAAAGCATGAGTTTAGCAAGCTCAAGATTAGAGGGAAATTGTTGGATTTAATCTTGAGCATTTGCTATTTTTAGACTTCAGTTTTCAGCATGCATTTAGACTTTAGTTTTCAGCATTTAGATCATGCAGTTTTAGGGCCTTTATACTACATTAACAAGGCAGTTGGTCTTGCATGTGTAATGGCCATTTAAGTCTTATTGCTATAAATAAGAGAAGAGCTTAGCAGCTGTAAGTTGCAGCAAAAAAAATTCAGTACACAAAGGTTCAAATGCTCGAGTGGTGTTGAAAAAATAGAAACTGTTGCTCAAAAGATGTAAGCAGTCAGTTCGTGAGTGTAGTGTTCTTTACCAAGTGTTTTTTCTAGTTCCTTTGTTTCTCAGTATGTTTTCTCCATTTCGTTTTGACTTGCCAGTGTGTTAGTTTATCTAGTCATGTGTTTGTATCCGTGTTTGAGTACTCTCAATTCTATCTTCGTGTTCATCCTCTTTACCGTGCAAGTGATTGTTCTCCTGGGCTAACAAGTAATCGCCACCATCAACCACCTATTTAGCTTTGCCTTCTCATGTTTCATCTTGTGCTTGCATTGCTTTCACTCGAGGAGATCTCCAGTGCCATGCCACCATTAGCCATGGCCACGCAGCTGCTTTCTTCATTGTCGTCGACAACTGCCATCAAATCTTGCCACCGTACCCACATCATCATCTTTGTCATATCATTCTCTCTCCACTGAGATGCTTCACGTCAGTAAAGTCGTTGTCTTCCACCGTCGCTACCGCTCGTCTCAGAACTTTGGTCTTTGTGCACCACCGCTGCCATGCCCTGTCACCGCCTGGTCATCATCCCCGTCAACCTTTGTTCCCTGCCACCTTAGCACCAGCACCCGTGTGGTAATCTGTGTGGAGGCTTGCATGTCAACCTGCCAAACTTCAGATCCAGATCTACATGGACTTGGTCCACAGTGAGCCGAGCCACTGAAGTACGGCCCCATCTCTTAGGTCAGCCTCTCTATATGAACTTAGTACATAGACCATGGCCCCCACTTGTCAGTCAAATATCCTTTTCCAAAAATTTTTATTTCAAAAAATTCCAAAAAAATCCGTAGGACACACCTGTCAATCTCTAGCATGCTATTCAAATAAATTATGAGGGAATATTCTAGAGACTATTCTTCTTTCTCTCTCAATTTCTATAAATTTACTTTCTCAACAAATCTTGTGAGAGTTCGTTGTCCTTCGATTTAACTCCGTTTGACCCGATTCTTTTTCTAAATTCATCTAAAATTGAGCTCTACCTTTTGGTTCTAATTTTGTTATTTTTTGGATTTTTTGTATTTATTTGTGTTTCATTCGCTTTGTCTCTCATTTAGATAACTATTTAGAAGGAGCAGGAACAACATTTGAAGATTAAGAAGTAATAACTGAGCAAGGCTAAGGCAAGTCACGACCTTTGATCATATTGGATCTATTGTTTTAAATCTAAGTATTATTATTCTGATTTAAGTTATTATGTATTACTAATTTATTACAACACCTTTTGTATGTACTTGGTAGTTATCAACCAATTTTGATTCAATCACTCTTTTGATAACTTGAATACCATGATTCCATTTTCAAATAGGATGGGTAATTATCTAGTGATGCAATATTAAAATCCACTTAGTTTGTACATCTAGTATGTTTAGCCATGCTTATTGCTACTTCGGCTCATCATCACATTGATCAATTAATTAATTTTGATTTAATGAGATATTGAATCATGGTGGTAGCCACAATTATAAAATTTGTGTACCATAACATGGGTAGTACCATTGATCTTGGTTAAATAAAATGGTTTTTACTTGAACAAGTGATCATGTAGTAAAGGAAGAAGTGTGGTCAGCACTTTAGGATGTGGATGCCTCGTATGGTTTATAATTAAGGACTTAACTTTGTATGCCATTGATCTGAACCTTACAATGCAACCACATGTCTAGTATGTGATAGATTTGGCGATTAATTTATGATGTTTCAACTTTGGTTTCGTCATTGAGATGAATATGTGTGTGGTTATAGCAATTGACTCACATAGGTGCAAGAGGGGACTTTTCGATTAGGTGGTTAGCCTACTCAATCATAAAACCTTAGCGAGCGAAATCGGGTTGAGATTAAACATTGTAAAGATTTTGTTGTGATCTTCTTGGTTAGCACGCCTAAGAAAGCGTATTATATAGGTGACACCATAAGTTGTTTATACCATGTGGGTAAAATTGTATAACCTCTGCAGAGTGTTATTCGAATAGTCGTGTTCCTGATTATGGATAATGCTCAATGATTTCACATGAGGGGTAGATTTTCATAAAAGTTTGGTTGGTTGGGAAGTGAATGGCTAGTTCACTTGTGGCTTATTCAATTTCTTTGACTTATTTATTTACTTACCCATTTTCAAAGTAGGCCTTCAATCTATTTATTGTGTTTACTCTAAATTATTGCTTTCTGCAAAAATAACCATTCAACCATTTTTTGATAAGCCTTGCATTATTATATATTGCATCTTTATTACAAACAACTTGCTGATTACTATATGTACTCATAGCTATATCCTTGCTCAGTTGCTGAAAAAGAATCGTATCAAACAGAGGTATTTGAGGAAGAATGCTTTGACGACTTCACATATTAATATTTTACTCCCTAATCGATTGCCTGTCGGCATATCGAATGACCACTGTGTTTATCTTTATTTTTCACTGCTAGTTTTTGTTAGAACCTTTAGGCTATTATTTGTAAGCTTGGCCATAAGGTTAGTACTCTGATATTTAATAATATTTGAGTCTTTCTTAGTTAATCATGATCATGGTTGATACTTTATCAATATTTTCACTTTGTGTACACTAACGTAATTCGATCGATGCAGAGTACATAGATAGTTCAAATTTGCATATTTGAGTCTCGATATGATTGAGTTTCGTGAAGATTGGAGGACTCGGAGACGTTTATACCTCTGGTAGCTTTATGAGTATTCATGTCGTGGCGAATTTATGAGTATTCATATTGTGGCAAATCTTTTTATCCCAAGCCTTCTCTCACTCTTCTCCCCCATTTCACTTATAGGGTGGCCCAAGATTCTTTTTATTAGTTTGGTACCGGGCAAATCTAGGTATCGATCGATGCTTGTCCTTTTTTTTTGGTATCTCGACGCTGCAGTGTGCTAGTACCGACACCAGAGGGCATCTTATCCTTTACCGGCTTTGGAGGCACCCCGCAACTAGGGGTGGATATCGAGCCAACTCCTAGTCTTATCGAGCTTTTCCTAAAATTGACATAGTTTGATTTAATATCATTTTACGTATAATTTAAAAGTATTTTTAGAAACGAGCTAACGAGCCGAACTAGAGCAAAATTCAAATTCATTTAAAATCAACTCATTTTAATGTTTATCTAATTAACAAGTATAATTGAAACAATTTTGAACCGAGTCAACGAGCCCTACTAACGAGCTTTTTTTCCACCCCTACCCACAACCGTGACAAACAACGCCAAAAATATCCAAACTTCGCGTGTCATTATCTACGTTAGCATGTGCAAGTATCAATTATTGCAAGAGAGGTTGGACAACAAGTGATTGAGAGAAATGATGCTTTCATTAATGATTCTGAAATCTGTACAATGCTTTATAGATGATGATGGTGTGGCAAGAAAGGTGTCTGTTTAGAACAGACATCTGTACATTGAGTAACTGCACATTGGGCAGTTTTATTGTAACCGATTTGTAACACTCCCCCTTGACCAATGTGTCTTCATATGATCACCTTGAATCATCATCTTGGAAAAACTCCTCCAAAACCCTGTAGGGAAAAATATGAGAAGAACCGATAGAGTAGATATGCCATGAAAAACTCCTTTAAAATCCAGTGGGAAAATTTTAAGGAGAAAATGATATGGCATATATTTGATTATATCTCTTAAAAACCCTTGTGGGAAAATAGAGATATATTTATGATTTCGTTGTCATATTGCCTCATTAAAAACCTTGATGAGAAACCTTAGAGGGAAAACTCATAAAGGAAAAAGAGTACAATATTTATATTTGAACGGGTTAAGTCTTAGGAGATTTCTCCCCCTGACATATGCAAATCACGTAGTCTTCGCATACCAATTCCATGAACACATTTTTGGAATGTGGAAGTTGGTAATGACTTGGTGAATAAGTCTGCGAGATTATCACAAGACTTAGTTTGCAGAATATTTATTTCCCCACTCTCTTGCAATTCATGTGGGTAAAATAGTTTAGGTGCAATATGTTTTGTGATATTGCTCTTTATGTAACCCGTTTGCATTTGAACAACGCAAGCAACATTATCTTCGTAGATAATGGTAGGTGATGCAATGGCACCTATACCACATGATTGTTGTATGTGGTTAATCATTCTGCGAAGCCATACACATTCACGTGATGCTTCATATAATGCAATTATTTCAGAATGATTAGTGGATGTAGCCACTAGAGTCTGTTTCGAAGACTTCCAAGAGATGACTGTTCCACCATGTAAAAATACAAAGCCTGTTTGAGATATAGCATTATGGGGATCTGATAAATAGCCAGCATCTATATATCCTATTAAATCCACATTTTTATTCTTCTGGAAGAATAGGCTGAGATCTTTAGTGCCTAGAAGATATCTAAGAATATTCTTCACTCCTACCCAATGTCTTTTGGTTGGAGCAGCGATATATCTAGCAAGTAGATTTACTGCAAATGCAATATCCGGCCGGGTGCAATTTGCAAGGTACATGAGCGCTCCGATGGCACTGAGATATGGAACCTCGGGTCCCAATAACTCTTCATTATCATCTCGGGGTCTAAATGGATCTTTATCCCTGTCTAGAGATCGAACAACCATGGGGGTTTTCGATGGATATGCTTTGTCCATATTGAATTTCTCCAATATTTTCTAGACATAGGCTGATTGATGCACTAGAATGCCTGTATGAAGGTGCTCAAGTTGTATACCTAAGCAAAATTTGGTTTTACCCAAATCCTTCATTTCAAATTCCGTCATAAGATGATTACGTGCTTCATCTATATCTTGTGTGTTACCAATGATATTAAGATCATCAATATACACAGATATAATACAAATCCTATTGAGGATCTTTTGATGAATACGCATGGGCAATCATCATTGTTGGAGTATCCCTTTTTGGTTAAGAACTCACTTAGTCGGTTGTACCACATTCTACCCGACTGTTTCAAGCCGTATAAAGACTTGTTCAATTTTACACAATACATATTGCGATTTGCGTTCGGATTCGGAATTGAAATTCCATCGGGAACTTTCATATATATTTCCGAATCAAGTAACTCATAGAGATATGCGGTCACTACATCCATCAACTGAAAAGATAGATGATTTTTAACTGCCAATGAGATTAAGTATCGGAATGTTATTCCACTCATTACTGGAGAATAAGTTTCATTGTAATCAATGCCGGGTCTCTGCGTGAACCCTTGTGCTACAAGCCTTGCTTTGTATCTCACCACCTCACTGTTTTCATTCCATTTGCGGACGAAAACCCATTTGAAACCGACAGGGAATACTTTGGGAGGTGTATGTATCACATTGGTAAATACATTTCTTTTCTTGAGCGAGGCTAACTCCGCTTGAATTGCATCCTTCCATTGATTCCAGTCCGAGCGCTGTTTGCACTCTGCCATGGTCTTGGGATCTGGATCATTTTGAAGGTTATTTGCAATTGTTATGGAGAAATAAATGTCGACAATTGTAGTCTTACGATCGTATGATTCTCCAGAATCAGTATAGTTAGTGGAAATTTCTTGGACCCCTGTTGACTCAATGTTATTTCCCAAAACATTTGAGTCGGGGTATTCCGATGTCCCAGGATCAGTATTTGAGTGCACTGTTGATCTGGGTTCAAGGATCCTTTGGTGTCTATCAACTTGAGGTTGATCTGTATTTACATTCTTTTGTTTGCTTTGTCGCTTGTTAGAAGCTGTATCCGCCATTTGTACCGTACTTCTCCCCCTCTTATTTTGAACTGGGAGTTGAGCGGTATTTTGCGGTACCTCCACTCTTTCAGGTACACTTTTGGCAGGATTATGGGATTTTGTGACACCCTTATAATCAGTAAATGCATCTGGCAAATTATTTGCAATATTTTGCAAATGAATGATTTTCTGAACTTGAAGTCAAAGCAGATTATAGGATTTTCCAGAGAGGCGGTGCGACAAGAGGCTGTGGAGGAGCGGAATGGTCTACTCCAGCAGATCGCCGCACTGGAGAAGGAGAAGGGCCAACTCGTCGCGTCTCTTGTGGAGCGGGACCGGACCCTGGCGATGCCTCAGTGGCTGCGTGGGATGCCATGCTGGCCCTGGAAGGCACCTTGAAGACCTTATCGCCGAAGTGCTGCCTCGCGACTTTGGGCCCGAGGAGCTGTCGCGAACGCTTCGGCGGATCGGGGATGCGGCCAACCTTGTACGCAACACCGCGATGTCGTTTGGCAACCATTGCTCTTATGTGACGTCGTGCCTGCTGTGCGTGCTCCTGCGGCTTCGGGGCTGCCAACACATCGACGGGCTAGCCGACCCTCAACGGGAGATGCCGGCCAGGGCCGGAGTGATGTCCGGCGTCGTACGCGCCATTCGTCGTGCAGTGCGGTTTTTCCACGAGAGGATTTGGGAGTACCTCGGGGAGGCCGCAGCGAAGGTCGAGCTACAGTGGACCATGCGCAATGAGGGGAACCTCGTCTAGTGGCTGGATGAAGTCCCGCGGCGTGACGAAGGTGGTGCCGAGGCTGCAGGGGGCGACGCGAACCCACAGGTGTGACGCCGGGGTTCTCGTGTGTTGGCGTGCATTGTAGTACGTGTGCCCTTTCCTTATAAATAAAGTAGAAGTTGCCCCCATGTGCTGACCAGCGTGCACCTGTGTCCCGAGATGCTACCCGACAGGGACCGACTGCTAGTTTCTAACTTGTGACCCGACGACGTCTTCGGCGCTGGCGGAGAGCCGAAGAGTCGCTGAATTTCTGGGCGGCCCGGGGTACTTCGGGCGAGGATTTGGCGCAGACACGGGTTAAGGAGGAGCCTGCCGAATAGCGGCTGCGAGCGCCCAAGGATGCTTGTATACTTACTTTTGCTGCACTCCATTTGTAAACGCCCTGGGACGAATACCGAAGAAGTGGTTTTGGTTGAAACGTGTCGCCTGCATCCCCGTCCTCTCTTGCGACCGCGCTGTCCCTTAGTAGACACGCAAGGTTATACTTCGCGCCTGCCTGTATGCTAAGTAGACTCTCGCGCGCCCCGCACCATTTCGAGGTGGTGTGAGTGAAGCTGGCACCTAATCGGAGTAGACGCGCGAGTGCTCAGCGCCTAGCCAAAGTAGACGCGCGAGCGCTCCGTCCCATACCTCTCGAAGGGGTGTCAACGGAGCTGGCGCCTAGTCGAAGTAGACACGCGAGCGCTCCGTCCCCTACGTCTCGAAGGGGTGGAAGCGGTCGGCGCCTAGTCGAAGTAGACGCCTTGCGGCGCTCCGTCCCTGTAACATCCCAAATTTTTGCTAAATAAAAATAAATAAATAAATAATAAAAATGGAATAAATAAATTTAAAATTAAAATAAGTATTTTTGTACCTAAATTTTAAATTTGGATTTGCCCTAAATATCTGTTTTGAAAAAGCTTATTTGGCTTTTATTTGGTTCCCTGGTTTTTCTGGAGTTTACAAATGTATTTTTTGAAATTAAAAAGTATTTAAAGTATGAAAATTAAATACCAACATTATTTATAAATATTTTATTAAGTTTAAAATGTCTCCAGGATGTTCTAGGAATTTTTCCGGACTTTTTGGAGGTCATTTGGTATTTTTCTGAGGCTTAATTGATTTTCTGGGGTTTTCTGAAAATCAAAAAACTAAATTCTGAAAATAAAATCTTCTCTTCCCTCTCTTCGGCCGCCACGTGGATGGCCGGATTTCGCCACGTGGATGGCCGGATTTCCGCCGCCGCCCGCCCGATCCCGCCTTCCTCCTCCTTTGCTCGCGCGTGTGGCCCCGATCCGTGCCGTCGCCGCCTCGGCCAGATCGCCCATCCGGCCGCTCCCGCCGCCTTTTCGGCGCCGATGCACGCCCATGGCCACGCGGCGCCATCCCGCACGCCCACGCCCCCTCTCTCATTGCCGCCCGACCCCACCTGTCGGCGCGCCTCCCTCCTCTCTCTTCCTCCCCAGCCCTACCCGGCAGCCACTTCCTCCCTCCGCCTCTCTACGCCTGCGGGACTCCGCCGTCGGCCGCCCTGCCTCTCTCTCTCTCGCCCCGGCCCCACTCGAACATCTCCTCCCGCCTCTTCTTCCTCCCCGCCGCTGGCCGTTGCGCCTGCCGCGCTTCTCGCCACCTCCTCTTCCTCGGCCACGCCCACTCCCGCCGTGGCGCGCCCTTCCGCAAGCCGCGCCCACCTCCTCCCACGACCCGCGCCTGCTCGGCCTCACCGCCCGCAACGGCCGCGCCACTACCCACCTCCGGCGACAAATCCACACCGCCCGCCGCCTCCGCCACTATAAAGCCCCCTGCCGCCCTAACTCGCTCGCCTCTCCTCCCCTCCCCGAGCTCTCTTCGCCCCGCCAGGCGCATTCGCCGCCGCCGCCGCCAACTCGGCGAGCAATCGCCGGCGCGCGCTGCTCCCAAGCCCCGGCGCCACCACGCCTTCCTCACTCGCTTTGAAGCCTATCCGCTCCGCCGTGCTCCCGGTCACCGGAGCGCTATCTCGCTGCCGCTCGATCGCTCGCCGCTCTTCCTCGCCGCCGCCATCTCCGCCCACCGCCGAGCCTCGCCGCAGTATAGCGTATACCGTGCGCGCCTTCTCCCGACGCGACCCTCGCGCCGTCCTCGCGCCGCCGCTGGCGAAGCGCGCATCTCGAAGCGCCCGACCGGCGTAGCCACCAGCTGCGTGGCTGCCACGCGGTGCCACGTCGGCACCACCTCCGTGTCGGCCCGCTCCGTCAGCGCCACCCAAACCCTCGCCACATCGCCACCCTCCCCGTGGACTTGGTCCATGGACCAAGGCCCACTTGTCACCGCCCAACACTAGGATGACGCCATGTCAAGGCCATAAGTCCCTTTTCCCGTTGAAAAATAAATCAGCAGAAATTTAAATCCTTGCTGACGCAATAATTCTGATTTTCCTTTAGGAAAATAATTCCAGAAATTCTCTTTTTCCATTTTCTCTCTTTTCCAACTTCCCGGAGCCCGTTCTCCTCCGTTCGAACTCCGATTTGGCCCATTCAAATTTCTAAATTCATCAAAAATTCTCCTCTATCTATTTCTAGCCTCAATTCAAATATTTGAAGTCAATTTGAATTTATTTTTAATTTATTTGAATTTGTTGGGTTATTTTCACGGGTAGACTTCGACGATTCGGGAGATTTCTTCGACGAAGATTCAAACCAATTTGAAGAGCAAGGCAAGTCACCCTCCTTGATCATGTTGATTCCAGATTTTCAAATAAAATTATGTTGATTTAAATTATATTGTATGCATATTTTTATTCAACGTATTTCAATTCAGTTTTAAATTTAGTTATTGCCTACTTGTTAATCCCTCCATTGAATTTGAATTCCTCAATACCTTGTCACCCTAGATTCAAACTCTAGTTAATACATTAGTGTTGGCTAGAGAGTTTATTCAAATGCTTAGCCCTACTGAAGTTATATTATTTGTTTTGGGATACCTTTTCGCATAAAATGATGATCCTTTTTACATAAATGATATGAACTCTTGACTTTGGTGAGTCAAGGAGTGTTATGAAATATTTTGAAAACAAAATATAAACCGGTTTAGACTTAGGCAATTGGTTAGAGTGGTGGTGCGAGGCATGCCACGTTGGTTGGAGCCAGTGGTTGATTGTCGTGCACGGGTATGTGGTTGGGCCTGAGTCGAGTTAAGCACCGGTGCGTGAGCTATTGCAAAGCCCTATCGTTACTACCACATGGTCGGTATGGGACAACCCCGCTGAATAATTTGTGAAGTCCCAACTGAGTCAAGTCGTAGGTTGAAAGTGAGCGTGGTTGGTGCCATGTGAAGTCTCACTTGGGCGAGTGGTTAAGCCATGAGAAGTCTCGTCTAGGCTCAAGAGGGGTCCTGCCTGTGGATTCCTTCTGGGTGAAACCTTAGAGTTGGCTCGACCAAAGTTGAAGGCTTTGCATTGTAAAGGCCTTGTCACGACTCCCACCGCACACCTAAGGAAGTGTGTAATCTAGTGGTACAACGGGATGATCGTGTCTTGTGGGTAAAGCTCTACAACCTCTGCAGAGTGTATAATCTATCTTGATAGCCGTGCTTACGGTCATGGGCATCTTGAGTAAAAGTTTTTCATGGATTAGACTTTGCTTTTCAAAATGTTTTGAAAACCTTGTGGGTAGATGGAACCCATGAGAGAAATTGAAAACCTTGCGGATGGATGGAATCTGTGAGAGATTGAAATCTGGTGAATGGATGGAATTCATCAGAGTTGCGCAGTGAAAGCGTGTGGATGGATGGAATCCATACGTGGTCTTTTGGAAAAGATGGTCCGGGTGGGATGCCCGTGGATAGGTTGGTGTTTGGTCAGAGCCGACACTGACGGTATTATTTTCAATTACAAGTATTGTTTTATCTACTGTATTAAATTCATCAATTTCAATCTATTATTATATTTCTTAAATGTTGTTTTATGCAAACTAACCCTATAAGCCTTCCATTGAAGCCTTTATCATTATGTTGCATTTTCCCGGGTGACTTGCGGAGTACAAGTTTGTACTCACGTTGCTTTTTCCACACAAAAAGGAAGACGCCAACTACGGTGAAGATCTGGATGAATAGGTCGCGTCTTCATCGCCGCTTTCTGTGGGCGGTGCTCGCTGGGCTTCTTCCGCTTTGGTTTTTCTTCCATTGCTCATTTCTTAATTTTGGCTTATGTGCCGTTGATGTAAACTTTGGCATTTATGCCCATATTCGATAATAAATGTCATTATGGTTGATATTTATCTTTGTTGTACGCTGTGTGCACTAGCTGATCCTGGACTAGTGCGATTTACACGAGGATCCAGAGTCGTTGCTCGGTTCCGACATCCCCTACCTCTTGAGGGTGGCAGCGAGCCGGCGCCTGGCCGGGCAGACGCACGAGCGCCCGCCCCTACCTCTCGAGGGGTGGCGCGGAGTTGGCGCCTGGCCGGCGTAGACGCGCCGGCGCTCCGCCCCTACCTCTCGGGTGGCGGCGAGCCGCGCCTGGTCGACGATGCACGAGCGCTCCGTACCCTACCTCTCGAAGTGGTGGCAGCGGAGCTGGCGCCTAGCCGAAGTAGACGCGCGAGCGCTCCGTCCCCTACCTCTTGAGGGGGTGGCAGCGGAGCAGGCGCCTAGCCAAAGTAGACGCGCGAGCGCTCCGTCCCCTACCTCTCGAAGGGGTGGCAATGGAGCTGGCGCCTAGTCGACGTAGACGCGCGAGCGCTCCGTCGCCTACCTCTCGAAGGGGTGGCAGCGGAGCTGGCGCCTAGTCTGTGCTCCACAGGGTGCGTGTGGGGGCAGGTCTTTGCTGGGACTTACCAGTACCCCATGGAATGCGCATAGAGGTGTGCTTTTGTGGCGTTGGGTGTCCGCCTCACGGGACGCCTGCAGAGGCAAGCCTCTACTGCATCTTCTGTTCGCCTCGCGGGGTGCATGCGTAGGCAAGCCTCTGGTGCGTCTTGTTTATACTCCGTAGAGCGCGCACGGAGGTATGCTTCGACACTGCATCTTATTTATACTATGTAGAGTGCGTACGAAGGCGGACCTCAACGCTATGCCTTATTTATACTCCGTAGAGTGCGTGCGGAGGCGGACCTCGATGCTGCGCCTTATTATACTCCGTAGAGTGCGTGCAGAGGCGGACCTCGATGCTGCGTCTTATTTATACTCCGTAGAGTGCGTGCGGAGGCGGACCTCGACGCTACGTCTTATTTATACTCCGTAGAGTGCATGCGGAGGCGGACCTCGACGCTACGTCTTATTTATACTCCGTAGAGTGCGTGCGGAGGTGGACCTCAACGTACGTCTTATTTATACTCCGTAGAGTGCGTGCGGAGGCGGACCTCGATGTTACGTCTTATTTATACTCCGTAGAGTGCGTGCGGAGGCGGATCTCGATGCTACATCTTATTTATACTCCGTAGAGTGTGTGCGGAGGCGTCCCACCACACGTCTTTGTTTATACTCGTACCTGCGTTTTTGTTCGCGGAGAGTGCGTGCAAACGCGTGTCTTTGTTTATACTCATACCGCATTTTTGTTCGCGAAGATGCGCGCATCTGACGCATGTCTTTGTTTATACTCATACCCGTTTTTGTTCACGGAGAGTGCGCGCGCGAACGCGTGTCTTTGTTTATACTCATACCTGCGTTTTTGTTCGCGGAGAGTGCACGCGTGAACGTGTGTCTTTGTTTATACTCATACTCGCGTTTTTGTTCGCGGAGAGTGTGCGCGCGAACGTGTGTCTTTGTTTATGCTCATACCGGCGTTTTTGTTCGCGGAGAGAGAGTGCGCACGGAGGCAATCCTCTGCGCGTTTGTGCGGGAAACAAGACAAGTTTTGCAAACGGTGAACTTTATTGAATTCCCGTTTGCGCGGGTGAGCGATTACAAAAGACGAGGTACTAACCACTGACCACTTGAGGGCGGGAACGACCGCGACTGTCGTTGCCGAGGCGGTGCACGGTAGGAGCCTCTATTGTTGGGGCAGCCCGCGTGGGGGCCTGGCGAGGTGCTTCTCAAAGCCGCCGAGGACCCACGCGCTTGTATGCCGGGCCTAGGTGTTCCGTTGAGCGTCGTGGTGCGGACCTCTGGTGCTGAGCTCTATGCGCTGAGCCATGTCCTGGTTGCCGTGGACAGTGATGATGGCCTGCGGTCCGGGGAGCTTCATACATAAGAAGCCGTGGTGTGGGACTGCCCCGAAGGAGTTTAGGGTTGGCCGCCCCAATATGGCGTTGTAACGGTACGAGATATCGACGATGTCGAAGGTTACGTCCTCGCTCCTCACGTTGTCATCTCGGCCAAAGGAGACCTACAAGCACGTTTGGCCCAGCGCCCGTAGGGGCTGACCTCCGAAGCCCTGCAGTGGAATTCCCGAGGGGCCCAACCGACTTCGAGGGATCCCCATCTGGTCAAAGGCAGTCGCGAACAAGATGTTCGCGGAGCTTCCTCCATCAATCAGGACGCGCCTTATGTCCATCCTGCGATGACGACCTGGACGACTAGGGGGTCTTGGTGGGGGGAACTCCACACCCTCGGCATCGGCGGGCGTGAAGGTGATTTCATGCTGCGCCCACTCCGGTGATGCCTGCACCGGGTATGCCGCCACATGGTGTAGCCTCCTCGCATAAGCCTTCCGTTGTCGCGCCGAGCCGAACTCCAGCGAAGAGCCCCCGGAGATGATGTTTATGACCCTGCGCTGGGCTCCCTCCGGGGCTTGTAGCTGCAGGAGGCCCTCCCGAGGTTGCTGTACGTGAGCCTGAATCCGCAGGGGGGCCTTCCTGGGGCTGCATCCCTTGATCCTGGATCCGCATGGGGCCTTCTAGGGGCTGCTGGACGTGGGCCACGACAAGCGGGTGCGCCTCAAGGTTTCTGTCCCTGGCGACGCTTTGCCGAAGTGCTGCAATGGTGGTGCACGCACGCGTATCGTGGCTGCCATGACCATGAAGCTCACACCACTACTCGTGGTGTTGGTCGTCGTACTCTCCACGGGCTTTATCGTCGTGGCCTGGACCGCGCCCAGCAAAGGTGTTATCTTCGGAGCCGCCCTCAATGTCGAAGACATAATGGCTTCTCCGAGACTTCTGTTGTCCGCGCTTGGACTTGTCGCCCGACGAGTCCTTGTGGTGGGCGTCCTTGCACTCGGAGGCGTCCTTCGCTAGCTCCTGCTTGCGCTTACCTTTCGAGGAGCCTTCCCTCGGTGAGCCTTTGTTCTTCGTCGCGCCTCGCTTTGACATCGCCGGAGTCGCCACCTGCGCCATTCGCCGCGTCCTCCTCCGCTCTGGCGTACTTTTCCATCTTGTCGAAGAGCTTCGCCACCGTCTTGATTGGCTTCCGCGCGTTGTATTCGGCTGCGGCCCGCGAAGACCACAGATTTCGCATTGATGATGGTTGTCTCATTGACATCTTTGACTTGGCAGCGTATCTTAGCGAAGCGCTTGAAGTAGTCCCAAAGCTTCTCCGAGGGTTTTTGTTTGACCGCGAAGAGCTGATCCACGTTGACGCGCTCGACGTAGTTTCCTTGGAAGTTGTTATAGAGCCAGTCGCGGATCTGCTCCCACGCGTAAGTGGAGTTTAGCTCGATGGTGAAAAACCAAGAGAGCGCCACTCCCTGTAACGCGAGGGGGAGCCCCTTTACCTTCGTGGTGTCGTCTCCGCCGGCAGCTTCGATGGCGGTCTCGTACACACGCATGAACTCCCGTGGGTCCGAGTCACCTTTGTACGGCTCTATGGCGCTCGGGAACATGAAGTCCTCCGGCCATGCCGCTTGCTATAGGCCTGCTGAGAGTGGGGACTCTGGATCCACGCGTCACAGCGGGACGCGGCTGGATGTGGGGGCGTCACGGCTATCTGCCTGCTCCGGCGTGGGCTCCGATGCGACCACCGGCGGGGTCTGCTGACTCCGAGCCTCTCGCATATCCTTCATGGCTCCGCGGAGATCCGCTAACTCCCGCTGGAATGCGCTGAGGGCCACCAGCAGGGCATTCTCCATCGTAGGTGTGGCGGGGGCAACTGGTGCACCTGGTTGCACAGCCTGAACAGTGGTGACCACGGCCTGCGCTCCTGTTGCGCCAGCGTGATGAAGCCTAGAGTCGATGACGAGGCCTACCTTGCTGCCGGGACCGCTCGCCGCTTCTGCGCCGGGTGGGGAGACGACAGCCGCACCAACGGGGCGCCAGTGTTACCGCTCCCGACCACCCGGTCCGTGCTGCCGATGATTGCCGTCGTGCCCACAGTGGGACCACCCGTCTCGCGTGGGGCAGTGCCGACCGTCGTAGTAGCGGTGGCGGGGTCGACCGTCGAGGCAGCGATGGCGGGGTCGACCGTCATGGCAGCGGTGGCGGGGTCGACCGTCGTGGCGTGGACGCTGATGTCCGTGACCATCGCGTTCGTGTCACCATCCACGGCTGCCGACGCCGAAGCCCTGGTGTTGACGCGAGCCCCTGTCGCGCCCACCTTCTTCTTGGACGCTGTAACATCCTGAAAAATCTGAATTTGAAAATATGAATTTCTTGAATTATTTTGCAATTTAATTCTATCGGAATTTGGATCTTATGGTGTTTCTCCTGGGTTTTGGTTGAGATTCCAAAAAAAAAAAAAAACTGAATAAATTCATAAACGATAACGACAAACATTAGTAATGCCAAAAAGGAAATATGCAAATAATGGAAACTCAAAATTTTAAATTCGAATCTGAAAAGATGATCCATGAAAGGGAGGGAGAAACTAAAATTAAAATATAGAATCTCATTCTGGAAATAACGATATAAATAGCCAGGATAAAATAAATCAAAAAGGTCAACATTCATGAATTAATATATATATGCAAATATATCTATACCCATGCATATATATGGATAATAGCAAAAGAAAAAAAAAAGAAGTAGAGGGGGAGGCGGACCGGGCGGTCGGCCCACCAGGCCCGTTCCTCTCCCCGTCACCACGCGCGGCCCGCCTCCATCCTCCCCTCTCTGCCCGAATGCATTCCTCCTGCTACTGTTTTTCTTCCCCGTTCTCCGTTTCTCCTCTTCTCTCCGCGTGCGCAAATCCCCTCTGGCCAAGCTCTGCGCTAGCCGTCCCATCGCCGCTCGCCAGTCCCTCTGCGCGCCGCGACGAGCCCTGTGCCCTCACACGTCGAGCCCCGCGCCTCCGCCGAGCCTCGCGCTGGGTTTTGCCCGATGGTTCTTCGCCGCCGCCCGGTGGTCCGTTCCCCGCTCCGTCCAGCCCTCCCTCAGCGCCTCCCCCGCCCCGCTGCGCCCATAAGAGGCCCCAAGCTCCCGGGTTCCCCTTTGCCCGTGCCATCCCTTCCTCCTTCCCCATTTTCCCCTCGTCTTCTTGTCCCCAACTTCCGGCCGTCACCGCCTCCACCAGCGCCACCGCCGCCTCGGGCGACTCCTCCCCGATTCCATTTGCGGTGAGCATCTTTGCGACGCCGTGGACCCTTCCCCACTGCCGGCCGAGCCTCCCCTTGCCGGAGTTCCTCTCGCCACGGTGCCCTTCTTCGCGCCACCGCCGTGCACGTCGCCGGCCCGCCGAGGGCGATCCCCGACCAGGCAAATAGCACGGTGAGCATCCCCAAGACCCCCTTGTGCTCTTGTGCCGGTTAATTTACTCTTCCCTCCACCACGTCGCCGTCGCACTGTGACCACCTCGCCGCCGGCCGCTTCGGGTTGCCGTCCGTCCGCCTCGCCGCCGCTCCGGTCAAAGCGCCGCCCCCATCCTCCTCCCTACCTACCCCGGAATCCTTTTCATGAGCCGCCGCCTCCCTCTGGCTGCCCCCTCGCCGGCGACGCCACCATCTGCCCCAAGCCGGCGCCTCCTCTGTTCGGCCGACTGGCTGTTCGTTTTAGTTCCTCAACCAACCGCTAGCGACTTTAAACTTTCTTTCCTATTGTGTGTCGCGAAAGACCGAGCGACCAGTTGGTTAACTGAGCAATATCATTAGCTTCCTTGCCCTTCGGTCAGGGGTTCAATTCCAGCCGACCGCACCCCCCATTCCCCACTTTTATTTCAATTTTTGTAACCCCTTTTTAAGTATTAACAATCAAGGAAAATTTAACAATAATTTAGAGAAGTCAATAAAATTTAGCTAGAACGCATGTGAGATTATGTAAGGTTTAAATATGGGATTAGTGATCATATAAGTGTACCTTTATTACTTAAATCTGAAACTTCTAAAGGAATATTAGTAGAAGATGGTTTTTAGTATAAATGTCCCAATATTTATCTGTCACCTTAACCAAACCTCGATGTTAGATTTTAGCAAATAGCAATTATAAAATATTACCTTGTACAATAATCTCTGCCTAGGTAAATAAATCTAAACATCGATAAAAGAACATTAATGGAGAGTGGTCTAAAGAAATAAAACCTCCTTTGGTTAAATGTTCAAATTTAATAAAGGCTACTATTAATTATAACCAAAATCTATGCCCAATATTCAACATGCCTTCATTAGATACGTTTTAGCCGTAGGTTTTGTTAAAATAGCAAATATTGAAATATAACCCTCTATGCCAAGCTTTGCCCCGACAACTAGGTTTAAACTAAAATTGGGAGTAAAGATAAGCCTAATATTAGCTAAAAGTAAATGCCAGAAAATAAAAGTGACAATAATTAAATCTTAATGTTAGTTCTAAAATGAATAATGGTACTGAACATAAATTTATATAACAAGCTAGGACCCATATAAATAGACCCTAATTTAAATTAAACTTAACCTAGCAATAAAATGGGGTGCGTAAAATATCACACCACAGGCCTTGTCTCGATCATCCGAATCACCCAATAACTAATAATAAATCTAAACTAAATTTATTCGGATTTATTTGGATCCTTTGAGTTATTCGCTTATTTGGATTCGATGCGTTTATCGCGTAATTAGAAATTGGAAGTCGTGAAGACTCATGGGATCAAGTGAGGTCAAGCTCGAAGTGAAGATAAACGCCAAAAACTGAAGAGAAAGCATCGTGTGAGCTCAAGACCGCGGTAAACCGCGCCAGGCGAGTCAATACTTTGATCATGTTGAGCCTACATTTTCTGCAAATTACTTTGTTTTAAATTAACAAATTGCATGCTGTCATTTTATATGCAAATACATGTTTAATTTAATATTCTAGTTATGTGCCCATTCTTTACTTCGAATAATATTACCCCTCCTTTGGAATGTTTGAATGTGTGAACCTTGTCGCCCTAGCAAAATTATAATAGTAACATTTCAAAAATAAGTCTCTAAATATATGCCATGCTTAGTATTGTTTAGGTACTCATGGGCGCGAGCGCCAAGCATCACTTTTAATCTCGAGAAAATTGGTTGGCGATCATGGTGGTAATGACTGTGTATGTTGGATATGATTATTTTGTATTTCCAAAAACCTCAAATTGCTTATTTATCTCGCGGATGGTTCGGGGTATGGTGCAGGGTGCACGAGAGTGTGGTTTGTGGTAGAACCGCCTGATACCACTAAGGACTGAATCTTGTCATGACCTCCTGTGTAAAACAAGTACAACCACAAGTCTGTAAAATACAACTTGGCTTAGTAAATTCTGGGACCACGAAAGTCATCATCATGAGTGGGAGAGTGAAGTAGTGCAAGCGGTACCGTCAGTGGACGGCTTGAATGGGACACCATGAGGGTGAAGTCCCGCTGTGGCGTGCTAGCAAGGTGAAGTATCCAGTGGGGCGCTCGTATGGGGACATCCCGCACACTTATGGGACCCACCGCAGTGGGCGCTTCCCATGAGATGAGATGATGGAAGGGCGAGGTACTTTGAACGCAGTTCTTGTGATGGTTTGCTCAACCGCACGCTAAGGAATCGTGTGGGGCAACGGTAAACTGTCTCTTGTGGGTAAAGTGTACTAACTCTGCAGAGTCTAAAACTATTCGAATAGCCGTGCTGCACTGGTCAAGGGCGGACATGGGAACTTAACCAGATATAGTTCTATTTCAAAATGTTTTGTGGGTGGGATGGAAAAGTGGAGGGCGCCGAAAGCCCGATTTGAGTTGTCCCGGGTGTCGTCCCTGTGGTAAGTTAAGCGGCTATAACGCTGAAAGATGCTATACGGTGTGATGCCGTATGTATGGAGAAATTATGGTGATATTAGGCATATGGTGTGATGCCATATGTATGAAAAATCATGTTAGTATTCCTTGAACATTATGATTTGCACTAAAGTCGCTAGGTCTCGTGAAATTTTATGTATTGTATTTCAAATAGTGGCATTTCTATTCCTACAAAATAAAATATGGAAAGAATAAGCGTGGTCATGATAAAGGAAATAGATGTTTGTAGTGTACACATAAAGGTATTGGTGGACTCATGTCGATCTTAAATAGGAAATGATAGTGTGAGTTCTGGGAGAAATAAATTGGTGGAGTCTAGCTGAATAGATAGGCTAGATAGATGATTTAAATGAGTCTTTGAGATTTATGGAGTGCACAGATAAATATTGGATTGCGGCATTGATAAATAAATTCTTGGGAGATGACAATATTGGGATTAATAGAATCGGCTACTAGATGAACCGATTGAATCTTCGGGAATTTGGAGGAGTAATACAAGTGTTGGATTATAGTTCTGATTAGTGATTTACTTGGTGGGAGGATACTAGTGGATAGTAGAATTAATCATTGATATTCTTGGTGGATTTATAATGGTGATTATTAATTCTTGGAAGATGTTGACAATATGGGGAATTAATAGGAGTTGATCAATTCTCGTATGGATGAATTGAATTTACGAGAAGATTGGAGGATTCATAACAATTAGTGGGTTATAACGTTGGTAAATTGAATTTTCGGTGGAGGTATATTTGTGGATTAGCTAGTGATAGATAATGGAAAATGAGATTGATTATTGGATTATGGTTTTGAATCAATGACGAAAAGGATTGAATACGAATAATATCGGTGGATTTGAAAGCAATTATGTTAGAGACTCATTAGAATTCAGAGGTGAAGAGCTGATGAATAGTAATGACAGGATTGGATTATTAGTAAATCAAAATACAAGTAAGATCGGTGGATTAAATAAATGATGGCACTTGCTGTTTGGAGTTTTAGACAGCAGTCAATAAAGAAAGTGCATTTTCGGTGGAGTAAGTCAATTTTAGCTCTTGTAGTATGGAGTTAGGTAGCAACAGTAACACTTTGATTAACTAATAGTAATAATGCTACTAAAAGCGATTCTTGGCAAATAAAATAACCCGAGCCTCTCCTTTGTTAAGCCATGCATACTATTTAATTGCATTCGCGTATTGGCTCATGAGCACGGGGTTGGAGTGCTCACGCCGCTTTGCGACACATCCAGAATCAAATCATCTCGCCTCGGAACAAGATTGGACAAGCCGAGAGAAGATGAAGATGTCAAGAACTAGGTCGCGTACCTCCGCTTGGTCGCTGTGGGCATGTCCTCAAGGTCCCACCTGTGTTCGTTCTTCCGTTGCTGCAATTTATTGATTTCGCCTAATCGCCCATGAAGTAAGTCTACTATTACATTTACGCTTCCGCATGATATGTATTTTGATATTCATTATCAGAATCGTGAGCACTATCTACCGATCCGTGGAATAGTGCAGCTAAACACGAGATTCCGATTGTAAAATGGTCCGACCGATGGTATCGAGCATATCATCGCAGTCGTGACCTAGTTAGCCTGGCCGTTAGTTTCATGACTAGACCTATTTCTTCACTATTTATTTCCAAAAATATAAGTAGTATTGCTCATTCTCATCTCTCTTAGATGATTCCCTCTCATCTGTATGCTGCCCTAGCCAATTTTACTTCTAAAACTCTCTTATCCCGAATTCAAAATGATAATACAAGAGTTGGTCTCAATCAAAATACCCCCAAATACTTCCCTCTTCTTTCTATTGATTTTGAATGGAAAATTTTGTTCCTCTTATCGTACCTTACTCCAAAAAAAAAGTTCATGGTTACGAACGTTGAAGACATTCATGAAGATAAGGTGGTTTCGTTTTAAACGAGCTATGTAGATAAATCCAATGTCCCTTATATGTGCTTTCCCGAGTAGACGATGTATTGTTGCATGATTTCTATTTGGCCCTGTGCACTGCTTTCTTGCCCTCAGGCGTTACATTTCGCAGTCACAGGAAAAGAGTGTTTTAAGAATTTATGTGGTTCGTGTGTCACCCCAATTTTCCGGGGTGTACTCTTCTGTAGTTAAAATGGGTTTAGATTTCCGTATCCCCCGCGAATCTATCCTTAGCTCCTGCTATTCCCTCTTGCCTCATCTGCTACAAACCCAAACGGATCGATCATTGCGGAAGGTGATGAATAACTGAAGCCAAAGCAACCAAGGATAAATGAAGCCTTCGCAATTCTCCAACTAAGAGCCAGCCAACCCGAGGACCAAGATTCGAGATAGATCAAATTACCCCCAATCATAATGACAATCGTCATTTATTTAAGGGGGGTAGTACTAAGAGACAGAATCGCAAAGAACCACTACGATGTATGTCCTCGTAATCGCAACAACCTAGACTTAGAGCTAATCGGACCGGTGCAAAGGAGATTCACCAGGCTAAAAATCTTCTGGTGATGAGGACTACAAGATGTACCTTTAGTTAAAATTGTCGTGCTTGGCAAAGCTAAAGACTCGGAACGGGATCTCAGCAGAAGTAAAAGGCCCCCACCTAGAAGTACCTCTCCATTTCCAAGGCTCTCTACCCCTAGGGCACAGACCATTGCTACCCACCTTTCAATGTGAAATTCCACAACCATATGTCCAATAGGCGATGCAACTATTCTATTCTACGGTGACGTGAAGGCAACAATGTCAAAAAGCAAGGAATTAGAAGTCTACGACCTATTCAGTAGAACAAGGTATCTCTTTTCCCTTTTGACTTCTCCAAGTGCTAACCTCTAATGTGCAGGTTTTCATCTCCCTGTGGGGCTAAAGAACCATACGTCGAGTAACACCCCGAAACACATTGCTAGCCAATATAACCTCACCTGCTTCTTCTACTCTACCGGAATCTCGGGGTCGAGATTCTTTTTAAGGGGGGTAGATTTGTAACATCCTGAAAAATCTGAATTTGAAAATATGAATTTCTTGAATTATTTTGCAATTTAATTCTATCGGAATTTGGATCTTATGGTGTTTCTCCGGTTTTGGTTGAGATTCCAAAAAAAA
This sequence comes from Dendrocalamus sinicus, assembly GCA_036346575.1. Taxonomy (NCBI): domain Eukaryota; kingdom Viridiplantae; phylum Streptophyta; class Magnoliopsida; order Poales; family Poaceae; genus Dendrocalamus; species Dendrocalamus sinicus. Next base: position 25,997,406 of record CM070660.1, on the reverse strand, counting down.
AACTGAATAAATTCATAAACGATAACGACAAACATTAGTAATGCCAAAAAGGAAATATGCAAATAATGGAAACTCAAAATTTTAAATTCGAATCTGAAAAGATGATCCATGAAAGGGAGGGAGAAACTAAAATTAAAATATAGAATCTCATTCTGGAAATAACGATATAAATAGCCAGGATAAAATAAATCAAAAAGGTCAACATTCATGAATTAATATATATATGCAAATATATCTATACCCATGCATATATATGGATAATAGCAAAAGAAAAAAAAAAGAAGTAGAGGGGAGGCGGACCAGGCGGTCGGCCCACCCACCCAGTTCCTCTCACCACCACGCTGCCCGCTCCATCCTCCCTCTCTCGCCCGAATGCATTCCTCCTCGCATCGCTTTTCTTCCCGTTCTCCGTTTCTCCTCTTCTCTCCGCGTGCGCAAATCCCCTCTGGCCAAGCTCTGCGCTAGCCGTCCCATCGCCGCTCGCCAGTCCCTCTGCGCGCCGCGACGAGCCCCGTGCCCTCACACGTCGAGCCCCGCGCCTCCGCCGAGCCTCGCGCTGGGTTTTGCCCGATGGTTCTTCGCCGCGCCCGGTGGTCCGCTCCCGCTCCGCCCAGCCTCTCCTCGGCGCCTCCCCGCCGCTGCGCCCATAAGAGGCCCCAAGCTCCGGTTCCCCTTTGCGTGCCATCCCTTCCTCCTTCCCCATTTTCCTCGTCTTCTTGTCCCCAACTTCCGGCCGTCACCGCTCCACAGCGCCACCGCCGCCTCGGCGACTCCTCCCGATTCCATTTGCGGTGAGCATCTTTGCGACGCCGTGACCCTTCCCACCGCGGCCGAGCCTCCCCTGCGGAGTTCCTCTCGCCACGGTGCCCTTCTTCGCGCCACCGCCGCAGCATCGCCGCCCGCCGAGGCGATCCCGACTGTGCAAATAGCACGGTGAGCATCCCCAAGACCCCTTGTGCTCTTGTGCCGGTTAATTTACTCTTCCTCCACCACGCCGCCGCCGCGATGCGGACCACCTCGCCGCCGCCGCTTCGGGTTGCCGCCCGTCCTTCGCCGCCGCTCCGGCCAAAGCGCGCCCATCCTCCTCCCTACCTACCGGAATCCTTTTCATGAGCCGCCGCTCCTCTGCTGCCCCTGCGGCGACGCCACCATCCGCCTCCCTGCCGCGCCTCTCGCCGACCGGTGCTGTTCGTTTAGTTCTCAACCAACCGCTAGCGACTTTAAACTTTCTTTCCTATTGTGTGTCGCGAAAGACCGAGCGACCAGTTGGTTAACTGAGCAATATCATTAGCTTCCTTGCCCTTCGGTCAGGGGTTCAATTCCAGCCGACCGCACCCCCCATTCCCCACTTTTATTTCAATTTTTGTAACCCCTTTTTAAGTATTAACAATCAAGGAAAATTTAACAATAATTTAGAGAAGTCAATAAAATTTAGCTAGAACGTACAGGAGATTATGTAAGGTTTAAATATGGGATTAGTGATCATATAAGTGTACCTTTATTACTTAAATCTGAAACTTCTAAAGGAATATTAGTAGAAGATGGTTTTTAGTATAAATGTCCCAATATTTATCCTGTCACCTTAACCAAACCTCAGTGTTAGATTTTAGCAAATAGCAATTATAAAATATTACCTTGTACAATAATCTCTGCCTAGGTAAATAAATCTAAACATCGATAAAAGAACATTAATGGAGAGTGGTCTAAAGAAATAAAACCTCCTTTGGTTAAATGTTCAAATTTAATAAAGGCTACTATTAATTATAACCAAAATCTATGCCCAATATTCAACATGCCTTCATTAGATACGTTTTAGCCGTAGGTTTTGTTAAAATAGCAAATATTGAAATATAACCCTCTATGCCAAGCTTTGCCCCGACAACTAGGTTTAAACTAAAATTGGGAGTAAAGATAAGCCTAATATTAGCTAAAAGTAAATGCCGAAAATAAAAGTGACAATAATTAAATCTTAATGTTAGTTCTAAAATGAATAATGGTAATGAACATAAATTTATATAACAAGCTAGGACCCATATAAATAGACCCTAATTTAAATTAAACTTAACCTAGCAATAAAATGGGGTACGTAAAATATCACACCACAGTGCCTTGTCTCGATCATCTGAATCACCCAATAACTAATAATAAATCTAAACTAAATTTATTCGATTTATTTGGATCCTTTGAGTTATTCGCTTATTTGGATTCATCGTTTATCGCGTAATTAGAAATTGGAAGTCGTGAAGACTCATGGGATCAAGTGAGGTCAAGCTCAAGTGAAGATAAACGCCAAAAATCAAGAGAAAGCATCGTGTGAGCTCAAGATCATGCATAAACCGCGCCAAAGTAGTCAATACTTTGATCATGTTGAGCCTACATTTTCTGCAAATTACTTTGTTTTAAATTAACAAATTGCATGTCATCATTTTATATGCAAATACATGTTTAATTTAATATTCTAGTTATGTGCCCATTCTTTACTTGAATAATATTACCCTCCTTTGGAATGTTTGAATGTGTGAACCTTGTCGCCCTAGCAAAATTATAATAGTAACATTTCAAAATAAGTCTCTAAATATATGCCATGCTTAGTATTGTTTAGGTACTCATGGGCGCGAGCGCCAAGCATCACTTTTAATCACGAGAAAATTGGTTGGGCATCATGGTGGTAATGACTCGTGTATGTTGGATATGATTATTTTGTATTTCCAAAACCTCAAATTGCTTATTTATCCGGGCGGATGGTTCGGGTATGGTGCGGGTGCACGAGTGTGGTTTGTGGTAGAACCGCCGCATACCACTAAGGACTGAATCTTGTCATGACCTCCTGTAAAACAAGTACAACCACAAGTCTGTAAATACAACTTGGCTTAGTAAATTTACCTGACCACAAAGTCATCATCATGAGTGGGAGAGTGAAGTAGTGCAAGCGGCCATCTGTGTGACGGCTTGAATGGGACACCGCGGAGAGGTGAAGTCCCGCCAGGCGTGCTAGCAAGGTGAAGTATCCAGTGCTGGGCGTTGGAAGGGGACATCCCGCACACTTATGGGACCCACCGCAGTGGGCGCTTTCCCATGAGATGAGATGATGGAAGGGGCGAGGTACTTTGAACGTTCTGTGATGGTTTGCTCAACCGCACGGCTAAGGAATCGTGTGGGGCAACGGTAAACCGTCTCTTGTGGGTAAAGTGTACTAACTCGCAGAGTCTAAAACTATTCGAATAGCCGTGCCCACTTGCGGTCAAGGGCGGACATGGGAACTTAACCAGATATAGTTCTATTTCAAAATGTTTTGTGGGTGGGATGGAAAAGTGGAGGCAGCTGAAAGCCCGATTTGAGTTGTCCTGGTGTCGTCCCAGTGGTAAGTTAAGCTGGCTATAACGTTGAAAGATGCTATACGGTGTGATGCCGTATGTATGGAGAAATTATGGTGATATTAGGCATATGGTGTGATGCCATATGTATGAAAAATCATGTTAGTATTCCTTGAACATTATGATTTGCACTAAAGCTGCTAGGTCTCGTGAAATTTTATGTATTGTATTTCAAATAGTGGCATTTCTATTCCTACAAAATAAAATATGGAAAGAATAAGGTGGTCATGATAAAGGAAATAGATGTTTGTAGTGTACACATAAAGGTATTGGTGGACTCATGTCGATCTTAAATAGGAAATGATAGTGTGAGTTCGGGAGAAATAAATTGGTGGAGTCTAGCTGAATAGATAGGCTAGATAGATGATTTAAATGAGTCTTTGAGATTTATGGAGTGCATGATAAATATTGGATTGCGGCATTGATAAATAAATTCTTGGAGATGACAATATTGGGATTAATAGAATCGGCTACTAGATGAACCGATTGAATCTTCGGGAATTTGGAGGAGTAATACAAGTGTTGGATTATAGTTCCTGATTAGTGATTTACTTGGTGGGAGGATACTAGTGGATAGTAGAATTAATCATTGATATTCTTGGTGGATTTATAATGGTGATTATTAATTCTTGGAAGATGTTGACAATATGGGGAATTAATAGGAGTTGATCAATTACTGTATGGATGAATTGAATTTCTGAGAAGATTGGAGGATTCATAACAATTAGTGGGTTATAACGTTGGTAAATTGAATTTTCGGTGGAGGTATATTTGTGGATTAGCTAGTGATAGATAATGGAAAATGAGATTGATTATTGGATTATGGTTTTGAATCAATGACGAAAAGGATTGAATACGAATAATATCGGTGGATTTGAAAGCAATTATGTTAGAGACTCATTAGAATTCAGAGGTGAAGAGCTGATGAATAGTAATGACAGGATTGGATTATTAGTAAATCAAAATACAAGTAAGATCGGTGGATTAAATAAATGATGGCACTTGCTGTTTGGAGTTTTAGACAGCAGTCAATAAAGAAAGTGCATTTTCGGTGGAGTAAGTCAATTTTAGCTCTTGTAGTATGGAGTTAGGTAGCAACAGTAACACTTTGATTAACTAATAGTAATAATGCTACTAAAAGCGATTCTTGGCAAATAAAATAACCCGAGCCTCTCCTTTGTTAAGCCATGCATACTATTTAATTGCATTCCGCGTATTGGCTCGCGGAGCACGGGGTTGGAGTGCTCACGCTCGCTTTTGCGACACATCCAGGAATCAAATCATCTCGCCAAAGAACAAGATTGGACAAACGGCAGAGAAGATGAAGATGTCAAGAACTAGGTCGCGTACCTCCGGTTGGTCGCCTGTGGGCATGTCCCGAAGGTCCCACCTGTGTTCGTTCTTCCGCCGCTGCAATTTATTGATTTCGCCTAATCGCCCATGAAGTAAGTCTACTATTACATTTACGCTTCGCATGATATGTATTTTGATATTCATTATCAGAATCGTGAGCACTATCTACCGATCCGTGGAATAGTGCAGCTAAACACAGAGATTCCGGATTGTAAAATCTGGGTCTGACAGACGCCGACGACGAAGCTTTCTTCGGTGCCATCCTTCTTCGGATCTTGAGGCTTGCTCTTGTCCTCCGCACGGACGGCGTCAACTGTTGTGGTTACAGACCAAACAGAGAGAGAGAGAGAGTATGGTAGTGGAGAGTTAGGTGAGCAAGTGCTAAGGGTTTCCCACATAGCCTGTATTGTATATATATATATATCCACATGGGGAGTGTTTTTACAACAGTACCCTTACATTTGAGTATCCCTCTCAGGGGCACTTATGCCATTATACATGCCCCCTTCTGGGCCTTATAGCCTTCTAACAGGCCGGCTGGGCTTAGGTGGGGGCCGCCCCTACAACATAACCATATTTACTCTAAATTGTTGACAACCATCATTTGATAAGCCTTCAATAATTATATTACATCTTGTTACAAACGACTTGCTAAATACTTTATATACTCACAGCTATATCCATTGTTGTTCAATTGCGGAAGAAGAACTATATCAGCTAGAGGTATTTAAAGGAGGATTCTTCAATGACTTCTCGGATTAGAATTTTGCTTCCCAGTCAATTGTCTGTGGCATGTCGAATGGCTACTACGCTTATTTCTATTTTCCTCTGTTAACTAGTTTTGTTAGCGTTTTCAGGCTATTATCTGTAAGTTTAGCCATAAGATTACTGCTCTGATAATTAATAATATTTGAGTCTTTTTTAGTTAATTGTGATCATGGTTGATATTTTATCAATGTTTTCACTGTGTGCATTAGCGTAGCCCTAGACTGGTGTAGAATACATAGAGAGTCCGAATTTGCATATTTGGATCTCGATAGAATTGAGTTTCGTGAAGATTAGAGGACTTTGAGATGCGTCCACGAGACAAGGAAGTAAAGGGCATCTGCAAATTAGCAAATCTCGAAATAGTGTGCAGGGTATTTACAAACTTAATTAGTTATGTTTGGTAGTCAATATATGAGGTTTGATATTTTTAATGAAGTTCAATATGACTTATTGTTACTGTTTTGAAGCTGGCATGGCATATGTACTACGATATGACTCAGGGGCCGCTCCATCCAGCTGTTGGCTGCGACTTTCGCCTATTGGCTGAAATTGCATTGTAGCGGCTGTTATTTTTTTTTTGAATAATTCAATTAAAGGTAAATGAAGGAAAATGAGAAAAAAAAAATGAAAACACTATTATATCTCTACGAACAATGCAAATAAAAAAAGAGGAGAAAAGCAAAATAAAAAAGCCAAAATTAAGAAACCGATACGTTCCAAGTGGTTTCTGGGAAAGTCAGAAGCCAAAATCCGAAGCCACTTGGAGCGATACCTTAGCAAGATAGGTCAGGCCGTACGTGAATAATATGGGTTAAGCTTTTAGCTTGTAATTCTAACATCTCAGTTTCATCTTTTTCTAGTTTTTTAAGGTTTTTTTGGGGGTTTATTTTTTCCCTCTTATTCCTTTGAATTGTCCGTGATAACATAACCTTTTTAATTTTTTATATTTAATAACATCGGAAAAATTTACAGCAGCTACAGTGCCAAACTAAGTCTAAACACAGTGCTAAATAGTGCCAAAAATACTTTACAGCTAGAAACTCAAATGAGTAAAGGAAGACTACCGTCGAAAGAGAAGAACATTATATGTGATGTGAAGTAGCTCACTTTGTAGCATGTTGATCATGCGCTAGATAGCTAGTGGGAGAAAAAAAATGGAAATATTTCGTTTAATTTGCACGTGTTACTCGTTGTACGTATTGTGCCACGTACACTACGTGCATGCATCTAGGCGTGACCATGTCCGGTGGTACTATTCATTTTTGCAGGTAGTACTGGTGATCGCGCGATAGGATGACTGCGGATTACATTACGCGTCAACCGTACGTCAGGCTTGTAATAAGTTCCATTCTTTTGCCTTTTTTTTCTTGTGCACGCGTCTACTGGACTGAAGTAGCCAAAAGAAGGTCAAAACGAGCTAGTTCTTAGGGCATCCGCAATGGTAATAGCTAGTACTAGCTATATAGTCAGCTGATGTGGAGATGAGAGACAAAAGCAAAGACTATTTTATACTGTTGGACCCACATGCTCCTCTCTCATGTTCTTGACTACGTGAAATAGATCACTATTTGCTCGCCGCTAGTGACTACTCTCTCCTACTTTTTCCTTGCCACATCGATCTAGCTAACTAAACGAACCACTATTGGAGACGCCTTACCATTCTTTCCTCCTTTTGACGCGCACGTGCGCTAGGTAGCTACTGCATATTAATATGGATCCTTCGCCGGCATCAAATTTTCCTCTCTTTTTTACGCTTCAGTTTATAGTTTTGAGTCAGGGTTTATGACTTCGAGTTGTTTGTAAGAGATAGTATGAAGTAATAAAACTCACGTCGGTTTTGACCGATATAAATGAAATTGTTACAGCAGTGCACTACAATTAACTTGTAGACTTCACCTTAAAAACACTCTATTTGAAAACTAATTATTTTAGAAAAGCCGAAAAGAAGCTTTTAGAAACTGAAAAAATAGGGTCTTTGTTTACGAAGTGGCTTGCTCCGAATAAACAAGCAACATAGCTTTTTTATCATATTTTTGAAACATCTTATTAAGGCAGTTTTTTTGAAGCGGCTTATCGAATATTGGCATTCAGTTCGTTCGCACAAGCACTCATTCTAGGAGCAAAAAAAAACATTTTGCAAAGAGAAGGGATGTCAAAGTTTGAGCTTTGAAAGAAATGAGTTTGGAATAATAAATACTAGGGTTGGCAAAGGCATATTTGAAACTGGGTTTTGAAGGCAATAAGCTTTGAATATGGAATTGTAGGCTTCCTTTTAAAATCATGAAGGCCTGCTTACATTAGCAAGTTTCTAGGGACAAGTCTTAGAGAAAGGATTTTGAAGAAAGCTTTTGTCAATAGATTTTTGAAGTAAGATTTTGAGGTGTTGAAATCTTTCAAAGATAAAATAAATAATAATAATTAATAGTAGGTGTCAAAATTTTAAATTGAGGGTAAGGAACAAAATATTTCCTAACCATAGGTCACAAGACGAGGTATGGGGAATAAGTTCTTACCAACATAGCATTTTTAAAGTAAAATCGATGGTTAACTTTTGGAAGGAGTCTTTTTGGGGAAAATATTTGACATAAATAACGTTGCCTTGACTATTTGAGGAAACAAAAATAAGTTTGGAACAAATATGGGAAGAAGTTATACTTTGAAATTTTTCTAAGATCAAGTTCTTAGAAATGACTTTGAAAATGAATTTTGTAAGCAATTTGATAATTAAACTTCCAATGATAAAACAACTTTTTTTGAAAATGAGTTTCAAAGTTAAGCTCTGTGATTTTGATCCAAAATAGACCTTCAGGATGCCTTCAAAGAGGGGATTTTAAGAAGTGTTTTTTAAGGTATACCATTTTGAATCGGGGTAAGGTAGCTATGGAATTAATATTGCCATTCAAGATACAAGAGAGGATCATCTAGGAGGGATGAGGATGAGTAATATTACTTTTTTTTTGCTTTGGCAAAGCATTCATAGGTGAAAATTGATTTTAACAAAAAATTCTAGTTATGAAACTAACAACCATTCTAACTAATGACATGTTCTATAGTCGATATTGTCCGATATCACTCCACAAACCCTGAATTTGCAATTTGAAATCCTCTATGATGCTATTACACTATTCCCTAATCGAGAGATAGTGCATACAGATACATTATTGGACATTAAACGCATATCTCGCAAAGCAAAACTAATACAATACTAGTAGGCAATGCATAATTAGACCATATAGTCTCAAGGAATGAGCGAGGCTACAAAGCGTAAAACAAAACTTTTCTACCGCGCACACAGGATATCATGCTTAAGGAGGATCATGGATCGTTACCACTAGACGCAGCAATGCAATGAAGAAGAGTTGGAGAAGCCGATCCAACCACGCGCGTCGAGGTAGTAGTGGAAGTAGCCGATCGTCCGATCGTCCCAACGATCGCTCTCCACGCGATCAACCACACCACGAGCGATCCAATCAGAGGTTGTTGATGCCGATCAACGCCACAACGAGCAGCGCTCCACCGGTATCCACACGTCCGGGCTGGAACGCCGATCGCGAGTGTACCAAAGACTCGCGAGCGGCTAGGGTTTGGCTCGGGAGGTGGCGGCTAGGGTTTGGCTCGGGATTACCGAAGCATGCACCCTCACCCTCGCCTCCATATATATAGACCTCTCACTTGGGCCTCGTGGACCGAGGCCCAATAGGAGTCTATCCGCATCTCTATCCGAATTGAGCCCACATCCGAATCACATTCGAATTAGTGTTCCAACCCGTTAAGTGTGCGACCACAGAGGTTCACGTATATTTGGTCATGACCAAAACGCCTTTCCGGTCACCTGTTAATAGCGGCCTCTAGTAAGACATATTAACCCCAAAGTATACGTAAAGATCATATTAATTTGAACTCAGTAATGTTCTCATGTACGAATCCCTTTGCCTCACAATATAGATACACATGAGCCAATTAGGCCAAACATTCAAAGAGCAGTAGGGAAAACAAAAATATCACATAGGCGGGACCCTCAGCATATATCCACAGATGATCATAGGGCTTTTCTTTTTTCTTCCTACTTACTGAATGATAGTAATTGAGCAACAATGAATACAAAGGTACTCAGAAAACCACCACATAAAATACAATTATAATAGATGCAAGTTTGACAAAGGGAGACTTGAGATTCTTTTATTTGCATAAAGCCACAATTGAAATACAATAAGTAGAAAGTCTTGGACTTAGCATTGTAATTAAATCAAATTTTAAAGAGTGTAAGAGTATGCAATAATAATTGTAGCAAAGGTTCCATCCATCTTTTACAGAGCATGATTATATCCACCATATGCTATTTTTGTTACTAGGGTTCTATCCACCCATTATACTCACTAGGTTCTATCCACCCAGGGAAATCAATACTCATGGTTCTATCCACCCTTCATGTTTTTTTATTGCACCCACAAGATTCTTTTGTAAAATAGACACTAACTCGAGTAAGTTTCTATGCCCACTATTGACTGTGGGCACGATCGCTCGAGTAGTTTTCACTCGCAGAGGCGCACACTTTACCCATAAGAGATGCTTAAGTTATTTTGCCGCCATGCTACCTTTGGTGTAAGGCTCAGATGGCCACCATAAGGTCTTTACAATGCATATTTCCAATGTGCCTACACTCACTAAGGTTTCTGCCATCGTGGGGTTATGTCCACCTGCTCTAGAAGCCCCCTCTTACACCACACTTCAAGATGCTTCTGTGTAGCTCACTTGCCCATGTTCCACTGGATGGCGCATCCAATGTTAGGTTGATGCAAATTAATTCGCTAAGTCATACCCATTATAGACTTATGGTTACACTATTTTACCTTGAAAAGTCATCGCAAGATTCAGTTCTTAAGGTTACTTGGGCGGTTCTGCTACAACTACACTCTCGTGCTCCCACCACACTAACATATGAAGCAAGTTTAGTGTTTTCAATTCCAAAATATCCTTTCTAGTTCAAATATTAGCCACTTCCTTCCAATGGCTATCCAAACTAAGTTTTCATGTTTGAAATGATGTTGGGGCAACTTAATACCCATATGTATTGAAGCAAGGCTAAGCATGGCACTTAGATACAGACTTATTAACTAGTATGTACACCATTAATTTTAGGACGACAAGAGATTATGTCCAAAGTCAAGGGATGGAATTTGCTAGCATAATTATTAATAAGGCATTAACTACTAGCTAGTAGTGATATAATTTGCTTAATAAAATAAGCATGCAATTGAGTAATTTAACACAATATACTTTGCATTCAAAAATAAAGTAGGTGCAATATGATCAAAGTGATGACTTGCCTCGCTTAATTTATCGTGGGTCTTGTTCTTACTCAAGTCTTGGTCTTTATCTTTATATGGATCTTGATCTTGCTTGATTGTTGCTTCTTCGATAATTCTAGTTACGTGAGAAATGACAAAATCCAATTGACACAAGACTACAGACGAATCGAATAGGTCCAAATAAATCCCAAAAAGATTTCAATAAATCTGAATACTCTTAGTTGGATTCTAACATGATTAATTTAGTGATATGAGACAGGATTCTAGAGAGAACAGGATGTAGATGGGGTTAAACGAAGTTTGAGCGGAAAAATCTAAAGGGAAGAATATTAAGGAGGGGTCAAGGAGGATGAATGAATATTCACTGAAATATTCCACTTTGGAGTAGAAGGCGGTTAGTGATAGCTGACCAGGGAGATACTATTGCTCGAACCTAGTTAGGTTACTTAATGATTTATTTTATTATGTTCTATTTATCGAGAAATTCCATGAGTTAGGTTACTTTATGATTTATTTTATTATTTTATATTTATCAAGAAAATTCCATGAGTTAAGTGAGGCCTATAGGCATACCCAAGGATCTACACAGTGTACTCGGCATTATTTACCAAATATTATTATTTGAGAATTACGGTGCGGGTTCTACATGTGATAGGTATAGTTTTAATTAATCATATTAATCTTAGATTTTGCATTGTTGGGAAGTTCAAGACATATTACTATTTGAGGTTTAATTGCCAATTAATAGAATGATTAACTAAATAATTAACTAAAACATTGTATTGGTAATTTAATCAATTTCTTTAATATCCTTAACTAGAACCACACCTGAGTGGCTGATAGGTTACACTACTAGTTGCTAATTAATAACTTACTTTAGTTAGAATACTAATTGGCTAATTTGATTTACATTCTAATTATATGGACTAGCTATGATACTTAATTTACTATATTGCTATGGGACTATTTATGGTCAAGGGCTCATTAACATCATCTTTAATTAATTCGTACTTTAAAAGTTAAGTGTTAGAGGCATGTTAATAACTTTAATATCATTTATACAAAACTTATATTTAATAGGATATTCAATTGATATATGAGTTTCTTAAAACAAATCTTGATGGCATCATAATTAACCTCTATTTCAACCTAACTATTTTCGAGGGAAATCTTTTAATTAAGGTGAATACTTCAATTTAAACACTAATTATCTCTAAAAATCTAATTATATTCCAAGGTAATCTTTAATTAAATCCTTGTATTTTCAGTTAAATATTAGTGACATACTATGCAAATTAATTATCTTAATTTTTTAATCACTATTTGCAAAAAAGGCCTCATGACTTTCCTGAATTATTATTTTTATTTAAATTTCTCTTAAATATTTTATTTCCTTAAATTATTTTATAACTAAAAATGACAATAGACAACGACAAGTGGGGCCATGAATAGTGCTTGGGCTCGTCATATACATAGAGAGAATAGAGATAGAGAGGGGCACTTGTACAACCAAACAGAGGAGGCGGCACTGGCTCTGCAGGTGGCGGCAACGACGAGTGTTGGCCAGAGTGGCAACGGCGGCAGCTAAAATGAGTTGCACATGATTAGTGCTAGCTATTGGTGGCGCGCCATGGCTGTGGGGTGAGGTGTGCTAAGCTATTAACAGACACAATGCAGGAGAGAATGGGTGAGATGGGCGACAACAGCTAGGGTGAACTCTAGCCAAATTAACACATACATGGTATGAGTAGACTCTAAGGAACTCATCGGTAACAAGAATGTGGTCCGAGGCTAGCGTAAGAGGGTTGACGGCGTGAGCCCGAGATGACACATGTGAGGTCAACGGTGCTAGTGAGGTCAACGGTGCTAGTGAGCTATGGTGAAGGAGAGCGGGAGTGAGCGGTTGGGAAGAAAGAGGGGTTATGGAGGATGCATTGTTTGGGTGGAATTGAGGAAGATCTACCGGTGAAGAAAAGGCGACGACGGGTGGTTTTCTGCGGATGGTGGTTTCTGCGGAATCGTAGGAGACGCCGCCGCGTGTTATTCCTTGTACGTGTTGGGCTACGTCCGTGAATCTAGACGCACCATGTCGTGTCCATATTAGAATTTAGGCAGGTGGTACTATTCATTTTTGCAGGTGGTACTGGTGTTCGCGCGATAAGATGACTGCAGATTACATTTCGCGCATGCGCGCGTCAACCGTACGTCAAGCTTGCAAATTCCATTCTTTTTCCTTTTTTTTTCTGTTGTTGGCGGGTCAACCGACTGGACTGAAGTCGGTAAAACTAAAAGGTCAAAGCTAGCTAAGCTCTTACCATTCTTTTTTGCTTTTGGCGCGTACGTGCGCTAGATAGCTACGGCATTTGGCCCTTCTAAACAAACAAACAAACAGATTCTCCATCACTTTTTAAATCAGTATAATTATTTATCGAGATAGTATTTTAAAATAGCTAATCAGCCTATCAATATTTAATTTATTTATATAAAAATAAAACTACCAATCACAACTAAAAGACTTTAGTTGTAGTTGAAAAGCTAGCACAAGATGCTTAATTTGCCAGAACATGCATGTACGCCGGCCGGGTAAACTCAAACAAATAAGTAAATCCCAACAAAATTCCTGATATCAACAAGTGCCCTGAAAATCGTGTAAAATAACATGCATGGGCGAAATAAATAAGTAAATAAATCGCACTGAAAAAATCCATCAAAGTTATATGGCCCGTATTCAGCCTACGACATCGATTCAAGCGGCCTGGAAGAACCAGGAATATTTTTAAATAATCATTTTTATTCTGAATTTTAGTAATATATATGTGTTTTATTTATTTTTTGTAGTAATAACTATCTGTCACTTCACAGCCTAGACGACTTGGGTTAGTCACTCAATCGTTGAGCGACACGTGGCTAAGTCGCCCAATGGATAGGCGATTAGTCCAACTCGCTTAACGTGAGCGACTAGACTCTAGTCGCTCAATCTACCCAAGTCGCCCAAAGGTTAGGCGATTTAAAATAATAATAATAATAATATTTTATTAATCCAATAGAAATAATTATGTGTTAGTAAATTGCAATTTTTGTGCAAAATAAATTTAGCAAATCTTCCACGTAGGCCATGGCGTGCATCCAACTGTCGTACCTATCATACCCAATTTGGTCGTACAGGTGAGGGAACAACGTGTACTCCTCTAACGATGCTAGGTAGGGGTCCACGAACGATGGTGGTGCCGATGTGTAGGCATGTGCCCAGTGACCCTTTGGCCTGACCCATCGGTGGCGGTGCTTGAGGGTAGCCATGTGCCACCCTGACCCTCCAAGTTGGTCAGGCGCTGCTGGCGCACGTGCACGTGGCCCTGCGGAGTCTCCTACCTGAGCTGCAGATGTAAGATCAAGGAGGTTGATTAGAGGGGGGTGAATAGACGGTTTTAAAAATATCTTCTAATTATTATTAACAATTTAAGATCTTTTCTATTTATCTAAACCAAGTATACAATGCGAAAACTTAAATCAATTTGATTTAGCACAAATAGCGCCTAGATCAAATAAGTTCACCTAAATACACCAAAACCTTAAGACTATGTCAAAGTTTACAATCCTAGGATGACAAGTAATCAATTTAAATCTATGAAAGTAAATTGCTTGAAGATAAATTAAGCACAAGAAAAATAAACCACAATAGATACGGTCTCTTTTACCATGGTGATCGGAGACTTGCTTGGCCTCCCTAGTCCACATTGAGGTAAACCCAAACTAAATGGACCGACTCCATGAATTAAGCTTTCCACCTCAAATCCACTAGTGGTAGCTCTTTCCCGCTCCTGATAGGTGAGCTCCAACCTTTACACTTTGCCGTGTCTTCTCACAACCTTCTTTGAGAAGATCACTATGCACGATGCCTCCAACGTCGATAAGAGTTGGCAAACTTTAAGAGTAACAAGTCAAGCCTCTCGCTGACTCTCACCATATGCAACGAATGCACAAACTCAAATGGACACTAAGTCCACCTCTAGATGCAACACATGCAATTTAGATCCCTTCTTCTTGCTCACAAAGTGCAACATATATACAATTGAGTGGAGAGCCTCATATTAGCTCAAGAGAATAGAAATGGGTCCAGCAACCTTGTCTCCAAACGGCCACAAGGGGGTATTTATACCCCACACAAGAAAACTAACCGTTGGAGCCAAACTCCTGAAAAAAAGGATTATCATAAAAACCACTAGCTTACGGCCGATACTTTCGCTCCCTCACAACGGTCGAAAAAACAAGCCGCTGTAGCCAAACCGATAGTTCCGATGTGCAAAGTCCGGTACTATCGACATCGAAATATCGCTACACTCGTGCGGAACTACCGATCTCCTCGAGGACGAAGACTCCACACAGATGTCACTCCGGAAAAAATGTGTCACTACACAAGTCGGCACTTCCGCTCGCCGATAGTACCACTCACATAGAGTCAGCACTTCCGCTCACCGATCGGACCACTTACACAGAGCTGACGGACCGCTCACACAGAGCCGGTCGAAAACTCCAATCGTTGACTACCCTGATCCACGACTACGTTGTTCGGATCGACCACACAGGTCTCCGACTACGCTGGTCTTCGACCACGCAGGTTTACAACCACACTGATTTATGACCATGCTAGTTTGACTACACTGGTTTACAACCACGTCGATTCCAACCACGCTGGTTTATGACCATGAAGGCCTACGACCACACTGGTTTCGATCATACATATCTCGATCGCGTTGGTTTCGACCACATTGGTTTGACTAAGTCGGTTCAACCACTCTGGTCCACGACCACGCAAGTCTTTGACCACTTGGGCTTGACCGCTCTGGTTCTTGACCACTTGATCTTCACCACCAATGCACGAGTTCAATGATTATAACGCCGTAGTTCCAATTCGCGGTAGTATCGCAGTTATACTACGGTAGTTTTGATTGTCCCGAGGAATGCGGATATTTCACCAAATTTTGCAAAACACATTTGCAAACTTTTGTATCATGCATACATGTACCAAACATGATTCCCAATAAATTTGCAAAACACATTTGCACACTTTTAGAATCATGACATAAGGATTAAATATGAGCTTCAACCATTTGCAAAACACATTTATAGATATAAGCCTCATATTACAAATAATGGAAACATGGACTTCAAGCACTTGCAAAACACATTTGCAATGTATAGTCCTGCATACAAGGAATTGCACTATCTATGCACCAATAGGAATAGGCAAAGAAACCATAAACAGAGTTGGATAGTGCAGCAAGTATACAATTGTCGCTTGAATAAGCTTTTAAACATCACAAAGGACAACTGTCTCGAACCAAGGCATTGGGGCTCTAAGAGATCAGATCTCAACATGTCATGGCAAAGCCACCGCATATGGTCTATGTATAATAACAAAGGCAAAGCGTGTATGACCAAATTATCCTACCATCTTGAATATGTCTCCCATTTTGATCGACAAATACTCCAATGTTATCCTTTCCAAGGAGGAGCTCCTGTAAGGGAGATGCACAACTAAAGGAGGAGTAATCTTCCTAGAAGAAAACGCTCGCTAATGCCCCACCATGCTATTTATGATCGATAATCCTCCTAATCCCAAAACATATGTTGTCACCACACTGTGCCATTGATTTCACTCAGATCTGAACTTCAAATTCCTCACCTCGACAAACTCGCCCACCTATATTCTCGCAAAGAC
Organism: Dendrocalamus sinicus; assembly: GCA_036346575.1. NCBI lineage: Eukaryota > Viridiplantae > Streptophyta > Magnoliopsida > Poales > Poaceae > Dendrocalamus > Dendrocalamus sinicus. The sequence continues at coordinate 25,980,883 of CM070660.1, read as the reverse complement.
CGCAACTAGCTCCTTGATAGCCCAAACGCACGCATGCACCTCTGCACAACAGCCCATGCCACACCTCCAAGAACTGAACACCATCATGTATCGGTTGTTCCCCAAAGTAGTTTCTCTTGAGATGGCAATCAAAATTGTAGGGAGACAACACATATGAAGGTGTCTTAGTCTTTTCATCTTGCATTTTGTTAGCAACCACAGCTCTAGATTTGATATTGTCCTACCACCAATAATTCCAATTAATTGTACCTGATCAGTTCCTACAGCCGCCAAGGTTGTCTTCCTTGATTTGAGTCCTACCTAATCAACCCATTGCTCAACTGCCACTTGATTTCTATTAGCGACCCACATCCAATAAGAGAAACTAATAGGATTCACATTATTGAGCTCTAGTAGAGGGCAAGACTGTAATTTAGACCTTTCACTTAGTAACATCAGTAGTTTGATCACAAGAAATTTCCTCCCAGAAACCAACTGCATCCTCACGCATCCACTGTGCTTCTGCAGTTCAACATGGACAAGCAAAGGCGACGATGGTTGCTTCGCTTAGTCACCGGAGGCGCTTGTCTTCCAAGGAGTGTGCATCTTCATTGGCATTTCACAAACATCTCCCATGCATGGAGTACCGGGCCTCCACTCACGAGAGAGGAGAGGCAGGCTGCGCCAATGGTGTGTTGGTCCACCTCGGTGGTGGTCGACGGACGAGGTCAAAGAAGACGCACCGCTGAAACATATTGTTTAGCATATCGCTGCTCTCGCCACAATCTTGATGCACCTCCTTTCGCTCATTAGACATGGCGCCCCATTCCCGAACCCCAAGAAGGCGGTGAGCTTGGCTTGATAGGGGCTCGCCGACACCAACAGAGTGCATGTCGGTGGCAAGGAACATGGAGTCGCAACGACAACCTCGGGGTGCACACCATGGCCATCGCATCCCGCCGCTCCGTCAGAGTGGAAGCGAGGTTGGTATCGACTGCACTAGCTAGATGTTAAGGACGCAGCAGTCGTCATAGATGCGGCCATGCTGGGACCACCACAAATCGATCGCTCTGATACCATATTGTCACATTCCTCCACCATAAACTCATATGAACACCAAACACATTGCCAATCAACTCAAGATATAAGTACTAGGGATACAATTGAGAAACGTGGAAGTATGATTGGGAAGGAGAAATAGGCAGGGAAGGAGAAGCAATGGATTGAGAAAAGCCAGAGAAGAGAATTAGGGGAAGGGAAGCAGTAGGGAGGAAGGAAAGCCAAACAAGACTTTGGTTCTATCCTTCGATGGAATGCCCGAGTATCCTTGTGCTGCCTTTGTATCAACACTCATTCGGTTTGGGCGAACTTGGTCGCTTCTTTGCCTTCTTGGCCCACAACCCACACCACCACCGGTCCACACCACCGTCGGTCCATGACATCCCCCATTGGAATTCGGCTTGTCCCCAAGCCGACTCCATGCGTTGAAGGACCATGGACTTCATGCTAGCATGGTCGCCACCGGCCGGCGAGCACCATGGATGACCTCACCGTGGATTGCATCATCGAGGCCAAGATAGGGTCGGTGCGGCCGACCAGCCGCTGACCTCGCAAGTCCATGCACTCGCACCTCGCCGCGCGCCGCCACCGCGTGAAGGTGGATATCATGCACACGCTAGAGTATGTCTCGAGAGCACGTGGTCGCTGCCGAGCTCGCCAAGGCGCATCACGACGGCCTCTTGATGCGCACCAACTAAGGATTAGTTGATGCGTAGGGATGGCCCGATCTTTCCTGCACGATCGCAAGGTTCCTTCTCCTTGATAGAGTCTTCTCCTTGTCTTGATGCAGCAAACAATATTGATATGGGTAATTTGCACTAGTATGCAAGGCGCACACTAGAAGCAATCCATCGAACTCCCTAAACCGTGAATTCAGCAAGAAGACACGAATTAAAAGAGATGAACATTGTAGATTCGATGGGCAATCTCAAGAATCTCCTATTCTTGCCTTGCACCAACTCAAGAAACTCCAAACGAGAAACCTTGCAATCACGCAACTGTCACTAACAACCATCATGGTGATTTTCTCCTTTATTTCACAAGCATCAAAGTTTATCATATCATAGCCTAAGTTACAATGGGGCTAAGGCCTTGGCCTTATATTGGTGCACAATGCACGATCTTGACTAAAACTCACGCACAACCCGGTCTAAGGCCAAACAAACTCTAATATGAATTAAAAAGGAATATCTAAACTACTATCACCGGATTCTCTCAATTTGTGACATGATTATAAGAATTATATGGCTGGCACCTTATCCATTGTATGGGGCTTCGAAATAGCTTTCCAACGAGTCCAAGAACGCCCAAATCGGACTCGCTTGTGAAAGTTATGAGCGTTTTAGTGTTGGACTTCTTGTCTAACCCGAACTGAATTCAAATCTGTATATATTTTTTCTTGTTCAAGGGGCTTCCAAATCCGTTTGGAACCTGAAAAGAAAATCCTTCTCAACCTTTGGAAAACCATGGTGTGGTCGGATTTATCCTTACTTGCATTGCAATACTCGAACTCTTTATGTTTGGCAGGTCTCGCGTCTCTCTCGACAGCTCGTGCAGCATCCAATGAAGTTGCCATAACTTTGTGTAGGAAGCTCCAATCAAGCGCCGTTTGATTCGTTGGAAAGTAGACTTCATTAGCTTTCCAAATATGTATTTTGTGTGCATTAGAAACCTCAGAATTGATGTTGAGAACTTCATGAACTTTGTGGACAGAATGCAATCACGAGAAATTGATTGATCTTGTGTTTCCTCTTTAGCCAACTAACTTTTTTCTTCTCCATCCAAACCTCTAATTCTATGCATTGTTTTCTTGTTTGCACTGTGCAAAGGTGGAATCACATAAGCATTCGCATTTAACTAAGATATTATTCTCTCTCCTATAACCGATGACTTCTTTCTCCTTGCACAATTCAGCACTACTAAGCCTTGTAACTTCAGATTGCATAGATGAAACACAAATAAATATAGCATTCACACTCTTAACCACATCACCTCTCCATGTCCATCGCCAAGAACTTGTGGCACGGATCATCGCCAAAGATGCATCGCAGTAATGATCATCGCCAAGATGCATCGCCGGACTCGCATGTGGCCATGGGGCGCGCCGGTGGCGACTCATCGGTTCGAGGACCCCAACGGCGACCCGTGGCGCCTTCTCGCGCAGCGCGCGATATGGTGAAGAATCGCGCTACAACACTTCGTGGATGGGACGAGATCATCCGCCGACCGACATGTTCCACCCGACCACGCCGCGCTGCCTTCCACGCCGCCGAGCAATCTGCGGCGCCCAGCCACGCCGCCGACTCGCCGGCCGCCATGACTTCGCTCGCTCAGAGGCTCATCTTCCCGATGGTCGTGTGCCCAGTGTCCACGCGCCCCTACAAGAGTGCTGCTCAAGAACCCACTCCGATCGAGATCTGCCCTAAAGCTTTGGAACTCGAACATGGTGAGATACATGTAAGTTTTTCTCATAGTGTTTCTAATCGTAGATTACATCAATTTTTTCTTGGCATTTTCAAATCAGATCTTTGTGCGCTTCTTGAATTCTTGTTCTTGACATGTGGTGCTAAGTAAGTGACATGTATCTCAATTCAAACTATCCAATTTTGCAGTTTGGAGGGGTCATTGGGGTATTCAACTGCCAGGGAGCAGGTCGAGTACCGTGTCCGAGGCTACTCACACTGCTACAGGCCGGTCTCTGGCATTGTCCGGCCAGCCGACGTCGAAGGGAGGACACCTTTGTCCGAGGCTACTCACACTGCTACAGGCCGGTCTCTGGCATTTAATTCAAATTCTGATCTAAAATTTTAGGCTGAAATCTTTCGAAATTTTCCGATCATCGGAGATATGGGTTTTATCGGACCGCTAAAAATTGAGACCGGTTTTGAAAACCCATCACCAATCCAGCCACCTCCACCATCCTCGCTGAGGTCTTCACATTTTCTCCGGTCGCGATGTGTTGCCGCACGAAATTGATCCGTATGTCAACAAGGTAATTGATGGAGAAACAAGAACTACTTTAATCTAAAGACTAAGAAAACAAAGGTACGAAAATAATGTTGTATCGATTGTCCGATGATCCTTCCGCAATCGGCCTTACCCTTCATATTTATAGGTGCCCGGTCTATGGCAAATAAAATCGCATCAAATCAAGATTTATGGCAAGTAAAAACAAATTAATCACATCCGCTAATGAGCCCGATTTCTTTCTCTTCTTTGCTTCTCCGCCGAATCCTCTGCAGATAACTTCCCATAACGATTCAAGATTCCCAAATTTTTAACCGCTTTCGTTATATCCGCCGAGTTTCCAAATCGTGATCGAACTCCTTGCGACCACCTTCGTATGGTCGTAGCCTTCAATGCGCCGTGGGCTTCTACGTGGTCATATACTCCAACGTGGTCGAGACCCCACCGTGGTCGTAGCCTCCAACGTGGTCGTGACTCCGCCGTGGTCGTAACCTCCGACGTGGTCGTGAGACTCCAACGTAGTCGATACTCCACCATGGTCGAGACCCCACCGTGGTCGTAAGTTCAACCGCCGACTATCAACCTTGATGTCATCGTCAGGAACCGTGCTTCGATCATGGCCAATCGTGGTCGAGCAGCCCCGATCCAAAATGGTTGAGCCACTTTGACCATGCCAACGCGGTCGTAGACCGCCGACCACGCCAACGTGGTCGTAATCGGCCCACCGGCCCGATTAATGGTCGTAAATGCCGCAACGTGGTCGACCGCCGACCACGCCAACGTGGTCGAATCGGTCCACCGGCTTCGATTAGTGATGACAAGGTCGTAAATGCTGCAACGTGGTCGAAACCACCCAAACCGCCAATCGTGGTCGTGAATCGCCGACCACGCCAACGTGGTCGTGAATCGCCCACCGGCCCGACTTGCTTTGCCGTGATCGTAACTACCACGACCATGATATTCGCACGGCATTTCCTTGTTAACTTGCTTTCGCTTTACGATGATTGTCAAGCCAAATTTGATTATCAACACGATGATCGCGGTCTTTACAACAATGGCGTGAGGTGGGGCTGAAGGTGAAGGGGCAGGCAGGCTGCTGAGGTACTTCAAAACGTGAAGCCAAAGACGAATTCGTTGGATGGTATGGACGCTGCATTTGAATGGGAGAATGGAGGGAAGCTGAAGGTTGACGTGTTCTGTTACTAGGTACTTTGCAAGTACTTGCCAAAGTGCTTGCAATTCTGTTTTCCCCCCTCCCCCCTCTTTTGACATCTATGGTGTGGCTATTTAGCTTGTTTTGATTTTGTGTGAGATTTGAAATATTTCCATCTTATGATAGTATGAAGATGTTTAATGGTGCTTTATTTCTAATTTTGACTTTTTGTTCTGCTGTGAGTTGAAATACTATCCATTATATAATAAAAGCTCGTGACAGTCATTTTGTGATAAATATTTTAGAAATTCTCATAGCAAAGAAAAATGTCTCGCCCTCAATCTAGCGGACCCTAATTAAACCTGAACTATATATATTGATCATTGAATGAGGAAATGCATATATATTGTCATTGGATGTTACTAACAAAAAATAAATAAGCTAGGAATTCTGATAAAAAGCAAAATATCTTGTCCTTATCAGGTGGGCCCTAATTAAAACTAAGCTACATGGCCCAAGGAATATTATCACTTAAAGATATACGCTAATTTGAAATTGACTAAAGGGTAGTATCTATTTGACACTGGACTAAATTTTTTTTGGCATTTTAGTCGATTTTTACACCGTAAGATCAAGAACTCGTGAGCGCCAGATGCGTGTTCTTAATGGGCCCCAAAAGCTCGCAGCTGGGCTGCATAATTATGGCCTGTTAAAGTTTGTCTTCAAATTTTCTTCCTGTAGACCAATAGTCTGTGCTATTTCACTAGCCCGTTAGGTTTTACGCTGAAACCCATCACCAAAGATGAATATTTGGAAGTAAAAAGGCCAATATTGCTTAAGATATCAGCTGAAAAAAAATAAGGTTGACTAATGAAAATCCATTGTGTGTAAAAAATGCTAACCAACTGCTGCTGTAATAACTAGTTAACTGCTGCCATACCAACTACTTAAAGTGTGAAACCCCTTTTTTATATGGGATTAACCCCACTTTCCATTAACAACGGAAGCATAGTCTTACTCTAGACTACCCAATACTGAACCTCATACTAAACTGATAAAATTAAAGTGTGAAAACCTAACTAGCACTAAGGATACAACATGCTCTGAGATTGAAAAGGCAGTAAAACAAAAATGGTTTAGAGTTTTATGCAGATGAAACGAACACACCTATCAGGTACTAAAAACCTGAATCAACCACCATCTCCTGCAAGCACAACCCTGAGCCGAGCAAATCAAATTCACCCCTATCCAAAAAGAGGCACACACCTCGCTTGTTTGGTTCACTTTTGACTTTTAGCTTCTAATTTACTATTCTTTAATTTCATCTTTTCTGGCTTTTTAGTTTTTTTAGTTTTTCTTTTTCCGTATTCGCTTGCATTGTCCGTGATGGGTTAACCTATTTTTTCTATTTTTGTTTTTAAATTTAATTACGCTAAAAAGTCACTAGCAATACAAAGATAAAATAAATCGCCATACAATAAAAACCTATAAACCGGCTTTATTTAAGCTGAACTTAGCACCAAGCTCAGACCTAACTATTTCTGTGGATCTTGAAAACAGAGAAGCCTTCGCTACCTCCAAGCACAACAACAAACAGGACACAAAAAAACTCTCCACCGGAGATGGTTCGCCACCTCCGACCACCGAAAAACTAGCCGGCAAAGTAAACTACTTCCCATTTCAAATTAGATGTTGCGAAATCGTTGCGGTCAATTAAACTTTTAAGACTTCGACCACAAATGATGCAAATAGAAGTACTTAGATTCGTTTCATGAACATGTTATTGGCATATGTATCAAAACAAATACTTCCAAATCATTATTTTTTTTTAAAAAAACATTCAGTAACACGTGATTAAAGAAAAGTAGCGATCAAAATATGGTATCATTGTCCGAAACAACAATTTTTGGAGCGGAGGTAGTGTCCATGTAGATAAGTAACGGGACAGGACTCTAAACAAACAATTCAAACAAGATCTCAAGCAAATATAATTTGAAATTGAACTAGGAAGCTAACAGAGCTTAAATGCTTACTAATACGTAGAGAGAAAAAGATAGAGAGAAAAAGATAGAGAGGAAATTTCCCTATTCTTTTTCGGTTTATATCTTATGCTTTTTTTAAATAAACAAATAAAAGGTTTCTTCGTTATTTTTTGAAATAATTACTGAGATAATATTTTTGAAGTGATTTATCAAGACAATATTTTTAGAAACAACTTATCGAAATTCGATATGTTCATACAAATATTTATATTAAAAGCAAAAAATTATTGACCATCAACATAATTCATCCGTAGTCGAAAAGAAAAGTTCCCAAACAAATCAAACAACCCGTTCGCCCGGTAACTCCCATCTTGGCCTCCTTCTCCGGTCACTGATCCCTTCATAAAACGCAGCCAAGAAACCACCGGGCGGAGGGCAAAATCTCCTCGCGACACGCACGCACGCGCGCGCGAGACTACGGCGAGATCCTTCGATTCCGTTCATCCTCGATCACGCCGCGGAGGCGGAACCCCGCCGAGGAACCATCCGGAGGCTCCGCCCACCCCGATTTGCATGCCCCGGAGCTCGCCGGAGTCGGAATGCCCTGGTGCCCGCCGCCGCTCGGAATCGGACCGCGGGTGCGTTCCTTCCTGCGCGACTACGACGCGCTCCAGTCCCTCGCCCTCGCCCTCATCTACCTCCAGGTGCGCGCGCATTCCTCGCCCCACGCTCGATCGGATCGGCGTGCTCGGCTGCCGGCTCCGAAGATCGGCTACTTTCTTCTTCTTGTTGTTGTTCTTGTCCGTGATGGGAATCTTGGGAGCGGAGAAGAGGTGAAAGGAGATTTAGGCGTGCTGTAATTTTGCTACCTTAGAGGGTAAATTTTGCGCGTTGCGGTGTTCTTGGGACCCCGTGTTTACCCAAATTCGTATAGCTCGTGATGCTTGCGGCGTCAAAATATGCTGGAAATTGAAGTTACTAGTTGAATGCGATTAAGGTGGTGGGCTTCAACTTCGATTCTTTCTTATGCACAACGCAACCTTAGAAAGAGAACTGAGAATCTTTAGTTGAATCTAATGCTGGAGTCAAGTTTGAGCATTGGTACAATTCACTGCTTATGCCATTTGTGTGCCATGGCTAGGGGCTGTGAGTTTGCCCGGGATTTTTGTCCTTTTCTATTCCATTTGATCAGGTCAATTTGTTCCTGGACTGGCTTCCCAAATTCAGTTCTTCTTCTTTTTACGCTTGATGGCAACCTTGAAACAGGCAAGGGTTGAAAGGAGATGACTTAGCTTGCTATTTATTTTTACTATTTACGAGCTTAGTGATAAACTGATAATTAGGTCCTTGGTTCTTCGGGCTTCAAATTTGTCTGAATTTTGGTAGTTATTTTGATTTAATTCCTCATGGATGGGCTTGCAATGTTGGAAATGGAAATGAGAGGAAGGGCAATAACTTGATGCTGGAATCAAATCTACGTGTGCTGCAGTTATAGCATCTTGATGTGCCTTGCTTCTTGCCAGAAGCAATCCCCATGCTTTGAGAAAAAAATGTTACTTGCTTCTGGTCTTCTTAGACTGAAAATTAGCACAAAGTGTCCATGTTCGAGCAGTTCTTGATGGTTGCATTGCTAAGCAATTAGTTTTGGCCTAGTACGACCTAGATGAGTTTCATGATTCGACTGTTTCTTCATTCGTGCTAGCAGTATAGGAAATAGGAAGGAGAAGAAGGAAGAGAACTTTGTGCTGCAATCAGAAGAGTGCTTTAATTTTACTGCAGTAGTGTTATAGTGATAATTATGCCTTGGTTAAGGCATTGAAATTTTTTCTGACTATTGGCAGTTTTTTTTATCTTCTTGATGAAATGTTGGAATTTTTATCGGTGCAACTTAGTGAGTCCGTAGACATTAATGTGTTGAATTTTTAATTAAGTTTGGTAAAAGAACAAGGGAAAAGTGGTCTGCTTCAAATGTCATGATGCTTAAATCACGGTTTTATATTCAGCATGCTTAGCTTCAATGATAGTTAGGTTCTTGCTTTATGTTTGGTTCTTTTGATTTTTATGTGGTTTTAATGGTTATAATGTCGAAATGAGTTTTTGGCTTCTTGCTCAGCAGAAAATTGAATTTAATTGAAACAAAGTATTCGCATGCATATTTAATTCTTCAATTTTTTTTAGATTGGTTGTGCGCTGATTGGATCTCTTGGGGCACTGTTCAATGGGGTTCTTGTGATCAACCTGGTGATAGGGCTCTTTGCTGTTGTTGCAATTGAGACTAGTAGCCAGAGACTTGGCCGGACATATGCTGCCCTTCTCTTCTTCGCTATCGTCCTTGATGTTGCGTGGTTTATACTCTTCTCACATGCTATATGGTATGTCTTCTGCTACAACTATCTTTCAGTTTAACAACCTGTTTTTCCTTTCTGTATTGTGAATGCACACATCTGTGCGCATGGAAAACATAATGGTATGATTTTCTGCATAATAAATAGACTAGTGACTTTAAGTGATATTTATTTTTGTTTCATGGCTTCATAAATTTTAATTAAATGGAGTACCGATGCAAAATAGCTATCAAGTCAAACTACTCTGCAAGTTTTAATGCATGAATCTGATTTCCATGTTAGTTTTTCTGCCGTTCCTCAGCAGGGAAAGAGTATTGTATTGTATTCTGTTCAAGGTTCAGGGAAATCATTGTTTCTTGAAACTTGTTTTGATTGATGATTCCCATTCCATGCCTAGTTGACAGGAAATCACCGGAGTGGGTTTGTGCATTCTTCTTTCAGCAGGGCACACATAAGTATTTCTTCTCTTAAAGATAAATTTAATTTCAGTATTTGCTGTATCATGAATACTGTATAATTTATGCTTTGCCAATGATTTTTCATCCAATAAGTACCTACACGGGCTTGGCTTCTTCTATTATCCCATTTCTTATGTTTATCAAATGTCAAACTTAGAAGCATAACTGCATAAGTCATTTGGTATGTCTGTGCTGTTAGATGAATACAGAAATATTTGCTAGTGCACTTTCTTCTTTAGTAGAGGGAGATTGTTCTAAAATTATAAATTAGTGTTTACTCCATACTCTTCTGACTCTTGTATCTATTTATACAGGAATATTACTCCTGATGAGAAGTATGGTCAACTTTTTGTTTTCTCACTCAGACTAACATTGTGGATGCAAATTATTGGGTTTTCAGTGAGGTTTTTGTCATCATTCATATGGATCCAGATGTATAGGTTAGGGGTCTCATCCAGCATCCCAACATATCATGAAGTAAACTATGATGCAAGAAATAGTTTCTTGAGCCCCAGATCTAGTTCAGTTAGACAGAGTTCCATGGCTGATGATATATTGGGAGGTTCAATATATGATCCCTCCTACTATTCTTCACTTTTTGAGGATGTCCGAAACAATGCATGCAATCATCAGGTATTCCTTTCTAATTTGTGTTACATATTTCCTTACGTATATTTGTATGAACAAGTACCAATGAGATAATTGTATAGTATAACATATCTTTTTAGTTTTTCTAGTTAGGTTGACCTACATTTTTAATTCATACCGCATTACGCTTTTCATATAAGTGGCTCTTTTCTTTGCTAATACAATCGCATCATAGTTTTAAGATAACATCATACACACGCTTTGCAGCTTGTTATGAATAGCGTTGTATTCATCATGAGGCCAATGTGCCAATATATACACGCTTAAGTATGGCATATATGCAGAAACCGCCGCACAATAGGGTAATACACATCTATATAATATATGTCTAACACCCCTTAAACTTATGGTGGATCAACAACATGAAGTTTGGAGAGATAGAAGCTGTGCTGGGCTCTGGTCTGTGTCTTTGTGAAGAAGTTTGCCAACTGAAGTTCTGAAGGCACATACTGAAGAGCAACAATCTGATCCTGCACCTGTGTCCGCATGTAGGAAGCATCAATATTAATATACTTTGTAAGCTCATGCTTCACCGGATCTTTAGCAATGCTAATAGCACTTGTACTGTTAGGCAAAAGAGGAGTCGGTGCAGAAACAAAAACACCAAAATTCTCAAATAACCACCGTAGCTAAGTAACCTCCGCAGTCAACAAAGGCATAACTCGCAACTCAGCCTCAGCACTTGAATGAGAAACCGCTCTCTGCTTCTTAGTCTTCCAAGCAATGAGAGAACCATCAAGAAAAACACAATAAGCAGAGAGACTGGTGATCAAGGGATCACTAGCCTAGGTGGCATCAGAATATGCCTGGAGCTGTAAAGAGCTAGAGTGAGGGAAAAAGAGATGATGAGAGAGTTCCACGAAGGTATCACAGTAACACTAAGAAGATGACTATAGTGGAGCCGAGTGGGAGCAGTAAATAAACTTAGGATATGCACAGGTACGAAATGTCGTGGACGAGTGATAGCAATATAAATAAGGCTTCCAATAAGATGACAATAGCAGTAGGCTCGTGATGACGCCACCATCAGTGGGACAAAATGAACATTAAGCTCCATTAGAGTCTCAACAGACACTGATCAAGAAGAGATGCACAATCAAGAAGATCTTGATACACTTTTCTTGGGACAGATAGAAGTCCCAAGGAGCGAAATAATCTCAATCCCAAGAAAGTAGCAAAAGACCCAAATCGTATATGAGAAATCGCCATGAAGACGCTCATTGACAAAAGTGATATAATCGAGAATCATCCTAGTAACAATCATATCATCAACGACAAAAGGAGAAGTGTCCGACCACGAGGTGAAATGTGAATAAAAAGAACAGGATCATGAGCACTGGCAGAGAAATCAGCTGCAGTGACAACAGAAGAGAAACGATCAAACCAGGCACGAGGAGCTTGCTTAAGGCCATAGAGAGATCGACGAAGACGACAAACCATACCCTCGGGAGCAGATACCTGGGCGGCACGCATGTAGACCTCATGCAACTCGCTATTGAGAAAGGTATTCTTGATGTCCAATCGAGATAGGCCATTGTCGAATAGAGGCCATAGCAAGGAAAGTGTGAACAATGGTCATGTGAGCGATAGGATTAAAGGTCTCATCGTCACGACCATGCTCCTGCTGAAAACCACGCGCTACAAGGCGCGCTAGCGCTCAAGAGAACAATCGGAGCTGGTCTTAACCTTATAGATTCACTTGCACGTGATAGGAGTAACACGTGCAGGAAGAGGAACAAGATCCCACGTGCCAGTATACTCAAGGGCAACAATCTCCTCTGCCATCGTATGCTGCCACTCCTGATGAACAGCACATCACGGTAAGAAGTTGGTTTGGTAAGAGCAGCAGCAGCAAAACCAAAACGCTTAGGTGGCCGAATAGACTGGTGATCGTGAAGAGCGTACCGAGGAGCAGAGGCTGAAGAGGATGACCCATCAGAAGGATAGGGCACATCAGAAGAATCCTCAACTCGCAGACGGCGAGTATAGTAGAGAGGATAAGAAGGAACAAAGTCGAGTAACCTCGGGAGAAGGTGCCGATCGGGAATAGAGCCGACTTGGGTCGGGCTATTTTGGGCCACTGAGCACGGCCGACACGCCCGGCCCGACGTATGGCGGCGTGACGACGGCACTATGGCGTCTGCGCGGCTGCGGCTCAACCGGCAGACGGTGGCGCACGGCAGACGGCAGACGGCAGATCGCGGCGTGCGCGCCAAGACGGCAGACGGCGGGCTTGCGGCAGACGGCGGCACGGACGGTGTCGGGGACTCGACCACGGGGCTCGGGGCGCGGGCGCTGGCGAGCGGAGGCGGAGGCGCTGGCCGCCGGAGGGAGGAGGCGCTGGCGCGCCGGCCGCTGGCGAGCGCCGAAGCCGGCGCGACGCTGGCTGCCGGCGAGCCGGAGGCGGAGGCGCCGAGCCGCGAGGGAGGGGCGAGGCGCCGGAAGGGGGATCGGGCGAGTCACCGGAAAGCGGAAGGGCGCAGCGATGGGACCATGGGGCGGGGGGAATGCGGCGCGGGAGGGATGCGCGCGGGGGAAGCGGCGGCGAGGAGAGCCACCACCGGGAGGCCGAGGAGCCGGGGCCGAGGAGGAGAGGCGGGAGAGGAGGCGGAGCTGGGAGGGCCACGGGCGACGGGGAAGCCGCGCGGGAGGAGAGGGACTGAGGGAGAGGAGAGTCCGACTCAGAGAGCGAGAGACTAGAGAAAGTAGAGAGGAGGGAGGGAGTACCGACTACCGAGTGAGGCTCATTTGACCGGTCCGCAGAGGATGGCCGACGGCTCACGGCAAAGACAAAGAGCCGCAGAGGGAGTTGTGACGGGCAAGATTAGAAATAGAGCTGGGACTTGGGCCGCAGCCGCAGCACGGCCCGGCCCATCGTGCTTGTGCCGCTGCGCCGCGGCTCGCCGCCCACCATCTCGCCGTTGCGCACGCAGACGCCCGCCCATCGCGGCTTCGTGCCGCTTCGCGCCGCGCCCGCCGCCCAAATATCTTGCCGCGCCGTGCCGCCCACGCCATCTCCGCCAGCCCAAGCCCGCCCAAAGTCCACAGTGATGTCGTCGTGCGCCACCAAGCCCACCCAAATTACTATACGCGAACGCGAACACGGTGGCGACGGCCATCTTCCTTTCTCTCGCATCTACTCGCTTAAACTAGTTGAAATTAAATTAATTGCATAAAAACATAGGCACGCAACAACATAAATATTTCGAAAGTGAAATTTCTTTAATATTTTAGAAATACAATGTTATCGCTTGTTAAAAACTTACGCCCAGAGGGGTTTCCAGTAAGGAAAAGAGTACAAGAATAATATATGTATATAAAAATATTACAACATGCGAGATAATATCTACTTATGTCTAGGTCAAGATACACTTGTACGATTTCGATCCTCCAGCTTGATGTTGTTCCCGCTTTGGCTAACTCCCGCCTTGGTACATGTGATTGCCTCCACCATCCTCGGGCGTAAGGGATGATCTTTTCTCTCTATTATTCTCCTATCAGATTGAACGCCGCTCAAGAGACAAGGACACGGCACCAGAGAACATCCGCATAAATGTGACAAGACAGAGAAGATCCGCTTGTTGTTCTTCCACCACTCAAGCAAGTCTATCTTGCTTCCATCGCAAGATCAGGATCAATATTTGCAAAATCATGCTCCAAATAGTGGTTCAACTTCGAGATAGAATTCCACTTGGAGGATGCCCGAGACCGAGAAGACGAAGAAGTAGACTTGCTCTTTAGTTTCTTCCACAAGTATCCAAGTCTGCCTTCCCATGTTGCGTCGCCGTGAGGCCTCCGATCTTCCGCCGCAAACTTATCATGATACAAACGAAAAACACAAAAAGCTCCTGCTTGACATGTTCGAAAGCTTCAAAATCTAAACCAAGACATTCACCTATCCTCCATAGCTTCCTCAGAACTCGCCAACTTTTTGTAGGATCAAAATAAAAGCAAAACAATACAGTGTGAAAGAGAACCAAAATATTTAAAAATTTTCTTCCATTGCTACGACAAAGATGGTCTAAAATAGCATCGTCCCTAGATTTAGCAATTTTATCTCGCAATTAACCAAATAAACTCTATAACAAAGCAAGAGGTAGGATAGTAAATACCAGATAAAACTTTTGTTGCTTTATAAAAGGTTTTAAAACTCTCAAAATGACTAGCAACTCGCCAATCTGAACTAGTAACTAGCAATTCATTATTTTGACAAGCAGCATTGACAAAACGGATATGTATTTTCGTAACCTTGTATCTTTTAGCATGATATATGTAGAGTTCCACTCACCTTCATGTCAAGGCCAAATTTTCTTGGCTCTTTCCCATTAGTCGCACAAGACTCGCGAACCTAGCTACCACTTGTGGAGAACTTGCAGGTAACGAATAGCATCACTGATATCGCTCAGATATGGACCAATTACTTGCATGCCATCTTGAACAACAAGATTCAAGATGTGGCATACACATCTCAGTGGAGGACATAACCACCAATATATGTTTGTAATCTTGGGTGAGGATGTTCATAGCCGTTGTGTTTGCCGATGCGTTATCTAGAGTTATAGAAGCAATTTTATTATCTATCTTAAACTCATCAATTACATATAATATACGCCGGCAATTGCCTCTCCCGTGCGATTCATTTATTAATTTAAATTCTATGACTCTTTTATTTAGTTTATAATTATCATCTAAATAATGAGCTACAACACTAAGGTATGCACTTCTTTGGTGGGATGATGTCCAAATATCTGAGGTTATGGCAAAAAATATTGAACTTGTTGGAATTGTTGTTTTAACTCTACTGCTTCTTTTGATACATCCATAAAATATCTGATGTAGTAGTCCGCCTACTAACATGTTGGTATCGTGGGCAAAAGCCGCTGATCTTTCTTCAACGCGCGCTTTCCCCATCCTAATCGGTGATCTTCCAAACTATATATCTAGCAATTTCTCCCGCATTGCGGGTTGTACACCCAAGTACTTACAGAGCCATCGGCCTCGAAGTTTAGTTGTGTTTGTACTCCTCCCTACCGCGTCGCCATCTTGTGTAAGCATGCTTTGTAGTGGCGGTTCAAGTGTCCTCGTCCCACACCGCACGAGCACTTAATTTAGCATTACAATAATTACAAGTTGCGATATCTACCGCTTCACCGCTCGGATTTCGCTCTAGGTCATATGCTTCCAAAGATTCCGCCGCGCGCACTCCGCCAATGTTGGCTTCGTGACGTGGAGAGAATTCGTGTGCCGCTGCGCTTGGTACTCCTCATAGCCCTCTGCATCGCCCATATGACGGCCATCCATGCCGTAGTCTCCATGCTTACAGAGCCGACGAGCATTAATGGGGCCTGAGGAGGACTAGGGAGCGATGCAGAGCTTACACTAAGTCGCCCCGCTGTTTTTTCGAAGCCGATTTCTCTCGCATACTCGCTTGATTGCTCCTCGAATCAGCGCTTGGTAACATGGTGATTAATTAATAAATAAAAATATAAATACAATAAATGTGCTTATAAATTAGAAGTAATAAATAAATAAAGAGTATAAATGCGTAAAATATAGGAAATAAACTTGTGAAATGAGAAGAAATAAATAAGAAGCTCTATGAAGACATATGATGTAGAGTGCGTAAATAGAGCTCTCTATGTTGCGGGAAGAAATTGCGAGCGGAGACCAAGAGATCAAGAATGAAGTTTTGTGATTATAGAATCCGTGATGTCGCGAGGCCGAGGAGTGCATTTATAACTATAAAATCGAACGTTATCCGCAACGTTATCCGCCAAAGTTAGATGAACGTTGTCCGTTGTCCGCGAACGTTATCTCGCCAAAGTTAGATGAACATTGTCTCTTGTTTGCAACGTTATCCGCCAAAGTTAGATGAATATCTGCTCAAAGTCCAAACGCTCAACTCTCGGCCCATCTTTTTTCCCATCGGCGATCGCCATCCTTTCCAATGCCGCCACGCCGCAGCCTCCTCTCGCGCTCACAGGCCGCTCAGGAGCCCGCCCCGCCGCCCCTCTACGGACTGGCCAAAGGAGCCTCTCGTAGCCTGTACTCTCTCCTCCATCTCTACTTTCTAGTCTCACTCTCTCTGAGTCCGACTCTCCTCTCCCTCGCTCCCTCCCACGCGTGGCTTCCTCCACCGCGGCCCTCCCGCCCCGCCGCCCCGGCCTCCTCCTCCTCGCCCCACCGCCCCTCCTCCTCGCCTCTCCCGGCCGGCCGCCCCTCGCCACTTCCCGCCTCTCTCCCACCGGCCGCGCCTCCCTCCGCCGCCGCCCTCCCCGTGCCGCCCCGCACGCCTCCCGCGCCGCCCCGCCGGCCGCCGCCTCCCTCCCGCGCCTCCTCCCGCGCCCCATGGTCCCCATCACCGCCGCTTCTTCCCGGCTTCCCGGTGACTTCGCCAGCCCGCTTCTCTTCCTTCCCCGGCCCGCTCCCGGCCTCCTTCGGCGCCCGACGCTCGCCCGGCGCCCGCCTCTCGCCCGACGCCCACCTCTCCCGCCTTCTGGCGACCGACGCCCGACGCCGGCCGCAGAGCTCTCGGCGCCCGACGCCTCGAGCCCCGAGTGGCCGTCCGCGCACCGCCGCCGCCTGAGCCCGCGCGCCGGCTCGCCATGCCGCGGCCGCCAGCACACGCACGCGACGCCGCCGCCGCCGCCGCCGCCCCACCGCGCCGGGTTTGAGGCTCGCCGCCACCCTTCGCGCCGCGCGCGCAGACGCCCGCCACGCAGCCGCCGGCCATGCTTCGGCCGCCTAAAATAGCCTTACCAAGCCCCGCCTCTAATTGGAAAGGATGGCCATCCACTGATGGGAAAAAGATGGACAGAGAGTTGAACGCTTGACTTTGAACAGATGTTCATCTAACTTGGCGATAACGCTCGCAGACAAGAGACAATGTTCATCTAACTTTGGCGATAACGTCGCAGACAAGAGACAACGCTCATCTAACTTTGGCGATAACGCTCGCGTAACGCTCGATTTTATAGTTATAAATGCACTCCTCCTACCGCCAAAGATCACGGATTCTATAATCACAAAACTTCATTCTTCACTCTCTTCTGGCCTCCGCTCGCAATTTTTTCCCAAAGAACATAGAGAGCTCTATTTCGCACTGCATCATATTTCTTCACCGAGCTTCTTATTTATTTCTTCTCATTTCACAAGTTTATTTCCTATATTTTCAGCATTTATACTTTATTTATTTATTACTTCTAATTTCGCAAGCACATTTATTGTATTTATATTATTTATTTATTAATTAATCACCATGTTACCAAGAAGCCGCAATTCCAGGAGCAATCAAGCAAGATGCAGAGAAATCAAGCTCAAAAGACAAAGGACGACTTAGTGTAAGCTCGCCGCCGCCTCCCTAGTCCTCGACTTCATTGATGCTCGCCGCTCCGCCAAGCATAGAGACTACGGCATGGATGACCGCCATATGGATCGTATAGAGGACTATGAGGAGTACAAGGCGCAATCGCACACCGTAATTTCTCCATCAGACACCTGACGCCAACATTGGCGTGTCTCAGATGAAGGGCTAATGTCGAAGCATATGACCGGAGCCGTGAAATCCGAGACGGTGAAACGGTAGATATCGCAACTTGTAATTATTGTAATGCTAAATTAAGTGCTCAGACAAATTGTAGGGACAGGACACTTGAACCGCCACTACAAAGCATGCTTACACAAGATGGCATGCACAGGCCGAGGAGGAGTACAAACACAACTAAACTTCGAGGCCGATGGCTCGTAAGTACTTGGGTGTACAACCCGCTAATGCACGGAGGAAATTGCTAGATATATAGTTTCGTAAGATCACCGATTAGGATGGGTGAAAGCCGCGCTCAAAGAATGATCCAACGCGCTTTTGCCCACAAGATCAACATGTTAGTAGGAGGACTACTACATCCGATATTTTACTGATGTATGAAAAGAACTGTAGAGTTAAAACAACAATTCCAACAAGTTCAATATTCTTTTACCATAACCTCCGATATTTGGACATCATCCCACCAAAGAAGTGCATACCTTAGTGTTGTAGCTCATTATTTAGATGATAATTATAAACTAAACAAAAGAGTCATAGGATTTAAATTAATAAATGAATCGCATACTGAGAGGCAATTGCCGAGCGTATATTATATGTACTTGATGAGTTTAAGATAGATAATAAAATTGCTTCTATAACTCTAGATAACGATCGCAAACACAACGGCTATGAACATCCTCACCCCAAGATTACAAACATATGTTGGTGGTTATGTCCTCCACTGTAGATGTGTATGCCACATCTTGAATCTTGTTGTTCAAGATGGCATGCAAGTAATTGGTCCATATCTCAACAAAGATCCGTGATGCTATTCGTTACCTCGCAAGTTCTCCACAAGTGGTAGCTAGGTTCATGAGTACTGTGCCTAATGGGAAAGAGCCAAGAAAATTTGGCCTTGACATGAAGGTGAGGTGGAACTCAACATATATCATGCTAAAAGATACAAGGTTACGAAAATATCATATCCGCTTTTGTCAATGCTAATCACAAAATAATGAATTGCTAGTTACTAGTTCAGACAAGGTTGGTAGTCATTTTCGAGAGTTTTTAAAACCTTTTATAAAGCAACAAAAGTTTTATCCGTATTTACTATCCTACCTCTTGCTTTGTTATAGAGTTTATTTGGTTAATTGCGATAAAATTGCTAAATCTAGGACGATACTATTTTAGGCTATGCCGTCGTAGCAATGGAAGAAAAATTTGTTAAATATTTTGGTTCTCTTTCACACTGTATTGTTTTGCTATTATTTTTGATCCTAAAAAAGTTGGCTGTGTTTACAGTGAAGCTATGGAGGGATAGGTGAATGTCTTGGTTTAGATTTTTCTAAGCTTTCAACATGTCAAACAGAGCTTTTTCGTGTTTTTCGCTTGTATTAGCGGCGATCCAGCGGTGGGTGGGGGGAGGCTCGAGCCCCTACCGCTATCGGACCTTGAGCCCCTAAATTTTTAGCCATGGATGTATAATGTAGAAGGGGTGAGGTCGAGTGAAGGTAATTCAGCCCTCCAAAAATTTTTCCCGATCCGCCATTGGTTTGTATCATGATAAGTTTGCCAAGAATGGAGATCGAGGCCTCACAAAGAGACGCAACATGGGAAGACAGCTTGGACACTTGTGGAAGAAACTAAAGAGCAAGTCTACTTCTTCGCCCTCTCGCCTCGTGCATCTTCCAAGTGGAATTCTATCTCGAGTTGAACCACTATTTGGAGCATGATTTTGCAAACATTGATCCCGATCTATCGATGGAAGCAAGATAGACTTGCTCGAGTGGTGGAAGAACAACAAGCGGATCTTCTCTCGTGCCGCCACATTTCGCCGGATGTTCTCCCGTGCCAATGTCCACCGCCTCTTCGTGCGACGCTCAATACGGAGAGGGAGATAATAGAAGAGAGAAGATCATCCTTACGCCTGTGATGGTGGAGGCAATCACATGTGCCAAAGATTGGGAGTTAGCCAAAGAGCGGGAACAACATCAACTGAGGATCCCAAATCGCATAAGCGTATGCCGACCTAGACATTGCCGAGTAGATATTATCTAGGCATTTTGTAATATTTTGTATATACATATATTGTTACTGCATTCTTTTCCTTACTCTGAAACCCCACTGGGCGTAAGGTTTTTAACGAGGCAAGAACATTGTATTTCTAAAATATTAAAGAAATTTCACTTTTTCCGAAATTATTTATGTTGTTGCGTGCCTATTTTTTTTTATGCAATTAATTTAATTTCAACTAGTTTTAAACGAGGCGAGAGAAAGGAAGATGACGATCGCCGCCACCGCTGTCACGTATAGTAATTTCGAGCTAGGCTTGGGCCGCACGCACACTAACGCGCACGCGGGCTTGGGCGGGCTTGGGCACGTCGGAGATGACGGGCGGACGGCGCGCACGACGAGATGATCGCCGAGCGAGCACGGCACGGCACGATAGGCCCGAGCGCAGGCCGCCGCGCCGCTTCGCACGCGACGCCCAAGTCCTAGCTCTAACTGGGAAGGAGGCACCGAGAGACCAAAGGCTGTTGTGGAGGAGTGGCGACTATGGGGGTGGAAGGAAAAGTCGAGAAAGAACGTGGCTTGACAAGAGATGCCGGGCGGAGGAAGGAGAAGGGCGAGATAGAAAGGACGAGACTCATCAAAAGTAACATCCCGAGAAATCTGCATCTGTCGGCCGATAGGATTCCAACAACGATATCCCTTGTGCTCAACACTATAGCCCAGAAAAACACACTCAATAGACTAAGCGGCCAGCTTGGTGCGCTTATGAGGTGCAAGAGGAATATAGCACACACCCAAAGAGGCGAAGATTGGAATAATCAGGAGTCTTAACACAGAGACGCTCAACTGGGATCCCACCCCGAAGAGCAGAAGAGCGGACTATTGATCAGAAAAGTGGCAGTAGGAATTGGCTCAGTCCAAAAGTGCGGTGGAACAGTAGAAGCAAGCATGAGAGCTCGAGCTGTCTCAAGAAGATAACGATGCTTGTGTTTAGCCACACCATTCTGAGCATGAGAACCGGGACAAGAAAACTGAGAGAGTGCCCTGTTCAGTAAGAAAACCACGAAGAACTCTTGACAAGTACTCCCCAGCGGAATCAGCACGAAAAACATGAAGAGAGTCAAACTGAGTACGGATCATGGTGGAAAGTCTTGTAGATGGATAGAACCTCACTACGAGATAACATAAAGCATATCCATGTATGTTGAGAAAAATCATCAATAAAAATTATATAATATCAATGACCTTTTGAAATGAAAGAAGCTGGACCCCAGACATCAGAATGAACAAGATCAAAAGGACATTGAGACACTGACTAACTAGAGGAATAGGGGAGTTTAAGCTGTTTGCTAAGCTTACAACTTGACAGTTTAGAGAGCATCATCAGACACAGACTCTAAAAGACCATGACGAAGTAATGAAGATATACGCGGCCCACAAAGATATCCTAAACGATGATGCCACTGAGCAAAAGATACTGTGGAGGATGCAACAGATGCGGAGGCAGTGGTGGAGGTGACAAGACTGACAGGGGCTGCGGAAAGAAGATGAAGTCAAACAAACTTCCAGAGCCGTCGTGAGACACGGCGGCGAGGGCCGCATCAACCAAAGTCCCTGTGTGATGATCCTGAACACAACAAGAATCAGAATCGAGAATAACACGACAACCATGATCAGTGAGCTGACCGGCAGATATGAGCTGCATGGTTAGTTTTAGAACATGAGACATAGTAGGAACATGAAAGAATAGATTTAAAAGAGTGCCTCGCTTTGCAACAAAAGAGAGATACCATCCATTGCTTGAACAAAGTGATAGGAGCAATAAAGGACTAATAGAAGTGAGATTGGTGGAATCATATGTCATATGAAAGGAAGCACCAGAATCAAGAATCCAAGGTGATATACCTGAGGAAGAAGTAAAAGGTGGTCTCTCACCGGAGGACTGAGCAGCAGAACCAGCAGAACTGGACGATGCAGAAACAACCATGCGATGTAGCAGTGTGAGAAACTCCTGAGTGTTAGAGGCACCAGGACTCCGCTGAGAGGAGGAACCTTTAGTGTCCCTCGAAGGACGGGCACCACGATGAAAAGCCTTCTTGTAGCAAAACTGCTCCACATGTATATCCTTGTTGCAATAAGTGCAGTGGAGTCTTCTACCAACAACAAATGCCATCGTGAAAGCGCAATCGATGAAGGAGGAACCGGCGCAGCAGTGTAGAAGTTGAAGAAGACGCCAAAATCAAGGAAATGATGGTGACAATAGCGCACTCCACACCATGAAGGTGAATCTCCTCGATTTAATAGCCGCAAGAGCCTCCAACAAGCCACGAGGGTGACGAGCCAAGAATCGATCACGAGTCCGCCAAACTTAGACCGAGATGTGTCAAAAGTTGTAAATGCGCAAAGCTCTATGTGAGATTGCCGACGCGACAAAGATCGACAAATGCGGCAAACATTTGGCCCTAAAGAGTCAATTTGATCATAGAACTCGTCCATAATGGCATCTCCTGCAACGACTGCTCCTGACGCACAACAGTAAGGTATAAGGAATCACTAGATGGCTCATAGCGGTTACGCAGATGCGCCCACATTGCCTATGCAGAAGCTAAACCAACATCACCAGTGAGATGCACCTCCATATTAGCAACAAAAATAGTAGAAGCATGAGCATCCTCATCAATCTATGTCTTGTAAGCAATATACTGGGTCTAAAAAGTCTCCACGGCATCCTCAAAAGCCTCATATGCCTTTGTACGAGCGTCTTCAGAAGCATCCTTTAGGAGTGCAGGCTCAACAAGTGGAGTAGGGCGAGACGGACAAGGCAAGCTAGTAAGAAACTCTCAAAGGCGCTGACCACGCATGTGGAGGTGCATGTGCTGAAACCAGTCCCAATAATTGAGACCATCGAAAATCATTGGGCAACGAGGAACAGAAACGATACTTGCAAAAGAAGACATTTTCCCTTTTTTTCCTTTTTCTCTTTTTCCTTTTTCTTCTTTTTCTTTTTTCCTTTTTCTTTTTGCCCCAGTCGGCCAGTCAACAAAAGCTGACCTAATTGGTCACGAAGATGGCCAAACGATCGAAGACACAGCAGCGGTCTCGTGCGGTAGATTCGGGACAACAACCGGCTACGGTGATGTCGGCGGCTGGGGAAGGCAAGGAGGAGACAGCGGTGGCCTTAGCAGCGGGCATCCACCCGGCAAAAGAGTCCCAATCCGACGAGGAAGCGGGCAACGGCAGCCTCCCTAGCAACGGCGATGGAAAGCCATGCGCGTAACGGCGCTTGGTGGAAAACCGGCGGCGGTCTTCAGCGGCACCGGACGGCAGCGCGACTCCGAAGCGTTGGTCTGGATTCGGTCGACCTGATTGGTAGATGTCGACTGGGAAGTTTCGACGGCGGCCTCCCGGGCGATGTGGCGATCCGACGGAAAGACGTCGGTCCGGAAAGTTTCGACGGGAGATGGAGAGCCTCGGCAACGATTTGATAGCAAAGACATTGATGGCAGCGGAGAGCAACAAGCGTGATGGAAAAGCCAGCGGCGGCTAGAATACGAACCAGCGACGGCTGACATGGGCCAATATATATACACGTGCAGGTATGCCATATATGCAGGAAACCCTTCACATAATAGGGTAAATACACAGCTATATAATACATATATAACACAACTAACATAATATTCCCCACCTTCAAGTATTCTCAGTTTTAAAAATGTAGCATTTTAGCTGTTGATAATTAAACTCTATAATATTCTCAGGTTCCAAAAATGAACCATATATAGTTCATCAATTTTTTAAAAATACAATACGATAACATTGAAATCATGTGAATGCTTACCCTGTATTATTTCTCAGTCAGATTGTTTTCTCATGGGATAGAGGGGGATTCCATCTGGCCACTAAAATTCTGCCAGGACTAGTTTTTCTAGTACCCAAACAAGACCAAAACAATTGTTAATCATAGTTATGTGATGGTTATATTGATATCCTTTTGTTATGGGTGTACTAAATTGAAGATGGTAAATTTTGACCTTGATGACTGGATCAAGATTACCTTAAATTTTGTGCCATGCAATGGGCTGCAAGTATTACAATTAGGATACACATTTGTTTCATTACTTTCTCTGCACCTTTTCATCGTGACAAAATGTTTGTGTTCTTCTCTCTCTGACCTTGTTATCTATTTCTGTATTCTCATTGCCTTCTAGATGTTGGTTGTCTTTTTATCAGTAGAAACATAATGTAGAGGGTTTTTTTTAGTCATACATCTCTTCAGGTTGAAGTTGTTTAAATGTATGTCTCTCTTAGCTGTCAAAGTATTGTATGCATTTTCATGAGGACTGTCTTGTAGCCTTCTGAAACAAAGGGAAAACAAGCATGTCTAGGATGCAGCACTCAGTTTTTAACTCATTTAGCAATGCTGCAAGTCTTTATCAACACTCATAGAAGCCTAGTGTGTGTTAATTTACAAAGAGCTGCTCTATTTGCAGGGTGATAAACAAAGTGGTAGTAATGATAGTGGGTCAACATCTGCAGGCCAATCTCCACGACTTAAATCTTTTGCTAGTAGATCTTTTCTGGCTAATGATGTAAGTTATCCCCAATTAGTGGAATTATAATATAACAAGTTTATTCTGAGAATTCTTCTACATATCCATCGTTGTGTCAAAAATCCTGGCCTTGTAAGGTTGTTAGCAAGGAGTGGTAACCTTATTTCACTGTCTCATTTAAGTTGAACATTGACTATAAATGCATGAAGGTTCGACATATCTTGAACAGAATTAATCATGACTTCTCATTAAGTCATTATGGTGGTACGAAACCATAATTATGGCCTATGATGCCATGGAGTCCCTGATGCCTCCCTTGAGTTGGTTTCATTAGTTTTTGTGGATATCTAGTGTTAAATATCATGTACCATTGGAGAACCACACGTATGAGCTAATTTCTAAAACTGTTGTATTACAAAATGCGGATATGGGTATCTTATCCTTTTATGCTCACCAGTATTTATCATAGTTATAGCCTGTCTCTGTCGTCAGTCTTTTTTGTAAGTCTGCCTTCTAACACAACTAATGGCACTGCTCTCTAATCCAATCTGATCATGTGCTCTCTGAATTTGAATCCATCTCATCTCATTCTATGTGCTACCTGCCCACTAGCTGAGGCAGACCTTACTAAATGGGCCGCCTAGCCCGGCATGGTATGGGCCCATATAGGGCATGGTCCGACTAGACCCAACACAGCTAATCCGAATAAGTTACCGTGCCGTACCGGCCCATGTGTCTACCCTCCAACCCAGGCACGACATAGAGGAGTCGGGCCATGCCAGGCCGGCCCATAGCCGCCGTGCCGCCATTGCCGCCCGCGCGAGAGAAGGCCGAAGGCATCGTGGGTGAGGACGGAGGAGGCGGTGTGGGTGAGAAGGAGGCGGCAACCGACAGGGAGGGAGGAGGTGGCAGGGGCAGCCGGCCTGGCACCCAGCGGTGGCACTGACGGTGCCGCTGCCGCATGCAGTAGCATGGTAGTGGCAGGGTCACAGGGGCTAAGGGAGCAAGGGGGCAAGGGGAAGGGGGCAACTAGGCAAGGGCCAAGGGGGCACTGGCAGTGGTAGGGGGTGAGATTGATAGAGCCTACATTTAGTCAGATGACGACGAAGAGTGATTACTGCCAGCTGTAGATAAGTTTATTGCCAGTTATAAGTAATTTTATTGCCAATCGTAAGTAATTTTACTGTTAGTCGCAAGAAAATTTGTTGCTTGTCGTAAGTAATTTTACTGCCAAGTCGTCCGTCCGCGCTTAGAAGAGTACAGTAACGCTAATACAAATAATGTTATTGCCAACTGCAAGCAATTTTACTGTACTACCATATGAGAGTTATAGTATTCTTTTCAGTAGACCTGATCTCCTGGAAGGGTTGGGGGGAGAGGGGGTAAATGGCGTGGTGTGGCGTACTGGGCTAGGCTATGCCTCGGTATGGTATTGTACGTGCTGTGCCAAGGTGCCGGCCTAAGTGCAGCATGCCTGGTCGGGTCGGGCCAGCATGGCCTATTTAGTGTTCATGCCGTGTTGTGCTTGGGCCGGGCCAACATTACCGTGCCTCGGGCCAGCATGGTTGGCCCGGCCCATTTGGACAGGTCTAGATGAGGGGTTTGAAGAGAATGCACCTTTGTTGTGCTGCCTACTATAATATAACATAAAATAAAGCACCGATAGATACTTTTGCCTGACTGCTTGCTATTATATTGCGCCACAATAATAGAGTTCTTGGTTAAATATTCAAACTTTGGAGGTAGTGTTGTACATATTAGGTCATAATGAACAATAGGGACAATTTTGAGCTGATTGGCATCAGGTGCTATTGGTAGTACCTTTATGGATTATTATTTGGATGCATTTATGGAGAGCTATTGCAAGTTTGCAACTCGGGCATGTATTTTGGGAAATGATTGTGACATGTTTTTTTAACAGGTGGAAGCTGGACTAAGAAGACCCATGAACTCTTAATGTAATGCACAGCAGACTGAAGTCGACGATGGAACTCATTTTGCCAACCTAAGCACTCTTTTGAGGCTCCTGCAGCCACCCTTCTTGTTGAAATATAGATATTTGTACAGTGCAAAAGCCCATGTCTCGGACCAGAGGGTTTTCCAATGAAAGGAGATCAGCAAAATACCGCAGCGATGATCGCCTGTGTTGCTGTGCATTCTTGAACTTCTACGAGAGCTTTGGTGCCATTTTGGAGCGTCATTTGTGCTCGGCGCGCTTGAATTGGGTGGTTTCGCAAAGGGCAGTAGACTTGATGTCGCATAATGGTTTATGATTCGTGAAATGTTTCGCTGCTCAGTATGGTCCATTTTTCAGACCTGTGTATGGCCTGTTTCTCCTAACTATCAAGAAAATGAAGGTAGTTCTTCTGTGGTCACTTGGTCCTACTACAGATGGGTGGCATCTTCATTTTCTTCCCTAGCATTTTGGCCATTGTTCATGTTGTTATTTTTGACAAGGTGAACATCTCTGGATCAGTGAAAAGAAGTGTAGATTTCATTCTGTTGAGTAAATTGAAGGGCCAATAATACTGTAGCGGCTCTTGCATTTATCATGTGTATCCTCTTGTGATAGCATCGGTTGGAGCAGTTTTATTCTCCTAGGCAGTTGTGAAGCGACTGAAAGCAATGGGGTTACATCCTCACAATGAAACGTCGCTAGCCAATTAGCAAATTCCCGTGTTTTTCCTTCGTGACATCCAAACGGCACCTACATAGTTTTCTTGTGTTTTTAGTTCCCATTTTTTTTTGTGTGTGTTTTTCTTATTCTTGAGTTCCAAATGGGGCCTAAAAATGTTTCAAGTCATTTTTAAGAGTGTTCACGTGCACATTGCACAGGGAGTGCCATTTGCAACATAACAAGATTTACATTTCATTTTTCTCTCCCACTCTAGAATTTCTTTTCGTAATAAAAACAATAATTTTAGTAAGGACGAAAGCTAAGTGGGCCTCCCAAGTCACAACATAATTCACATGACAATTTTTAATGCGACAACGAAATAGTACTCACGCATAAGCTTCCAAGACAAGCGGCAGGGCACAATCGAATTTAGGGGATATTCATCAGCGTAATATGGGACCTGTTATTTAGAGCTCTTTTTTAATTATAAGTATCATTTATATACTGTAAACTAGAAATTGAAAAGGAAATAAATACATCTCATACAACTTCGAAGTGGCAACGTGGCTGAATGCCATGAGCGGATTTATGCGCTTTTTTTTTTTAAAAAAAAATGGAAAACACTGTTTAAAATGAACAACTCTACAAGTATTACTCCTGGACAAGAAAATTGTGCTGGCTCCATAGTTTCTCTAGGGGATAACATCATAGGTATTCACTAGGGGATATCTTGAAGGCAGGAGAGCTTAGCCTGAGGGTTGTAGCTCAGGTGGCAAGGGTTGCCGTTGAGCGTCTTGTCCATTCGTGTTCGAGCCCTGGATTAGATACATATGTTCAGGAAAATAAAATAGATACACACATATGTACGTTGAGTGAGACAGCACATGCTTATGCTCCGAAGGCCTTGTAGCCTTCGATCAACAGTTATTTATAGGTGCGTATGGTAGGCTCACACGCGTGTATCCGTGAGTGGCACATATACGGCCTGTTCTTTACCTCACAAGCTAGCGGCCTTTAACTTTTGCTACAGTACCTAACTTTCAAACGGAGTATTTTCTCAAGACGGGTCAAGTTAAACGATCTACACGTTAAAAGCCCAACATCATATCAGCAAAATCACAAGTGAGTATCTGTCTCTTCGTAATCTGTACCGTAAATAGCTAAAATTCAAAAATTTCAGCCAAAAACCATAACTCGCAGCCGAAAAGAACAGGCCCATATGTGTGCGTGTGAATGACACACACTTTGTACGTTGAGTGTGCCTCTACGTTGTACCTTTTTTTTAAAAAGTGAGCTTAGCCTGTTTGGATACTTTCATGCTTATGGATATTTTCATGCTAATCCTTTTTTTAAAACGATGCTAATCCTATGTTCTGTAACATCTCATTTTTAAAAATCTGATTAATTGTATTTAAATTGACCATTCGTAAAATTTTGGCTGTAAAAAAAATATAACAAATAAGTAAATAAATTCAATATTTTATTAATTTCGTCATACTAAATTAAAATTTGTGTAATTAAATTGAATTGTTTGAAAGGTTGCATTAAAATTATAATTCATTTGGTTTTATACACTACAACAGAAAGGGTTATCATAGACAGTTAGCAAAACGTCTAAATTTATGAGTTTGTGATAATAGGTAGTTATCACAGATAGCTCTCAAACCATTTGTGATAACTACAACATAGATAGTTTTTTTGAAAACCGTCGTGATATGTCATATATCACGACGGTTCTTCAATATAACTGTCAGTGATATGCTAATTATTACAGACGGTTAATGCTAAAACCGTCTATGATATGTCATATATCACGAGAGGTTCTCAAACATAGCCGTCTGTGATATATTATATATCACGCATCGCTAATACCAAAATCGCCTATGAATTCATATAGCATGACGGTTTATTGTTACAAACCATCTGTGATAGCTATTTTAATATCTTATTATTTCCTGTTTTTTGGCTAGCCACAAGAAATGCTAGCTATACCCTCTGAAAACAAACAAACATATTACATATATAGCACACAACAATCATTACACAGATCTCACAAATGTATAAAACAACTAAATAAAGTACATTTTAATGAATTGTTTGATTAAGCACAATTGAGTGATTACAATTGTATCAAATGTTTAAACATCTAATCTTCATCACTAAGGTAAAACTCTACAGTCTTATTTATGATCTCCACTATCAAGAATGGGGGAGAGCTTTCCTCGAATTTCGACGAGTTTATCAAGATCGAATGTTCTTACGCCGAATTCCACGCGCTGTCGCTAGGAGTGTTAAAGTCATTAGCGCATATATATATATATATATATGTATGTATGTATATAAATTGATAATCATGAAATAATAATTGGCAAGTTGACAAACCTCTGGATCTTATATGGTGGCAAACATAGAATCCATATACGTTGCCCTGTAGCTGCTGGTGGCACTAAAAAAAATATAATTTACGTACATAGGTATTATCAATTCTAGAGGCATTATTACGAAGTGTGATATATGATTGTTGTGTTGTAACGGGTATTAAAAATCGTGTTCTGTGTCACAGTGTGGCGTTGGATTCCTTGCCTCCCTCCCTAGCCAACGTAAGCGCTGAATGACCTACGTGATTCCAAAAAATTAGCCTCGGCCATTGCAAACAAAGGGAAGACTACAATAGAGTTATGTATGGATCAAGAGAAAATAAGTTTACCTGTCAACTGTTTGTTGCATACGGGTGAAGTTATGGTTGCTCCTAAGTAGGGAATCAAAGTATATTACCTTTCACCACTTTGGTACAATCACAATCAAAATCCAGTGAGCCCTATTTATGTCTGTCACCATAGTGATTAATCCTATGTTTATGTTGTGTATAAAGTACAAATGAAACTTATATGGCAACTAGTGAAACACTTACCTTTGGTTGAAGGATACCATAATGTAGTCCTTGTTATTGTAAGAAAGCAATCCCCTCATTATGTAATCTTAGACGAAGGGTTTGTTATCGATGATGGATTGCTTAGTGACCAAGTGTGGGTCGAGAAAATCCACCGGTTCTCATCGTCACCGGATTTATTGGATCATGGATCTATATATAAGTAATGAGTTATGACATTTATCGGTATTACATGAATGTAGAACTTGATTGTACAGTACACTTACAGTGTCTAGCATCGTAGAAGTGAGGCGTGGAGTTTATCGAGGTTGAATAGTAAGAATAAGTCTTCGAAGGTCACGATGAAGTAGCCCGAGTCATGGAGGAAATGCGCCTCTATGTATCTCACGGTGAATCTACTATGTTGGTTTGGCTTCATGTTGGACCTTTGTATGTACCAGGTATGCAACGTATTGCAAACCAGTCCAAGTCTGGGTAATTGTGACTCGAGGACCAATGACAATCCGAGTATGAACTTTGATTCTCTAGGAGGTGCATTAATCTTCTTCGATTGGGCTTTAGTGTCTCGCTTGCGATACATTTTCGGCGTCGCCTTCATGAGAATCGATGTGCTGGCCTTCTGAAGAGGAGTTTGAGGTGGAATCCAAGAACGTTCTGTTTGATAGGCGTGGTCATGTGGAGATCGCGACACGAAAGGTCCAGGGTGATGTCCCTCTTAGGCCACTTGACGAATGTGTAGATGGCATCTCCTAATATCATGATTTCTCTGTTTGGGAGCCTTTCCAATGGGACAACCTTGAAAACGTCATCAATCATGTCCACTTGGACCTTCATGAAACCGGTCCATAGCTGGGCACCATGCACCAACATTCCTGGCAAGCATGGATACGCTAACCCCCACCCAGTGTCAACAAGAATAGAGCCAACAACACTAATTCTGAGGATGCACGGCGTGACCTCCTACATAACGATACATGATAAGCTAAGGCGTCCACTAGGTCTATCTATGTAGCCTTTTAGATATGTACATTACCTAGATGTCGTTGATAGGTAAGTGGATATCGCTATGTTCAGAAAGTGATACGGACGCGTAGCTACTCTGTCGTTGAAGGGGACTGGGTACCATAATAACGGGGGTGGCTTGCGATTGATTGCGGATTTCTCTTAGTTCTTTCCTCAATGCATCAATCTCTCCTCGAAGTGAGGCAGTTATGTCCTCAAATTTTGCATCAAAGTCCCATTTCATACTTTCTTCGTGCTTAGCCTTGGATCTCTTCCTACTCATATATGCCTTAGAGTTATTTGGAAATCCGTGCCTTCAAGATACGTAAACTCCTAGGCCTCACGTGTGACCTAGGTGCTCCTTGTTTTCTAGGGTCGTGGACAATATATCCCTCTCCCTGACTGCTAGGAAGGAGCATTCAAAAGATTTGGTAGTCAATGTTTGCCGCAAGTGGCAATCATGTTATTTTAGACCCTATGAAGTTATGGATCTATTAACATCTAGATAGTTTAATATATCTTACCAGGTATTGGGACGCTTCCTCGTCTGTGGGGTTTTTGAAAGAGGTAACGCTCGAAGACGTGGTTGATGACCTCGCTCTTAACCAGTTTCGGGCACGCTTGCTTGTGATCTTGGCAAATGGTGGGGAGGCCTCCACTCGAATTGCGACCTCATCCTCCATCCTCCATTGCAGGATTTTACCCGTGTACCCAGCGGTACCAAGTCTGTGGGGGTGTGTATTTCATGCCTGGATAGCCTTGTGCGCTGCCTTATACTTTCGCATGCATTTAAAAATCCTGTCATCACATGCATTTAAAAAAAATTAAAATCACGTCATCATATATTCATTCGCTATCTCGCTCCACCAATTCAACCAACAGCAGACAAAAATATCTACGGTCATTCTTTTTCCTGCCTTCTCCAACTATAGCCTATAAAACTATATCCTTCCATTATTCACCCCAACTACATAGCCCTTCTCCCCCAGTCCTCTCCCTACTACCATTTCTTTACTCCCAAAAACATCCACTGTCCTCTGCCCTGTTCACCCCACTATCACTTCTTCCCAAGCTAAGAATAAGAGCAAAGTTCCATGCCTCCTTCTCTCTTTCCGATCACCACCAAAAATCGTAAAACCCCCAATGCATGTCATACCATCGCATTCCTCATTGCACGAGCATTCCATTTCTACTATTAGTGCACACATGCAAGGTTGTTTGAGAGAGTTCACTAGGGGAGATGAGTGGAAGTAGCATTGGGTCAGGTGCAAGGTTAGGACTAGATGATCTAAAAGCTATATGATAATCACTTTCATTACACGCCAAAGGAAGCATGGAGTTGCCAACAGATAATTGATTATCTCATATGGGTAAAATTGTACAACCTCTGCAGAGCTATTTAAATAGATGTGCTCACGGTCATGAGCATGCTTGGATGCATCCACAATGTGTGTAGTTTCCTTTTAAAACTGTTTCACCGAACATGATGGGGTGGCATGTATATCTAATTGTGTGTCGTGCCCATGGGTGGAATCATGTGATATTCATAGCCGATAAGGGCTGTGAATGGATGTGATTTACTGTTATTAAAATTTTATAAATGCTATTTTCTTACATGTCAAATACTCTTTACAATTCCATAGCAAATTACTAGTTATTGATATTGCAAATGAAATTTACTTCATGTGATATAGAGCTTCATCCTTTGATAGCCTTGTATACATGTATAATTTTGCGATACACTACTAGTCTTACTAAGTACACAATGTACTCAACCTTGCCTAAATTATTGTTGATCGAGAAGGAAGAAGAATACATGCCAAAGATGCGATTTTGCTTCTAGCTCTAGGGAATTCAATGATGGGTTTTGTAGGGCCTAATCCCGATCGGTTGCTTATGGGCTATGATGGCATACCACTGGATGATTTTGCTTATTTAATTGTCTTCCACATCACTTTACTGTTGACTCTGATATTTATTTGGCATGTTGGCCATTGGTTGTAAAGTTTATCTCACATCACTTATATATTCACCTCTTTTGTCGTAAATTAAATATATGCGATCTGTATGGATGTGATATCGATGTTGTGAATGTGTGTACTAGCCCTTAATCATGGGACTAGTATAGAATACATACAATGATTTCGGATGTTCCACGCTTAGGGTCCCTACGACATTGTTATCAGATCCATACTGACTATAGGTTAAGCTCTAGATAGAATAGTTGTCAGATTAAGGATTTATTTTCTAAATACAACTTATTTTAAATTTAAAAAATATTTATGAAAAATTAGGGGTAAGAATATCAAGGATTCCTATATTCTCCTCTTAGCCTTCTCATCTTATCTAAATTATTATTTCCTTTTCCTTCTCATCTTATATCAAAATGACATGTGTTTTAAAGAAAATTGCACCTTCTAAAAATAAAAGTTTTTGATATTATTTTTGTCATTAAGACAGAACCAAAATGTTTTGAAAATGTTCCTAAAACACTACCCCAAAATGCCTTTCAAAATTCCATTTTTAACTATTGCGAATGCTACTTTTAAATGCTCTTTTGCAATGATTTTTAGAACTATGCCACAAGATGAAATGATGTAATTTGCAAATACTTCAAACCCTCTGTCCTCATCTCATGCTATCATGATGAATTAAAATTTTCCCCCGCTATTTCTCGCCGCTTACCTCGCTTCAAAAGTTTAGTTAAGTAAGCACAAAGGAGTAGTATGGTCTGAATGTGAAGCACAAAGGAGTAGTATGATCTGAATGTGAACTTTAGGAACTAAGAAAACTTTGTGAATCATGGATAATCCCTGTGTGCATGATACTGTAGTTTACAAATGTGTTTTGCAAAATCTGTTGAAGTATAGGCATTTTTCAGGGAAATTAGAACTACTGCAGTGTAGTCTATGGTACTACAACTTATCGAAATTACCGGTGTTGTAATCATGGAACTACCACATCTGTTGGTGCTTGGAAGACTTGTGTGGTTGAGAACCAACGTGGTTGAAGATCGACGTGGTCGATGAGCTGTGTGGTCAAAGATCGTAGTGGTCAAAACCAATGTTGTCGAGATTTGTGTGATCAAAACCAGCGTGGTCGAATCCGACGTGGTCGAGATCTGTGTGATCAAAGACCAGTGTGGTCAAACCAACACGGTCGAAAATGACGTGGTCGAGATCGTGTGATCGAACCAACGTGGTCGAATCGGACGTGGTCGAGATCTGTGGTGATCAAAGACCAGCGTGGTGCACGTGATCTTCTTAAAGAAGGTTGTGAGAAGACCGACGGTTGTGAAAGTTAGAGTTCACCTACCTAGAGCAGGAA
Organism: Dendrocalamus sinicus; assembly: GCA_036346575.1. Lineage (NCBI taxonomy): Eukaryota > Viridiplantae > Streptophyta > Magnoliopsida > Poales > Poaceae > Dendrocalamus > Dendrocalamus sinicus. The sequence continues at coordinate 25,946,371 of CM070660.1, read as the reverse complement.
AGAGCTACCACTAGTGGATTGAGGTGTTTCGACTTAATTCATGGAGCCGATCCAATTCGCTTGGGCTAACATCAATGTGGAGTAGGGAAGACCAGCAAGTCTCTGAACACCACGGTAAAAAACCTCAAATTGTGGTTTGTTTTCTTGTCCTCAATTTATTTTCAAGTAATTTACAATTATAGAATTAAATTGAATGCTTGTCATCCTAATATTGCAAACCGTTGACATAGACTTGGGTTGTCGGTGCACTTAGGTGAACCTAGTTGTTTTAGGCTTTGTTTGTACTAAAAACAATTTGATTTAAACTTTCGCATTATATTCTTGGTTTTAGCCAAATAGCTTAAATAAAATTAATTACATGTGATTTAATAGATGATATGCCATGTATATATTCTAATCCTTGCATAACATCTAAAGTTAGTGTATCCACCTCTTATGATGATTTGATTGATATACCTCGTTGCTCAAAATTAGATGTATCTACTTCATCTATGTTTGTTGAGACTAATATTGTAGAGGAAAACAAAGAGTTCAATGACCAAGCATAAGATTGAACTATGACTTGGAGAAGTGCTATAAAAGGAATGTCTCTCTTGACACTCTTGAGCAATCAAAGAATGTCAAATAACAAGAGAGGTGTTGTCTTCATCTCTAAGAAGGAGAATAGCAAGACAAGGTACAATGTAAGATACACAAAGAAATATGTCAAGTGCTATGGATGCAACAAGACGGGTCACTTCGTCTCTAAGTGCCCCAACAAGGTTGATGACAAGCAAAGGTCATCAATGAAGACACAAACCAGCAATGAGCAAGAAAAGAAGATAAGAAGAGGGAGCAATTACCAAACTTGCTACAATTGCTAGGAAAAGGGGCATGTATGGATTATCCCAAAGGCATTACTCCTAAGCCATCTCTTTATAATGAATATTATTTACTTAGGAACGATAGAAATGGCAATGTGTTTGCTAAGAATGTTAGTTTACAAAATTTTAATGTTAGAGCCATTTTGGTGTCCAAATCTATTATGACTAACATACAAGGACCCAATCAAGTTTTGAGTACCAAAATATGCTTAAAAGCTTAATAGGTACTTGGAGAGACATTGAAAGCATGGCTCATTCACGGAGAGGCAAATTTCACCATGAGCAAAAAGGTAGCCAAATTTGAGGATAATCTTGCCACATCAAGAACCAATGCCATCTCGGTAATAAGTATTTATATTTGATATATTTAACCAGCCCCTAGCCTTGTATAGATTACATTGCATGGATATCTTTTAAAAGGGGTGTTCTTACTCTTATTCTAAAATTTCATTATTGTAAATCATGAGCAAGATGTTATATTGCATATTAATGGAGAGTGCTAAATCATAACCATATATATCTCATCCTAAGTGTGCCCAAATTAATTAAGTGCTAGTATTGTTTTTCAAAATTGAGCCATTTAGCCAAATGTCAAAATCTCAAAATTATTAGTATATCTTTAAAAAACTAGTTAAAAATGTATACAAATACATTTCAAATATTTTCCAAAGTTTTTGGCTTTATGAAAACTTATTTCAAGTAAAATTGAGTTTGCCAACCCAAAACTATCAATATAGGATCTTGTTTTGGCTTTAAACTCAAAATTTGGCCAAAATCAATTCTAAAAGGAATTTGAAAAGTGTTTAATACCAAAATCTAGAGTTGGCTATTTCAAACATTATTAGTATTTAAAAGTTTTCAAAAAGCCGGCCAATCAAAAATTATTCGGTTTTGATATTCATCCAAAATCTTGAGTTAACCTAAGTGGCCACAATCTAGCACTTATGTGAGTTTTGCCATTTGAGCCAAAATTATTGACATATATTGGCTCGCAAGGGTATTTACAACTATACAGGTAGTTGAATGCTAAAATAACCTTGCTTACTCTTTTTTTGTAATCTTGAAGATTTTATTGAAAATGAGCTTGCTTTTGAAAATTGAAAGCTTAATTTATTAAAAAAACTATATTGAAAAGAGATATAATCTTGGAATATAGTTGGAAATGCTCAACGAGTAGTTTATGTTTCTTTGTGAAAAACTTTGGAGCATGTTACAACATTATATCAAGCCTCTCCTCAAATATCAGATCTTATCTGTGTTTTTAGTCAGATTCTGGAACTATCGCAGTGTATTAAGTGGTATTACCGTTGAATGGTACTACGGCAGTTATAATGGTAGTACTTTCGAAATTTCTGACAATGGCTGATTTGTTTCAAAATTTGATTTCCAATTTTTTTCTTAGCCATTCCCTTTGAGTCAAGTTGATCCTTGTTAATCCTTACTAGCTACACTAAAGTATTTCTTGACTCAATATGCTATTTTGTTCTCATTTTGACTCTTTTTCATAAAATGGCATCCTTTCTACAGAATGGTAGACTTTTGATCCTTGACCTCGGCATGAGTTTTATCCCCGTCCTTTCAAGTGATATCGTTTCTTTCCTTAAAGTGGTATATTTTACAAGTGGAAAATGAGTGGTATACTTGTTCCTTCAAGTGGTATCCTTTCAAAGTGATATCTTTTTCCTCTTACCGAGTAAATCTTTTCTTAACCAAGTTTTCTCACCTATATGATATCCATTTTTATGGTACCCACTCTTACAAGTGGTGTATCCTCAAATGATATCATCCTCTTCCTACAAGTGGTATTTCGAGTGACATTTTCCTACAAGTGGTACCCCTTCAATATTTTAAGTGAAAATCATTAAAGATCTCTCAAGGTTAATTCAAATGGGATACTAGTCAATCATACAAGTGATATCAAGTTTTACAAATGGAATCAATCACACTTGGTGTCATGTATGCTCACAAATGGTACAAGTGATATCGTGTACTTACAAAATGGATTTAATCATACTTGATATCCTTTAAGCTCATAAGTAGTATCAAGTTTTCTATAATTGAAATTAAGTATACTTGGTATCATTTATGCTTACAAGTGGTATTTATTGTCATCATAAGTGGCAAATGTCAAATCTCTTAGAATTGGATGACAAAGAGGAAGAGAAAGTTTAAATGGGGAGCGATGACTAAAGAACAAAAAAGAGGATAATCTTTTGTGTATCAAAGTAAAAGAAAATGCTAAGAAGACCCTTTGCCTAAGGGGGAGTTTTTTTGTGAAAAACCTATATAGTACTTTTGGGCTTAATGTTAAAAGGGGTGAAATATTATTATTCGGAAAACTATTTTACCTAATTTGCTCAAAATATTTTATGAATCTTGTGAATGAATGTGTTTCATTCTTATTTGATTCATTTGGTTTTCATGAAGTGAAAATTGGTTTTTGAGCTCCAGCTGAAAAATTATTCTCTCTTATTCATTTAAAGTGCATTTTAACATATCTTATGAATGGAAACTGTTTTTTCAAAAATTCTTATTTGAAAAGTTTCTTAGGATTGAAAATTTCATTTTTGCAAAATTTGAAAGTATTCCAACTACTTTTGAGAAAGTTGTGTACTTTTCTCACTTTTCAAAATGCTAAAAATTTAGTGTTTTTAATGGTTTGTGCCGATTTGTGATTTATGTATCTTTAAGTTGGCTCATAATATGAGGAAGGTACAATAATGACTTTTGATCCTCTATTTCTAATCTATATCGACAAATTCTCTCATATTTATTGGAAGTATCTAAGTCATTTTTTTAGCTAGGTCTTGACGCTCCATTAAAATGTCAAAGTCTGAAATTATGAAACTTCAATTGAAGTGTGGTTCAAATGCCAAATGAGGGAGAACTTCAAACTACAACTTTAATATGAAACTTCAAAAGCCTTCAAGGAGGTCCCAAGAGTAAGATTATTTGAATGTGTTTTAAATATCTTATCACTACAAGGTTTTGACCCTAATGCCACGATCAACTTTGTAACGACACTAAATTGGTTGCAATAGGTAGGGCTATTGCCACCATTTTCATTTTTGGTTGCGATAGTTGACCATGTTGCCATGGATATTTTTGCGTGGCGATTACCATGCATTTCGTTGCAATTGGTAGGTGCTATCGCCACCATTTATAAAACGGTTGCAAGTACTTGACAATATTGCCACGTAATGAATTTGCGTTGTGATTCATTTGATTTGCGCTGCAATATGTCGACGTTATTGCCACGCTTTTGCTGATGGTTGCGAATGCTGGATAGTTGTGCAACGGATTTGATTCGCTGCATGAATCGCTGCTTGCGCTGCAATAGGGTTTTATCTATTGCAACGAAATTTGGGTTCGTTGCATCTTCTAGGGTTGTATTGCCACGGTTGTTAGTCGTTGGTATAGAAGACTATCTTTCGTTGCAATAACAAGGTTGTGTTGCCACGAAATTTGAGATCGTTGCATCTTCTAGGGTTGTATTGCCACAGTTGTTAGTTGTTGATATATAAAACTGTTAGACCATGTGGTCAGGTCTAGGTTATTTTAGATGTTGAATAAATTGACAACGTTGGTTATGGTATTACTTATGGTATGTTGCTTCTTTATATGCTTGTGATAGCATGGTGATATAATAATGTTGCATGATACGCTTGTGTAAGTTATTGTGCGGATTGACTTGAGCCAAGTCGTGGACTTGTGCTCGTACGCGGTTGTTTGTTTATTCATGTGCAGGTGTTGCTTGAGGCGGAACATGGTTGATGACGGGACTGAAACTAGGTTCTTGTACTTCATCCTTAATCATCGGTACATGCAAATATACTGCAATTGTCTTAATGAAAATGTAGAATGCTGTGGTAACAACCGATGTAGAAGAACATATTATTTTTCCCTTCTCATGAATTTATGAATCTTTACAAATGGAAATAACAATATGTTACCTGAGACAACATGTGTCTGTGTAGTGTGATGATCCATTTTGATAAACCAGTTTAGTAAGCCCAAATTTCTGTAAACACTTACATGTTACTAGTAAAAACTTGTAATCACTTACCAGCTAACTAAATCAGCTTATTAATAGATAAAACATGTGTCTGTGTAGTGTGATGATCCATTTTGATAAACAATATTCAATAGGTAACTAAACCAGCTTACTAATAGATACATCATGTTTTTTCTTAGAAACAGTAAATGGAAGATTGCATGTTTACTTGGCATTCTTCTAAGCCCAGAATTCTTGCAGTTTAAGGAGCCATCTAAATTCACACCCTATTATCAAAAAACTTGGAACTGTTGAGTTACTTGGGCACTATCATCGTCGCTAACCAAATTTTTGTATTTTCGCTTAGAACCATGTTGTAGCCCAAGTTGTATAGATTTCTTGCATGGATGAGTTTGCCTATTTTATTAATGTGCCAATTTTGATGTGCCAATTTTGTGCTTGTGTTGCACAGGAAAGTAATTGAGCGGGGTGCTAAGGTTCAAGCATTCTCAGAGCAATTCGTATATGAACAAAGATCGACCTTGGAGATTTCTTTTCTTATCGCAAGATTATTTAGGATCTTTTTAGTCTCATTTTGGAGATTGACATTATAATCTTGTATTATTTGCGTCACTTGACATGATACTCCTTTTAGTTTCATAATATGGTGGATGAAAATAAAGATGTTTGGATTTCATATGTCATGCTGCATTTTATATGTCGCTACTCTGTAGATGCAACAGCGGTTCATTGAATATATATAAAATGCAATATGCTGCCCTGAATTATTATTTTGTTGCGATACATTGCTTATTGCCACGTTGCTCCTTCGTTGCAATGCAGCTCTTATTGCCACGTACATTCATCGATGGTATAAGTCATATTTACAACCTAACTCATTTCGTTGCGTTAACATCTCTAGCCACCAAACATTTCTTGCTACAATAAAACCTATTGCAGCCAAATTATAATCGTGGTAATAATTTCCATTGCAACGAAATGTGTCACGTGGCGCGAAAAACACTTGCAACAAAATGATGCACGTGGCAAAAGGTTCTATTGCAACGACAGTTTTGTCGTGGCAATAATGCTTATCGCAACGGAGCATGTTCGTGGCGCCAAACACTATTGCCACGGCGTCACTCGTGGCAATATTCGCAATCGCAATGCAATAGGTTCGTGGCACTAGAAGTTATCGCCACCACGATAGTCGTGGCAAAAGCCTCTGTTGCCACAATAACTTCATTGCATCTCCTATTTATCGCCATGTTCCACTTCGTGGCAATAAGCATATCTATTGCAACGAACCACAAAACCGATGCGCAAACTTTAGAGCACGCTAGCACTAGCAACGCTTGACAACGAAAGTGATTTGGTTGGCATTGGTACCTGTTGCAACCAAACTGGGCCTATTGCAACGTTTTCGCGTTGTTGCGAAACACCTGATTCCTTGTAGTGTATATTAATTCATTTGGTATCATATTGGTCTTTTGCATCTATCTTCATACTCTTTATGACCATATTAAGTTAAATTAATTGATATCAAGCTCCAAATAATGAAAAATCACCGTTTTTGGCTCAACTTTTCTTTTCCCCTTATTTTTATGGTAATCAATGTTATTTGGTGATCAATGCCTTTTGGTGCTTAATGTCAAATGGGGAGAAATTAGTAATAATAATTTGCTCCAGTAATGGGGAGAAATTAGTGACCATAGCTTAGCTCATAATGAAAAATTTAAAGTTAAAATGAATAATTCTTTCACCTTCTCTCATGCATTTGATTTGTGACATGCATGAATAATTTAATTTCCTATCATATGTTCATTTTCATCCAAATGCTATTATTATTAATTGATTTGTCATAAATCACTAAAAAAGGGGAGATTGAAAGATCAAGCTCTATTTAAGTTGGTTTTGGTGATAATGACAAATACTATTACGAGGTTTTAGCGATAATGATAAATGCATTTTTGATACTAATCTTGTTTATTGATTATGATATTACTTAGGCTCATATAGATGAAAAAGATGAAACCATTGAGATATATATTCGATATCTTTCTTATAATTTTGTTGCAATCCTCACATCTAAATATATGATTAAATGATAAATCTTATGTGAGACTAATATGTTTGTTTAAGTATGTTATTGTTTAGTCTCATTTGGATAAAAAGGTGAAATCAAAGAGATATGCATTCGAAGTCATATTCTTATATATTAGCACATTTCTTGGATCCAAAATATAGATTAAACTCTACAAATAGTCCAAAATGAATATGTGCATATGTCTTCATTACATGTATTTGTATACACACATTTAAGGAGAGTTCACTCCATGTTTTGAGGTTTCATAAGTATTGATCCATGTTTTCTTCAATACACATATTTATAATTTTTACTTTGAAACACACCCTTTGAGTATATATAGCTTGTGTAGTTTATATATATTCATTTGCAATCAGGTTGTCATCTAACTTCTCCATTATGTGTTAATGGTTGAATGATTAATCACAACTGGATAGATAAGTTTTGCTTAAAGCTTATCTTCGAGTATACAAGTGTTGTGTACATGTTGTATACTCACACATATAATCTTTATCTTATTATTTATTGAAATTGTCATGAATTACTAAAAAGGAAGATTGTAGAATTTAATCCCTCCATTATGTGTTAATGGTGAAGTTTGGTAATTGATGGCAATTGTTTTGTGGCCTAATATTTTTCATGAGTTGCATGAATAGGTTAGGTTCCATAGATAAGGATAACTTGGGATGACTTTATGTGTTGAAAATTATCAAGTCAAGTGGTGGATGCATCATGAATTGATGCATGTCCAAGAGGAGATGATCATATGTTTATCATCGAGTCAAGTGAAGACCCATCATGTGTTGATGGAATTGAAGCAATAGATGCATCATGAGTTAATGCATGTCAAGACTATGACTCAAGGCAAAGGTATGGCTAGGTAGGGCTAAGTATGTGTTTCTAGTTCTTTACCGGTCTTAGTGTTTGGTTGGAAGACCAGATTGTTAGTATAGATTGTCGTACTATTAAGAGGGGTCATGTCTAGTAGTTTAAGTCTCATTATGTGTTGATAGCTTAACCTCATTTTCTCTAGCTCTTCTTGGCATGAGGCTTGTATTTGCGAATACATTTTGCAAATAGTTGTGGCTCATGTGTTGAACCCTTGTAATATGGGACTATATATTATGAATGTGTTTCGCAAGTGTTTGAAGTCTATGTTTTCATTCTTTGTACTATGCGGCTTACATTTGTAAATGTGTTTTGCAAATGGTTGAGCTCATATATATAATTCTTGTGTCATGATTCTAAAAGTGTGCAAATGTGTTTTGCAACTTTTTGGGAATCATGGATAATCCTTGTGTGTATGATACTGTAGATCGCAAATGTGTTTCGCAAAATATGTTGAAGTATATGCACTTCTCAGGGAAATTAGAACTACTGTAGTGTAGTCTACGGTACTACTGCTAACCGGAACTATCGACGTTGTAATCACAGAACTACCACGTCTGTTGGTGATCAGAAGACCTATGTGGTCAAGAACCAACGTGGTCAAAGATCATATGATCGAAACCAACGTGGTTGAGATCTATGTGATTGAAACTAGTGTGGTAGAATCCAACATGGTCGAGATCTGTGTGATCGAGGACCTGTGTGATCAAACCAACGTGGTCGGAACCAACATGGTCAAGATCTGTGTGATCAAAACCAGTGTGGCCAAATCCGACGTGGTTGAGATATGTCTGATCGAAGACTAGCATGGTCGAACTAGCGCTACGGGAACCGACGTGGTCGAGATCTATGTGATCGAAACCGCAGATCGAAATCGACGTGGTCGAACCGATGTGATTAAGACAATGTGGATTGAGGTTGGAGCTCACCTACACGGAGCGGAAAGAACTACCATTAGTGGATTGATGTATTTCGCTTAATTCGTGGAGCCACCCAATTGCTTGGGCTAATCTCAACATAGACTAAGAGAGACCGCCAAGTCTTCAAACACCACTGTAGAAAGAAACCGTGTCAATTGTGGTTTGTTTTCTTGTGCTCAATTTACTTTGAAGCAATTTACATTCATATAATTAAATTGATTGCTTGTCATCCTAGGATTGCAATTTTTTTGACATAGACTTAGGTTGTTGGTGCACTTAGGTGAACCTAGTTGATTTAGGCTTTGTTTGTGCTAAAACTAATTTGATTTAAGCTTCCACATTATATTCTTGATTTTAGAAAATAGCTTAAATAGAATTAATTACGAAGAGATTTTTCAGAATGACTATTCCCCTCTAGTCGGCCTCCTCGATCTTACAACTCATCGCGCCTTCCCTTTTCCTAGCATCTTTCTTATACTTACCTCTCATTTTACATTGTGAAAATAAATACTAAACCTTAGCCACCTCGATCATGTTGTGGTCTATTGCTATTTAAGTATGACGTATTTGCTGTTTACTTTCAAGTGTGGTATTTCACAATCATGCTAAAACCTAGCCCTATGTTAAAAATTAATTGTGAGTTGTCCTTGCTATTCTTTTTCATTTATTTCAAGTTGGTTCTTATGTTTTAGAGCTTTAAAATCACTAAGTTAAGTTAAGGACATTACCCTGTTGTCTTCCCTACCCCCATTGCTTTTTCCTCATCATCTTTTACTGGGAATTGCTTGTTGATTAAGAGTTAATAGCGGGAATAGTAAAGAGAAAGATATGAAAGTGTAACCACTTTGTTGTTGCCTGATAGGTCATCATACTTTGGCAAAAATTTAACAATGAGTTAGGTGACATTTTGGGCTTAGTGTTGGGCCATATCATGAGATATTAACCTTTGTAGGAACACTTGTGGACTATGATAGATGTTGTCATAGGTGGTTTTGTTATGGGCATGTGTGGAGGTATTGTGATGAAAAATAAGCTTGCCCACGGGTGATATTGGATTGATATTGAAGGGATATGCAGGTGGAGTACATGGAGTACATGTTACAAACTGAATAATTTAACTTTGTTGGTTCATTTTGGGATTCAAATTTTGGAAGATGTCTTAGTCAACATGTTGGTAAGTTTGTGAGTTGGATTCAAGTCTAGAGTGTGGGAGCTAGAAATTAAAATCATTATGAGATTATACATTTCGGTGACTACTTGTGATAATTTGAGGAGTGCAAAGTTGAACTTGGGCGTATAACCGGGTTATAATGCTTGTAGAGATGAACAACGATTATGTGATGGATGGTAGATGTTGCAGATCATGTAGTATTGATTTTGGTTGTCTAGATCGAATCTTGAAAAATACTAGTGCTTGCATATTAAATCTCAGTGGATTAAATTGGAAGAATAATTACTAAAAAGAGAGATATTGGAGTAAAAAATTGCAAGATTTTGCTACTAAAGCTCCCACAAATGGATGTCAAAAATGTAGGAGCTATGCTACTATATTGATATGCTGCCCTTGAGGTTTTAAAAAGAATACAAGGATGCAGCTTTGCTGAATTTGAAGATAAATTGTGGGTTTAAGAGAGAGAGAGAGAGAGAGAGAGAGAGTAGTTGCATTACAATCTGATTATAATTTCCCAGAATTTCTAGTGAAAGTTTTGGGAGATAAATGGAGTCACAATAATGCTTGATTTGAAATTTATTGGAATACAATCTTGGTACAAGATAAGATTGTAAGTGTATGTGCCATATGAAAATGGGAGTAGGAACGGGAATTTGATTTGTACATGGGTGCATACAAAATAAATCATGAGAGCAACTCCAGCAGGGCCCCTACTTGAGCCCTCATCCTACTTTTGAGGGCCGAGGCAAAAACTCACTCAGCAGGCCCCTACTTGAGCCCTCAAAAGTAGGGGCCTCAAATCTCCCCTCGAGCCCTCATTCTGGGGGTCTGGAGGAGCCCCTACTTTGAGGGCTCAAGTAGGGGCCTCTGAAGTGAGTTTTTTGCCCCTCGGCCCTCAAAAGGATGATGAGGATGAAGGTGGGTCCTATGTGTCATCCCCTCTAAGAATGAATTTGAGGGTCATATTTTGAGGGCTTCTGCTGGAGTGTAACCCAAAAAACAGAGCCCTCAAAAGTAGGGAGAGCCCTCAAATAAAAAGTAGGGGCCCTATTTTGAGGGCTAATGCTGGAGTTGCTCTGAGTGGGGAGCCACTGTGGATTGAATTTTTGAGACTAGAGTATGGTGATCGAATTGTAACTCTCTAGTATTACTAGTGGTTATTTTGACTACTAATTTATTAAATTGAGAGAGATTGAAGTAAATGGATTTGGTGCGAGTTATGATCAACTACTAAGATAGAGGATATAGTTCTATTGGAAAGTATTGATATATATGTAAATAGATTCAAAAATCCCGCATCGATGGCATTAGGGTCAAAATGGTGTGAATGATATCAGTGGATTGGATTATAACAAAGCGACCTAGTCCTTCTACCCCTATTCTTTCCTATCCGAATCTCGGGGACGAGATTCTCATTAAGGGGTACATTTGTAACATCCCATTTTTCAAAATCTGATTAATTGTATTTAAATTGACCATTCGTAAAATTTTGGCTCTAAAAAATATATAATAAATAAATAAGTAAGTTCAACATTTTATTAAAAGTGTCACACTAAATTAAAATTTATATACTTAAATTGAATTGTTTCAAAGGTTGCATTAAAACTTAATTCATTTGGTTTTATACTTTTGCATGCATTTAAAAATCATGTCATTGTATGCATTGGGAAAAAAATCAAAATCACGCTCATCATATATTCATTCATTATCTTGCTCTACCAGTTCAACCGACAATAGACAAAAATGTCTACGAGTAATTCTTTTTCCTACCTTCTCCAACTATAGCCCACAAAACTAAATCCTTCCATCATTCACCCCCACTACACAGCCCTTCTCCCCACTATCCTCTCCCCACTGCTATTTCTTTACTCCCAACCGAACACCAACCGCCCTCTCCCTATTCACTCCATCACATTTCTTCTCAAGCTAAGAACAAGAGCAATTAGTTTCATGCCTCCTGCTCTCCTTTCGATCACCACCAAAAATCACAAAACACCCTAGTGCATGTCATACCATCGTGTTCCTCATCGCGCGAGCATTCCATTTCTACCATTAGTGCACGATGCAAGGCCGTTTGAGCGAGTTCACTAGAGGGGAGATGAGTGGAAGTAGCATTGTCTTGCACTACGCCATGAGCTATGGCAACACCGAGCTTGTGCCAAGTGCAGCTAGGCGGTTCGGCAAGGGGCCATGCATGCATGCACATGGTCGCGGCACAGCTGGAGCACCGGCAAGGTGGATGCCAGCACAGCAGTAGTGGAAGATGAAAGGCGCAGAGTGGCAGCGAGAGCATCAGGAGCAAGAAGTCGACGAGAATTCCAGGTGTGGAAGAGCAGTAGAAAGTGGTCGAGCAGGTGCTCCAACCTAGTCAGACATGCAAGGGAGGACAAGTTTAGTCTAGGTGTGAGACATGGCAAGCATCAGATTATGCGAGGCTCAGGATGGAGCAAGCGCACATGGTAGGGCGATGACGGCCAAGGACGAAACAACACACGGAAGTGCAGGTAAAAAGGAAGAAGCAGAAGATAAAAGAGAAGATTGGCATGGTTAAAATGGAGAAACAAGATTAGGGGGTGATTGTTGGAAATAATCTTGTTTCCTTTGTTTCTTAGATGAGTTGAGTCCGTATACGTGTACGAGTCTATGTAGTTGTATGGGACGAGTTGGTCTTTGTGTCTTAGATGTTTTTGTGTCTTAGTCAATGTACTAAGTATATACGTAGAGGGAGGTAGGCTTGTAAAGTAGCAAGTCAAGAAGAAAAGAAAAGGCCAACGAGAGAGCGATTAGTTGTGATCGAAAGTTGAGGGGAAAGAGAGAATATAGAGAAGTGGAGTGCTTTTGTGCCCCAGAATATCAACTTGTGTCCTTGGCTTGTTTTCGTGTTATCACCGCCATACTCGAAGGCAAGAGGAGCAGAGGAGCTGCACATTGGAAGTACTCATACTCAAAGTATCAAGTACAGAGTACTTGGGAAGTGTTCGAAGTTTACGAGCGGAGGAGTTCGTGGTTGAAGTTGAGCGTGGTTGTAACGAGCTTGAAGGCATGGTCATTATGAGTATGACCTGGAAGGCGTGGTCGTTATGAGGATGTACTGATCGTAACTTGGTTACAAGTACGTGCATAGTAGAGGAGTGCTCGAAACTTGTCGGACCTCGGGTTAACAAACCCAGATCCTCTGTGATTCATTGCACTATTCCCTGGATCAGTAGATAGTGCCACAGATATATTGCTGATTCATTTCATACACGGCACAAGCCATAATATTACAATACCAAAGTACACAGGTCCCATATAAGGACAAGTATTACAAAAGGGGCCTTCTGGCCACATAAGTTCAGTGTACCATTGCATTATTGGCGGAAGCAAAAGGGAGGGACTCATCTCCCCACAGGCAGGCGACCGGGATAACCTAGGGCGCTTAATATTACCCAGGGGACCTTGTTAATGTTAAGGACGTCCACTAATTAGCTTGGTCGGCCCGTCTGTAAGGAAAGGCTAGATCCTGGCCTAACTATCACCATCTTCATTCCCATCGCCAGCCGGGTCCTGGTAGTACTCGTATTGATCCTGATTGGCAAACTCTGGGGAGAAAGGGGGGTAGAGAGCGAGTGTGAGCACACACAACCGTGCTCCGCGAGCCAACATACAGAATGCAATAATAGGATGCACGGCTTATTTCAAGGAAGGCTTAGGCTCTTTTGTTTGCGCAAGGCAGCAGTTATAAATAACTTAATTACAAACCCTATGTTCTAGCCCTTTTTAATAACCAAAACTTTGATGAATGAAAATGTTGCAGTAAGTATAAGACGGTGCTGGTTCCATCCACCAGTTTCATGGCTCCAACCACCTATGCTAGATTTGTAGTTTGGATAACCCATACTAACACTGGAGTACTTCCCTCCAGGAAAAAAATTCAGAAATTGGAGTACTTCCCTCCAACCAGTTTTTCTTCCCATCCGCAAAAGGTTTTTTTTTTCAAATAGAGCTAACTCGAGTAAGTTCCCATGTCCGCCCTTGACCGTGGGCACGGCTATTCGAATAGTTTACACTCTGCAGAGGTTGTACACTTTCACCACAAGAGGTAAGTCATCTTAATAGCCCACATGCTTCCTTAGGCATGAGACCCGGATGATTTACCACAAAGCCTTTACCTTACTCCGTTCTAGCTAGATACCACCCCGCTGAGGTTTCACCGCTGAAGGGCTACATCCACCACAGTCAGAAGCCCCCTCTTGCGCCGTATGGGTAAACCAGTGCTCTGGCACCCATCTACCGTGATGATACCTAAACTAGACCTTTGCAAGTTAATCAGCTAGGTCGTACCCATATAGACTTGTGGTTGTACTGTTTTACACAAGGAGGTCATCACAAGATTCGGTCCTTAATTTGTCTAGGCGGTTCATTCCACAAACCACGGGTTCTCGTGCGACATCAGCACCAACCTTCCTTACCACCCGCCCAGACAGGTATAGCATGTTTTGAGGGTTTTGAGAAGCATATGATAACTGGTTACAAAGTATTCAGTCATGTACATCCCGTGACTGCCCAAAACAAGTTCTCATATTTGTTTTAAAGTTTAATGATCAGGGTACATGACCCTGGACTAAGACCAACCGCATGGCATTTTAATTTGACTTATAACTATTAAAGTTAATCTTAATTTCTAGGGTGACAAGGAGCAGGTAATTCAAGTTATCAAGGAATGGCATATTAAGTTTATTGTAATGTCAAGTGGGCATGTAACTACCTTAACGCTTAACATACTATTACATGAAATAGCGAATGCACATTTGGAGTAATGTAAATGAAGATAATTTTATGAAAAACTTAGGAGCAAAATGATCAAAATGCTGACTCGCCTGGGTCTAGAGTAGTGGGATCTTGTTGGTCTTGGAGTGGACCTTCTTGTGGCTCGGGAGCAGCTTCAAACTCTACTCAAACAGGAACAACCGAAGCACGCCCAACAAGCAAAAAGAACAAAATAACATAAAATAATAAGCAAAACAGCTCAAACATAAACCAAACCACAACCAACAGAAAGAGCTTGAATTTAGAAAAATTTAGAAACAAGTTTCACCCGAAACGGAGTTACGATGAGGGAGATAGAGCTATTGGAAGTTTCACTTTCAGGAAAAATCCTTAAAAAAAGGGGAGAGAGAGTTCACTCTCTGACAGATGGGTCCCGCGGGTTTTTATTTTATTTTCAGATTAATTTTTATTCCGGATAAATCACTGTGTATGACATGCGGGACCCACGACATTTTTAATTGTTTTCTTTTCTGAAAATCGACCAGAGACCGACGCGTGGGACCAGGTTACTGTGCAAGGGCCCACCGGACAGCGTCACCCGGGGTTTTAAACCGCCCGGGGCCCACTGGTCAGCGGCTCCTTAGAGCCACTAATCCCCCCCCGGCTGGCCGCCATCGGGCGCAGGAGCAAGGCTCCTCCGGCCGGGCGACGGCGAGGCCCGCCGGCGGCGAGGGAGGCCATGGCCGCACGGGGAGAAGTTCAAGACGGAACCCCCAGCCCGTGCGCATCCGACGGCGGGGTGAATCGGCCCGAGGTGGGCCGGGAGGTGGCCGGCGGCGAGCTAGGCGGCGGCGGAGCCAGGGGAAACTCGGGAGGGCGACTCCGGCCACGGGGGTGCAATCAAATGGTAGAGGAGCTTCTCGAGACGAATAGACACTCACTGGAGAAGAGAGCGAAGCTCGGGAGGCTGTTGAGGTGGCTGGCGGCGACGAGCTCACAAGGCGGAGGCAGTCGATCGGGGCCGGGGACGACGGGTCGACGAAGCTTCCAATCGACGGCTCAATCGAGCTCCTGGGGTGGCGAGGGTGCTCCTGATGCGAGGAATTGGCCGGGGACCCCGGGGATTGGCGGCGGCGGAGTTGGCCGAAGATGGGGAAGGAACGCGCGCCGGCGAGCTGCGAACGGGGGAAAAACCAATTAGACTTGGCGGGAGCTCCCCGGGGATGAAAGGAGGTAGGGGAGAGGAAGACTGCCGTGCGGGGCTCGCCGGAGGCGCGGGCGACAGTGGCGGCCCGAAGAACGCAGCGCGGTGGCGGTGGATTTTGGTGTGGCGAGGAGGTGGGAGAGGGGATTTCTCGAGCGAAAAGGACCGCATTTATAGCTGCGGAAAAGCAAGACCGGACGGCGTGGGCATGGGCGGCGATCGTCCTCGCTACGACGATTACTGGCGAGACGGCGGGCGGTGCTAGGGGTCGGGCTAGGCGAACGGGCGGCATGGGTCGCGCATCGCGCCTCACGACCGAGGGGGTGGCGTGCGGCATGGGTCGCGGCGTCCGGCGCTACGGCCGGTGACGGGCGGCGCGCCACGCCGATCTGCAGGGCAGCACGCGGGAGCCGATGGCGCCGAAAGCGGGGGAGGACGCGTGCGCCATCGGGCGCCCATTGAATGCGGCGGTGACGGCCATGCCGGAGTGGGCGAGTAGCGACGTGGCCGGACGGCGAAACCGGGGGCGGAGTTGGGGGCCGGCCGCGGCGGCGAACGGGGAGGCGACGCGCGGAGCACCTACGGCGAGGGGCCGGATGCCAAAGCCGACGGGGGCGCCGGGGATCACGGCGGAGCTGCCACAGGGATGCGCAGGGACTGCGAGGCGAGGAAAACCACGGGCGGCGCAGTGGTTTGGCTCGGCGGAGAGCAGGCAGCGCGGGCGGGAGAGAGAAAGAGGGAGAAGGCGCTGCCCACGCGGGGAGGAAGACGGGGAGGAGGGGGCTGCGCTGGGCCGGGCGAAGCCCAGGAGAGAAAAGAGGGACGGCCCAGGGAAGAGCAGGCCGGCCGGGAGAAGAAAAAGAGAAGGGCTGGGGAAAAAATAGGAAAAAGGGGTAGAGAAGCTGGCCCATCCGAGAAGAGAGGAAAAAGAGAGGGAGATTGGGTAGGGCCAAAAGGGATTTTGGGCTAAGATTCTAAATTTTAAAATTTGAATTTTTGAGATTTAACTTTCTAATAACCAAATAAAATAAGGCATTAAGCAAAATAAAAATGGGGTGTCACAAAACTATAGACAACGTGATCGTAACCATAGACAACATCGTCGTAAACAACTTTGAGTAGTCGTAAACATCAACTGGGTCAACATAGTCAGCTAGCCATGGAGAGCGCTGCAGCCAGCGAGCACCGAGGTAGAGCTAGCCAGGGAGGAGTGACCAGAGTTGGCAAAGCTGGCCGGGAGAAGAAGTGCTGGAGCTGCCAATGAAGAAAAGAAAGAAGTGGAGAAGAAGAAATAAATGAGGGAGAGGAGGAAGAAAAGAAGGGAGGAGCAGCATGCTATTGCCAGTGGAGAGAGAGAGGAAGAAGAAAGCCAAAAGAAGCACGCTTGCGGAGAAGAAAGGAAATGGAGGGGAGAAGGAAGGGAAGGTGTTGCAGACTTACTGCAGTGAAGAAATGAAATAGAAGGAAGAGAGGAGAGCTAGAGTGTGGCTAGCTATCGGCATGGAGAGAAAAAAAAGAGAGGAAAAGAGAGATGCTGAAGAGAGAGAACTGTCTGAATAGAAAAAAAAAAAGCAACAAGAACTCGAGAAGAATTTTTCACCGCGTGAACTCTGCTTGTGACCTTTTTTGTTCTATCTCTTCTGCTATTTATACACAAGAGTGAGAAGCATTTACATAGAAGTTTTGGCCGTATATGGAAAGGAACTAATACATGGAAAGAAAGTAATCATGCCACGCCATGATCCGGCCACAAATCATGCCATGATTCGACTTACTGCCCAAACCACAACGGCTACCAAAAACCAGCCCTGACGTGATCAATCAAGCACATCCTAGGCTAGCATGTGCATGCACGTTACACTGTGCACACTCATGTTCTTGTGCACGCACAAAAAATGTACACACCTAATCACAAGATTAGTTCAACAAATCACCCCTTAATCTTGTGGCTCCATCTCTATCTTGACTTGGACCAGGCCAATCTTGGTTCGCAACTCCTGGAACTTGCAATGCCCCCAATGGCTTTATAAGAATGTCAGCAAGTTGATTGTCCGTGCTGATGTACTCGACCTCGATCTTCCCTTCTTCCACACACTCATGAAAGTGATAACCTGTGTCAATATGCTTACTTCGACCGTGGAAGATGGGTTCTTGCAAAGGGAGATTGCCGACTTGTTATCCACCTTGAGATTGGATAGCTAGGCCCCTTGTTCATCAGATCACTAAGAAAATGTCCAAGCCATATCCCTTGACACGCTATGGTGGTGGCAACGATGTACTTGGCCTCACATGAGGATAGGGCCACCACCTTCTGTTTCTATAATTGCCAGCTAACCAAGCTTCATCAGAGGAAAACTGCTCTTGCGATCATCCACGCCCCCCGCCATGTCGGAGCCACTATACCTTGTTAGCTGTAGCTCCTCTTTGCCCTTTGCATAGAAACAATTGTAGTTGAGTGTCTTGGCAATATACCGAAGTACGTGTTTCACTGTTCCGAGGTGCTCGGTGGTTGGTGCCTCCATGAACCTACTGATGTAGCCCACAGCATAAGAGATATCTAGTCTAGTGTGAAAAAATACCAAAGACTCCCCATGATGTCTGAGAAAGTGGCATCCACAGGAGAACCATCATTGGTCTTGCTCACTGAGTCATGTCTCTATCAAGACTTAGCACGGATTACAACCCAGATTCCACTCTTTCCGTGATCCCGAGCACATAGGTAGCCTAGTAATTGGTGAATGATTGTTGGATTGAGTCATGGTCATATGCCCATAATTGGTGGATTAATTGCGATTATTGGATGGATTGAATAATGGTATATTGTGAGTCCGGCATTATTTATCAGATTGACTACCTTGTTTATACCTCGGGATGTTAGTGTAGAAATTAGACCAAAGATGTGCAAATGAGATTGAGAGTGCTATACATGTGCTTGGATTGAACATCTGTGAATTGGATAAATGAATTAATATTAGGGACTAGATACGTGAGCTTGTGCATGATGAGCGGCCTTACATGATAATAGCAGAGCAACACATACATGTCAAATTGGATCAAGTTGGAGGAATTCTCATGAGTTCTATATTGGATAAAGATCATGAGTTAGGAAGGAAAATAGGAGTTTAATTTCAGAAATTTGAAACCCGATTAGCACAAAATGTTGTTTTATTTTTCAAGAATTTTCCAGCCAAATCAAATTGTTTTGTTAATAACTTTTGCATATGAACTTTGATTTGTGTGTTTTCTATCTCTAATTTTTTCTAAAACCATGGTCTTTCTGAATATATAAAAATATTTAAATTTGGTCTCTTTCTAAATTTATTTAGTTCTTATTTGTGCTCATTTGGCTTTTACTGATTAGATACCAATGTACCGGAAAATGTGTGAGATCGATTTTGGACAACTCTCTGACCATGTTGACAACAGCAAGGCAAACACCCTTTTGACCATGTTGACCCTAATATTTCAATTATTGTATATTATTTGTAAAATCTATTATACATGCGTGTATATTCCATTAAAATTACTATACTATGGGTAATGGTAGTTACAACCGCTCGTATGCATTGAACCTCCTTACAAATTTGATATCCTCACTGTTGTAACCATTAGGACATGGTTAGACAATAGCTAATGTCAAAATTTGGGTATATTACATTGAATACATGCTTAGCCATGCACTAGTTTCTGCTAAGCTTGAACTTTCGAACAAATTTGCGCGTGGACATAGTGGTTTCAGAATGTTGGACCAGAGAAAGAATCTCTATTAGTTTGGTATAAAACAAAATGAAAAGCCTAGTTTTTGGACGCATACGAGTTATACGATAAACTGTCAAATATGAGAGGGTATCTCGTATCTACATAGGGGGAGATTCTTGCCCGGGTCAATTAAGGATCAATCGTTATTGTCGTACATGTAAGTCACACCATATAGCCATATTTGCTATATGGGCTCTAGTTTTAGCTGGTTAAATTGTTTAGTTCTAGCCTTGCATTGTGGTAGGTGCAGACGTAATGAGGGCATTCCGGTAACTTTCTCATAGGGGCTCCTTTCACTAAGGTGTTGAGGCCAAAACTTGCTAATACAACAACGAATACCTACATGGGTGACAGATTTAAGTGAGGGTCTTCGTTAGGGGATGGATCTAAGTGAGGATTTGAATGCCCTCTTAGGGATAGACGTAAGAGAGGTTCAACATTCATTAGGCTGGTAAAGTTAGGACTAGATGATCTAAAGGCTATATGATAATCACTTTCGCCCACGCCAAAGGAAGCGTGAAGTTGCCGCGATGATAATTGATCATCTCATATGGGTAAAGTTGTACAACCTCTGCAGTATTAAAGCTATTTAAATAGCCATGCTCGTGGTCATGAGCATACTTGGATGCAGCCACAATGGATGTAGGTTTCTTTAAAACTGTTTCACTAAACATGATGGGGTGGCATGTACGCCTAATCGTGTGTCGTGCCCATCGGTGGGAATTGTGTGATATTCACAGCCGAGGAGGGCTGCAAATGGATGTGATATAATATTATTAAAATTTTATAAATATTATTTCCTTATATGTCAAATGCTCTTTACAATTTTGATTCAAATTACTACTTATTGATATTGTAAATAAAATTTGCTTCGTGCTGAAAATAACTTAGCATAGAGTCTCATCCTTTGACAGCCTTGCACACAGACACACACACACACACACACACATATATATATATATAATTTTATGTGATACACTTCAAGCCTTACTGAGTACACAATGTACTCATTCCTGCGTATATTATTGTTGATAAGAGAGTGAAGAAGGATACGTGCCAGATGATACATACTTTGCCCCCGGCTCTGGGGAATTCGATGATAGGTTTTTCTCAGGTCTAATCGCTAGTCGGTTGCCTGTGGGCTACGGTGGTATTTCACTGGATGTTTTTGCTTATTTAATTGTCTTCCGCAATACTTTACTCTTGACACTAATATTTATTTGGCCGGTTGACCATAGGTTGTAAACTTTATCTCGCATAGCTTATATATTCACCCTTTCTTGTCGTAAATTAAATATGTGCGATATGTATGAATATGATCTCAATGTTTTGAATGTGACTTTATCTCGCATCGCTTATATATTCACTATTTTTGTCATAAATTAAATGAATTCGATATGTATGGATGTGATCTCGATGTTATGAACATGTGCACTAACCACTAATCATAGGACTAGTATAAAATACATATGATAATTTTGGATGTTCCACACCTAAGGTCCCTTGTATCGGTGATTTGCCACATCATCCAAAATGCCTTGAAAAGCGCAGCACGCCGCTGCGCAGAGATGCGCACGTATACCCTCTCTAGAGGAAAATTGAATATATAGGACCAAGTTGAGAGTGCTTTGATAAAATAGGACCAAGTTTATTGTCCTTGTAAATATAGGACTGAGTTGAGCACCTTCTTGCAAATATGGTATTTTTTCCATTTTAATTTCATTTTCATTTTCCAGCCCATTTTTCTCTATGTGAAATGACTCTTTTGCCCCTTATCTTTTGCCCCAAATGAACCATCAGCCAACTACACCGCCGCCGGCCGCTCCCTAGCGCTACACCGCCGCCGGCCGCTCCTCGGCGCGCTCGTGAGCGCCGCAGGTGCGCGCCGCCGCTCCCTCGCCGCCCATGGCGCGCGCGCCGCCGCTCCCACGCCGAGGACGACGGAGCTCGGCGTCGAGGTCGCGATGGAGGCGGCGAGTGGGGCCCCGAGCAGCGCCACGTGCAGCCGGGCGGAGGTGACGTAGGGGAGACGAGCAGCTCGGCGTGGAAGAGCACGACGAGCTCGCGAAGCGCAGGTTGGCCGAGTCGGAGAAGGAATCCGGCTGCGTCGAGGAGGAGCGACTCGAGGAGCGCGAACAAAGCAACAGCCATGTTCGCGGGGCAACGACGGCGGCCGCGGCGCCCGCGGCGAGCCCGCCGCGAGCAACGCCAGCATGGAGAAGCGGCACGGCCGCGATGCCGGTGGTGCGAAGAACGACCGCTAGCAGCAACCTCACGCCGCCAAGGCGAGTGCGAGCGAGAACTCCACCGGTGAGGAGGCCGCCGGGCCAGCGAGGAGCAGCACACGGGCGCCGGGGCCAGCGAGAGAGTGGTGGCGTCATGGGCCAGAGCGAGGAGCGGCGGCGCGCGCTCAGCAGCGCCACGAGGTGCGCCAGGCGAGCGGCCGCGCAGAAGCGCTGAGGAGCGGCCGCGGTGTGTAGTTATCGATGGTTCATTTGGGGCAAAAGATAAGGCAAAAGTGTCATTTCTTATAGAGAAAATGGGCTGAAATGAAAATGAAATTAAAATAGGAAAATACCATATTTACAAGAAGATGTTCAACTCACCATATATTTACAAGAACAATAAACTTAATTCTATTTTATCAAAGCACTCTCAACTTAGTCCGATATATTGAATTTTCCTCTAGAGGAGGCGGCTGTCGAGTAAGGACGGCGACGCGCTCACCAACCGAACCGGCTCAACGCTTCTACGTTGCATCAACCTTGGCTCATCGCTCCTTCGCTCTCGCCTCTTCGCCGGCGCCACAACCCGAGCCCGAAACCTCTCTTCGCCCGGCCCGCGCTCCTTCCACCGAGCACGCACGCGCCGCCGCCGCGAAGGAGCTCTTCTCTCGTGAGCCGCCGCCCCCTATTGGCATGGCGATCCATCCGGAGTTTCCTGCGTCTTTCTTTCTTGTGAGCAATCAAATCGAAACCTTTCTTACTAGGATTCGGCCCGATTTGCTTGCCGTTGTGTGGGTGGGTGGGTGTGGGGGTAGTAATCTAATCTATAATCCACCAATGCATGGTTTGATCCGTCGCGCCGCAAGTGAACGTATCTTATTAGAGCAACTCCAACAAAGAACCCTCAAAACAGTGGCCTTTACTTTTCATTTGAGGGCTCTCCTACTTTTGAGAACCTCTTTTTCTGATCGCATCAGCCAGGAGCCCTCAAACAGGCTCCTACTTCAATTCTCTCTATTTCCTCACACACTATATGCATATGTATTTGAGAACATCACATTATATAATAATTTATTTAAACTATAACACTAAAGCACTATACTTAAAATTATGAATGAAAATACGAATATTCAAATTTAAATTCAAAGACAAATTTAGTCCGAATTTAATGATAGTTGATCACAACATAGTTCATAACATCTCTGCAAATCAAATGACATAATCATCAAACATATAGTCCGACAAAACAATTAAACATATAGTACAGTTTAAGTTCCTGCATCATGCTATCCTAATCCCAATCTGAAATTGTCTACTACAGTCCGAAACTATATCAAATTGAGCATCTGGGGAGTCGAGGTCAAATTGAATCACATATACATATCAAATTAAATCACATATCAAATTGAATCACATATACATATCAAATTAACATCACATATACATCTCAAATTAACAGCACATGAACAAATCAATTTAGCACAAAGACTATATCACATTAACATCACATGTACATATCAAATTGAATCACATATACATAACAAATTGAATCGCATATCAAATTGAATCACATATACATATCAAATTAACACCACATATACATCTCAAATTAACAGCACATGAACAAATCAATTTAGCACAAAGACTACAAATTAACAGCACAGCACAAAGACGAAGAAAGAAGTGCGCGGCGCGGGCGCCACGCCAGGCGGGCTGCGCAGCCTTCGTGCGGGAGGGATACCGCGGCGCGGGGGAAATAGGCGGGCGGGGGAAAGGAGCGGGACTCCAACCGTGATTTGGGGGCTTGGCCTAGAGCCCCAGGAATGAGGGCTGGAGGAGGGATTTGAGGGCCCTCAAATTTGAGCGCTCTAGTAGGGGTCTCACCTCTGTTTGTCTCAAACCCTCAAATTTGGTTTTGAGGGCTCAAGTAGGGGCCCTGCTTGGAGTTGCTCTTAGGGTGTTTATTAATTACCTTAAAGTAGTACTACTAATAGGCAATAGCAGTCTATTCTACAAAAAAAATTGGGATTTGGCCGTACAGGTGCTGGAGATGATAGTGCCATATGCATGTGCTAGTGACCATTGGTTTTGGCTTCCTTTCAATATGTACCGCGATGTTTGGACCTAGAGAAAATGCCATGGGGGTGTTTGGGAAGAAGGAACCTGTACCAGGGTAAAATGCTACAGATAGCTTGTTGAGAGTTGCAGGAAATGGGGTGCTTCTTTGTAATTACCTCATGAAACAATCTTGTAACTCACTGCCCTGTACGTATTTATGTAGTTACTTGGTTGTGTTCATGATCTTAGGGTAAGAATATGGTATCACAGCCACCCGTTCCTGCACCAATCTTAGTGAGTAGTGATAAGTGTTTTGTAGTGGAGGCGCAATGCTTTTTGCTAGGCCCATCCACGTGTGAATAGCATGGTGCAGAGCATCTTGGAATCCTTGCATGAAAAGATGGAGGGCAACATAATTGGTTAGCAATGCACGCTTTGTGCCAAATTTAGCAAAACACTAGCCAATAGATGAACTAGAGCTATGCAGAAAACACACTGGTGTATGACGGTTATGCTTCGGTGGAATGAGGGGAATTGCTTGGCTGAGTTTCATCATAGAGACCCAATGAGAAAGATGCAAGGCTGCAAATGCACAAGTGTGTGCCTCCCTGGTGATAACAACTGCTCTTGTGCGCATCGAAATGCTGGTGACCTTCCTTACAGTGCTTCAGGCATACTTGTTAACCGGATGCCTATGTTATATGAGTGTAATGTTTCCTGCACTTGTTCACATAATTGCCAGAACCAAGTTGTACAGAAAGGTACCCAGATCCACTTTGAAGTGTTTAAGATGGGAGACCGAGGCTGGGGCCTTCGTAGTTGGGATCCAATTTGAGCAGGCACTTTATCTGTGAATATGCAGGTGAAATTGTTGACAAAACTAGTGTGAATGGCGAACATGATTACATTTTGAGACACCTGCTGAACAGAATTTAAGATGGGACTATGCACCAGAACTACTGGTGAACCTAGTCTTTCAGACTCAAATGAGACATCTAAGCAACTGCCAATAATCTAATGTGCAAAACTAACTGGCAACATATCCCGCTTTATGAACCATAGTTGCTCACCTAATGTTTTTCGGTTTTGCTATTGCACAGTTGACTGAATTTTTATCTTTCAGTCACCTGAAGTTGCACTCAGTTACCTAAAGTTACAGTGTGCTAATTTCCCCACCTGAAATTGCACTCTCGAGTCACCTAAAGTTGCAGTATAAAATGTAACTGAAGATGAAGGGAAAAAATAGTCGCTTTTTCATGGTGACGAGGATATCCACATATCGCATTCTTTGCAATTAAGCATATTCCTCCAGTGACAGCTTACATATGATTATGGTCAGAGCCAAGGTAATGCTCGACTGGGAATCAATTCTGGTTGTCCGAAGTCTAAAAATTGCTTGTGTTGGTCTTGCAAGTGCAAATACTACTACGAAAGGGTCATTACAGATGGTTCAAAACCGCCATCAAAGACGGTTTCAACCGTATGAATTTATGTGTCTATGATAACAGTGATTATCACGACGGTTTTCAAACCGTGTGTGATAAGTTACAACATAAACGGTTTTTATCAATAAAATCATCCGTGAAATATCAGATATCAAAAACGGTTTTTAAGCATAGCCATCTATGATATCTCGCATATCACATATGGCTAATACTAAAACAAATGTCAGTGATATAAACAGATATCACATATGGTTCTTAAACATAACTATTCTGTGATATCGACATATA